>OY728145.1:765424547-766674547 GCA_963277665.1 Viscum album | reverse complement strand
GAAAGAATGAAAGAGTTTGGTAAGGATTTACGAATCCTTTATTTTGAGTACAGGAGACAGTGTATGTGTTCGATACAGCAGATAACACACACTGCTCGAAATGAATGATAATAAATCACAGAACAAGAGATGTAGAGTTTAGAGATGGTTCTATTGATTTCAGTGTAGCTCTGAACTCCTTTGGATTCGATCAGAAGTGAGTCTGAGTCCTCTTCTCGTTTCTGTTTGAGAAACAGAGTGTCGTATGCTCCAGGTTCACAGGTAGTGAGAATGTAGTCGATGAAGTTCTTTAGTGTTCTTCTTGTATGCATAGAACACTTCTCGGGTATACTTAATTGTCTATGATCTTCTCTGTGTTCTTGATGGAACTCGTTTTTCTCTTCTTGTGTTTCTGGTATATATCATCCACCACGCGCTTTTCTAGTTTTTTTGCTTCTTTTTTGGGCAGCGTAGTCTTCTCGTATTTTTCTCCCGACAGGGGACAGAAAAGATTTCTTTTCAGCAGGTACGAGGTACGGGTTCCTGACATCCGACAACCTTTATCAGATATTTTACAAATCATCAAAATGTATGATATGACCATTAGATAGATTAAATATAGGAAATAAATAAATTCAAATAGTGAGTCGAGTGATCGGTAGGTAATCAGCATCGGTAGCTTGGACATTGGTAGCTTGAACATCGGTAGCTTGAACATCGGTAGCTTGAACATCGGTAGCTTGAACATCGGTAGCTCAATGTCACTAGTTGCTTTGACTCTATCGGTGGCTCTATGTGTCGGATGATTCATGCTTGTATCGGTGAATTTGTTTATCGGTAGCTCCATGCGTCAGTATCGGTAGCTGTGAGTCTGTCAGTAGCTTCGTCCATCGGTGACTCTTATTCCATCGGTAGCTATTTGTACTTACACCGGTAGCTCTATATTTGTATCGGTAGCTGTCTGTAAGTCAGTAGCTTATATTTATAATTACATCGGTAGCTCTGTGTTAAGTTTATCGGTAGCTGTCTGTGTTAAGTCTATCGGTAGCTGTCTGTCGGTAGACTAAGTCTATCGGTAGACTGGTTACCGGTGGCTCTTTATCAGTAGCTATAGACAGATTACTTATCTGTTTTATGCAGAACACATCCGATTGTGTTAGAATCAATTTATAACTTCTATGAACATGGATAAATGAGGATTAACATATTCCAAAGACTATTTTAAAAATTATTATTGGTTTGATCACATATTTGAAAGAATTAAAGTATAGATCAATGATACTTAAAAATATCATAGAGAATGAAAACATAATTGGGATTTTCACCACATATGAATACATGATTGAGATTATCAAAACAGGTGAGGTCAACAATCTCCCCCTTTTTGATAATCACAATTTATGATATGGGCATTTAACATAGTGAATATATAATAGTAAGGAGTATAATATTGAATTCAATTTTCTCATTGAAAACAGCATCATAGATAATAGAAATAGTATGATATAGACATAAGTTATCAAATGTAACAATCATAAGGTATTAAATAGACATAAGGTATCAGAGGTAAACATAAAAAAATTATTTTTCTCCATTGAAAATATTTCTCATTCTCTCATTTTGTTCTCCCCCTTATTATTCTTATTGTTCTCCCCCTTTGTGATAATCAAAATGTAGGAAAGCATATATATATATATAGGAGACAAATAACACATGAGAAGTAAAAAGATTTCCTCTGTATTAGATCAGTCAGAAAGTACAAAAAAAACAGAATACAAAGGAATTCCTATCAAAAATCCTGGCCACTGGATCAATCCAAATCTTCCACGTGAGATTTGCCTTTGGGATCAGAAGAAGGCTCGGGTGGTGAGGATTCAAGTGAAGGTTTGGGAATGCCAGAAAGGATCAAAGGAGGCTGAGCCACTGACACAGAGTCAGGCCTGTAGGTTGAAGATTTTTGGGTGATCATTGGTGTGAGGATGCGAATAGCTTTAGCAGGAGTCAGCTGGACTGTGGAAGCAGCTGAGGCAGAAGCAGGCAAATCAGGAGGGATGATGACTGGTCTGGCATCAACATGCAAGAAGGGCAGCAGCAGATTTCTAAAATCCATAATAATTCCTCCTCCTCCTTCCATAGAAGAGATGAAATCATCTTTGTTCTCCATAAATTTATCTAAGGCAGGAGTCAATTCTCTTAGCTTGCTCACTTGTTCTCTGAAAGCTTGAGTGACTGGAGGGAGTTTCATGTGTTCCAACATTAGCTTAAAGTGGTGTTCGAGTTGATGCTTGGTGAAAATTTTGGTGAAGTAGTGGTCCACTTTGCTCTTTATGGCTTCCTGAGAGGCAGAGGATTCTCTCATAAAATCTTGAACAATCTTCATTATTTCTCTAGCAGAGTCTCTTGTAGAAAGCACCACTCGGCTCAACTCCGATGAGTCCACAGAACCACTGGTTGAAATAGAACCAATCTCCTCCTTCAACATTGCTCGAACTTGATTCAGGTCAACTGATAATTTGGATGTGAGAGGCCCAAGAGAGAAGGAAACAGTTTCTTTGAAACTCTTAGACAAACCACTGATTAGGCTTTGAACTTGAGAGTCTTGTAACTGAACATGATCCTTCACTGAGGTTTTGAAACTTTCAAACACTGAGACAAACTGGCTTACTACACTCTCCACATAAGCTAGGTCCTTGTCAGCTTGAGACTTGGAGCTCATATAAGAATCCAAAGCAACAACTGATGTCTTGAGAGCTTCAAGGTCTGCTTCGATTCTAGAAGACTGAGTCTGGCACTCTTTCACTTCTTCCACAAGCTCAGACACAAAGGAAGATAAATTACAAGCCAGAGATAGCTCGAAGGATCTCTCTAACATTTTCATTTCTTCATAAAAGCTTTGCTTCATCTCAGCAACTGATACACTGAATGATTCTTTCAGCTCATTCTTCATGGATTCAAGATCTGATTTAGAGACAAAATCATTTGAGACAGCTGCAGCAAATCCTCTTGCTGAGGCCAAACTAACTACAGAATTAGTAATTATTGAATTAATTGAGGATGCAAGAGAGGTTTCCATTAACTTTACTTCTCCAATAAAACTGGATTTGAGGTCCTCTTTCAGCTTATTCAGATCATGAAATCTGACCACATCATCTGGCAACAACTCATAAGCAAGATCATAATTGGTCTTCGGTCTATTCTCAGACATCTCATTATCTGAATCCGGATAATCCAATCCATAGACTATAAACCCTGGGTCTTCTACCCAGTCTCCAAGCTCAACAGCTACTGTAACATTTCCAAGCACAGACTGATGCTCCCCCTCAATGGGTGCATTCTCATGTATCACAACAGACTTTTCTGCTGGCCTTTCTTCATCAGAATCTTCCACAACAACTTCCATCTCAACAGCAGTAATGAGGTTTTCTGAAACAGGTACAGCTTCTTCTCTATCTCTTTCTACTTCAGCAGCAGGCATAGATGAGCTTCCAATCAAGGGACTCATACTTAAACTACCAGAAGCAGACAATTCAGATACATTCTCCTTTTCCTCTTCTTCTTGGTGAGGTACAGACTGGTCTTCCTCATGAGTAGACACAATTTCCTCTACTTTTCCTTTCCTAGAATAAACCAATTCTGCCCCAGGACTTGGGGGCAAGTCTGGATCTCCTCCAACATCCATAGGAGTTTGTTCTTCTTCTTCTTCTTCTGTTTCTTCTTCTGTTTCACTACTATAAACAGGTTCCTCTTCATCAGGTCTCAGACTCGGATCTCTCATATCCTTTGGTCTTGAGGGATGATCCACAGGGTTAAACTTATCATAGATCTTCTGATCATCACTGACCCATTCTCCCTTCCATGGGTTCCAGTTAATTTTCATGTACTTGCAAACAGTCGAGGTGATGCAGAAACTGTTCTTGACTACAACCGTCTCATCCTGAGACTCAGCTATTTCTTTTACTTTTATCATCATTGAAATCAGCTTGGCAAAGAATAAAGCATTAGTCTTTGACTTTGGTCTAATCATGTCTTCCATTTGAAGCATCAACAATCTGCACAGATTGATTTTTACACCATGTCTTAGCAAATGAAGAAGATAGATATCTTGATATCTCAGATTTGCAAAATCTCCTCGCCTAGGTATCAACACATGCTGAACAAACTTGAAGAGCAGTCGATTCTATCCATCCATTTCAGCAGCAACCACTTGCCTTTGATTCCCATTACCAGTCAGTTCTTTTAAGGCAGTTTCATAATCAAAAATGTCACTGCTAAGTGGCATTGCTCTTGATACATACCCAAAAACACCTTCATGTGGTACTTTTAAATACTCAACCCACTCTACTGAAGAAAAAGACATCTCTTTTCCATTTACAAAAGAGCTTACCCGATTCTCATTTTCAGACTTCTCAAAGGTTACAAACTCATAGAACTGCTTTACCAACTTTGGGTAGTATGGGCCATTGTTATTCGAGAAACAATCCACCCATTTTTGGTCTTCCAGAATCTCGAGTACTAAGGATTTTCTAGGCAGTAGCCATTCCACGCACAGTTCCTTCTCGATTACTATGTCTCTATTCTTCAAGTGAGGATTCACTGGTCGCCTTCCCGATCTAGTTCTGACTTCACTAACACTGGCTTTATGCTATGTCTTCTGCTTCTTAGCGTTTGGTTCTGCACTTTCATCTCTGACAATAGGAAGCTTGGTTTTTGCCATCGCGGGTTTAGGGTTCTTGGCCGATTTGGGAGGTAAGGTTCGAAGGTGAGAGATTTTGAGCTCGGTGAGGTAAGAAGTGGATTAGACTGAGTTTTATCATTTAGGAATTCCAAATAAACAACTAAAATAGAGTAATAAAATAAAATAAAACGATTCGTATTTTTGGCGGCAGGCAGAAGTTTTAAAACCTTGCATCGGTGTGAGTTAATCATCGGTGAGAAAAACAAATCGGTGAGAGTTGTACATCGGTGAGAATTTCTACGTCGGTGAGAAACTTACATCGGTGAGAATTTTCACGTCGGTGAGAAACTTACATCGGTGAGAATTTTCACGTTGGTGAGAATTTCACATCAGTGAGAATCTTCACACCGGTTGTGATTAAACATTCCCAGTTCGTGTCTTATGTAACTTAGCCTATCCGAACTTAAAGGTTTAGTGAAAATATCAGCCAATTGATGTTCAGTGCCAATAAATTCAAGAGAAATATCACCTTTTTGATAGTGATCTCTTAGAAAATGGTGTCTTACATCTATGTGTTTGGTTCTAGAATGAGATACAGGATTCTTAGAGATGTTTATTGCACTGGTGTTATCACAGTTGATTGAAACATGTTTAAAAACATATCCATAGTCCAAAAGAGTGTGTTTCATCCACAGAATTTGTGCACAGCAACTACCAGCAGCTATATATTCTGCTTCGGCAGTAGATAATGCAACTGAGTTCTGTTTCTTACTACACCAAGAAACTAAGTATTTTCCAAGCAAATGACATGTTCCTGATGTGCTTTTTCTATCTAACTTACAACCAGCAAAGTCAGCATCTGAATAACTCATTAACTCAAAGGATTTCCCTTTTGGGTAAAAGAAACCTAAGTTAACCGTGTGTTTGAGATATTTAAAAATTCTTTTAACAGCAAGCAAATGAGATTATTTTGGATTAGCTTGAAATCTAGCACACATACACACACTAAACATAATATCAGGTCGACTAGCAGTAAGATAAAGTAAACTACCAATCATACCTCTGTAATTTGTTTGATCAACCGGTTTCCCAGTTTCATATGCATCCAATTTACAGGTAGTACTCATAGGAGTTTCACTTTCCTTGATACTATCCAGACCAAAACGTTTTAAAAGATCCTTTTTATATTTACTTTGATTCAAAATAATACCATTTTCATTTTGAAATACTTGAAATCCAAGAAAGTACTTAAGCTCTCCCATTAAGCTCATTTCAAATTCATTTTGCATACTTTTTGAAAAATCAGTACATAAAGAGTGTTTAGAATATCCAAAAATAATATCATCAACATATATTTGTACAGCTAAAACATATTTAGAAATTCTTTTAATGAAAAGAGTTGGATCAGCAATCCCTTTAGTAAAACCTTTTGAAATAAGGAAATTGCTAAGTCTATCATACCAAGCTCTTGGAGCCTGTTTCAAACCATACAAAGCTTTAGAAAGTTTAAAAACTTTATTTGGAAAATGGGGGTTAGTAAATCCATGTGGTTGTTCTACAAAAACATCTTCAATTATAAAACCATTTAGAAATGCACTTTTCACATCCATTTGATATAACTTGAAATCCAGATGTGCAGCATATGCAAGTAAGATCCTAATGGCTTCTAGTCTAGCTACAGGTGCAAAAGTTTCCTCATAGTCTATACCTTCTTCTTGACTATATCCTTGTGCAACTAGTCTAGCTTTGTTTCTAACTATATTTCCAGATTCATCTACTTTATTTCTAAAAACCCATTTTGTGCCTATTGTCAAAGTGTCCTTAGGTCTGTCAACTAATTCCCAGACTTTGTTTCTTTCAAACTGATTTAATTCTTCCTGCATAGCTATTACCCAGAATTCATCATTGATAGCATCATTGATATTTTTGGGTTCTAGCTGTGAAAGAAAAGCTTGATGTTCAACCTGGTTTCTTAGAGAAGCTCTAGTTTTTGTTCCTCTATAAAGATTACCAACAACAGCTTCTAAAGGATGACTCTTTAGAATCCTTGTTGATCTGGTAAAGGTTGGACTAGAAATTTCAGGTTCATCTATAGTTTCGGGTTCAACAGAAGCAGATTCTGGAAAAAGTCCAGAACTGGATGCTTTTATAACAGGTTCTTTAGATTTATCATTAAGGTCTAGAATAGACAAATCTTCTTCAAGATTCTCAAGAGAGGTTTTAGGCTCATGTGGATCAGTTTCATCAAACTTGATGTGAACAGATTCCTCCACACATTTGGTTTTCTTATTGAATACTCTATAGGCTTTACTTGAAATAGAGTAACCCAGAAAAATTCCTTCATCACTTTTGGAATCAAACTTATCCAGATTATCTTTAGTATTCAGAATAAATACTTTGCAACCAAAAACTTTAAAGTAATTAACCTTAGGCTTTCTATTGTTCCACAATTCATAAGGGGTTTTCTTAAGAACAGGTCTAATTAAGACTCTATTAATAACATAACAAGCTGTATTTACAGATTCATCCCAAAAATAAATTGGCAGGTCATATTCATTGATCATGGTTCTAGCAATTTCTTGAAGGGTTCGGTTTCTTCTTTCTACTACACCATTCTGTTGGGGTGTTCTAGGGGCAGAAAAGTTATGAGTATAGCCATTGTGTGAGCAATAAGATTCAAAATCTTGATTTTCAAACTCACGACGATGATCACTTCTCAAAGTTTTAATCTTAAGTCCACTAAGGTTCTCTACAGATTTAGAGTATTTAACAAAAGAAGAACACGCTTCACTTTTGTGAGCTAGAAAATATACCCAAGTATATCTAGAAAAATCATCTACAAGAACATAAACATAGTGCTTCCCATTTAAACTAGAAACTCTTGATGGTCCAAACAAGTCCATGTGAACCAATACAAGTGGTTGAGAAGTCGAAACTTCTTTCTTTGATTTAAAAGAAACTTTTTGTTGTTTTCCCTTTTGACAGGGGTTACACACTTTATCATTTGGGAATTCTAATTTAGGTAGGTCTCTAACTAGTTTCTTTCTAGAGAGTTTTCTATGTGAGTGAATGTTGCAATGTCCCAATCTTCTGTGCCATAGCCAAGATTCTTTATGAAAATCATTCAAACAAGTAATATTCTGTTTAGCTAAAGAATTCAGATTAACAGCATAAACATTTTCATTTCTTAAGGCAGAAAATACCAAAACATTCTTAGAATTAAAAACTTTGCAAGAATCATTTTCAAATTTAACATGAAAACCATCATCACATAACTGAGAAATACTTAATAAATTGTATTTAAGGCCATCAACAAATAAAACTTTAGAAATCAGGATTGAATCAGTGTTACCAATCTGGCCTAGGCCGATGATATTTCCTTTAGAATTATCACCAAAGGTGACAAAGCCTCCATCAACTTTTATTAAACTCTTGAAACAAGAGAAGTCTCCTGACATATGTCTTGAACATCCACTGTCCAAATACCACGTCTCTTTACAGGAGCTCTTCAAGCAAGTTCCCTACAAAACAGATTTAGATGGGAGATGATTTTGTTACCCAGATTTTCTTGGGTCCAGACAGGTTAGCCAATAATACTTTAGGTACCCATATTTGTCTAATGGGTATCATATAATTTGTATAATTGACATGCTTTGAAAGATAAACTTTATTAGATCCATAGCTATGTATATAACTGGTTGAAGCATAAGAAGTTCCAGAATTACCTTCATTCTGTCCAGATTTAGAAATGAATCTAGTTTTGGCAATTTTCCTTTGTCCAGGTTGGTATCCTATACCAGTAGTATATTTTGGTGTTATTTGCTTTCCTAGCATCTGTGTTAGTGTATTTTTTCCATTGGTGAACTTCTCTAAGTCTTTCTTGATTTTCTCATTAGATAGTTTCAGTTCAGTGTTTTCGTTTAACAGTTGAGCATTTTTCTCTTTTTCAATAGTGAGTTCGGTTTTAACTGTAGTGGTGAGAGCATGTTGTTTCTTTAATGACTTGTATTTATCCTTAAGTTCATTACATGTCTCTTCCAGCATATCACAGTACTCAAACAATTCATTTTTAGACATTGTTCCAGAATCAGAATCAGATTTTGCATTATCTCCAGAGTAATAATAATTTAAAGCAGGAGTTTCAGCAGTTACCTGAGAAGTGTTTGTCATAAAACACATGTTGGCTCGATTCCTTTCAGAGTCTGAAGATTCAGCTTCACTTGTGCTGTCTTCTGAAGCACTCCAAGTAGCCTTCATGGCTTTCTTAAACTTATTGTCCTTATATTCATATTTCTTTTTATGCTTTAGCTTTGGACAGTCGGCTTTAATGTGTCCTTTTCTCTTGCACTCATATCAGACAACATCATCTGATTTGTCATTCTTCTTCCAGTCCTTTTTCCATTTACCTTGGTGATCATACTTACCCTTATAGTTTGTTTTTCTGAAGAACTTCTTTTTCCTATAAAATTTCTTAAATCTTCTAGCAATGTGAGCCATCTCAGCATCACTGTTAGAATCACTTTCACTGTCTTCACAGCTTGAACTTTCAACTATAGCTTGAAGCTTTTCTTTGTCCTTATTCTTTGAAGTTGAGGATTTGAAAGCAACAGACTTTCTTGGAGGTTCATTTTCTTCCTCTTTATTCACTTTGAGCTCTTATTCATACATCATCAGCTTGCCAATTAATTCCTTGACAGGTAGAGCAGCAATGTCACATGATTCTTTGATTGAGACAGATGTGCCTCTCCATCTATCAGGTAGACATCTCAAAATTCTCATAATTTGTTCCTTCGATGAGACATCCTTTCCCAGTGAGATCATTGTATTGACAATTTCATTGAACCTGAGATACATGTCAGAAATGGGCTCGTCAGGCTTCATTTTAAAATTATCATACTTGATAGTATAGGTGTTCAATCTCATTTCTTTAACATTTGTTGTTCCTTCATGAGAAATAGCTAAGGTATCCCAAATTTCATATGCAGTTTTACATGGAGAAATTCTATTAAACTCTTCATCTCCTAGAGCACAGTACAAGGCATTCATGGCTTTACAGTTGTTATTGTAAGCAGTCTTTATAGGTTCATCCCAAGTAGATCTAGCAGTAGTAGGAATTTTGTATTCTGATTCAATAGCAGTCCAAATATCAAAACCTATGCTTTCTAGATGAATTTTCATTTTCAGTTTCCACTGAGCATAATTTGTTCCATTGAAGAAAGGTGGCCGGTTAGTAGCAGCACCCTCAAGTCTATTGTCCATGATGAGAAAATTTTAAAGAGATAAAAATTTAGATATAACAGAAATTTTAAGAACTTTAAAATACAACTAAAATCACAGTTCAAAAGCAGAGTACTTTAGAAAGTATTTTCAATCCTCTGATACCAAGTGTTGGTCGGAGTGGTTTACTCAAGAGGGGGGTGAATTGAGTACCAATTAAAATTTCTGTATTTAAAAACAGTGTCTTAAAGACCCCCAAATAAAATAATAAATTAAACTGTAGTGAGTTTATATTAAAGTATAGGTTCTGTCAGATTCTCAAGGGGTTAATTAAATCCCAGTTAATCAACACAGGAGTGTGTGATTATCTTTTGAAACAAACTTACTAATCTACACTTAACATAAACACTTTCTAATTTAATTATCAAAGTAACTTTAAAAACAGTATTAGTTTTAAAGTGATTAGCAGCGGAATAAAACTTTGAAAGAGATGGCACAACAAATGTAACCAAGAGGTTCAGTCTCAAGCCGAGACTTAGTCCTCTCAAAAGTTTATATAAAAATGATCCACACCCTGGATCGGGGTTCAACAGTTTACAACTGTCCAGGTCCAAGACCTCTACCACTGTTCTTCGTGGGAAACAGTACAATAGCAACCAGCTGTCCAGGTCACACACGACCTCTACCACTGTTATTCGTGGGAAAGAAAGAATGAAAGAGTTTGGTAAGGATTTACGAATCCTTCAGTTTGAGTACAGGAGACAGTGTATGTGTTAAATACAGCAGATAACACACACTGCTCGAAATGAATGATAATAAATCACAGAACAAGAGATGTAGAGTTTAGAGATGGTTCTGTTGATTTCGGTGTAGCTCTGAACTCCTTTGGATTCGATCAGAAGTGAGTCTGAGTCCTCTTCTCGTTTCTGTTTGAGAAACAGAGTGTCGTATGCTCCAGGTTCACAGGTAGTGAGAATGTAGTCGATGAAGTTCTTCAGTGTTCTTTATGTATGCACAGAACACTTCTCGAGTATACTCTATTGTCTATGAGCTTCTCTGTGTTCTTGAGGGAACTCGTTTTTCTCTTCTTGTGTTTCTGGTATATATCATCCACCACGCGCTTTTCTAGTTTTTTGTCTTCTTTTTTGGGCAGCGTAGTCTTCTCGTATTTTTCTCCCGACAGGGGACAGAAAAGATTTCTTTTCAGCAGGTACGAGGTACGGGTTCCTGACATCCGACAACCTTTATCAGATATTTGACAAATCATCAAAATGTATGATATGACCGTTAGATAGATTAAATATAGGAAATAAAGAAATTCAAACAGTGAGTCGAGTGATCGGTAGGTAATCAGCATCGGTAGCTTGGACATCGGTAGCTTGAACATCGGTAGCTCAATGTCACTAGTTGCTTTGACTCTATCGGTGGCTCTATGCGTCGGTTGCTTCATGCTTGTATCGGTGACTTTGTTTATCAGTAGCTCTATGCGTCAGTATCGGTAGCAGTGAGTCTGTCAGTAGCTTCGTCCATCGGTGACTCTTATTCCATCGGTAGCTATTTGTACTTACACCGGTAGATCTATATTTGTATCGGTAGCTGTCTGTAAGTCAGTAGATTATATTTATAAGTACATCGGTAGCTCTGTGTTAAGTTTATCGGTAGTTGTCTGTGTTAAGTCTATCGGTAGCTGTCTGTCGGTAGACTAAGTCTATCGGTAGACTGATTACCGGTAGCTCTTTATCAGTAGCTATAGAAAGATTACTTATCTGTTTTATGCAGAACACATCCGATTGTGTTAGAATCAATTTATAACTTGTATGAACATGGATAAATGAGGATTAACATATTCCAAAGACTATTTTAAAAATTATTATTGGTTTGATCACATATTTGAAAGAATTAAAGTATAGATCAATGATACTTAAAAATATCATAGAGAATGAAAACATAATTGGGATTTTCAACACATATGAATACATGATTGAGATTATCAAAACAGGTGAGGTCAACAATTTATTCCAACCATGTTATGCACAAATAATTTATTAAATGAAATTTTATTCAGATATTTACCTTCTAAAATTTATTGTGCCTTATTTATTGATAGATTTCATTATTCTCATTCAATTACTAAGCACTTGAGCTCACCCCATTATTTTGTTATATTTTCACCAGGATACTAGGAAGTGTTTTATGGGTGATATGAAATGATATTTGAAGGGATCATAGTCAACATTATTCAATTATCGTAGATGATGTATAATGATTAATTCACTTGTGTTTGTATAAATAAATTTTGATATATGAGTATTTTATCAATGATATTGTGGTTATATGAATCATGAAATGTATATGGATTTTATAATAGTATTATTTCTTAAAGGATTTGTGATCATATGTTTAATAAAAATGATGATCAAGGAAATTGATTCAATGACTTATTAAACATATTGAAATACACATGATTGAGGTAGGATAACCCTTAATACATTCCTCATGTTGAGATAATAAAGATAAGTTTATGGGATAATGATTTTGACAATGAAATTAGATATAGGTTTTAATGTTTATGTTATCTTTTCTGGATTTTACAGTTAGTATTGATGTATGGAATAGATTTGACAACATGATATTTTATATTTGGAATAATTCTTTTATTAATTATTTTTTATGGTGATAAAGGTATTAAAATATTTGGAATGTTATATTAATAAATACTTTACATTATACGAGGAATATAATATATATTTAGCGACCTTACTTCCAAAAATTATGTTTTTTAATTTCAACCGACATTTTTTGGATAAGTAATAAGGTTAACTATATATTGAATTGATTATGTAAAACTATTGGAGTTTTTAGATATCATGTGCTTTTTATTTTTACCTTAGAAAATATCTTGTGAAAAAACGATTAACTTTTAATTCTAATTACCTATTAAAAGTTCTTAAATCATAATCATTCATTTTGGATATTCCCTTAATAGAGTAAGAAATGATGTGGGAAATGATCAAAGCACAACCAAAGGATGAAATTATTCCTCTCCATAGACCATCGATTTATGGATTTATCAGTATTAAATTTTCAATATTATTCACTTTCTTTTGATAAATGACCTATACTACTCACAATAATTATTTATACCTTTCATTCATTCGCACTTAACCACTTTCATACAATGTTCTCCTACTTAGAAACCTTGTTGTCAGTTATTCCATATGACCATTGTAATTTCACTTGTCTCTTATCATGTAGATGTTTTAACCATATTTCGGATACGTGTTCGTAAAAAAGGTATTTTATAATTTCATAACAATGATTACCAATATCAAGATTAAATTATCAGGAGACAATTTATTTAAGGAGGTAGAATGTAACACCTCATGATTTTAAAACCAGAATATTATGTATGATAGTGTTTATGACCCACAAAACCAATCTTGGAATAAAATATAACACCCTATGTATTAATATGTATATATTATTTATAATAAATACAATATCTTTAATATATTTTGATTCCCACAACGTTGTGTTTAAAACAAACATGATACACTATTAAATTATTATGATTGAAACATGACCATTAAGACCTAGTTTTTAAAATGGATGGTATGAATTGGAATAACAAAAATTATGAAATTATATGGTTTAAAATTTTATAAAATAAATAAAATTGATATATTGTTTTATAAAATAAATATGAATCATTTTAATGAAAAAAATGTTTTCTAAAATACTATATTTTACAACGAAAATAGTTTCATTATTTCTTCCATAATTATGAAAAATTATTATTTTGGTTCATTTAGAAAAATTATTTGAATAAATTAACATTGTATTTGAAATAATAATAGCGAAATTATCTTAGGTTTAATTTTTTGGATTTTTATAGAGATTTATTGTTTTTAATGAATAGTGATAGATACAAACTTTTACTGAAACAACGTTTTCATTTAACTTATTTACAATGTTAAATTTATTTTAAATTGGTTTTATAGTAGAACTATATCAATTATATTACCATTTACGTAATTAATGTTGTTTAATTTCATTTATTTTAAAAAAAAATATATTAAAACCATGTATACTTATGAAAATTGTATCATTGAAAACCCATTTTTTTATCATGTCTGCATGTATAATGTTAAATTGAATTATTCTACTTCTATGCATAATTGTTAGAAAAATGGATTATATATTTTTGTTAAGAATATTCAATATTATATAATAAGATCAAATTAATTATTTTTTTACAAATTTTAATAGTGAAATACGTAATAATTAATTACTAAAATTAATTTAAAATTGGTCTTATCGTGAGGATAAACTAAGAAGGGAAGGGTTAAAATGACATCCCACAAGTAAAAATATTATTGGATGGAAATATTTCAAACTTATACTATCCATAATTAGAAACTAAAGTTATTGGGATAATTATTTCACATGAATGACTTTATCATTTTTTATTCTTTTGTAAAATGTTCATGTAATTTCTATTAGGGCTCCATTTCCCCACTTATAAAAGGGCACTCCCTCCCCTAATTTATTCAGAGCCCTAGAGCCATTTTGCTCACCCAAAACCTACCAAAATATCTCCATAACATCCTTAGACACATTATATGGATTTTTTTCCTCCCAAAAGATATTCCATAAGGTCTTCAAGAAGAGATCTTACAGAGTTTTCTCTTAGAGAAGGTAATTGTTTTAACAGTTATCTTTCATTTTATTTCTTCTTTTTCCACATTCAATTCTATCATAAAATAGAATTTAAAATTAAAATATTATATATAACATTTATATATGTATTCTATGTTTATGAAATAATATGTATCCATATTCAATTACATTAAATGTAAAATTAAATCACTGATTCTGTGTATGACAGACTTTCGCCTCATTAACCAATGTAGTTCGTTTGCCATCCCCACTTTTCAGGGAAGGATATAAAAATGGTTTTACCAAATGTATTTTATATTTATTTTATTATTACACTTCATTAATTTCAATATCACAATTATCATTTTACATTCCCTTCCATTTCAAATATGATAATGCCACTCTTGTATATGGAAGACTACCAATTCACAGAGTGATGTGATTTGTTTTTCACTCACTCTTTACATGGAATGTAAAAAAGATAAAATTATTGAATATATTTTACAAATATGGGATGTTATAAATTTTGTAAAATTATTATATCACCAATTACTTTCCCTTTCACTTTTTAAGGGAATGATGTCACTGCTCATGTGTATGTACGACCCACTATCTCCGAGAAGCAATTTGATTGATTTTCCATGTACAACATTCATAAATGGACATACAAAAATATCTACTGAGTATATTTTATATTTATAATATTTTTATAATTATATATGTAATATATATATTATTAAATCATATTCACTATAATTGAAACATTCATGAAAAAACAAGCATGAGAAACCAAGACAAATAACACAGAAAATAAAGAAAATAATGAATTATTATTAACAAACATGTAGTAAAATGTAAAAATAAGTTCATATATGATAATATATATATTATTTTGGTTTTTTCATAAACTAATTCCCGGATTAATACAATTATACATAATTTGTATACACATATTAAGGATATGTGATAGTGTGTAGAATTTCTAGTCATACTTTTTCCTCTATGGGATATATATCGTATTCACCCATTATTTCATCTATCTATTGTATATATATCCACATTGATATTTTCTATTATGAATATATTTAAATTTATGTTATTTAAACATTCATTTTATGTTATTTATTTTATGGGGATTATGATTCAATATTTACCAAAGTAGTAAAGGTTTCATTCAAAATCTTATCATTATTCAATATTTTTTATATTTATGTTTCTATATATAGAATTATTTGATATTTATATGTTATAATAAATCCATTTTTTCACTAATGTAAATTAATGAACTTTTTTCGAGAAATATTACCATTTTCACTCTTTGGTATTTAAATTTGATGGTATATTTTTTATGAAAATCCATCTTTATTTCTATCTTTGGTGAGAAATAATTTTTTTTAACCCAGGTTCTCTAAATGAATTTTTAATTTTAAAAAAAAGTAAAATGATTTTTTAATTTAATTTGTATTAATTTTTTACATTTTAGAAAAAATATTTGAAATAAATCTTCCTATTTTTTTCATAATAATGTCTTTTTATATTTTACACAAACAATTATTTATTATTACTTAATATATATTAACACATATATCTCCCATTTATAAATATTTTATTATATTTCTGTGATAATATGTCTCCAACTGCAAGTCCATCAAATGGGAGATGAAATTATCGATTGTGCATATGGAAGACTACCTCTTTATGAATAGAAGTAATTCATTTTCAAGTTCCACCATTAAATGATCGATGTAATGATGTATTGAATACATTTATATGACATTTTGAACTTTACTATACTTATATAATTTCAATCTCAAATATACCTTTTCATTCTCTACTCTATTTTAAATACAACAGCGCTGCTCGTGTGTTTGGAGGACTACCTCTTTGTGAAGTTAGGTGATTCATTATTTATTAATATTAACATGGAATGTAATAGGGATAACATTAATCAATATATGTGATATATATGAGATTATATTAATTCTTTATAATTAAAATATAACCATATTCTTTACCCTTTAACTCGTTAGGGGAATGATATCTTTTCTCGTGCATATGCTCAGCCTCACATCTCTAAAAAGAAATGTGATTAATTTTCTAACTCCAACTATCATAAATGGTTATAGAAATTTATATAAAAAGAAAGTATTATATTCATAAAATTATTATCATTCTAGAGATTATATTTATATAATATATGAAAGAGAGCTAAAATTTTCATGGCAAAACATGCCAGATATAACATGATAATTATCACCAGAAATAATGAAACTTATAAAATCGAATTAACAAAAGGTTAGTAAAATCATATAAGAGGATCATATAGTATATTATAAATATGATTTTGGTTCTATTATAAAATTAATTACATTTTTTCATTTCTAGATATTCATGAAAGATTTCATGTAATATTACCATTTTATAACTCAATGGTACATAAAATGATTGTGAAAATGTATTTAGGAAAATGAAAGTTTACTTCTCTATTTTGTTAGAAAACATTTTTTATCCAAACCCTTCTATCATAAAAATGCGTTCATTGTTTTTTCATCAGTATGAAAATGTTTTATTGAATAAATTTTACTCATACTAATTTTTAAAAAATGTTTTCAAAGGAATCTTCACTTCATGTTCAAAAAACATCCTATTATGATTCTACTAAAAATGTGGAAGAAATCATTATTTTAACATGTGAAAAATGAACTAAATTTTATACCCTCATGACCACTAAATATTTTATTACTAATTTTACATGTTCTAGAAGTATATTTTCAATGAAATGTTTTTTAAAATGTTTTTTAAATTTTTTATTTAAATTTTAATTTTGAAAATGTAATTCCTTTTTTTGAATAATTTTTTATGATTTTTTCATGGGTTTTATTTTCATCAAGGAAATCATCCGTATATATAATACATATGATATAATAAGGATACACTTTATTTATACCATACTTATTATTTCTCTATATTCTTTATGATTAGGTTGATTGGTGATGCACAATTTTATTATCATTCACCATTTTACGTTAGATGATTTATGATTGTGGTTATTGATTGGGTATGTGTTAACATTTATCATAATAGTATTTCAATATGAATGTTAATATTTATTATGTTTCACAACTTTTTTATGAGAAATTTATTAGAATTAGTATGTGATTGGTGGTAGTTGCTTTATCCCCATGATGCATTGGTAGGTCTCATGAGACAAACTAGATTGTGTTTTGTCTACGGCCTTACCCATTCATTTAGATGGATTAGAATATGACCTAGATAGTATTTTTAGATTTATGACAGTATGAATTCTATCAATATGAATTCATTTAATTATATTACATGTGATTACTCTATTTTTTTAATATCCATGGTTAATTTTTCAAGATCATGTTATTATTATATAACATGATTTCATCGTCATTTATTAGAATGATATTATAAAAATGTTATTGATTTTATAGAATATGCTTCAATTGTTTACGTTCACATAATAATTAGGCCTTATTTATTCATATGCTTAATTATACACATACCCATACTGAGAATATAAGATCACCACTTTCTAATTAATTATTATACACTGGATATGAGGAAGTATTTTATGACTGATATACATGGATATGATAAGGGTAATAATGGAGTGTACAATGAAAACACTTTGAGTATTTTATGTATAAAATGTAATGTGAATTTCACATATGTACCTTTTTTACTAGGAAAACTAAAATATTATGTACTTTGGGATGAAATACCTTGTATCTATTGAAAATATAATAAATTAGACCCTAGCACTAGGTTACTAGAGTGGAGGTTTCTATACTTGGTATCAAAGGAAGATTATTATTAACCTTGGGAACTAGAATAAGGAAAGAATTGATTATGTAACATAACCATATGATAAAAATTGAGGTTATTTATAAATTATGATCCTATATTTTTTTAATGTATAGATTATGTGTATTCCTTGAAAATAAATCATTTTTTGGATACTACAAGTAGAGGTGAATCTAAAATAGATCTACATAGGAGTAATAAAATAGAAAATTGTGCATTGTTCTTAACTCGATCATCGCCTATTTCATGAAAACAAACCTTACTATGAACCTTATTTTTCACACTTGAGGTATATTCTTATAGAAATTTATCTTTTCTTTATAAATCATTATGAGGAATTTGAAAATAAATATAACCCCAAAGAAAACTTGTTTATGATATTTGAGATTTTCTATGTATAAATATTTCAATTAGTGTTAAGTGAATCACTTTTTTAGGGATTATACATTATGAATTATAATGGTATGATCCAATCTAATGTAATCCATTATATATAATTGTTTCTTATGGAAGGAATGAGAACTATATCAAATAATGAAATCCAAAGAGTAAGATTGACTATTTTTTGATGGGATTAAGCTAATATTTCAAGGGGAATGGGTCTTCAAATAATTCATATCATATAAGGACATAGGAACATGTCCTATCAAGTCATAGAAATTATACACTAAGAATTATGTCTTCAATGGGAAGCAATAGATGAATAGTGGGATAGTGAAAAAATGTGTATCGGGAAGAAAGAAAAGAAGGATTTTCCCACATGTGATAATTTTAGAATGAAACACTTTGGAACGTTCTTAAATGGAATGGGTTTTTACTAAATGTTGTGATATAAAATTCACCATGATCATGACTTCTAGGGAATGTGAAAATTTTACCTTTGTCAATGCTTAAAATATAAGGGGGTAGGGATCTATGTAAATTAATTCCTTAGGAGTTAAGGGAGTATACCGAAAAATAATCTAAATGACCATGATAAATCTTACGTTGTTAACCTTGATGATGTTGAATGATTGATTTTATTTTGTTTGGATTCAATAATTTTATTATAGGAGTATTTTACCAATGATATTCTATTTATAAGAATCTTGAAATGTATAAGGATTATACTATTAGACTATTTCCTATAGGATTTGAGAGAATATATTGAATGTTACTGATGACCAATAAATGTTATTCAATGACATGTTTAACCTCTTAAAAACTCATGATTAAGGGAGGATTAATCATAATATATTCCCCACATTGAGATTAGAAGGATAAATATATTTGATAGTATTGATGACCATGAAACTAGTTAGAGGTTTGGTGATTTCTGCCATCTTGGTCAAAGTTTACTATAATTATTGATATATGGAATAAAGTCCACAACCAGAGATTTTATAAATAGAAGAATACATGTTTTAATTATGGATTTATGCTGATCAAGGTAGTCACATTTTAGAACATGAAATTAAGTGACACTTTTTATTTCCTAGAAAATATAGTGTTGATTTTGTGAAAGGATTATTTTATTAATGACACTATAGGCTTGTGGATCATGAAATTTAAAAGAATTTTGTTGTATTACTATTTCTTTAACTATTAAAACAACATGTTGAATGGTTCAAATTGCTAAGAAAACGGATTCCGTGACATTTTTACATATTGGAAAACACATAATTTATGTAGGATAAGACTTAATATAATCCTAATTTTAATATCATAATGATATTTTTAGGGATAGATTTGATGACTATATATTATTTAGAGGATTGATGGTTAATGTCACATTTGATGGAGTTTAATGAAAATATTGATTGTTAGTATATATTTGACAACATGATATTTTATATTTGGATACATGAAAGTATAAATTAAGCTTATATAGTGACAAAGATATTAAGTTAATTGTAATGTGTCTTTAAGAACCCCGTTATATTGTCTTGGGAATATAATGTTGATTTAGGGAACTTCCTTCAAAACTATTGGACTTTGAATTTGGAAAGAAATATATTGGATTAGTATTAAGGATAACTAAATATATAATAGATTTGGTTTATCATTATGTGTTATTAGATAAATTTTTCTAACAAGTTTGGTTTTAGAAAATATCAATATATAGGTGGAATCAATTTTCATTCTAATGATCTATTAAATGTGCTTCAGATTATATTTCGTTTTGGATAGTCATTTCTTCATTTTTGAAATAATTTGTGAATTCATAAAAGAACAATCAAAGTATAACAAAATATATCTTTATTACACATTAATACTTGATTTATTGCATAATATAAAACATAATACATCCTAGAAGATTGAAGAGTATATTTTATTTGGGAATTACATTCATTATAAGACCACTTATAACACGAAAACATTATCTTTACCGAAATCATCCTTAACATGATCACACATAAAATTGCACGGGATAACATGGGAAAATACCTAAATAATGGTTGATATATAAATATCATTAAGGGAATAAACAAGGAATAACATGATGAAATTAATATATGTTAAAAAAATTCATATGTGTGAGAATAATAAACATGAATAATGAGACACAATATAGCATGAAAATCATAAAGGCAATAAGGGAAATGTGGAAACATCTTAAAACATTGTATTTGTAGATGCTGAAGAAATGCTCAAGGGATAGAGAAGGATTGGTGGTGATAAAGTGAAGCCATATTTGGAACCAGTGATCCATTTGGGGGGGGGGGGAGCTGCCTTGCGAAAAAAATTTATTGACGCAAAAAAAACAGTCCCTCGCGAAATACTCGGGGATTGGCGAGATTTTTTCACATTGGAGTGGAAAGTTACGCGCCAGTGCCCCGTGCAGATGAAGTTTTTCTCTACCAAAACCAGCACGTAACATTTCACGTAGTCATGTTTTCTATGTAGATCCGCGACCTCGAGTACCTTTAAATAGGAGGTCACCCCTTCAACTTCAACGTTGAAGAATCTGAAACTTCTCTCCGGCTTGAAATTCACCTCTCGGGCGTGTAAAAGATTGCTCTTAAGTACATAATTTTTCGTTCCAGGTCGCCCGAGGGTCTGCCTTTGTGTGAGACCCATCCAGCTTAATCCTCATCCTACTCATGTCCCCAACGTTCAATTCATTCCAATTGCACGCAATCCTTCATTCAGCGTGCAATTCCTTCCAAATCATGCACCATCTTTTCTTCACTGGCCTGACCGATTGTGCACCGCCTCGGCCTTTTTTCACACACACAGACCGATTTCATGATGCCCCATCCATTTTTTTTTTTCAGGAATCCCTATTCTGTGTCAGCCCGCCCCTTTTTCGTGCCACTACTCCTTTTACGTGCAAACATCCATCCTTGTGCGCCCATGATGTCACTTTTCTAGACATCATTTTCAAGCGCCTCCCATTCCCAAAGCACCTTCAACATATACACCTTTCATGTATGACCCTCTAGGTTCATGAGAAGTAACGTCAAAGTCCCTTGGACGATACTACCCATTTCATTGATTCGCCTCATGCTTCTTCGCATAGGCATGCTAATGTATATTGGTCTTTCACATAACCATGCTAACATGGACCCTCCAATTGTTCGCTCTATAACACCCCCTCCCCATGGTGTTGCATCTCCCCTACCTTCACCAAGGTGCAGAGAGTACCGATTATTTACATCTCGGGGTTGCAGAGTGAACCCACCGCGTCTGAGCAGAAGGACGTTAAACTACCATGCACCATCATCCTCATCACATGAAGTTAAACTATGACCTCACCCAGTGCCTCACACTTGGGGTGCCCCCACCATGGACATTCTACATTCCCACTAGTCTCCACGAAAGTGAGATCATTCCTCACATGGAATAAGATCCTCTTTATCAGAGCGGCATCTGTCCATGGGGATATGTCATCCACCCAGGTGTAATCCACTAGCTTTTCTTGAAGGAGGACGCATCCCTTCCCCTTCTTTCTTTAGTACCAAATCCCCCTCCCACTAGGATGTTTCACCACCAGGCCTCCATCCTAGAGTAAGTCCAAACCCCATTGGGCTGTGAACCATGCGTAAGCCCCTATTTCCTCTCTAGGCTGCGAACCACGCGTAAGCCCCTGTTTCATCTCTGGGATGTGAACCACGTGTATACCATTGTTACCTCTATGGGCTTTGAACCACGCGTAAGAACTTGTTTCCTCTTTGGGATGTGATCACATGTAATCCCCACTCCACTTCCCATGGACACACCTTTCACAATGTGATCATCAGGCCTTTGTTGCCTCTTATTTCTCACACCGAGCCTGACTCAGGTGGGTTTAGAGTAAGCATCGACAATGACATCCTTTTTGGGAAGCCCAATGTGTAAGCCCCAAACATACCCGAACTATGAGGTATTTGATCCCTTCCAAGGTAAGGTACGTAGGAAGACTCTATAAGGTTCAAGCCCAATATCTATTGGTTCAGACTATCCTCACGTCAATTCACTAAAACTTTGGGCTACCTAAAATTGTAAGACCAAAATTCCCCCTTCCAAACTACGTGGACTTTGATCCCTACCAAGGTTGGGTACGTAGGATGTGTCCACGAGGTTCAATCCATACACTTGGTCACTCTGACCACTATCACATCGGTTTGGCCCCATCCTGCATGACATTAAACTGTGGACCCCAGTCAGTGGTAAGTCATTGTTTCCCCAGTCAGCGGTAAGACACTGCACACAAATCCTACCCTTAACTACATGGACTTTGATCTTTTTCAAGGTAAGGAACGTAGGATGACTCCATGAAGTTCAAGCCCACCATCCACATGGACCCCAGGTCCTTATTCACGTTGGTTCATCGACTCCTGCCCCATACCCGAACTATGTGGATTTAATCCTTGCCAAGGCAGGGTACGTAGGAAGCCTCCATGAGGTTCAATCTCACCAACCAATGGTCTCGGACACTTCATGTTGGTCCACCCCCATCCTACATAAGGTTAAACTATATTCCACATTTTTTCCCATTTAGTGGCAAGTCGTTGTCACTCCATTCAGCGGTAATCCATTGTCATCCTCCTTCAACGGCAATTTGTTGTCACTCCATTCAGCAGTAAGTCATTGTCAGCCTCTTTCAATGGTAATCCCTTGTCACTCCCTTTAGCGATAAGATATTGTCAACCTCACTCAGTGGTAATCCATTGTCGCCCCTCTCAGAGGTAAGCTGTTGGAACTCCAACCCGCAGTAATCCATTCTCAAGACGAACTACGTTCACCGAACTACGCGGACTTTGATTCCGTGCCATGGGGATACGTAGGAAGTCTCTTTGAGGCTCAATCCCAACTTCACCGTCACCCTTGCGATTGTCTTGTTTCATTCTCCATCCACTTCATTCATCCACCCATAATCCATCCTGATTCATATCCAAGCTACCATATCCCAATTAAATCATTCCATATCATTCCCCATTCCCCTCAATAGTGACCGGGAATTCAACAACATGTTGGCCCCAACATCAGTGTACCCTCTAGGGGTTGCACCCATCTCATCCACTCCAGTTAGTGTTCTGATCTGTCTAGTCCATCTTCATTGGACGTTAATCTTATGGAATACCCTATGTTAAACATGTTTAGATATGGAAAACCTTAGCTACATTCACATGGAATATGATTCCCCACGTTTGATGTGGGATTCCTCGGGGTTTTGGACCCTCAAGAAGCCCTATAATAAGGGATAGATGACAGACGTGCCAGAGTCCCAGTGCCCAGACATGCTAGTGATACCCAACGTGACTACTCCTCTGACTGAAGGTTGCATCCCTGATCGGACCCCTTGGAATGTCTCAATAGAAGTAGTGTAATTAACTGGTGTCCACGATGTTATGGTGCTAGTATGAGTTTCACAAACATGGTCTTAAATATATAAGGGAGACCCAGACTTGGTGATGAGTTCTGAGGAGGAATCCACAAAAGGAAGAACTGACATCCCATCATCCTATTTAGATCAAGGAGAAAACATCCCTGAAAAAGTGATGGATGCCGCCCTCCTTTGGAAAGCAAGAATGCATGGAAACAACTGCACATCCTCCACTGACAGGTGCACATGCCCTGGTGAAAGAGTCGGAAATAGAAATGGTGAAACCGACAGGAATTTCTTCTCCTAATTATGGATATTAGTATCATTCGAGGTATCAATGGATTAGAGTGTCACTGAATACAGTTATCCATCACCAGGTCATGCTAGGCAAATAGCAGGCCTGATGTGGAACACACCAGAAGTTGGGGTAGTAGAACGTTGGACATCCTGTTCTGCGATGTTGTCAGCATGGATCCATCTTACTGATCATGGAAGAAGGTATGGCATAGGTGCATTGGTCATCTATTCCTTTTTCGTTCATCACATATTACTTAATCTCCCTGCTTCTCAGGAATCTTGTTGCTGCACTCAAAACACGATCACCACCTGTACACCGATGCAGGGGCAGGGGCAGTTCTAACGCGGAAGTGCCACGCGATTCCTCCTCTTCCGCAATGGCCTATACGCCTGTGGCGCTCACGACCCATCACCCCGTCTGAGGTCATCCAATGAAGGGTGACCAATGACTTCATATGCCGTTACGAGTAAGAGGGAATAATCCCGACCTGGGATATGGCCCACCTAGATCAAGAGGCATCTATGCCTCATTGCCAACGCCTCCCCCGAGGGCTGCGTAGGGAGCCACTGCTCCCCACAACAACAGATAACTGTTTCGGGAGCTTCTCACCGGAACGCTTTGATGACTCCCTGCCTTATGCTGACGAGGTAGGTGACGTCTGGCCTAGCCTAGTCAGAGTCCCATTCCAGGGACTCCCATTGAGGGCTCCCACCCGGTCACGTCAGCATCATTACCCGGTCTTGCTGAATAAGGAGCAGGTAAGATTTGTACCTGCACCATCAGCCCCGGTTCATCCGACCCGACACCAGGGTCGGGCACAGGTTGAGGAGGACGCCCACCAATGGCTGTCAATTTTGATGTCTATTGTGGTTGGAGCCTCAGCCGATGCATATTAGCAGTTCGCTATATACACTTACCAGGGGCAATTATACGCCTAACCAAGATCTCAGCCCCAACCGCCCCACGGGCAGGCTGGGTTAACTCTCTTTGTTGTCGGCATAGGCAGTGGTCGCCGCGAACTAACTAGCCACGATGCCACCAAGAATGGAGGTCCACCCCGTACCATTACCATGTAGAGAATGGGCCTTCCCCACATCGAGGCTCGGCATGAAGGTCTGCCCCATGCCACCCTCAGTCCTAATGAGGTCCTTCCCCGCGACGGTGGAACTCAGTATGGAAGCCTCTCCCATTCCCATTACACTGGGTATGAATTCATTTTTCCGACCCCAGACCGTCGGTGTAGGTACATTTCCCATATGGTATCTCTCTACCTGGGGATCCTCCTTGTATCCTTTTAGCAGATGGTGAAGGTCCTCCTCGCCTCGGAAACTAGAGGGGTGAAGGCCAGCCTCGCCTCACTAGCACCCAACATGAAGGTCCAACCCGTGCTCAGTTAGACCTGCACAAGGGACCTCCTCATACTAAGGTCACTAGGGAAAACATGCATGGAGGTCCTCCCCATGCTCATGCTAGTTCTAGCAGAGGTCTTGCCTGCTCCAGCGCTATTCATGGAGGTCCTCCCCCATGTACCCTTCGACATTTGTCCCGGTGATCCTCACACCCCGGCTTACTCAGGCGGAAACCCTCTCCGCCTCAACACCAGTGCAGCCAAAGGGCCTTGTGTCAGAAATCAGCCATGCCCTGAGGAGTGACCTAAGAGTAGGAAGGCGGCTCTCCTCTACCATAATAAGAATTCCGGGAAGGTTCGAATGGAGATCAAACCAGTCCGATTCTCAGACTCTGAAGCGGAATATGACTCAGCACAGGAACCCTCCTCTTGCTCAGCTGAGTCAAGAGCTGGGGCAGTAACGAGCCACATTAGCCTAGTAATTTCGGAATGTGAGGTCCATATGATTTCTGATTCCTTTCTCAATTATATCTAGGAGGATGAAAATTTGGAACCTCGTAGGTTATGGTCATTAAATCACCACCGTTGTTACCAGAATCACTCTCTACCTCGACAAGAGATCACTGAGTACTAATCTGGGGACCGATGGTGGGTGGGTAGCAGCACGGCCTATCACCAGTATCCCTATCCACTAATACAGGAACTATGGCCATTGGCCCGTGTTATCACGATGTAGCATCCAGGTCACTACACTCTTCGTAGGACAGCCCAAGAATCAGCAGCCAGTCAACCCCCTCGCTATACTCTCCATCGACCAGCCTGCTGTCCCAGCGATCTACCTCAGTACCGCTACCAGTTCCTCAGCCACACCTAGTGGATGAAAGAGGAAATCAAGGGCCAGAACCTAAATCTGAGCTGAGGAGATTATTGAACATTCTCGCGGTGGACCACCTCCCTAATATTTTCTAGCTCGTGGCAATGCCAAATTTTACCGTGCTGGAATCCCTCACCCCAGAGGAGGATGAATGTTTTTACCAAACCCTTTGGGTGATGCACTTTCATATTTTCCATCAGTTAGTGGTTTATCCTAGGATCCAAGCACATTTAGAAGACATTGGAGAGCAATTCCATCTAGTCGATCTGGTTGTGGTCCATGTGAATCAGTGCCCCGAGTCACCAAGCCGCGCAGATCCGTGACTGGGGGCAGTATGCTTCCCTCCTCTTCAGTCCTATCCAGCTGTAGCCCGACATTCTTGGCGATATCGAGGGCATGTCCCCAGGAAGGATAACCGTCAACATGGATGACATAGTGGAGGAGGAGGATGAGTTTGATCTTTATGATAGGGACTTACACCTCGAGTGTGTGACACCAGTATTGGACCCATCGTGGATTATTACTCGCTAGAAGAGGAACCTACTAGGTCTCCCTATGCCAAATGAGGCATTAGTACTCAGTCAGAATGCTGGTAAGGGTTAAGAGCACGTCAGGGCTTCCAAGAACTCTGACCCCTCTGCCTTAATGCAGAAGATGGTTGAAGACTCTGAGAAGGCCACATTGCACCAATAACATGACGAGCAGAAGAAGTTGGTTGATGACCTCTTGGCTGAACGTGATATAGAGCGACGACCAGACTACAGTGACCCCATGTCGGGGTAGCAGGGGCATGTACAACTTCTTCTCGGCGAGCAACCTCTATGAGACCCTGACCGTTCTTTCCCATAAGACAGATTTGAGGATAGAACCTATGAAAAGAGGTCATGGTATGTCTTCCCAAACCCTCTTGAATGGCGCGACAATCCAAGGGACCCAGCTCGGGCTCCCCCAGCCACCCTGACGGTTGTTCCACCAGCCACAACACGATCCGATTGGCTTGCTTAGCGTGTTAAAGAACCATCCAACACTCTCATGGTTAGGGATCCCCGTCAAGACAGGGACCACCACCCAGATGATCCAATGTTGGCACTCATTTCCTGCTTTGAGGCATTGGAAACATGATAGGTGGTGATCCTTCCTGATGGAAAGCCATTCCTAGCATGGGTGGATGATATACTGGCACCTCTAGGTTTCAGGAATCCCACATTCTACCCTTTTAACAGGACAGGTGACCCACCACAACACGTATCCCACATCAACTCAAGGTTTGGTCCCTTTTTAGGGACTCTGGCGCAGCAGGAGGCTACCATGATCTGCTGTATTTTTCAGACACTGGAAGGCATGCATTCGTTTGTTACATCCAGCTTCCCATCGGATCCATAACTAGCTAGGAGAACTTTCGTAGGAAATTCCTCTACCAGTTCAGCTCCACCACATGGAAAATGAGCATCACAGACCTCTTCAAGTGAAAACAAAGGCCTGCTGAGCGTGTCACAGAATTTATCGCCCAGTGGAATGGGCTTACATATTCAACTGTCATGCCCCTGACTCAGGAGAAATTAATGATGATGTGTGTAGTAAATGTCATGTTGGAGCTATATCCCTCTCTGATAACCCAGAACTACCTCGGAGGATATAGAGACTTCTCTGATAAGCCCTAGTTCCTGGAATAATCCCTTTAACATGCCAGTTAGGCACATAAATTTCCACTTGTAATTCCCACAAGGAGGGATTCCAGAGCTGAGCTCATCATAGTGGCCCAAATAGAGGCCCCCAGAAAACTGTAATTATAACAGTGGATCCAATTCCCTAGCCTCATAGAGTCCCGCCACCACAGGCGCAACCTCCATCCCAGCAGCGGCTTCCTCAGAATCAACAGGTGCCCCCGCGGAATGCGCGACCACTGCCTAGGCGGGACAAATAGGCTTCGCCTCTATGACAGTTTCCTCCAGCTCCACATCAGGGTCAGTCTTCAAGGCCCCCCTTTCTGGGAAAAAATATACTAGACCTACTTGTTCAATGAGAATCAGGTCCCTGGCTATTTCCATTGTTCCTTGGAAAAAAGGGATTGTGTGCTTGCCTAAATGTTGAAGGCCGGAAGAGGCGAACCTCACTGATCTCCCCAACTACTGCATCTATCATCAGATCCTAAGGCACACCCTCAAGCACTGCTATGTGTTCAAATAATGGCTTCAAGATCAGGTCAATTACAACATAGTCAGGCTAGGCCCGACCCCGGCATAAGTGGAAGGGGTTTTCGTGTGGCCAGAGAGTAGCAGTGACAGTGAGGGCGAGTGGAAAAAGGTTTCTAACCTTGATTCCCAGAATAATGATAGTAGTATGGCTCAAAAAATGGTCTCTCATGCCCATTGTATCATTCATGCACTCCTAAATCAGTCGGAGCCTTTAAAGGTTACAGTCACCACTTCTGCATTATCATCTCATCCAACCCCTTTCTAGAATAGAATGTGTCGGCAGTACAAGGGAAAGCAACGCGCCCCGCCAATACCATAATCATCCCATACTCTCGGCAACTTTATGCCTCTAGTGATGGGGATTCCTGCCAAAACACACCCAGCAATGGATGACACTTCAAGTGATAGTCTAGTGTATGCTTCGGTTAATACCATGGAGTTAGTAAACCCCTATATAACTCCCGGCAAGGGGGAGCGCTAGGAAAACCTCCCCAACATCCACAACTAATGCCAACGTCGGTGGAGCCGTGACCATGTGGGTCATCGAGGAACATCAGTTGGCCCTTCAAGCCATGTCGTGCATGCCAATGAGACCAGCTGGTATGCCCAGCACAGAGCTCAGCACATGCAGCCTCTTCATCTGGTGTTGTCAGGCCATCCACCACCGCCGTTTGTATTACTGGATCAGGCAGAGCCACTTTGAGAATGTCATGACTTGCGTCTGCCTACTATAGGTCGGTCACAGTCTTCAGACCCTCATCAGGTAGCTACTATGTAGGCTTCGACTAGAGAGCAACGGGATATGCCCAGCACTAGTCAGCCGCTGGCCCAGTCGGTAGGGCCCACCATTCCTCCTGTCACAGAGCAGCCTCCTACAAGGGGAAGATCGTGCCCGACACGAAAGTATGATGTTATCAAGCACCTTTCTAGCAACCCTGGGAGGATTTCCATCATCAAGTCCCTTCTCTTGTCATTAGATATGCATGAGGCCCTCGGTGAGGCTTTAAGAAGCCCCCTCCAGTTTGAGAAAGAGGTAGAAAATGCATAAGTATTTCTTGGTGAAGTGGTCGAGAATGCGGAATGTCAGGCCATAATTTCATTATATGGAAAAGATAAAGGCTCTCCCATATAGGGGCCCATCAACCCACTGTACATCACTAGACAATTTAGCAGCGTGGAGGTCTGCCGCTATCTTGTTGATATCGGCTCTGGGATTAACCTTATTCTGAGGCGGAGACTGCGGAATATTAGGTTATCTGAAGATGACCTAACTCCCTATGATTTATGAATCCAGGGATATGACAAGACACATAATACTCAAGTCGGTATGATCGGTTTGAAAACCCAGTTTAGTGGCCTAGTTTCCAACACCTAATTTATGGTTGTCTCTCAAGACATCACGTACAATGCATTGATGGGAAGACCATGGCTCCACCTGCTCCTGGCGGTCCCCTCATCGTATCACCAAGGCCTCAAGTACTCCCTCAATAGTCGAGTAGGAATACTACAAGGTGACACATCTTCTTTCGCCTCTTATGAATCCCACTACTTGGATGCCGACTATTACAAGAGCAAGGATAAGCAGATTCAATCCAGGGAGGTCAAACCAATCATTGTTGCAACTGACCCCTAGGAAGATCTGGATGATTCCTATGTCTTCTTGATCCATCGATTGGAGGCCACAACCCCTGACATGGGGAAATGTTTTGTTGTCTCTACTACTAGGGAGAAGCTTATTAACAATTCCAAGAGATGATAGAAAATCACCTCGTACTCCTACACAAATCAGGCTCAGGTGATCCCGGAGCTCCTACCCCCATAAGGTATAGGAATGTTCACCCCATGACAACAGAAATACGTTATACGTGTCTGTTTTTCCGGGATTCAATCAACTGACTCAAGCCTACGTGTCACTATTGCTTTGATATCATCAAGTTTGGCCCCTTGGCCAATGACTAGATGAGGTAGGGTCAACAGCCTTCATTGCTATGGTTTTGGTAGTACCAGATTCACTCGGTGCAGTGACCACTATAACTCAGGCTGGTACCAGCCTCCCAACAGAATCTGCTAACCCAAAGGAAGCTTCTCTTTCTGGGGATCCCTCCTCACCAAGCAAAGAAGAGGATTTGGAGGATGCTCCCCCCACCATTGAAGTGGATGTCTCCACCATGGTCGATGAACTGGTATATGTTAACCTTGGTACTGAGGGAAATCTGAGACCCACATTGATCAGTGCTGCCATGTGCCTCGAAGAGAAGCAGCGGTACGTGGACTTCCTTAAACAGTTCGTGATGTGTTTGTCTGGAGTTACGACATGATTTCAGGACTAGATCCTTGGGTAGCTGTCCACCGCCTGGGTCTTCCGGCAAATCATCGCGGGTTCAAGCAACCACCCATAATGATAGACTCTTCTCATAGTGTCATGATCGAGGCCGAAGATGAAAAGCTTATCAGATCCAACATCATCAAGGAGGTCAAGTACCCCAAGTGGATAGCCAATAATGGGCCAGTCAGGTAGAATAAAGGACAGATTAGGGTCTACATTTACTTTTGAGATCTCAACCATTGGTGCCCGATGTATGATTTTTCCCTTCCAATGATAGAATTATTAATCGACGATAAGGTTGGGTTCCAATCCCTTTCTACCATGTATGGGTACTCCAGATATAATTAGATCCGAACGGCCCCTAAGGATGAGGAGTCCACATCTTTCAGGATGCCACAAGGTATGTTTTGTTACCAGGTCATGGCTTTCGGCTTATATAATGTAGGTGTCTCCTATCAGCGGGCCATGCATAGAATATTCAAGAAAATGCTCATGACCTTGGTGGAATCCTATGTGGACGACATGGTGGTCAAATCCTGCCAATGCTAGGATCATCTCAAGGACCTCGAGAAAGTATTCGTCTTCCTCCGTTCCCATCACCTGAAGATGAACCTGGTGAATTGTGCCTTCAGGGTCACCTCTGGAAAGTTCCTTGGCTTCGTTGTCAGGTACCAGGGCATCGAGATTGACCCAGAGAAGATCAAGGCCATCAGTTAGATGCCTCCCTCGAGTAGTATTTGGGAACATTTAGGTTTCCAAGGCCACATATCATACATACGTCGATTCATTGCAAATCTGGATGGAAAGTGTAATCCCTTTTCCTAGATTATGAAGAAAGGCACCACCAATGAATGGGACGAAGAGTTCCAGACTACGTTTGAGGGAAATAAAGAAATATCTTCTCCAGCCTCCGATCTTGATGCCAGCCGTCTCCAGAAAGCCTCGGATCCTATACGTGACTAGCCTAGAATGATATCTTGGCGCCCTTATCACCCAAAATAACAATGAGGGGACAGAGAATAGTCTTTAATACCTTAGTCGTATGCTCATCAATACCGAGACCAGATACCCCCCCCCCATCTAAAGGAGCCGCCTTGCACTGGTATTCGCAGTACAGAAACAATGACATTACTTTTCGCACCATGAGGTACAACTGGTTTCTTGGGTAGACTCGCTGAAGTACATTCTGAACCACCCCATGTTGATTGTCCATCTAGAGTATTGGGCAGTAATCCTCCAAAAGTTTGACTTCAGGTTCGTGCCTCAAAAGTATATTAAGGGTCAAGCATTGGAAGATTTTCTTTCTGCCCATCAAACACTTGTACACCAGTCCCTTTACCTGGATTTTCCCGGTGAGGCAATCCTCTAGATAGATCATGCCACCCCGTGTTGGAAAATTCACATCGATGGTTCCTCCCGAAGCCCCACTGACATGAGGCTCAATGATCTGAGACTCAATAGAGTAGGCTTCGGTATTGCCTTTATAATCTCGGTGCAATCCATCCTTTCATACTCATTCCTGTTGTCATAAGGCCATACCAACAACGAGGTAGAGTATTATGCTCTTATCACTGGCCTCGAGCTAGCCCTCGAGATCGATGTGTCCCATTTGCATGTGAAAGGGGATTCTGAAATGGTCATCAATCAAATCAATGGTGACAAAGTCATCAAAAAGCCAGAGCTTGTACCATTTTTGGAGCACACCCTCTAGCTAATGGACCAGTTTCCTTCTCACCCAGAAGTTACTCATGTCCCTCGATCTCAGAATAATTGAGCTAATTCCCTGGCCGTCTTGGCTATATCACTTACAGAACCCAAGAAACATGATCTAATATACACATGGAACATTGGAGAGTCATTGCTCCAGTCACCCCAGATGATGACGATGGCCTACAAGTAAGCCATCGTACAACCGGAGCCTCCATGTCAAGACCCATAGGTTCCTCAGATGCAGTGGATGAAGTGACACCCGACTAGAGATCCCCCTTTTTCCAGTATTTCCAAAATGGTTTCCTCCTAGCTCATCGGGCCGAGCGTGAGAGAATATGATGCCACTCATGTCAGTTTACCCTGCATATTAGTTCATGTCTTGAGAAGATCCTCTACAAGCACAGGTTCGATGGTGTTCTCCTATGTTACATCCAAGGAGCAGAGATTTATCAGGTCATGCAGGAGGTCCACGCCAATTCCTGTGGGGCTCACCAGACTAGGTCGAAGCTATCCAATCAGATTCGGAGACTAGGGTACTTCTGGCCATCCATGATCCATGATTTCATCGAGTTCGCCAAGATATGTCACATGTTCCAAATTCATGCTAACTTCATGCATTGACTGCCAGATCCTCTCCACTCCACCAAGTACTCTTGGCCGTTTGCGGTGTCGGGACTATATGTCATGGGACCATATCCACCAGCGACAGCTCGCCAATGCAGGTTCATCCTAACCGCTAAGGATTTCTTTTCAAAATGGGAAGAGGCAGTTCTGCTGAACAAGGTCAAGGCCTGTTCTATTGTCGACATCTTGAGCTCCAATATCATCTACCGGTTTGGATTCCCTCACACTGTCTTCACCAATAATGGCCCCAACTTCTGATCATTTGAGTTGAAGAAGTTGAACTCCAAGTACAACATCCATTCGAACCATACCTGCCGCTATCACACGTAGGCAAATGGATAGATCAAGGAATTCAACAAAACCCTCTAGGACATCTTGCAGAAAATGGTTGGTCAGAATAAGAAGACTTGGCTGAACAAGCTCTCCAATGCCCTCTGGGATTATCGGACGATGACTCATAATTCCACCCAGGTGACCCCAAATGCCATGGTGTACGGAGATGTGGTCGTCCTACCCATCAAGATCCACCTGCCTTCGTTACGCATAGTGGTATATGACAAGCAGGCGCTAGATAAAGTAGCTGAAATTTGTCTTGCTGAATTGGAACCACATGACGAGAATAGGATTCAGGCCTTTCACAATCTAGAAAGGCATCAGAATAAGATTGCTAGGGCGTTCAATAAGAGAGTTCATCTATGCTCCTTCTTACAAGGTGACTTGGTACTGGCCCTCCGGACACTAATGATCCCTAGCAAGAAACTACCCAAGTTGGAGCCCAAATGGGAAGGACCTTACCTAATTCACAGGATTTACCCCAATGGTCCATATTCCTTTTTGGCTGGGGTAAAAATGTTTAAAAGAGTATGGTTGCTGGATACGATGCTTTGGGTGCCAAAAACCACCGGGTTGGCGACCATCTCAGCCCTTCGAGTAGCAAATGCGGCTTCGCACTCATCTTCTGCCTGATTGGCGTCCATTTTCTATCAGAAAGGTCTTAATAGGCTGGCATGAAAATTATGAATTCGGCTGGTAACATTATTTGTTGGTGGGAAATATCACATGTTGGTGCAAAAATCCATGGTTTGCGTGTAAAAAGAAGGATGACCTCGGGGAATTATGAGAAACTGAAGCGTTTTTCATGAAGGGCGGAGGAAAGTTTCACCCGCGAGAGATCTTGGATTATCACGCTAGAATATAGATACGTAATGAGGGACCTCCAGGGCATTTATTGGCCCAGAGATGGGTTTTCGTGCGTGTGTGAAAAGCGTATTGCGTGCTTCGGATCGGTTTTACGCACCGCTCCAATTTTGAGCGCGTGTAGGCCCCAGGGAGTCCTATATGTCGGCATTTCCCTCAGAATCTGACCTTTATTTCCCCTCGATGATCCAATTATAATGGGGGAATTTATTGATGCCGAAAAAATGCTCAAGGGATAGAGAAGGTTTGGGGGAGACCAAGCGAAGCCATATTTGGAACAGGAAATCCATTCAAGGGGAATCAGAGAGGCCGCACGAAAAAAATTCAGTGGCGCGCGAAAAAAAAATAGTCCCGCAAGAAAACTATGGTATTTGCGAGAGTGTTTCATGTGGGAGGGGAAAGTTATGCACCAAAATCCTGCGCAGATGATGTTTCGCACTGCCGATGGCGACACACAATTTTTTGTGAAGAACTATTTTCCATGCGGATATGCGACCCCGAGCACCGATAAATAAGAGGTTATCCCTTCGACTTCTGGGAGGATGAGTCTAAACCATATCTTAGGCAAAAAATTCACCTCTCGGGTGCGTAAAAGATGTCTCTCAAGTAATTAATTTTTCGCGCCAGGTCACTCAGGGGTCCGCCATTGCTCGAGACCCCTCAGGCTTAATCCTCCTCTAACTCTCATCCCTTGCGCGCAATTCATTCCAATTGTGCACAATCCTTTCTTCGGCGTGCAATTCCTTTCAAATCTCACACACTCTTTTCCATGCCGGCCCAACCGATTTCCCACCGCCTTGGCCTTTTTTTGCACACACAAACCGATTGCGTGCCACCCAATCCTTTTTTGTGCAGGAACCCCTATTCTGCACCGTCCCGCCACTTTTTCGCGCCACTACTCCTTTTGCACACAAACCTCCTTCCTTGTGCACCAGTGACGTCCCTTTTGAGGGAATCATTTTCGGGAACCTTCCACGCCCAAATCACCTTTACCATATACTCTTTTCTCGTATGACCCTCTAGGTTCGTGCGAAGTAACTTCAATGTCCCTTGGATGATACATCATGTTGCGTTACTTCGCCTCATGATTCAACGCATATGCATGCTAATGGATATTTCTTTTTTTGCATAGCCACTCTAACATTGAACCACAAAAGGTTTTCTCCATAACACACCCTCACCACAGCGTTATTTGTCCCCTCTCTTCACCAAGGTGCAGAGGGTACCGATTATGTATGTCCTAGGGGTGAGGAGTGAACCCACCTCATCCGAGTTGCAGGACGTTAAACTACCAAGCACCATCGTCCTCAGCACATGACATTAAAATGTGATCTCGCCCCATGGCTCGCACACAGGGTGCCCCCACCTTGGACATTAGGCCTGCCCACTGGTCTCCACAGGAGTGAGATCATTCCTCACATGGAATGAGATCCTCTTTATCGGAGCCGTGTCTGTCTGTGGGGAAACATAAACCACCCTAGTGTAAGCCCCTAGCTTTTCTCACTAGAGGCAGCATCCCTACCCCTCCTATCTTCTGTGAAAAATCCCTCTCCCACTGGGCTAGGTTACCACCGGGCCTCCATCCTGGAGTAAGTCCCAACCCTACTGGGCTGCGAACCATGTGTAAGCCCATGTTTCCTCTCAGGGCTACGAACTACACATAAGACAATGTTTCTTCTCTAGGATATGAACCACACATAAGCCCCAGTTTCCTCTCTGGGCTGCAATCCATGCGTAAGCCCCTGTATCCTCTTTGGGATGCGATCACGTGTAATCCCCACTCCACTTCCCATGGACCCACCTTTCACGATCTGATCGTCAGGCCTTTGATGCCTCTTGTTTCTCACACCAAGCATGACTCATGTGGACATAAATTAAGCCTCAACCATGAAATCCTATCTAGGTATCCCATAGTGTAAGCCCTAAACATACTTGAACTACGAGGTCTTTGATCCTTGCCAAGGAAAGGTACGTAGGAAGCCTTCCTAAGGTTCATTCCCAACAGCCATTGGTTCTGACCATCTTCATGTTGGTTCACCAACACTTTGGGATGCCTCATAGTATAATCCCCAAATTCCCCCTTCCGAACTATGTGGAATTTGATCCATGCCAAGCCAAGGTACGTAGGAAGCCTCCACAAGGTTCATGCCCATCACTCGGTCACTCCGACCACCATCACGTCGGTTTCCCCCCGTCCTACATGACGTTAAACTGTGGACCCCAATCAGGATTAAGCCATTTCTTCCCCACTCAAAGGTAAGACATTGCACACAAATCCTACCCTGAACTATGTGGTATTTGATCTTTCCCAAGGAAAGGTACATCAGAAGCCTCCATGAGGTTCAAGACCACCATCCACCTGAACCCCAGTTCCTTATTCATGTCGGTTCACCGACTCTTGCCCCCATACCTGAACTACATGGACTTTGATCCTTTCCAAGGAAGGGTAAGTAGGAAGCCTCTATGAGGTTCAAGGCCAACAACTAATAGTCCCAGCCACTTCACGTCGGTCCACCCCCATCCTGCATGACATTAAAGTGTGTTTCACTTTTTGTTCCCCATTCAGTGGAATGTCGTTGTCACTCCATTAAGTTTGAAGCCATCGTTATCCTCTTTCAGCATCTAGCCATTGACACTCCATTGAGCGGCAAGCTATTTTCATCCTCTTTCAGTGGCAAGACATTGTCAGTCCATTCAGTGGTAAGCCGTTGTCTACCTCATTCTGCGGTAAGCTGTTGTCACCCCTATCTGTGGTAAGTTGTTGGAACTCCAACCAACAGTACGACATTGTCATTATGAACTACGTTCACCGAACTATGTGGTATTTGATTCCATGCCAAGGTAATACATCTGAAGTCTCTTTGAGGCTCAATCCCAACTTCACCATCGCCCTTGCGATGGTCCTATTTAATTCCCCCTCCACATCACTCATCCTCCCATTATCCATTTGAATTCTTATCAGGGCTTCCACAACCCGGTGAAATCATTCCATCTCATTCCCCATTCCCCTCAATAGTGATCGGGAAGTCAACCACATATTGGCCCCAACATCAGTGTTCCCTCCAAGGGTTGCACTGATAGGATCAACTCCAGTCAGCGTTCTGATCAGTCTGATCTGTCTCCGCTAGACGTTAAACATGCAGCATACCCTATGATAAACATGAGAATCTGAGGAAAACATCAGATACATGCCCATGGAATATGATTCCCTACATTCGACGTGGTATGCCTTAGGTTTCCGTGCCCTCAAGAATCCCTATAATAAGGGATAGAAGACAGACACGACAGTGTCCCAGCACCCAGACATGCCAGTGATGCCCAACATGACTACTCCCCTAACTGAAGGTTGTTGCCCTGACCAGACCCCTTGGAATATCCCAATAGAAGCAGTGTAATTAAATAGTGTCCAATAAGGTATGGTGGTGGGAATTGTTTCACGAACAACATCTTAAATATATAAGGGAGTCCCGAACTAGGTGATGAGTTCCTAGGAGGAATACACAGAAGGAAAAACTGATATCCCATCATCCTGTTTCGATTAAGAACCAAACATCCATGAAAATATGATGGATGATGCCCAATATTAGAAAGCCTGAATGCGGGGCAACAGTTGCGCATCCTCCACAGAAGGATGCCCTCACCCCAGCGAAAGTGTTAGAAACAGTATCATAAAAATTTTCAAAGGATAAATATAAAAACAGGTTAATATAAAAAGTATCAAAAAGGCATCAGGTTCAATCCATCTCCTAACATGACATCAAATGAGACAAAACATTATCCTATCCATTAGAGAACTGTATAATTCTAGACATACCAATCAATTTTATTTCACTACCATGCTTATGTGTGCCATATAGATCATACGACATAGACTCATTTATCATAATAATTTATTTAATGATCAAGGATTTTGGAATAAATAAATGAATTTCCAATGTCAAATATGTATATGTGTATAAATGTGAATACCCTTTTTATGAAAAGGGTATGCTATTCGATACAAAATTGTTTTGGAATTGAAAATCATGGTGAAATTTCAACAGCATAATAATGTCACATAAAAATTTATAAAATGGGTTGATGAGAATAAATAGGTCTTCAATAATTTTGATATCAAATTTGTAGTAAATGGGAAATTTAAAGTCATATCCACACATTATGAATTAGAAATAGACAACATAATATTATAAAAAAACCTTAATAAAGGAGAGAAGGTGATCATCTCTCACTTGAGTGAGTGACCCCAAATGATTGGGTGGAGCTTCTTCTGGGATTTGGGGAACCTTTTGCAGACTACAGAGATAGGTGGAAAGAGTAAATATGTTATATGGGATTTTTTAGTGAAGTGAAATGGGAAATTTTGTGGGTTTATATAGGAAAAGATAGTGGATTTATTAATATTTCTCAAAAAAAATATTGGACTCTATATAATGAAATAACCAAAAGAATAGACCATCCCATTATTTGTGGAATTTTTTTATACCAAATTTAAGTTATTATAATTATTTTAAAATTCAATGGTGTGAAAATAAAAAAATAATACCCTTGAATAAGTGGAGGTTACTCATGCTCTTAACTAAATGATTTGACATCCATAAAATATAAAAATGGTTTTTGAGGACTCAAAATTGATTTAAAAAATTATATATATAAATACAAAATCACATTATTTTAAATGTAAAACATATATTTTTTCATGGATACCCTTTATATCACTTATTATATCTCTTTTGGGTCATTATGAGTTTATAATACAAAAAGTATATATATATATATGGTATTTATTTTTTACGTGAAAATTATTCTATCACAAAAAATAGTAAAAAAATAAAACATTGGATAATTTAATTAATCATATTAAAAAATATTCATTTAATAAAAATAATTTTCTAAATATTTTAATTTTATCTTTTAAAATAAAATCAACATTTATTGAGAAATGATGGGTTTTTTGTCAATATTATTTTTCTAAGAATTATTAAAAATAAATTTTACTTCATAAAAATTATATGATCATTTATATTTAATAAATCATATTTAATAATGAATCATTATTAAAAAATTAATTAACAATATATTCATATATGAAAAATAAATTCCTTAATTTAATTTTAATATTACTCAACAATACAATTTTTGTTTTCAAATTTAAATTCATTTATAAAGTAACAACAATAAGATGTAAATATATTAATTATTCAATAAAAAATAATATACATATTTACACTGTTTGGGTATTCATACATATCCTTTTAATACACCAAAAACACCCTATGGGTAATGTGGGTGGTGGTGAGACATTCAGGGGTGGTTCATCAAACATTGTTTGGGTTGTGATCTCAATGGGCATGACCTTCTCTGGTAAATGGTTTCTCCCATTGTTATATTTTTGCATCTCATATTGGGCTTGGTCAAGATTAAACCCCATGTATTTTATCTCCCTCAAAAGATCTGATATATTGTATTCATAGGGTATGATCCTACTGGTTGAGGTCAACACTTCCTTTGTATATATCTTATGGAATTGTTAAGTCCTATATTTATAATAAAATTATGATCATTGTTTGATGGATATATTATCAATTGTAATGATTCTTAAAAATCATTTAAATCGAATAGAATATAATAAAAACATGTAATTTTTTGTGTTTTATGCAACCATATTACATAATAATTCATTTAATTAAATCAATAGGGGAATGTTTATTTATAACAGTTCGAGTCGTTACACTCTTCCGCCTTTAAAAACTTTTACCCCTAAAATTTTCTTTTCCCACACGAAAATAAATTATGGTAATAATGTTTCATAACCTACTATGGTTCCCATGTTTCTTCTCTAAACTCTTTGTTTCACCACAACACTTCGACCAGGGGAATTGTCTTATTTTGGTGAAATCTATCTCAATGATCTAAGAATTTCATTGTCATATTTTAGAGACCCAAATCTTGACGTACATGGACATTACATTACTTTTGCGGAATACTTAATACATAACAAAAATAGACACACAAGGACCGTAATAGTTTAGTGTCTTTGGAAACTTGGAAAATAATTTTCTAATCGTGGTGAAAGATCGTCAACATCTCCCATAAAGATCATCCCCTTTTTTTCTTAACTAAAACCTTTCTTTATATCCTGGGGAAAAGAAAACATAAAAGGGGTGAGCTCAAATGCTCAGTAATGGTAAGCATGGATAAATTAAAACATACCATATTCATTTGAACTTAAAAACATGAACATAATGTTTAAACATCAAAAGCTTGAGCAATGACATAAAACATGGAAGTACTTAAGGAATATATCATATTGAAATATTATGAATGATAAAATAGCATGGGAATAAAACATGTAATGTGGAAACCATTAAGCACATGATATGATTTCCATATTAGCCAACGCATTGCTGCCAAGACCATCTTAGTGGACAAAGTCCCTTTCTAAATCGAGTTCACTCCTCGTTCCAGTCCTGTATTACTGAACCGGTTTCACTTGTCGTTCCAGCCATGTCTATCTCATGAGATATAAATCTTTACCCAATGAATTGGAGGGAGATATAGGTCCCACCTATCTCATAATGAAATCATTCTTTCGTGTTCCACAAAATCAAAAATCATACATCATAGCATAACCCATGTAATAAAATGGGATTCTTAAGCATCATGCCATCATAACATAATCCATAAACAATTGATATCATTTCATCATAAAAAAATTTAAACCATTTAAATCATAGAGACATTCTACTTGAAACATACACATATGAAATAATGTCATCTTAGATGGAAAATAGTTTTGACAAAACACTTGACATGAATTCTTGAGGAAAATATCCTTTCTTTTTTTTAAATCGTTTTCTTTTCACAAAATTCCATGAAATTTTAAAAGATAAGGGTTTTCTTGAAAATAATCATGCAATCTTGTAGAGGAAGCTTCTTGAAAATGAGGCGTTATGAAACCGTAAAAATCCGTTCATGCCGTAAAAGTTAAAAAAACATTCTTCTCGTAATTTTGCCGGAAAAGTCAAAAAAGTACCTTGTAACGTAAACAAAAGAAAGATTCCTTAAATACCATGTAGTAAAAGTCAAAAATGGGTAAAAATGACTTTAAACATACATGAAAACACTTTTATAAAACATGGACATGGATGATATAAATAACCCCAGTAAATGCGTACGAATAAGCAATCTTGGATAAAAATGAGGTTTGCAAATTTATCCCTTACCTTAGGTCTGACTTGCTTCGTAAGTGTTCGAACCACCTGTATAATGATTTAAATAATGTCATTGACTTATTAGAGAATCATATTCATTGTTATGATATCATATATGTTTCACTTATGACTTTATATTACCCGTTGTTTTGTAAATTCCATTTTAAAGCAGCGTTTTGCGTAAAATCATTTAATTTATCGTATGTGTTTCGACTTGTCGTTCTTGATATTATTACTTATATCCTGATTTACATAATTCCAGAATGTAAAACATCATTGATATATAATATATATTCATCATATACATATATATATTATAGATAGATAAAAGAAATGAAATACGCCGTTAATGGAGACGGTAGGCCGTACGTACGCATGAACGTTGTTTTCGTTTCCTTATTGAATTGAATGAAACTAAATAGATGAAATACATATATATATATACATAAATCCATTAGCATTATTATTTCATATATTTCATTATTATTCATTAAATAAACTTTATGATCATTCATATATGGTTAACATGGAGAATGAATATCATCGCGTCGTGGAGACGGTAGTCTGTACGTACGCACGAGCGATGATATCATTCCCATAATTATTGAATAGAATTGGAGTGGATGGTATAATATATCAGAATCAGTATGATGTTATAATAACCATATATAGTTATTCTTTACACCATTATACCCATCCATGTAAGGTGTTGGTGGAAAAACAAATTTCACCACGACGTGGAGACGGTATTCCGTACGTACGCACGCATGTTGATTTCATTTTCCGTAGGATGGATAGATGGTTAAATAGGGTTTTTTCATACATATAATAACATATCAGTATATGAATTATACTGATGTTATTACTTCATAATGAAACAACTAAAGAAGAATAAGTGGAAGAAGAAATAGAGTTGGAAGAATCGGTAACGGACATTACCTCTTCTTTGAAGCGCCTTTTTGAGACCTCCTCTTAGGGCACTAAAATTGGTCTCTGAAGTGGACCAGAACTTCTAGAATATTTCTATGGAAGTGGAGAATATAATTAGTCATGGTTTGACTGAGCTTGAAGGCTTAAAGTGGTGTGAGGAAGAGAAGGAGGAGGTGCCCTTTTATAATGGAGGAGAGGGGCTCTTTTGGAAAAACTAAAAATATTATTTTATTATAAAACAAAATTTGGTTTTAAATAGCTCCAAATTGATTTATTTTGAATCTAAGGTAGGTATGGGTCGAAATAATCTCATCCAATAGAATTTAGACAAGTTTAGGTTCCTATTTTAACCTTATCATTTATATTTATCTTTAAGTTAGATAATATTTCTTTTATCGTGTCTTTTTGTGTTCTTACACTATAAGGTTAATAAACATACTATAACAGGACAAAAGAACCCCAAGTTGTTTATTATTAATATATATATACGTATCTAAGTCATCTGGCCAAACCTTATATTTTTAGGAATAAAATAACAATTAATAATATAATATTTTTTTAAAAAACTATATTATATCAATTTTGACACTATTTTGTATTTGATTTTTGTGAAAATCATAACAGAATGATTAGTTCTAAAAAAGTTAACTAAATCAATATTAACATGTCATATTTACCAATAAAATTATTTTAATTCATAAAAATATTAAATTATATTTATTTGGGTATTTATAACATCAATTATGTCAATATTTCATTAATAAGATGATTACTACATCATATTTGTTTCATAAATAAATTAACATTATAAATGTCTAAAAATTACAAATAAAATATCATTATGTAGTAAATCTTTTTATCTCCCTAATAAATATTTATAGTCGAATTTATCATGTGTATAACCCTATATTATAAATGATTTAGTTATTAATCTTTGATTTTAACTATTTTAACCCTTCATTAAATAAATTAATAATAAATGTCCTAATGAAATCCAAGTGGGCCTAAATGGTCATATTTTATTTCTAAGGTTGTTTTTTGTCGAATTACACTAATCCAATAGAATTAGGACATGTGTTAGGGTAATAATAATAACATTTTTACCCTTAATTACCATATTTACTTTTAACTGTGGTAAAAAAAAGTAAAAAGTTACTATTCACCAAAAATTATTTTCATCTCATTGAAACATATTTTACTTAATGACATCAACTGTGTCTCTCTAATTTTTGAAATTCCACTCACAGAAGCGGTAAAATTACGTTTTATGAAAAATTCCTTTTTTTTAACTACCACTTAGTGGTTTCACTATTCATCAAAAAATGAATGTTTCCAGAAAAAATACCAAAAATTAGGCCTAAGCTATATTTGATATTATGAACTCAAGAATGATGTCTATTTTAACAAATTCAAAAAATATCAGTTTCATTAATTAATTTAAAAATTAATTCCCGTCATCAAAACAAATATCGTATTCTTAAGAGATAATAACTATCAAAAGATTGACACTTGTTTATGTCTGGTTTAAATGTGAAATTACATCCAATGACCAACATTGTATTAAATTGTAAAAATATATTCTAAATAACCTTTAAAACCACTAAAATTAATAATTTATCACTTTTAATTATTTCGATTAAAAAGATTGTTTTTAATTTAAAATTGAGTAATTTTCACTATTCATCAGAAAATGAAAGTTAGCCAAAAAGTACCAAAATTTCACTCTAAGCTAATTTTGATATTCCGAATCCAAAAATGAAGTCCATTTTCAAGAATAAAATTTACAATATTTCAAAAAGTGGTAATTACTATTCATAACGGCTAGTTTTAATAATATTTTAATAGCATATCGTTGTTTAGTGAAACTCGGTATTGCGTACTACACACGCTATCGAGGAAGGTCGCGATTGCGTGTAATGAAAGGAAAGTCAAGGATGTGTGTTGTGAATTCTCCTTTTGGTGTAGAATACAACACAAGACATTAATGAAATTAAAAAGAATATTTTTCATAAAATCTCGGGGTGTTACATTCTCCCCCCTTAAAATGAATTTTTCCCTCGAAATTCATCGGGGTTATAAATGGTTTACTACTCGAAAGTTTCTTTAATAGAAACCCACATTCTAAAAAGGAATACCTAAACATGGCTTTAAAATCTAAATTGTGAAACGTAATGGTTACCCAAATTAACTAATCACTGGGTTTCCACATCGGAGAACATAGGTGAAAATATGGATATGGAAGAGAAATCTAACCATCATGTTCTGATGGAGAGTGGTAGAGAACATGGCTATGGAAAAGCCAGCAATCACAAAGCCATAAATTTGTGACAATCTAAGGTACCATCTGATTCATCAGATATAAGAGCAATATGGCAACATTTTTGGTTTTCAAGATCATTTCCCTAAAGCTGATGAAATTGGAATAAGAAGAAATACTTTCGTGATTTTGGTATAGTCTCACCGTTGGTCGTTCTTTTGACAATTTCCACTTCATCTCTTAAAGAAATGAATTTGAATTTGTCATTTGTGATGTGTTACAGATCATGTGATAGAATGATGGGTCATTCCATCTGTCTCAAACAAAAGGTTAGAAAAGTTATCAAATAAATACAAAAGTCCATCTATAGTGAGATTAATCATATATGGTTACTAAAATGGACTTATACTTATTATATCATACTGCTTAATATAATAAAACTAGTTTTTACTAAACAAGGACTTCCTGTAGGACAGTGGTAGGCGATAAAGGCCAGTCGCACTTCGGATGTGGGTTCGATTCCCACAGCCTTGTCCGACGCGATGGGCTATCGCCCGTCCTGTCGGTTGTCCTTTTTCTAAAACTACATTACTATAACATCTCATAAATTATACCAAAAAAAGTTCTATCCTTAAACAATACTAACTTATGTCCAACATAATCCATTCCAATCTTTAGGCTTATCTAAAATTCTTCGGTCCAAGCACATAGTATAAAGAGAATGATTACTTGTAATTCCACATAACAATCATGTGAATGGCATCATTTATCCCCCATATATCATAAGATATATCTTTTTGGTCAAATTACAAACATGTGAATACCTTAATCAGGTATTCTCTTGAAGAATAAATACCCATTAAACCTTAGTGAAAACATGAATGCTGTCAAATGTTAACTCTTTCCACATACCAAAATCCAAAAATTCTATATACTCAAACCATGATATAACCTTCTCCTTATATCAGTCATGAGCTCATGAATACTATCAAACATTTAATTTTCACCTTATCCCTTCATTATGCGCATATCATATACATTACAAAAATATCTGAATAACCTTTCATGGATACTGGTACCATTAATCATACACTTTCAAAACTCAAGGAAAGACAACAGTGTAACAATCCTTAGATGTCTCTTTATTCCATAGTACCATGAGATTACTTATACAACATTACACTTGATAAACATGTAATCATTCCACTACCTTCTTAAACTATTGACCGAGCTTCAAAAATTCTTTCATCTCACATATCATTTGTAGTCTCTTCATCATCATTAACATAAATACTACCCATACGGCCGTACTGATTCTCTTCATTAGACTTTCCCTTAGGTCATTGGTTTTCATAATGCCCGTACATTCCACATTTAAAACATTTAACCATTGTTGATGTCATAGCAATACCATTATCCTCATCAATGGTGTTAACTGAACCTTTTCCTTTGCACTTACTGGATTTGTGTCCTTCTTTTCCACACCCAATGCATCTTCCAGTTCCCTTGAAACAATCTCCCCGATGCCTCTTCCCACATGATTTACATAAGGGAAATTGAATTTTCTTTCCTCTATGATCATCATGAAACTTCATATTTCTCTTATTATCTGAGTTGGGAAACATACCAAAGTTGAGATTATTGATCATATTATGAGATTGCTGATTAGGAATAATAATGATGTTTGGACTTCCAAATCCCGTTTTATTTAGTTTCTCATGAACAATATCATTCCATTGTCTGTCATATCCTCCATAATCATGAATCTTCCTGTTTCCAACCATTTTCTAAAACCCAAAAAGAATAGTGTGAGAGGAAAAACTTATGCTAGGGAAAACAACATAGTAAAGGGGGAGCACCATCAATATCTAACATCTTAGGTTAAATTCTAAGATCTTTACCGTAGTTCTAGGACTATATCCTATACGTATACTTATCTTTAGGGACATCCCTAGACATACCTTAGAAATATCTCTAGGGATCTCACTAATGTTTTCACATCCTAGTTTCCAAAGGTAGACTATACCTTTCCTATAATACCAACTGTAGAGACCCAAATCTTGACGTACATGGACATTACATTACTTTTGCGGAATACAAAATACATAACAAAAACAGACACACAAGGACCGTAATAGTTTAGTGTCTTTGGAAACTTGGAACGTAATATTCTAATCATGGTGAAACATCCTCAACATCTCCCATAATGATCTTCCCCTTTTTTTCTTACCTAAAACCTTTCTTTATATCCTGGGGAAAAGAAAACATAAAAAGGGTGAGATCAAATTCTCAGTAAGGGTAAGCATGGATAAAATAAAACATACCATATTTATTTGAACTTAAAAACATGAACATAATGTTTAAACATCAAAAACTTGAGCAATGACATAAAACATGGAAGTACGTAAGGCATAGATCATAAAGAAATATTAAGAATGATAATGTAGAATGGGAATAAAACATTTAATTGTGGAAACCATTAATCACATGATATGATTTCCATATTATCCAAGGCATTGCTGCCAAGACCATCTTAGTGGACAAAGTCCCTTTCTGAATCGAGTTCACTCCTCGTTCCAGTCCTGTATTACTGAACCGGTTTAACTTGTTGTTCCATCCATGTCTATCTCATGAGATATAAATCTTTACCCAATGCATTGGAGGGAGATATAGGTCCCACCCATCTCATAATGAAATCATTCTTTCGTGTGCCACGAAATCATAAATCATACATCATAGCATAACCCATGTAATAAAATGGGATTCTTAAACATCATGCCATCATAACATAATCCATAAAAAATTTATATCATTTAATCATAAGAAAATTGAAACCATTTAAATCATAGAGACATTCTACTTGAAACATACACATATGAAATAATGTCATCTTAGATGGAAAATAGTTTTGACAAAACACTTGAAATGAATTCTTGAGGAAAATATCCTTTCTTTTTTTTAAATCATTATCTTTTCACAAAATTCCATGAAATTTTAAAAGATAAGGGTTTTGTTGAAAATAATCTTGAAATATTGTAGAGGAATCTTTTTAAAAATGAGGCGTTATGAAATCGTAAAAATACGTTCACACTGTATAAGTTAAAAAAACATTCTTCTCGTACTTTTGCCAGAAAAGTCAAAAAAGTACCTCATAACATAAACAAAAGAAAGATTCCTTACATACAATGTAGTAAAAGTATAAAATTGGTAAAAATGACTTTAAAAATACATGAAAACACTTTTATAAAACATGGACATGGATGATATAAATAACCCCAGTAAATGCGTACAAATAAGCAATCTCGGATAAAAATGAGATTTGCAAAATTATCCCTTACCTTAGGTCCGATTTGCTTCATAAGTGTCTAAAACTCCTGTATAATGATTTAAATAATTTAATTGACTTATTATAGAATCATATTAATTGTTATGATATCATATATGTTTCACTTATGACTTTATATTACCCGTTCTTTTGTAAATTCCATGTTAAAGCAGCGTTTTGGGAAAAATCATTTAATTTATCGTATGTGTTTCGACTTGTTGTTCTTGATATTATTACTTATATCCTGATTTACATAATTCCATAATGTAATACATAATTTATATATAATATATATTCATAATATACATATATATATTATAGATCTATAAAAGGAATGAAATACATCGTTCATAAAGACGGTAGGCCGTACGTACGCATGAACGCTGTTTTCATTTCCTTATTGAATTGAATGAAACTAAATAGATGACATACATATATATATATATATATATATATATATATATATAAATATAGTAGCATTATTATTTCATATATTTCATTATTATTCATTAAATAAACTTTATGATCATTCATATATGGTTAACATGGAGAATGAATCCCATCGCATCGTGGAGACGGTAGTCCGTACGTACGCACGAGCGATGATATTGTTCCCACAATTATTGAATATAATTAGAGTGGATGGTATAATATATCAGAATCAGTATGATGTTATAATAACCATATATAGTTATTCTTTACACCATTATACCCATCCATGTAAGGTGTTGGTGGAAAAACAGATTTCACCACAGCGTGGAGATGGTATTCCGTACGTACGCACGCATGGTGATTTTGTTTTCTGTAGGATGGATAGATGGTGAAATAGAGTTGTTTCATACTTATAATAACATATCAGTATATTAATTTTACTTATGTTATTAATTCATAATGAAAAAACTAAAGAAGAATAAGTGGAAGAAGAAATAGAGTTGGAAGAATCGGTAACAGACATTACCTCTTCTTTGAAGTGCCTTTTTGAGACCTCCTCTTAGGGCACTAAAATTGGTCTTTGAAGAGGACCAGAACCTCTAGTATGTTTCTATGGAAGTGGAGAATAAAATATGTCAGGGTTGGGCCGATCTTGAAGGCTCAGAGTGGTGTGAGGAAGAAAAGGATGATGTGCCCTTTTATAAGGGAGGAGAGGGGCTCTTTTGGAAAAAACTAATACTATTATTTTATTATAAAGCCAAATTCGGTTTTAAATAGCTCCAAATTGATTTATTTATAAGATAAGGTGGGGATGGGTCGAAATAATCTCATCCAATAGAATTTAGACAAGTTTAGGTTCCTATTTTATCCTTATCATTTATATTTAACTTTATGTTAGATAATTTTACTTTTACCGTGTCTTTTTGTGTTCTTACACTATAAGGTTAATAAACATACTATAACAAGCTAAAATAACCCCAAGTTGTTTATTATTAATATATATATCCTTATCTAAGTCATTTGGCCGAACCTTATATTTTTAGGAATAAAATAACAAATAATAATATAATATTTGTTTTAAAACCTATTTTATGTCAATTTTGACACTATTTTGTATTTTATTTTTGTGAAAATTATAGCAGAATGATTAGTTCTAAAAAAGTTAACTAAATCAATAATAACATGTCATATTAACCAATAAAATTAGTTTAATTCATTAAAATCTAAAATTACATTTATTTGGGTATTTATAACATCAATTATGTCAATATTTCATTAATAAGATAATTATTGCATCATCTTTGTGTCATAAATAAATTAACTTTTTTAATGTCTAAAAATTACAAATAAAATATCATTATGTAGGAAGTCTTTTTAGCTTTCTAATGAATATTTATAGTCGAATTTATCTTATGTATAACCCTATATTAAAAATTATTTATTTATTAAACATTGATTTTAACTAATTTAACCCTTTTTTTAAATAAATTAATAATAAATATCGAAATCTAATCCAAGTGGGCCAAAATGGTCATATTTTATTTCTAATTTTGTTTTTGGTCGAATTACACTAATAAAATAGAATTAGGACATGTGTTAGTATAATAATAATAACATTTTATCCCTTAATTACCCTATTTACATTTAACCGTGGTAAAAAAAGTAAAAAGCTACTATTCACCAAAATTTATTTTCATCTCATTGAACCAAATTTTACTTACTGACATCAACCGTGTCTCTCGGATTTTTGATATTCCACTCACAGAAGCGGTAAAATTAAGTTTTATGAAAAAATTATTTTTTTAACTACCACTTAGTGGTTTCACTATTAATCAAAAAATGAAAGTTTCCAGAAAAAATACCAAAAATTAGGCCTAAGCTATATCTGATATTATGAACTCAAAAATAATGTCTATTTTACCAAATTAAAAAAATATTAGTTTCATTAATTAATTTAAAAATTAATTCCCATCATCAAAACAAATAGCATATTCTTAAGAGATAATAACTATCAAAAGATTGACATTTGTTTATGTCTGATTTAAATGTGAAATTACATCCAATGACCAACATTGTATTAAAATGTAAAAATATATTCTAAATATACTTTAAAACCACTCAAATTAATAATTTATCACTATTATTTGATTCGATTAAAAAGGTTGTTTTTAATTTAAAATTTTGTAATTTTCACTATTCTTTAGAAAATGAAAGTTAGCTGAAAAGTACCAAAATTTCACCCTAAGCTAATTTCGATATTCCGAATCAAAAAATGAAGTCCATTTTGAAAAATTAAATTTACAGAAATTCAAAAAGTGGTTATTACTATTCATAACGGCTAGTTTTAATAATATTTTAATAGCATATCGTTGTTTAGTGAAACTCGGTATTGCGTACTTCACACGCTATCGAGGAAGGTCGGGATTGCGTGTAATGAAAGGCAAGTCAAGGATGCATGTTGTGCAAGCTTCTTTTGGTGTAGCATACAACACAAGACATTAATCAAATTAAAAAGAATATTTTTCATAAAATCTCAGGGTGTTACACATATCATCATAGGAAATATCATTCTATAATTATATAACCGCGGGAATGATTAAATATGAGGGTTGGGTATTTACATTATCAATAGATATACCTAGAATACATCATGTACTTGAGATAGGTTATGTTTTAGTGAAAGGCAATTGGCCACCGCTCTGATGCGATCAAGGATCTTAAAGGGGTCGATGTATCTTGGGTTATTTTTTCACTTTTTACCAAATATAATCATTTTCATACATGAAGATATATATAGGAATAATATTTATTCAACAATAAAATATATTTCTCATCAATGATTTTCAGAAAATCTCTTTTGTCGACTCTCAGCATCCTTGATGGGATGCTAAACAGACTAAACCTTTACTACCACTTCCCCATGTATTATAAGTCCAACTAGTTTGTGTTCCCCAACATCATCCCATCATGTAAGTTATCCACACCAATTACCATAAATAGATACATTGGTAACTATTTGGGTTCATTAGTGGACACTATTTTTGTAAGAGAGCTCGACCAGAGGAAGATATTGATCCCATCCTCCAATGAAGTCAATTGAGCATCTCTCAACATGTCCTCATGTTTTTGAATAATCTACTCAAATATCCAATCCATTAGGGTTTGATAAGTAATGCTTATGTTAAGATCAATTTTTATATCATGTTGAATACTATTCTATAACTTGAAGGTGATTATCAGATCTAGATCATTTACAATCGATAGTGGTACTCCATGCATCCTTACAACTTCTAGGATGTATATCCGTGAAAGTTGATCTATTGATAAATCCTATCTAATTGTGAAATATTGATCTATTTTTTAAGATGATATTCAAAAACCCATATATAATTATTTCTTCTATATACCACCCAAATACATTACAATATTTTCTATTAGATTTTGTTGATAGTTTTGCAATACACACAATGCATGATTTACAGAAAAAAATAGTCATGTTTATCACAATATTTTAAATTTGAAAACATTTATAGTGTATATATAGTAAAATATTATATTATATATGCAAAAAAATATTTTCAAACTCATATAATATATTTGATAAGAATAAGAAAAGAAAAACCTCAATATTACATCTAAATATATTATATTATAAATAAAGAATTTTTACTGCCTTTTAATAGTGATCCGATTTTAAATCCAATTTTAAAAATTTTATAAGTTTAATATTTTAAAATAAACTTCATATTTGGAATAAAGACATACGAATTATCTTATGTTGAATTTTTTATATTTTTTTATGAAATTTCATTTTTTAATGAATAGTGAAAAATGCTGAATTTAAACTCAAAAAATATTTTTCATCAAATAAATTTATAGTGATAAATTTTATATTAAATGGGATTAACAGTTTAATTTTATAAGGTTTTTATCAATTATTCTAATTTAGGTAATTATAAAAAATTTCACATTGAAATTAACTATAAAAATATAGAAAACTGAAGAATGTTTTTACTTTAAAAAACACAATTTTCATCCAATCAATGGGGTTAAATTTAAGTAAATTTTTAAAAATTATATGATTTTAATTTTGAAAATTTTATTACATATTTGGAATAAAAATAATTTATAATATATAATAATTTTAACTTAGTTTTTGAACATAACAGTTTGTGAATGCAATTAAAATTAATTATAATTATCAACAAAAAAATAGGCATAATAAAGGAGAAAACCCTAAACTAAAGATACCAAATGACCTAGAACCTTGAAAAAAACCATTTTATAGAAATAAATCTTCCTTGAAATTTCAGTTATTTATTTATTTTTGTCTTTTTTACTGTTTTGTAAAAACATGGGTACACCTAACTTATTTTCAAAAGTACCAAGTGATTCATTTTCCTCCCTTATAAATGGCCACTTACTCTCCCCATTCATCACACCTATGAAGCCATATAAGTTCTATAAATCTCTTCCAAATTATCTCCTCATTATCCCTAACCCATCCAAGAATCCTCTCCTTGGTCAAAAATAAATCTTTGTAATCATTTTGGTAGAAATCAAAAGGAGTTACCCAATTAAGAGGAAACACCTTTCCACAAGCTCCCCAGTTTTATATCCATTATCCATACAATAAACTCTTCCTATTCAATTATTATATTAAAAAAAAGTATAATAAATATACTATATTTTTTGATGATAATATTTCTAACTAAACTTACATACACTCAGTTCTAATGGATAACTGACATAAATTTTATGTGAACGAAAAACTACAACATCATGGAATGAAGATTTATTATTCTTCTTTTACCACCTCTAAATGTTTTAATTATGATGAAAAATATATTTATACCTTATATATATTAAATAAATTATGTATTAATGATTTTCTAATTATTTTATAACACATTCCTGTGTAGTTTCCATTTTTAAATACGATAACATCATTTGTAGATATGTCAACTAAAACCTTTTCAAAGCGATGTGACTCGTTCATGCTAATCATGGAACGTATAAAGGATTGTTTTAATAAAACTATGTATTATATATAACATATATATGATAATTTAATTATAATATACATATTTATCATTTAATTTTAATTATTTTAGTACAACAAAGAAATTAAATTAGCGTTCATGTGTATGTATGGCCTTCCATCTCCATTAACGGTGCACTTCATTTCTTATATATATATTAAAAACTACTATAAATACATATTTAATGAATATATATTATAGTTATTTCATGATATATATTTTTGATAATATGGAATAATTACCTATGTAATAGGAACAACATGTAACAAGTTCAGATAGACTTGAGAAAACTAGGAAAATAACACCCAAAATAGTGAAAACAATGAAAGATTATTAACATATGGGTAATAAGATGATTATGGAAATGGAATTCAGTGATAATGAAAATGTTAAAATTACAATGAATTATCTATAAGGTTAAACTGATTATTTGTAATGCCCTGAAACTGTTACCTAGAGTGGATGCATTATTACATGACATTGGCATGATCACAAGGGATCAAATCCTGAAAGATCGATCGGTTTAGTGGCCTTGGAAGTACTAGATACATTCATAAGTTTTAAATTACATCATGAAATAAAAACATCAACAGCATTTTGTCCTATTTTGAACACACTTATATCCTTATACTATCCCTACAGGTCAACCATAAAATACTTCTGCACAACCTAGAAAAAATAATTCATAGAAAGGTGTGAGGTTAGTTACTCAATAAGGATTACAATATAGAGAAATCATTCATAAATAAGAATAAATATTTAAGAAAATGTATAAGACTAAAACAAAATCCTTTTAAAATTATACTTCATCATAATATGTCAAAGGTAAAATTAAATATTTCCATTTACTTATTCAAATGGACATTCTACTAGTCAAATAATCACATGCAATATCCAGAGCCACATTCATAATGATGGAATGCATTATGCCAGACTTCATAACCACATAGTCAAGGCCTTGTGCCAAGGCTAAAAATAATATTTTGTCAAGTCCTTATGCCAAGACACTAGTTTGTCTCATGAGACCTACTGATGCATCAAGGAGCTATAGTAGGCTCCACCCGTCATTTACTAAGTCCAATTCATTCCTCAAATGAAAATGTTTAATCAGAACATAAACATTCGTATTAAAAATAGCATACGAAATTTAAATACTTTATCTATAAACTATGAATGGTATAAGAATAACACATCTACAAAAAATCATATCACCAAACCTTCAATACAATATGGTAGATTTTTATCATAATAAATCAACTTCGAATAAGCTTCAAATCCATTAAAAGGATGTAGACATAGATGGAGTCAAAACTTTTTTTGAAAAATTTCACTTTCTGTTTTGAAATCATTTAGAAGTCATATAATTATAAAACAAAACATTTATATTGAAAATATTCTTATAATATTGTATGGGAAACTTCGATGATGATATAACAGCAGAAATTTCCACATCCATCTTATATGATAAAAAAATACATTTTTTCCTTAATTTTGTTGAAAACGTCATAAAATAGCTTGTTTGGAAAACAATAGAAAGATTAATTTCAAAACATTTTATAAAAGGTCAAAAAATTGTGTATATGACATTAAATTTTAGTCTATTAAATAATAAAAATGTTTTGAAATACATTTTTAAGAAACATGGATGTGGATGATAAAGAGGTCCCAGTAGCTAATTACTTAAAAACAAATTCAGATAATAAAGAGATTGTGAAATTACCTATTAACTTGTACATTTCCTTGGTCAAGGGTATGTTAAACTCTGGTATAATAGTTAAATCATTGTTATTAAATTATACAAGAACCATATACATAAATATGATATTATATATGATCTTCTATTATTTCTTTGTTAATAATATTTTAGTAGTATCATCATTTCGGGTGTAAACTGATTCATTTTCCATTATATGGTTGGTAAAGTAAACCATGTATTTAATATATAGGATGTATTTGAATCATATTAAGAAGTATATTATGTTCATATACATTATTTTTAATCATAAAATGAAAATTATTCTTGAATAATTATGAATGGGAATGAATCTCATCGCGTTCATGTAGACGGGAATACGTACATACGCACAAGCCGCAATATCATTATATTGATTGAGAAATTGTATGTAATTGGATGTTATATCATATATAAAGAATCATTAATATTTCATATTTATTATTTACATCAGTTATACTCATTATTATACCCATCCAAATAATGAGTGGTTTGAATAAAAAAACTACACCATGACGTGGAGGCGGTAAGCCGTACGTACGCACGTATGGTGACATTGTCACTAATATCATGGATAAAAAATGAATATGGTTGTAACATTTATATAATAACATAAAATTATTTTTAAGATACTGGAGTTATTATTTTATAATTGAAACAACAAAGAAGGAGGAAGTGGAAGAAGAAAAGAAGTTGAAAGAGGTGATGGAAAATTTACCTCTTCTTCAGGTTCTTTCTTTTGATTGGATTAAAAGGGCTCCATAGGTTCCTTTTCTGATCAGTGTAAGGCCTTTAGGTTAAATTTAGGTATGTTTGGAGGATATTTGGCTAGGGTTTGGCTAAGCTAAATGGATTTGGAGGTGTGCAATTAAGAGAAGGTGAAGTACCATTTTATAAGTGATGTGAGAGTTACTTTAGGAAAAGCATGAAATATTATTTTATAAAAAAATCATTTTAGGTTTATAACAGCTAAAAAATTAATTATTTAGAGTAAAAGGTGGGGATGGGTCTAAAAACTCACAACCAATAAGATTTAGATAGGTTTAGGTTAGCATATTTACCTTATATTTTAGATTTAACTCTTAGTTAAATAGTTTGTCATTTACCATGTCTCTTTGTATTTTTATATTATATGTTTAATAAAAATACTAAATCAAACCAATAAAACCCCATGTGGTTAATTATTAATATATATAACCGTATCTATGTCCTTTGGCCGATCCTTATATTTTGGACAATATTATATCAATTAATAATATAGTCTTTGTTTTAAAAACTCAATTATGTCAATTTTGAAATTATTTAGAATTTGATTTTTTTAAAGCCATAAAATCATTATCACTTAGAATAAAATTTATTTAACAAACCCTAACATGTCATATTACCCTATAAAATTAGTTTAATTTCTCATAAGTCTCAATTTACATTTATTTTTATATTTATAATATCATTTATTTTAATATTTCATTAATAAGGTAATTACTTCATCATCATTGTGTCATAAATACATTAAATTATATAATTTCTAAAATTTATAAATAAAATACCATTCTGTCAGAAATATTTTTAGATTTCTAATTAATATATATAGTAAAATTTATATTGTGTGTAGCACTATATTAAAAATGGTTTAGTTATTAAACTTTTAATTGAACTCTTTTAACTCTTCTTTAAATAAAATAATAATAAATGTCCTAATATAATCCATGTAGACCAAAGAGGATCATAGTTTATTCCTAAGGTTGTTTTTGGCCAAATTATACTTATTCAATAGAATTAGGACATGTGTTAGGGTAATTATGATATCATTTTTACCCTTAATTACCCTATTTACTTTTAATTGTGGTTAATTAAAGTCAAATATTATTTTCACCAAAAATTATTTTCATCTTTTTGAACCACATTTTACTTTCTTATATTAATCATTTCTCTTGTATATTTTAATTTCAACGCATAGAAGCGGTAAAATTATGTTTCATGCAAATTTTCAAATGCTCTTAGGAGGAGGGTAAAAGAAGTTAAAAATGTTCAATACATTTTTTATATATCTAAAATTACTATAAAATGACTTCAATGAATTAAATTGAACTTACATAGGTATTATATATCTATTTTGACCTAAAATAAATGTTAATAAAATAAATAATTATTTAAATAAAAAAATTGATTTTTTTGAATAACGCAGTGTATTTTACTATTCATCAAAAATTGAATGTTTTCATCAAAATACAAAATATTCACCCTAAGATAATTTCAATATTCCAAATTCAAAAATGGATTCCATTTGGATAAATAAATCATATAAATTTTCAAAAAGTGGGTATTAATATTCACAATGGCTAGTTTGATTGGTCGTAGTGTGTTAGAATCTCGAAGTTTGCGTGCAATGCAAGCTATTGCATTATTCGAAGGGAAACATACCGTGGAAGAATAGGGTGTTACATTCTCCCCTCCGTAAAATAGTTTCATCCTCAAAATTTCTAGAATATTGCTGCATAAAAAGATTCGGGTGGTTCTTCATCATATATTCCTCATGTTCCCAAGTTTCCTCTTCCGTCTTATGATTTCTCTATAGAACATTCACCAGACGAGTCGTCCGGTTTCTCAAAACTTGTTCTCTCGTATCAAGAATTCTGATAGTCTCTTCACAATAAGACAGATCGGGTTCCAGTTCTAATTCTTCATAGGTGAGTTTATGCATTCTGTCAAGCATGTATTTTCTCAACAGTGAAACATGGAACACATCATGAACTTTGGAGATACATGGAGGCATTTCCAAACGATAAGATTCAACTCCAATTAATTCTAGAATTATAAAAGGTCTGTTGTACCTTGGGACACTATTTAACATTTTTACTGAAACGTATAACACCCTTCCTTGGAGATACCTTCAAGAAAATATGGTCTCCTACTTGAAATTCCAAATCCTTCCTTCGGTTATCAGAATAACTCTTTTTCCTACTTTAGGCTGCTTTGATGTGGGTTTGGATAACCTTATCCTTATCTATTGTTTCCTCAACAAGTTCTGGGTATATGAGTTTTCTTTCACCAACATCAACCCTACAAGTTAGTGTGCGACATCTCTTTCCATATAACGCATCATATGGTGCCATCTGAATACTTGAGTGGAAGAAATTGTTTTAAAAAAATTCTACCAGAGGTAAATATTGATCCCACATACCTTGAAATTCAAGTGAGCAAGACCTCAACATGTATTCTAAGGATGGAACGATCTATTCTGATTGTCCATCAGTTTGAGGGTGGTATGCAGTGCTCAAACAAAGTTCAGTATCCAAGACCATCTGAATACTTTTCCAAAATATTGATGTAAAACGGGGATCGTGATCAGAAACAATCGATAGGGGTACTCCATGAAGTCTTATAACTTCATTAATATATAGTCGTGTTAAATTTGCAAGTGATAAATCTTCTCTTATAGAAAGAAAATTTTCAAACTTGGTAAGACGATTAACAATTACACATATTTCATCATTCCTTCTATGAGCCTTTGGTAGCCCCATGAAAAATTTCATCATAATATCATCCCATTTCTAATCAGGTATGGGAAGAGGTTGCATGACTCTTCTATGTTGTTGTCTTCTAGCTTTCACATGTTGTCTAACCATACACATCGACAAAAAATAAGCAATCTTTCTCTTCATATTGTCCCACCAAAAATGTTCTTTCAAATCTCTATGCATATTAGTGCTACTATGGTGTATAGAGAAATTGGAGCTATGAGCATCATCCAACAATTCCCTTTTTAGATCAGGTATGTTAGGAACACAATGTCTCTTCCCAAATTTCAAAATTCCATCTTCATATATGAAGTCACTCAATATTTCATCATTAAAATATTTAATCTTCTTTGGAAACTTCTCATCATCAGTCTGAGAACTCTTTATCCTTTCTAGTAAATATAGTTTGGAATCCATTTGAAAAAGTATTGATGTTTCACCTTCCATAGTTATTCCTATTTCCATATTTACTAGATCCATGAAAATAGGATCCCTTTCAACTCTCATCTTGTTCAAAACTCCATTATCCTCTCTACTTAGAGTATCTGCCACATTATTTTCCTTCCTTGTGTGGTAGTGTATAGTGAAATCATAATCATAGAGTAGTTCAATCCATCATCGTTGCCTCATGTTGAGTTATTTTTGTGAGAAAATATACTTCAAACTCTTCTGATTAGTATATGTGTCACATTTTTCACCATAGATATAGTGTCTCCACATCTTCAAACAAAAGATTATACCTTATAACTCTAGATCATGATTGGGATAGATTTTTCTTCAATTTTTAGCTTTCATGATGCATATGTAATAACTATATCATTCTGCATAAGGACATAACCAAGTCCTTTCTTTGAAGTATCAATATAAATAAAAAACCCATCATTCACAAATGGTAGAGTCAATATAGGATCATTGACTAATATTCTCTTCATTTCTTCAAAACATTCTTTACACTCTTTTGTCCAATCAAATTTAACCCCTTTAAGTGTGAGCTTGGTTAATGGGGTTTCCAATCTGGAAATATTTTAGACAAAATTCCTATAATAACCTGCTAAACCAATAAAACTATGTACCTCAATTATACTCATTGGTGTTGGCCATTCTTGGATTGCCTTTGTCTTGTAAGGATCAACATAGATTCCATCCATAGAGACAATATGACCATGAAAATAAATATCCCGAAGCGAGAATTCACATTTTCTAAAATTCCCATATAATTCATTTCTTCTAAGAGTCCTTAAGATAATGCGCAAGTGATTTTCCTGATCTTCATAGATTTTCGATTATACCATGATATAATCAATAAATACCACTACAATGTCATCAAGGTGTTCCTGAAAAAATATGTTCATTAGACCCATGAAAATAGAGGGTGCATTAGTCAATTAAAAATGCATTACAGAAAACTTCTAATGCCCGTACCTGGGTCGAAATGATATTTTGGGAATTTCTTCCTTCTTTACACACAACTGGTGATATCCAGAATGATGGATAATATTTGAAAAAGATTATGCTCTATAAAGTTGATTGAAAAAATCATCAACGAGAGGTAGGGGATACTTGTTCATTATTTTTATAGCATATATCTCCATGTAGTCAATGAACAAACTTATATATCTATATTTCTTCTTAACAAAAATAACATGGGCTCTCCATGGAGAAACACTGGGGAGAATAAATCTCTTATTACTCAATTCCTCTAGTTGTTTCTTTAGTTTGATTAATTCCGCAGTTACCATTCTATAAGGGGTCTTTGAGATGGTCCTTGAACCAGGAATTAAATCAATGGAAAACTCAATGTCTTTTTCTAGAGGATGTCCAGATAAATACACTAGTAACATATCATCATATTTATTCACAATAGGTATATCCTCTATTTGAACATTCCTTTCCTAGCCCATAGTTATTTCATTCTCTTCCTCCCCAATAATTTAATTCAGTTGAGCTACTAGGGGTGGATCTAGATAAGAATCATGTGGTGGCGTTTCTTCTCTAAAGATAATGTACTCCTTATCATCATTGAGAATTGTAACCTCATTCTTCTTACAATAAATATTTGAATCATGGTCTAAAATCCAATCCATACTAATGATTATATCAAATTTAACCATGGTTATGACAATGAGATCAGTAGATAAAGAACATTTATATGCCCTAATGGGAACTGATACCCAATACTTTGTTACACCGATACTTCCCTTAAGAGTTTTGACTAAAAACTCCCTTGTTAAATCCAATTGGAAATATCTTATTTTCCAAGAAAAATGGGATGATATGAAGAAATGCAGTGATCCAGAATCAAATAAAGCATTGGCTAAACTTTAGGAAACCATTAAATTACCCGCCACCACATATTTTAGAGATACAACCTCAACAGTAGTGATCCCATAATCTTAGCCTTACTCCATTGTCCTTTTTTGAGGTATGTTCTCTTACCACATAAGACATTTTTTTGTATAATGCCTTTTTTCTACAAATGTAGCATTCAACATTGACAGCTTCTTTCTGCCACTTGCAATCACGAGTTTGGTGGCCTCTTTCACCACACTTGTAACCAACTCACATTCACATTAGACACGTACCAGGGTGTTTCTTCAACATTTACCTTAGGATGGATATTCCACTTTTCCCTTCTTCCACTTATTTCCATTTCAAGAGTTTTCAGCAGATCTCTTTTTCTATTTCTTTTCTTTAATCTCGTAAGACTTAGAGAATTAATTTTCTTTCTTGATAGCACATAAGACAATATCTTTGTATGATGAGAAGGATTGTGGGAGTAATGCTCGATGGAGAAATAGTTTTAACCCATCAAAGAATCAATAAATATTACTCATTGGGTTACTTATATAATTTTCTTCATGCCTTGATAACCTTGTAAAGTTAGCCTCATACTTTGTGACATTCTCATCCTCCTTTTGCCTCAGACACAGAAATTGTCTTTCCATGTCTGCTTGATGGTTACGAAGAATGTATTTTTCTATGGAGATATCTTTAAACTCCCTCCATTCCATGTTTGAAAATTCTTCATCTTCATTTCTGTTTTTGATTAATGACCACCATTGATCTGCATCTCTCGTGAGGCGATAAACAGCCATGAAAACCTTTTCCCCTTCGCTACTCCCCAAAGCACGAAATATTTTCTCTAAAGAATTTATCCATTGCTCATATACAAATTTATTTGTACTCCCATTGATTTTTGGTGGTTGTTTCCTCATGAAGAAGTATAGCATTGATCCTTCGCGTTGTGGATCACGGTTCTCCATATGGGTATGGTTATTATTCATAACCTGAGTGAGTTGTCCTAGTATGGTGACAAGCTGATCAGCACTAGTTGCTCCACCATCTCCACTATAATTATCTTTATTAGGATGGAAATACATTAATGGATTACTTGCATTGATATGGTTTCCATTCCTTCCACTAGATTCCATTTCTATACAATGGCACACAGTAGATTAGTTTTTGAATCGCAATTCATAATTACAAACATGTAAAACATTTAACATAAATTGAGCAAGTTATGGATATAATACATAATAATTAAAATGTTTTCCTTTAGGATGTATATACTCATAAACCCTTCATAATGGTTTGTAATGAAAATAAGAATTATGTTATGCATATCCCCTGGGAGTGTCGTAACTAAAAGTGCAACAAGGCCCGTTGTTGTGCACTAGTTTCCGTTCGAGTCCAACTCAAAGTGGTGTTTTCAGGTTTTACCCCGAGGTACATCTATTCCAAAGCCGCATCTACATGCTTGTTTTCAGACAGGGATGTATTGCTTCGTAAACTCACAAAATCGTTATAGTACCAAAATTTTATGAAGTTCTTCTATACTAATCCTCAAAGTCTATCTTAGGGTAATGTTCTCTAAACAATGTTTTTCTAAATCTAGCTTCCAAGGTTTGTATTAAACATCCTAGGATAACAACTGTAACTCCCCAACCCCAGTTACACAGATTTGGTTCATTATTACATAACATTGGCATGATCACAAGGGATCATATCCCGAAAGACCGATCAATTTAGTTACTATTGAAGTACTAGATACATTAATAAGTTTTACATTAAATCATGAAATAAAAACATCAATAAGACTTTGTCCCCTATTGAACACACTTATATCCTTATCCTACCACTATAGGTCAAACATAAAATACATCTTCACATCCTAGAAAAAATAAAACATAGAAAGGTGTGAGCTCAGATACTCAGTAAGGATAACATTATTGTGGAAACATTAAAAAAATAATAAACATTTAAGGTAATTTACAAGACTAGAACATAATCCTTTTAAACATAATCATAATCATAATATGGAAAAGATATAATTAAATAATTCCATTTAATTATTCATATGGATATTCTAATAGTCAAATAATCACATGCAATATCAATATACACTTTCATAATGATAGAATGCATAATGTCGGACTACATAACTACATAGTCAAGGCCTTGTGCCAAGAGTACAAATAAGATTTTTTCAAGGCCTTGCGCCAAGACACTAGTTTTTCTCATGAGACCTACAGATGAATCAAGGAGCTATAGTGGGATCCACCAATTACTTACTAATTCCCATGCATTCCTCAAATGAAAATGTTTAAACATAACATAAACATTCGTATTAAAACTAGCATAAGAAATGTCAATATATTATCTATAAACCATGAATGGTATAAGAATAACACATCGACAGTCAAACATATCAAAAAACTGTTAATACAATATGAAATATTTTTATCATATTAATTTAACATCAAAGAGATTAAAATCCATCAAAAGGATGTTGACATAGATGAAATCAAAACATTTTTTAGAGAAATATTCCTTTCTATTTTGAAATCCTTTAAAAGTCACATAATTATAAAAGAAACCATTTATTTTGGAAATATTTTTATAAGCTTTTTTGGGAAGCTTCGACGATGATATAATGACAGAAAATATCCACACCCACAATATAAGTTAAAAATATATATTTTTACCTTAATTTGGTCAAAAAGGTCATAAAGTACATTGTTTGAAAAAGGACGGAAAGATTCCTTTCAAACCATTTTATAAAAAGTGAAACAAGGGTGTAAGACATGATTGTTATGGATAGGATGTATTTTATTCATATCCAAAATTATATTATGTTCATAAACATTTTTTTAATTATCAAATGTAAATTCTTCTTGAATGGCTATGATGGGGAATGAATCTCATAGTGTTCGTGGAGACGGTAATCCGTATGTATGCATGAGCAACAATATCATTATATTGATGGAGAAATCATATGTAATTAGATGTTATATCATATATACTAAATCATTAAAATGTTATATTTATTATTTACATTAGTTATACTCATTATTATACCCATCCAAATAATGAAGGGTTTGAATAACAAACTACACCACGACGTGGATACGGTAAGTCGTACGTACGCATGTTTGGTGACTTTTTCATTCATATGTTGGATAGAATAATGAATATTGTTGTATTATTTTTTTAATAACATCTATTTATATATAATATACTAGATTTATTATTTTAAAATGGAAACAACAAATAAAGAGGAAGTGGAAGAAGAAAAGAACTTGAAAGAGGTGATGGAATATTTACCTCTTCTTTGGGTTCTTTTTTTTTTGATTTGATAAAAAGTTCTCCTTACTTTGGCTTTGTGATCAAAGTAAGGCCTCTAGATAGAATAGATAAAAGATGGGAGGATGTTCAGATAGTTTTTGGCCGAGCCAAATGGCTTTGGAGGTGTGAAACTAAGAGAAGTGGAAGTACCCTATTATAAGAGAGCTAATGGTCACTTTAGGAAAAGTTTGAAATATTGTTTTATAAAAAAATTATTTTCAGTTTATAATGGCTCACAAATGATTTATTAAGAGGATAAGGTGGGTATGGGTTGAAAAACCCTCAAAAAATAGGATTTATATTGGATTAATTCATCATATTAACCATTTCTTTTAGATTTAACTCTTAGTTAACTAGTTTGACATTTACCATGTCTCTTTGTATTTTTATATTATATGGTTATTAAACATACTATAACAAGAAAAGAAAACCCCATGTGGTTAATTATTAATATATATAACCATATTTATGTTCATTGGCCAATACTTAGATTTTTATGAATATTATATCAATTACTAATATTGTATTTGTTTTAAAAACTCTATTATGTCAATTTTGACATTATTTAGTATTTTATTTTTTTGAAAGCCATGTAAATATTATCACTTAGAATAAAATTCAAATAAACAACCCTAACATGTCATATTGACCAAGAAAATTAGTTTAATTTATCATAAGTCTCAATATACATTTATTTGGATATTTATAATATCAATTATTTTAATATTTTATTAATAAGGAAATTACTACATCATCATTGTATCATAAATATATTAAATTATTTAATGTATAAAATTATAAATAAATTGCATTTATGTTGGAAATATTTTTATTTTTCTAATTAATATTTATAGTTCAATTTATATTCTGTGTAACCTTATATTTTAAATGGTTTAGTTATTCAACTTTGATTTTAACTCTTTTATCTCTTCTTTCAATAAAAAAATAATAAATGTCCTAATCTAATCCAAGTGAACCAAATAGGATCATATTTTATTACTAAGGTTGTTTTTTGCCGAATTATACTTATCCAATAGAATTAGGAAATTTGTTAGGGTAATTATGATATCATTTTTACTCATAATTACCCTAATTACTATTAACCGTGGTAAATAAAAGTCAAAAGTTACTATTCACCTAAAATTATTTTCATCGTATTGAACCACATTTTACCTAATGATATTAACCATGTCTCTAAGATTTTTCAAATTTATCTCATAGAAGTGGTAAAATTAAGTTTCATTCAGATTTTCTATTGCTCCTAGGAGGTGGTTAAACAACGGTAAAACGTTCAATAAAATTTTTATATATCTTAACTTATTATAAAATGACTCCAATTGATTAAATTGAACTTATATAGGAATTATATATCTATTTTGACCTACAATACATTTTTAATAAAATAAATAATTATTTAAATGAATAAAATTCAGTTTTAACAAATAATTCAATGTTTTTTTACTATTCATCAAAAATTGAAAGTTTTAAGAAAAATACCAAAAATTCAACCTAATCCAATTTCGATATGCTGAATTAAAAAATGAAGCCCATTTTGAAAAATAAAATTTATAAAATTTCAAAAATTGTGTATTACTATTCATAACAGCTATTTTGATTGGTCATGGTGTGTTAAAATCTCGAAATTGCATGTAATGCAAGCTATTGCATTATTCAAAGGGAAACGTACCGTGGAAGCTTGGGGTGTTACATTATTGGTGGTATCCAATCTAGAATACATGGGAGGAATATGAAATTGAATTGATCAAATGGAGGACTTTTAAGGATAAATTCTTAAATAAATACACCCCTCGTGATCAATAAATTGAGTAGAAGAATAATTTATTTCTCTTAAAGAAAAATCAGGAAGAGAGTCTTTTATATAACATGGATAAATTTATAATGTTAGATATTTATTCTACAGATTATATACATAACATTGAGTGAATGATAGACCACTTAATTGAAGGTCTTAAGAAAAATCTCCAAACGGAACTGGTTTCTCATAATTTTTCATCATAAGAAGAAACAGTTTGGTGTTCCCTAAAAACGGAGAATAAATTTTATTAAATAAATAAATACAGTGGAAACCAAGAGAATAAGTGGCCTTATGAGCATCAGAAAAAAGGGTATTCATTAAAGAAGAATATAAAAACTCAACATTTTCCATCTTTTGAAAATTGTTGGAAATGGAACACTGGGAAATTATAGAAAGGACTAAGAGTTTTCTATAAGTTTGGGGATAAGGATAACCTAAGTCATGAATGAAAATGGATGAAGGAATAAATTTTTTTACAATTTATTAACTATAGATAAATGAGGTAATATGAAAATTAATACACCATGTGTCAAGGGAATCCACCACAGAAGATGCCAAAGGGAAATAACCAAGCTTTATAATCACTAGAGTAGAGGTAGAAGTAAAAAATGACATGGAGACAGTTACACTAAACATATATTCAAATTTATCCAATGTTTTGTTTTATTTTGGTTCTCCTCGCTATTTTATATGTACCCTATTTTCGAAGAAAATTAGAAAATTACCTTTTAATATTATAATTGAGTTTTCGGTAAAAACTCATAAGGGGAGTATCGATTTAACAAAACTGTGTTGGGAAGTCTCCATTAAAACACATAAACATACTTTATGTACTTACCTTATAATCATACCTATGGTTTAATTTGTGATAATCTTTTGTATGGAATGGATCTCAAAATATGATGAAATGATTTATTGAAAGAGGAATAAAATTACAAATTTTTAGGATGATGTGGACTCACCCAACTTTATAGAATAGAATTCATCACCTAATTCTAATCTAGATCCACCCTTAGTAGCTCTACTAAATAATATTCATGGAGATGAAGAAAAAAACCAAGTAAATAATAATATAATATTAAAATTACGGATGTACTTATTCTCCAAGAATACATTGATAAATTTCTTAAGGAATTACCCAAAAATACCCTAGATCTTTGAGTTGAATTTTAAATTGATATAATCCATGATGCAAGAAAAATGTCAAAGACTCCCAATTGAATGGACACTATGGAATCCATGGAATTAAAGAATATTCTAGAAGATTTAGGTATCAATGTATTTATTCCTTCTAATGCTTCAACATTGGATACCTCTTTCCTCTTTAATAAAAATAAATATAGATCCATGTGGTTTTGCATTGATTGAAGGGAAATAAGTACCATTATGATGAAGAATAAGGATAATCTACCATGCACTAACTAATTATTTGATCAACATCATGGAGCCCATTTTTTCTCAAAGATATATCTTTATTCTAGGTATCAAAAATTGTGAGTGAAGATGGAATACATTCCAAAGACATCTTTTAATTTGAGGTATAGCGATATGAGTTTGTAGTAATTCCATATGGTTTAAATAGTGCACCCTATATTTTATGGACATAATCAAATGAGTATTCAACTAATATCTTGATTAATTATTTATTGTATTCATTGATGATATTATACTGTATTTCAAAATCTATGAGGAACATTAGAACCACTATTGAATCATTCTTAAGACTCTTGGATAGAAATATCTTTATGGAAAATTTAGACAGTGACATTTCTCACTTCAATATATCCCTCTTTCTTTGTCATATTATCTCCAAGGATGGAATATTAGTTTATATTTAAAAATAAAATGTATTAAAATAATTTAATACACCAAAAACCATAACTGGTGTTTGTAGTTTCATTTTTTGTAGGACACTATCAGATATTCGTTCAAAATTTTCCACGATTAGTTAACCCGTTTATGAAGATTATACATAGATGTGTTAAGTTTGTCATGATTTTCTAAGAATTATTTGATGAACTAAATTTAATATTATTCAATGCTCCAATTTTGATTCAAGCATATGATAGTGACTATTTTTTCATATACATTGATTTATAAAATAAGGTACATGGTTGTGTCTTCATGCAAATTTTCAAATTTATTGTCAATACATTAAGGAAATTGATAAATCATAAACAAAATTATCCAACCAACTATTTTGAGTTAGAATATGTAATCTTTTCTTTGAAAATTTGGATCTAATATCTCTATAGTGAATTTTTTGAGATATACATCAATCATAATAGCCAAAATACATATTCTCGTAGAAATAGCTAAAAATGAGACAATGGAGTTTCCTCAAGCTATTGAAATATTATAGTTTTTCAATTCAATAATAGTCAGGGAATGAAAATAAGGTATCAAATGCTTTGAGTAAGAATGATCTTGGATTTCTAACAACTATTTTTATAGATAAGCGACATATGTTCCTGGATCTAGTAATTATGGGAATGTGAATTTCAAATTATGGGGAGTGCTCAATAATTTTTCAAATTATGGAAAATCTATATTTATTATATAGTATAAATAATTATCTATCTAATGATGAGGAATTTCATAAGAAAGTTCAAGGTGTAATTGATGGAAAATTAGAATTTTTTTTGTTATTATGGTGTTTTAAAATTTGGAAAGATATTATGTGTTCCATCTATACTTCAGTTAAAAAGGTAATTTTGGGATGACTCTCATAGATCAAATTTCCCAATACAGCTTAGGAGCATAATGATATATATATATAGTTGAAGGAAACTTTTTTATTGGTTAACAGGAAGCGAGACATTGTTAATTATGTGTCATGATGCTTGTATTGTAAACAAGTTAAATATAGGATTCCCCATCCTAAAATATTCTTATGGCCTGTTCCTATAACTATATTTAAATGGGTTGAAATTCCTATGGAATTTTACAAATGACTACCAAATACTCCATGAACGAATGATTAAATTTGGGTTGTTGTTTAGTGAATAAACAAATCATCGCATTTATTTTCTATAAGGGAACACCTTCGTCTCAAACTTCTCGCACTACTCTATATTAATGAAGTTTTAAGAATACATAGAGCACAACTATTAATTGTTTATTATTGATACCTCTTCTTTACATAGGAAAATGTATTTAGAAGGAACTCAACATAGAGCTTAATTCAAGCACTACCTACCATCATCAAACTAATGGAAAGTCTAAAAGGAATATTCATAAAATGGATTACATGGTTAGGTTATGCTCTCTCGACTTTCATGGTATGTGTGATCAGTACTTACCTTTGGAGAGTTTTTATACAATAATAGCTTCCATTAAAGCATTCAAACGGCACCATATGAATAACTATACAGCCTAATATGTCATACTCCAACTTGTTGGGGGTAAAGTTGCTAAAAGGAAAATCATGCGTTCAAAACTCATTGAGGAAAAAAAATCAAAGGTAAACGCTATTCAAAATCATATTATAGCATCTCAATGCTGAATAAAGCGTTATGCTGATAACTGGAGGAATGATTTGGAATTCCATTAGGCGGATGAAATTTTCCAGAACATACATCCATGAATCGGTGTTATAATGTTTGGAAAGAAAGGGAAACTGAGTCCTAGTTATATCAGACCCTAAAAAATTCTTCAAAGAGATGGAGTCATTGCCTATTATTTGGAAATGTCGCAAAATCACTCAAGGGTACACGATGTGTTCGATATATATCTTCTAATGAAGTACATGCTTGATCCAACACATGTTCTCATCTATGATGAAATCGAGTAGGAACTAGACCTCTCATTATTTGAAAAATGCATCTAGATTCATGATATTAGAGAGAAATTATTGGTAAATTAGACAAATCATTTGGTAAATGTGCTCTGGAGAAATCAAAAAATGGATGAAGTAACATGGGAACCATATATTTCTATGAAGGAGAAATACCCAAATATTGTTTATGCAATACCCCTGAAATTTAAAGGGCCAAATTTTTCTATGAGGGAATAATTTATCACCCCAATACTTTTTAGTACTTTCATTTAGATTTTTCTAATAGCTTTGCAACACACACAACACATGATTTACAAAAACATCATTATTTAGTCATGTTTTTCACTGTCTATTAAATTTAAAAACATTTATTAAATTAATATAATAAATTTATATATTATATATCCCTCAAAATATTTTTACACTCATCTAATATATTTGAAAATTATATGATAATAAAAAAACCAGTATTACACTTAAAAAACTACATTATTATTAAGTCATTTTTACCACCATTTAATGGAGAACCTATTTTAAATCCAAATATCAAATTTTTTATTTATTTAATATGTCAAAATAAACATTATATTTGGAATTAAAATAAAAAAACCAGCATAGTGTAAATTTTATTTATTTTTATATGAAGTTTTATATATTAATTGACATTGAAAAATACAAAATTTTAACTGAAAAATGATTTTTCATATAATTAATTAATAAGGATAAATTTTATATTAAATTTGACTTAAATTTTAATAAGATAAAATTTGATTCAGTTAATATAATTCATGTCATTGGAATCTATTTAAATTTTAAATTTAATATTAAAAAATAGAAAACATTTGATCCTTTTTTACTTTAAAAAACAAAATTGTCGTCCTGTTTATAGGGTTACAATTAAATTAATTTCATTCACTTTTATTATTGAAATATGAAAAATTGGATTCCAGACTTGGAATAAGAATAGTTTATAATTTTTTAAATGGTTAACTTATTTTTTTACCAAAAATATTAGTGGTTGTAATTAAAATTAATTACAATTATTAAGAAAAAATCAAGCACAAGAAAGTACTAAACCTTTAACTAAAGGTAAAAATTTACCAAGAATAATTTTTAAGCACATTTCCTGGCCATTATTTTGAAATTAACTTTAAATTATTCATTTTTTTATTATTTTGTTTTTGGATAAAAATGTTGGTAAGCCAACATCTGTTAAACAAATACCAAGTGAGTCCTTTTCCTCCCTAATAAAAGGCCACCACCACTCCCCATTATTCACACCTCTCAAGCCACTCAAGTTAGTCCTAGATGACACAAATTATCTTCTAAACATATTTACCACCATAATAGAAATTTAAAATTGGTTAGAAAGAAATAAAATTTATCCTTTTGTTACAAACCAAATGGGGCCACCCGATTAAGAGGTAACATCTTTCCTCGAGCTCTTTAGTTTTATTTCCATTCTCCACCACCTGAAATCTTATTATTCCATGTACATATAAAAATAATAGTATAATTAATATACTAGTATTTTTTATGATATTTTTTATAACTTCACAAGCACACACAATCAAATAATGGGAAATGTACATATTGTTTATGTGAACGGTGAATTGTCACCTCATGAAATGATGATTGTTCTTTCTTACTTTATCACCTCTCATGGTGTTAATTATGATGGAAAATATCTTTATTTATTATTTATTTGATATTTACTATGTATTTATAATTTTTAATTCCTTTTTTACACATAACATTCTATTTTCAATTTATGTAAATACAATATCATCGTTTGTGGAAGTGTGGAATATTGCCTCTTCAAAGCGTTGTGACTCGTTCATGCTACACATCGAATTTATAAAGGATGGATTTATTAAAATGATATAGAATATGTTACATATATATGATAAATTAATTATAATATAAATATTTATCATTTAATTTTCAATATTTTAATACAAAAAAGAAATGAAATTAATGTTCATTCTTATGTACGACCTACCATCTCCATGAACATGGTACATTATTTCTTATCTACAAATATTATGAAATATTCTCAACACATATTTAATGAATATATAAGATAATTAGTTAATTATTTCCATTATTTAGATTATGAAATCATTATCTAATTAATAATAACAAAAGTATCAAGTAAGAACAAACTTGAGAGAACTAGGTAATTAACACATGAAGTAGTGCAAATAATGAAATCTTATTAACAAGAGGGTAATAAAATCTTATAATAAGATGATATATGATATTATAACCATGATTATAGATATCATATATGTTGGAAACATAATTTAAGCTACTATAAAATAGTTTAAATAGTGATCTCCCTAATGGAAAATCAAGCTAAGGGAGTTCGTCTCAATGTAGATTTCATTGAGATTTATTTTGTTGTAATGCAACACTTTACTTTTATAAGGAATATATAAATTCCATTTTTCAAGATCAATCATGTATCCAATTATTCTAATTAAATTATATGTTTCATTTCATTTTATTCCTTTACGAATATTATGAATCAAATGTTTCAAAGTGGTATGGGATACTTTGTAATGTTTAAAAATTATTCTCCTCAAGAATGTTCTTAATGATTATCTTTGAAACATCACTTAATTTTTTGATTTTTGACCTTATCTAGAAATAATATATTTATTATAATAATTTTAAATTACAAATTTCATTGAATATACGAATTTTATTTTTATAGATATTTTTATTTCCTAAACTGTATATCATTTTTTATAATTTGTTTACATTAGCAGTTATTTGATTGACTGGGGGAATAATTATAGATCTTTATCTTTTATTCAATATTGATATGTTATTAGTAATATTGTATTTTTTTTGAATTTATTATTTTATATGGGTAATGATTTGGAATTTTAATGATGTGTGGATCTAAGACATTATATATTCCTTGATGCATCGATAGGTTCTCAAGAGACAATTTATTTGGAAAAATTAAACAGGTCTCTATATGTGGGTTTTAACTATGAAGAGGAAAGATCTTGACTGTATAGGTCCGCATTTTATTTGTACATTATGTATAATATATAAAAATTTACATTATATAAATTTCAGTTTTCATTGTTTTTATCCATGTTGTTTTCATATGAAGAAATCTATGGATTCATTTCATTCTCATTTTTCTGATTAAATAGCATGTGTTTCAATTTCTTACATTTTAATATTGTTTATGTGGTTTATATTTATATGAGAGCTATATGTTTTCAGTTATTTTCCTTTTGATGTTAATTTGTTCTCATTTATCCATTATTCCTTCCGTTTTACTCACCCTTACTGAGCATTTGAGCTCAGCCTTATTAATTTTACATTCCCCATGTTATGAAGATGAAATCATTGAATAAGCATTCAAGGATGTAGTTTATTTAATTTTATTCCCTGTCTTCATTGAATTTTCAATTTACCAATTTATTATGTGTATAATATATGTTATATGGATTTTAAAGATTTAAAAATTAATTGGTCTTTCATGATTTTGTTCCTTGTAATCATGCCAATGTAGTACAGTAATACATTGAATCTATGTTTCTGGGGTTGGGGCATCACACTCTTGATTTCTTCTTAATTCTGGTGATCAAGTCTGGAGATATTTTAATATTTTCCATGTTGCTATAAGTAATGGGTTAATCATACCCATAGACGTTTTTCTTACAACCTTCACTTGTTGACATTCCAGACACTTTTATGTATATTCTGTGATATCTTTTGTCAAATTTTCCCACCAATAGTACTGTTGGAGGTATTGAAACATCTAGGTTCTTCCCTAGTGGATGGAGAAAGTCAGACTATGTTCATCATCAAGAATATTTTTCTTTAGCTAAGGATTTGATGTTTCACATAGGAGTGACACAAATCATAAAACTCCTTATTCATTAACATTGAACTGTAAGGATTTCCCTTTTCGTATAGTTTCCAATTTCTTCTAAATTCACCAATCATTTATTTGAGAATACTTTAACCAATATTGAATAGTTTTTTAAGCAATAATTTATGAAAGGAGTTATTATGTTTCATCCTTTTTTAATATCATTTCTATCCTTTAAAAATATATAAAGATTATCTCCCTCTAAACTAACATTAATGGTTAAATCTCTGGATCCTTTCTAATTATATCATCTACTACATTATTCTATTTCACACAATATTAGTGAATTGAGATGTCATAATACTTGATCATCTCTAACCATCTCTGTTGGCGTGTATTCATCCCTTTATTTCTGAATTTATACACGAGTCTTTTGTTATCTGTATATATCTTACAATTCTACCAAAAAAGATACAGTGACAATATTTTCAAATTGATGACCACTAAATCCAACTCCAAACCATGGTCTGGCTAGTTCTATTCATGAATATTCAACTCCCTTGAATCATAGTCTATCACATTGTAGTTCTATGTTAATACACAACCTAAGACCTTATTCAATGAATCATTGAACACCATGAAAAGGTTTCCACCTATCGGAAGTGTGAGTACAGGTGTCGTGATAATACTCCTTTTCAATTCCATGATACTATACTTACATTTACCATTCTAGTAAAACTTGACATCCTTCCATGTTTTCCTGGTATGAGGGTATGAAAATTAAGAGAAATTTCCAACAAATCTGCAATAATACCTAGTTAACCTAATGAAACAGTGCATATCTATCATAGATTTTGGCCTCATCCATCCTTTAGATTATTATTTATTTTAAGGATCCACATATATACCACTCCCTATGATGATATTCCCCAATAATGGGATTTCATTCAAATAGAACATACATTTGTTTCACTTAGCATAATGTTTCTCCATTCATAACGTCTTCAGCACAGTGCTCTAATGCTCCTCGTGTTCCTCATTAATTTTAGAGTATGTTAGAATAACATCTATAAATAATAGCAAAAATTGGCCATGTTAACCTATAAATATTATATTCATTATTTAAATAAAGAATATTAGAGTATTAGTGAGTATGAATGGCATTACTATGAACTGATGGTGCTCATACCATGTACGAAAAGGAATATTGGGGGTATATTCCTTTTTCACCCTTCCTTGATAATATCATAATTAATGATCGACCTTAAAGAATTATTATTCTCTGTATAGATGATCTAACATTTCATCAGTCTATGGTAGAGGATTATTTTTATTTATTGTGATCTATTTGAGCTCATGATAATCGATACAAAGGTGAGTCGACCCATCCTTCTTCACCTAGAAGAGGACTAGTAATCCCTGTGATTATAAACATGGGAATATGAACCCTTTATCAATTTTCTATAGTATTTATTTCTTTATCTTCTCATGTTACACAACATTAATTCTATATGGAGTATTAGATAATGGAAGCATACCAAGTAAACATTTGATTGAAAATTGAACCTCTCAATTTGGAGTAAGAAAATGAAATTCCTCAAGAAACTCATCATTATATTCCCTCAAAATGATAATGTCTTAAAAGATGATATTTTTATTATAGTAAATCATTTCATATAAATATTCTTCCTCAGTGACTACTAATATCCATTCTTGAGTTGTTAGTACTAAAGATGATTCAACCTCCTCCTTGCGCTTTGAAAAAATTGGGGGTTACTTCACAATAAAGATAGTAGCTTCCTTCTAATGGTAATTTATGTTGGATATATATAGGGAGATCCAATCCATTCCCATAATTTCATCAAATCCAACCAAAGTGAGTATGACAAGGTTAAATGGAAAGTTAATCCCACAAATACTAATAGGGGAGGATTTATATACCTGGGATGCATTAATTTTCCCATTTAGTATTTTCATCAAAAACTATATTTCCATTATTTTTGGTGGTGTTGGAATAGTTCTACTAAACCTTTGTGATATAAAGGAATTTGTAGAAACTGAATCAGAAATCATGTTCACTATTCATGAATGAATAACTAGTGCACATGTTACCAATTCATTATCAGTATCCACTATAGCAGTTGGGATGGAAAAATGCTTCCATTACTTCCTTGGAGGTTGTTGGTTGTCTCAAAAAACCCATGGCTTGGTGCATTAGTGTGAAAATCACTATAGTTCATTGATGATGAATCAATTAAAAATTCATTGAGGGTTTATCAAAGTATTCCTCTCATCCAATGCATTGGCAGGTTTTTCTTGTCACTAATCACTGGCTATGTGCCTTTCCGTCCAAAATCTAAATCATTTCCTTGAATCTCTTAATCAATTTAAAGTGTGCTTCTTTCCACACCATTGAAAATTTGGATATTGAAATTGCATAGCACCATAAGATTTCTCCATCAAAATACTATAATTAAACTCTAATTTTTTCTTCTCATCCCCATGATACCCATGGGATTCATTATTTTCCCTTTCGACTATGAGATCACATTATAATATTTCTTCACATATATCAATGTCACGGATCATAGGTGTATTTTTTAGAATAGGTTTTAGCCCCAAAAATAAGTGTTCAACTTTTCATTCATGGGTAATGAAAATGAAGGAGGCGTATCATTCATGAATTGTGATGTTTTCTCGTACACCATGATAGATTTGTCACCTTTTTTACTTTATGGAATGAAAATTCCATTGCATTTTATGTTGGAGAGTATGAGGAAAATATTTATAAATTTTTTTTGGGAATTCCATCAACCCTATCTTTTTTTTTTCTCTTCCTCATTCTTTGAAATCTTAATCAATTTCCACAACTAATCATCTTCTACCTCTATATGAATAGATTTATAGTATAAAAATCTATTGTTTGTTACATTAATGGATGGAGAAGATCTTATCAATGTAGTTAATCCCTTGTTCTTTGATTAGGGGATCAGACTATCTATTGAATGCTAGAATCCATTATATCATAATTATCTCAATCAACTCTAGAGGAATTTGGATTCTCTTCCTGATCAAGGTTTCTATTCAGAACCTTTGTCTTCTAAGAGAGTATCTTCATAAAGTTCGTGATTCCTGCTCCCATCTGGTTGGTCATCTTATTGCGGAAATCGTCACATTAGACATTTCATTGTCTGGTCACATGATTCCTTCAATTTTTTACCATTAGATAGAATAATGGAAAAATTATGGACGAGTATTTTAAAACTATTAATTACATATAAGGTAATAAAATGAAATTAAAGATATAAATTATAATTTACATGTATTTATTTATCATATCAGTTTATAAGATTCAATATTTGTTATCTATGATAAATTTCATAATATACAATGTAATGAGAATATTTCTTTATTCCCATAATAATTGTTCATAATGATCTTATGACTTTACCAAATCATACCCCCTATGTGTGTCAAAATAGGTGTGATGTAAAGACAATTTCAGTATACTAGGTTATGCTAAGTTAGTACTGAAACTCCATTTCATAGTTACATCTATGCCAGAACCACTTCCAATTGTAGTGTCAAGATAGGGATGTATTTTCATGAAAAAAAATTACTAAATTCTTACCAAAATTTTGGGGTTTTTTCTTATTTTCCCCTAATTCTTTCTATTTAGTTTTCTAATCCTATCCAAAAAATATCTAAACATTTTCTTTAGTACCAAATATAATAGTTCTTCCCTTTATTAAAAAAATACACAGCTTATAACATAAGCATATACATAATAAAAATAGTAATATTGATAAGTATAGTGTATTTTCTTATTAGGTGCATTACATAAACACCTAAAAATGATAACATATTGTTTATTGAAATCTTCCTTAACATCCTCGCACTTAAAACTAAATGGGATAACCGTGGGCCATACATAAGAATGGGATAATCCATAAATCCCATTAAAGGAATGAAAAAGTAATAACATGATAAAATTAAAAAATGTTAGAAAATAGGCATAAAAGACTTGAAATAATTAACATGAACAATGGGACATGGTATAACATAATAATAATAATGTGAACTTGAGAAATATGGAAAAATCATCAAACACTGGATCATTAACATTTGTCAAAGGATTACTGCCAATACATCATAATATAAAAAATCTAATAAAGGTATCATGTTTAGTCCATATCCCTACATGACATCCCATGAGAATAAACATTATCCAATTTATTATAGTTATATATAATTTCGATCACACCCATCACTTTCATTTCATTTTCATGATTATGTGTGCCATATATTTCATACAAAATGGATTCATTAATCATAATATTTTGTTACATGATAAATGTTTTTTTAATAAATAAATATATTCACTATGTTAAAGAATTATAATTATATAATGGTGAATACCCTTTATAGTAAATGTGTATGGTATTCACTATTCAATTGTTTTTTCATAGAAAATCACTAGGAAATTTCGATTGAATAACGACATCAGTTAATAATTTATAAAATTGGTTGATGAGATAAAAAGTGATATATCATAATTTGGACATAGAATAGTCATTAATATGAACATGTAATGTCACGTCCCAACATTATTAATTATAAATAGAAGTTATAAGATAAAATATATTCTTCAATATAGAAGAGAATGTAAGGATCTCTTACATTAGTGGGTGACACAAAATTATTTTGAGGATCTTCTTAAGATATTGGGGAATATTTGGAAGAATATAGAGAGGGTATGGAAGTGTAAATAATTTTTCCATGAATTTTTATTGAAGAGAAATAGGATCTTTGGTGGGTGTATATAGAAAATGAGAGGGTATTTATTTAAAATTTATAAAAAATTGGTTCTAAACTCTATATAATAAAATAACCAAAACCAAAAACCATCCAATATTATTTTCCCATGGTATCTACCAAATGATAATGTTAATCAATATTTTATAATGAAAAGCAAAAAATATAATAAAATAACACCCTTTCATATGTGGAAGAGAGGCCTTCTATTAATGAAGTGTTCTTAAAACATTAAAATATATTAATGGTCCTAGAGGATTCATAATAGATTTAAAAAATTAATCAAAGAAATAAAAAACATTAATGATGGAAACATATATTTAATTATTTTTACCCTTTAGAGTATTTGTTACATTCTTTTGTGGGTCATTAGGATTTCATAATACAAAAATTATATTTATATGGTATTTAATTTTTACCTACAAATTTGACAGTCTCATAACATTATGAAACATTCACCTTTTTATAATTTCAATTATATGATAAAAAAATATTATTTAATCAAAATAATTTTTTAAAAATATTAATTTTCAATTTTAATATAAAATCTAGATTTATTTTGAAATGATGTGTTTTTTTAACAATAACAGTTTTCGAACCTTTATTAATATTTCATTTGACATCATAAAAGTTTTATGATTTTTCATATTTAATAAAAAATATTTAATACTATTATTTTTTAATGTATTATTTATTTTGAAAATCTATTAATTTATGATAATATATTGATTAATTTAATTTCAATATTACCTGAAAATACAATTTTTGTTATATTTTATCTAAATTTAAATCATTTATAATATAAAAACAATAGGATGAAAATATATTCATTATTCTACAAAAAAGAATATAATTACTCATATTTTCAGGTTCTTGATATATATCCATTTAATACAAAAAAGGATCTTAGGGTTAGGTGGGTGACACAAGACTTTCATGGGGTTTTTCGGTGAACATATTTTGGGTCATGATCTTAATGAGCTTAAACTTCTATCATAAATGATTTAGATCATTTTTAGGTCATGGGATCATATCTTGTGATTTGTCAATGTAAAACCCTAGGGATGTTATCTCCCTCAGATGCACCGATAAATGGGATTCATTGGGTATGATATAAAAAGTTGAGTATATCACATCAGTTTTCTATATCAATTGGATTTATTAAAATACTATATTTATAATTATAATTTGATCACTATTCGATGAATATATTATAAACGATAATTCTTGTTAATATTATTTTAAATATAATTGAATATAAAAAAACCAAAGAAGTGCATATGTTTTCTATAACAATATTAAATCACGATACATTTAATTAAATAAAAGGGGGTCTTTTATTTATAATAGCTAGGTTTGTTACACAGATAATGAAATTTTGTATATAAAATATAAATATATAAAGGTATAATATCATCATATTTTCTCATTCTAGATGGTAAAATAATTCCTGAACTATAGGAAAAATATGTGGAAAGAAAAATGTTATCCTAATACCTTCATTTCAGTTAAATAGATGGTATCTTCTTCCATAAATTTTTTTTGTCCTTATGGTAATAAAATATTCATTATAATTCAATTTATTCTGATAAATTATCTCTTCCATTTTCAATAACATTTTAGTCTTTTATTTGAAGTCAACACCTTCACTTTCTAATAAAATTTTCCTACTTAGAAACATGTTTACATGTTTTTACATATAACCTTTATACATAACTTTCTACCATATTAATATGATTTTTTATTAACCATTTTTATTATTTGTGTTCCCAAAAATGGTACATTAAAAGTTAAAACCTGTTATTAAAATTATCAATAATAAATTGTGAAGACCCAATTTCTTTATTGGGGTAGAATGTAATACCCCGAGATTTATGAATAAGATCATTGTGTTTAACGGTGTGTGTAACATGAAATACAAATATTAGAATAAAATGTAACACCCAAAGTCTTTATGATATATTTTTTCATAAATAAATTCAATCTATTCAACATCTTGTGATAAAAAAAGTACACAGTTTAAATGAAACATGATATTATAATAAGGTATTCTTATTTAAACATGAAAATTAAAAAATATAATTTAAAATTATGGTTATAAATATTAATATATAAATAAATAAATAATATATTTAAAAATTTATTATAAAAATAAATATATATTTATTCATTTGAAATGAAATTATAATCATTTGAAAATAATAGATTTTTAAAAAAAATTATATTGTTCAAAGAAAACATTTTCATCGCTTGATACCTACTAATAATAAAGGATATTATTGAATATTTGAGAAAAAAATTCTGAGGAATCAAAATAAATATTTCATATAATCATATAAAAATTATCTTATGGTTATTTTTTTGGATTTTTCTAGGAAGCATCATTTTTTGATTAACACTAAAAAATATTGACTTTTACTAAAAGATGTCATTTCTTTTAATTTATTTATAAAGTTACAGTATTCATAAAAATTGGATTAAATTAAAATTATTTCAATTATTTTAAAATTTATCTAATTTAGTTTAATTTAATCAATTTCACATTGAATTTTTATTTTTTAACCCTATATACTTATGAGACTTTTCTTCATCAAAAACTAGATATTTTGTCGCGTCTACGAGTATAGTTTTAAATTTAATTTTCCACATATTTTAATTTATTTTTGTAACATTGATTAATAATTTTGATTAATAATAATTTATATTATCAAATATGTTTAAAAATATTTTTGAAAACAATTAATAGTGAAAATCTTAAAAATTAATTGTAGATGTTAAGTTAAAAATAGGTTTAATGTAGGGTTTAACTAAGAATATAATCATTAAAATAAAAAAAAATTATAAAAATACTATTATATAGATATATGTACACCTTATCCTATAAAAAAAATATTACATAAGGTTATACATATTCTTTTGGCATATGAATTCCTTTATCATTTTAGAATCGGATGTCAAATTACAATATAATTTCCTAAAAAGATCCATTTCCCCGTTAAAAAATGGAACTCCCTCCCCTCACTTATTCACACCCAGAAGTCTCATTTTCTAGAGAAAAAAACATCCAAAATATCTCCACAAAATCATTTTACATATTATAGAGGTGATCTTCCTCCCAAAATACAATCCTTATGCTCTGTAAGAGGATATCCAAATGAGGTTTCTCTTAAAGATGGTAACGGTCTTAATAAAGATAATTTGTCTTATTTATTATTTTTACACCTTCAATTATGTATTAAAACATAGGATATAATAAAAAATATATATCTCATATAATGATATTTTTTTACATTTATGGAATAATATTTATCGATCTCCACTTCCATCAAATGGGAAAGAAAATCTTTGATTATGTGTACAACAGACTACCTCCCCCCAAACTGATATATATTATTTTTCATCGCCACTGTTCAGGGATGGAAATGATGAAGTATTTACAAAATGTATTTTCTATATATATATATGTGTGATATTATTATACTTATTTAATTTTAACATGAAATATATCTTTTTACCTTCCATTTGGTATTGAATTTGATATCATCACTTGTTTTTATGTATGACCTACCATCTCCATGAGACGATATGATTAATTTTCAATTTAAAACCTTTACAAATGGTTTTAAAATTCTATAAAATAAGTAAAGATGATATTTATAACATTATTATTATTTTTGAGATGATATATATATATAACTCATTCACAATAAATAAAACATTAATGAAAAAAGGAAGAGAAAACAAGGAAATTGAAACCCAAAACAATGAAAATAATGAAATATTTTTAACAAATGGGGTTTAAATTGTTATATAAGGATCATATATAATATTATAAATATTTTTATGTTTCTTTTATAAATAAATTACATTCTTAAAACTATTATACATGAGATACACACATGAATGATGTAAAATCGGGCTTGACGTAAGCGTATCTCTTCACACGTTTACTTCCATGAGACATGTTTAATATTCACCACATATTAACATTGTGCGGTGTATATTCTTACCCATTTATATTTTATATCATGAACTTATTAATATTCATGTTAATTAAATTTTCTTTTATTTCATTTATTTTATGTAGCCTAGGATTTAAGAGTTACTAAAGTGGTAACGGTTTATTTCACAATATCATCATTATCTGAGATTTTTTATCATTATGTCTCTATTACGTGATTTATTTTGAATTTATATGTAAATATAAATATATATTCCTAACCTATGGTTACTAATGATTTGTTTTTCAAATTAATAGTACCATTTTCCACTAATTTATACTTTAAATGATTGAAAACATGTTTTTAAGAAAAAAACGTCTATATTCTTCTCCATGGTTAGAAATAATTTTCATAAAACATTATTTCTTAAATATTTTTTTTAAAAAAACTTTTTATAACTATTTATTAAGTATATTTTAACCCATTTTTCCTTTTTATAAAAAAATTTCAAATAAAACTCAATGTAATTTTCAAAATAATTCCCATTTTTTTTTACAAAAAACAAATTAAAGGAATAATTGTTTTAACATGTATGGAATGAATAAGATTTAGTAATGTCACTACCAATCAATGTTTTTACAGTTATGTTACATTTTTTATATGTTTATTTTTAATGTAATGTATTTTCAAAATTATTTATAAATGTTTTCATATAAATTGTGATTTTTAAAGTGAAAAGGTATTTATCTCAAATATGTTTTTAATCATATTTTCATCATGATTATATTCATCAATAATAACAACCCTATATTTTCATTATGATCTATTGAGGATATGTTTTATTTATAACATCCATATTATTTCTCTATATGGTTTATGATCTGTTTGACTAGGGATGAATAATTTTATTTCCTTTCACCATATTACTCTGGGTGGTTAATTATTTTTTTATTGATTTGGGTAAGTATCAACATTTTATATGTTATATTTTCAATATAGATGTTTATTTTGATGATGTTTCACCCTTTTTAAATGAGGAATTAATTGGACTTAGTATGTTTTTATTGGGGCCTACTATATCTCCTTGTTGCATTAATAGGTCTCATGAGAAAAACTACATTGGATTTTGGAAAAGGACTTACCCATTTATTTAGAAGCCTTCTCACAAGGCCTCAATATAAAATTTTTATTTTCACGAAATATGAATTCCTTCATTATGAATTCTTTTTTTGATATTCTGTGCTATTTTTTGATTATTTAAAATATCCATGGTTATGTTTCCAAGAACATATGATTATTTATATGGAATTATTTAATCATCATTTTTTATAATATTATGGTAACGTTATTGATTAAATGACATGTATTTCAGTTATTTTCCTTCCAATATTGATTATACACTATTTATTCATAGATTATGATGTAAGATTACCCTTATTGAGTGTATGACTTCACCCTTTATTATGTTTTATTTTCCCTAGAATGATTAGAAGTATTTTTTTGTTGATATGTAGGGATGTTCCAAGGGTAATAATTGAGTTTATAAAAAAAATTATTTATTTTTATGATTATATTGTAATGTTAATTTCATGTATATTTTTAGTCTAGTGATAAATATAAACTATTCCATCCTTGGGGATATATTTCCTTTTATTTAGTGATAATGTAATAAAGTCAAATTCGACTCCAGGTTACTAGAGTTTTGGTTATTACAGTTTGTATCAAAGGATGATTTATATAAAATTTGGGAACTAGATTTAGTATAACATATATTAGTTTAAATAACCCTATGATAAACATTGAGTAAAAAAATAAAATAACATTCTATGTTTTCTTAAGGTATAAATTATATATACTACTATAAACTAAATACCTATCTATATACTACAAGTGGATGAGGTTTTAAAATAGATAAATGTATGGGTAACAACTCTGAAAATGGCTGATTGGGCATACACTAATCCTCACCAACTGCATTAAAATGGACCTTTATGAAGTCATAGGATGAAAATATCAAGGATATTCTTAGGATAATTCAAATATTCGATAAAAATCATTATGGGTTATTTTAAAATAATGATATTCCCAAGGAGACCATGTTTATGAATAGGGGATTATCATTTCATAAATTTTTCAATTTATGTCATGTTATTCTAATGTTTTGGGATTATTCAAAATGATTCATAATGTTATAATAGAATCTAGTGTATGTATTTTTTTTTAGAATGTTCACATGGTGGATGGAATGATAACTATATCTGTAACATCCCATGATCTAGAACTATGTCATTCAGGAAAAAAAATTTAGTTACAGCAACACAAGTATGTATCATCATATAAAAAATGGTTGCAAACTAGTAGTGGGGGATGTGATAGTATAGTCAGTATACTATAACCCTAGTTGTAGATGTATAACATAGTGGAATAATCATATAGTAATAAATTATTATCAGAGTGTATAAATAATGTAAACAATACAATATAATGAAAATCCAAAAAATAAAATTCAATTTAATAATCCAAAAAATAGTAAAGGACTAATGGAATATGATGCTGGAATAAAACTAATTATCCAACTGAAATTAATACTATTATGAATCAGCTAACATAATTAGACACCAAGATCCCAATCCAGAATCCCATTATCATGCGGTCTCCAAAATCTATCACATCTAGCAATAAATAATCTATAGTAAGGTTTCTTGGTATTTTCCAATATTGTATCCATGTTATCACCAAGGGTGTCAAATGGAGGCCCTGGTAGGGTGTGAGTATAACTCATTTGGTTAACACCACCATGTTTAAACATAACTTTTCTAATATTTAGTACATGAAAAAATGTTGTAGATAGGAGTTATAATTAATTAAACTATTAAATTAATAAAACACCAACCTACTTCAGCACCATTCCATTATATTCATATGCATGTCTCATATCCATGACAACAAAATCTACATAACCATGGTAAAATATAACTTTCCTTGTTTCCATGATGGAATGTATCTATGTATGTCTCAAAACCATGCCAATCATAACCATATGTCCATGGTATGAATGAAAAAAAACATAGTTTAAAATTTATATAAAATAATAGCATAAATAAATAAGGGTTGAGCCGAGTACATAAGTATTATAGAATGTATCATGGTCAAGACTATTATATAAAAATTTCAACATGTTTCATTGGGTATATCCTGATATATAATCATCACAAAATGTATTAGGTCCAAGACATATATATAATAGTTACAGCTTGAATCACTGGGATTATCTCCCTATATATGAATTACTGAATGTATTGGGAATTAGAGTAATATATTTAAACATGTATAAAAAAAATAGTAAGTATAATACAATATTAATTCTCAAGGATCAATTGTGAATTATAAAAATTACATTTTATCTTATAATTAAAAATTTTTATCATTTGTTCATCATCCAATAACCTTCCATTCATTTCAATTAGCAGGTTAAAATAGGTGAATCAATTTCATGAAATCACCCCCAACTCATGTCATTCTAAATACACTTTAATTAATTTGTAATTTTATTTATAATCTATGGTTTCCACACCAGAAAGTTATCTATAATCAAGGTAAATAAAAGATGGATTCAAAGGGATTCCAATTCATCATTTAATTAATTGTGGTGCATGATACATTGGTGTGTTTCTCAAGATTTCACATAGTTGTAGTAAAACATGTCATAGGGTTAAGATTTAGAACCCACGAATTTAACTGAAAATCATATATTTATTCTAGGTGGATTCTCCGACATTAATTCCAGAACAGATGACCAGAAGAGGGATCCTAGATCCTAATCAATAATGGTTATAGCATCCCACCTTTTTAATACATAACTTTTCATTACATTTTACGTACAGAGGATCTTTAAAGTCTAGTGTCTTGGAAATCAAGAACATAATACATGAAAACAAAATAAAATATTCTTACTAAACACTTGAAAGGCCTCTTCATTGTTCATACTATGTGAATTACATCATCTCATAACCTGGGAGAATACATCAAAGGAAAGGGTGAGCAGAAGGCCCAATATGGGAAACAAGTGAAACATTTTACATGTTAACTGGAGATACATCAATAAAGTGATGATAAATAAATTTCAGGAATGAGAAAGAGATCATGAGGCATATCATAATAAAAATAAATTTTTTCATAACTTGAATATGTGGCTATAACTTTTCACTTAGACAACTATTTCTATATCACCAAGGTCTATCCCCAAGGTGTCATAAAAAATTACTTAGGTTATTCACCAAGGTATCTTTAAAGTGGTCATCTCTAGAGATTAAGTCTTTACCAAATGAATTAGAGCACTATCAGGGTGTACCATTAATTTTTCGTAATTATCATGTGAGCCACATATATCATCATCAAACATTTCATAAATAACACATTTAGCATAAAATAAATGGGTTTCATTTCATAATCATAACATTTTAAAAACTGCGTTAAAGATATGATCTTTATGTCACATTAAACCCAAAGAAAAGGAAAGTGTTTTTAAAGTATGTAAATCCCATAATTAAAATACAAAATTTTGATATATATCTTAATACCCCTATAGAAGAATTATCTTTGAGTATTCACTTAATAAAATAAAAGAATTTGAGAAAAAGAGAGAGACATTTTGAGACAAATATTCTGCAGCATAACGGCCATGTTACAGGGTTTTAGAAAATATTGAAAAGAGATGGGACATGGGTCACCCCCTAATAAATGATCCATAAAATATTAGAGGGATAGAATATAAAATATATCATAACATTGTAAGAAAATTCGAAAGACATACCATATGAAATGAAAAACATGGAAGGAAGAAAAAAATAAGATTTCTCTTATGAAAATTCAGCAGCCTAACGACGTCACTTAAAACATCAAAAAATGAGTTGATGAGATCAAATAGGGTGTATAATCATATGAAAATAACAGAATATTATGATGGATATAGATATCATACCCCAACATAATAAAAAGGAACTTGAAAGACTTGACATGAAATAGAACTTGAAAATGAGATGGGTGAAAGAATCCCTTATAAAAATTTGGCAGCCTAACGGCCCTACTTAAACATTATTAAAATGAATTGATGAGAGAAAGAGGGGGTCTATCATCATATGAACATGGAATGGAAAGTAGGATGAATATAAAAGAACATCTCCAACATAATTAAATAGAGATTAAAATAAATTACATAAAGGATAATACATAAAAATAAAGAGAGAGGTAGGATCCCTCACCTTGAAGAGTAACTACAAAAGATTGATGGTTGGGACCTTGGGAGGATTTTGAGAACCTTGGGAGGAATCCTTGGGAGGTAAAGTGACCATAAATTCGTTGGGGAGGATTTGGAAATGAAATGAATGATGGAAAGGCTTGGTATTTATAGGGGAAGTAGGGGACAAAGCAATAATTGCCAAGGGACACATCATCAGTGGTATTGGAAAAACCATGGGCTTGCCCAGGGTATTTGCCCATGGTATTGTCTAGTTGGGACACCTCATACCTTATATTACTATTCATTTGTTGAACTGAATTATTGAAAAATGATTACATCCTTAATGATGTCATTAAACACCCAAAACTCAAAAATGTATTTTCATTATTCACTGAAAATTGAACTTTCTCAAAAAAATCCCAAAAATTCACCTTAAACAAATATCGATGCTATGATTTCAAAAATTAACTTAATTTTATGAAAATAATTTTCTAAATATTATTAATTTTATTTTTAAATAAAAAACTATTCACTGAAAATTCAACTGTTGCAAAAAAATCTCAAAAATTCACTTTAACCAAATATCGATACTCTGATTTCAAAAATGAACTCCATTTTATAAAAATAATTTCCTAAATATTTTTAATATAAATTTAAAATAAACAACACTATTCACCCAAAAAAACTAATACTTAACCAAATATTTCTGAAACAGTTATTTACCAATTTTATTGAATCACATTACTTAATCAAGGTTCCTAAATTATATTAATAGTTTATTGAGTGAGGTTACTTAATCCATTTTATCACATTGCTAATCATAAGTGTAAAATCACTTTTCATAATTTACAATTCACCAAAAATTAATTTGTTCTTATTAGACACTAAATTTTATACTGAATACAGCTGTAGAAGACCATTTTTCAAAAATCATTACACATTACTAATTATTAATGGTTTACATAAATATTTTCAAATATCATTTTTCTAGAATTCATCAATAATATGTATACTATATTTATCTGGATATTTTAAAATTTACAAACTTCACCAAAAGAAAAAAATCACAATTTTTATTTAAATCAAAGGATTACACAAGGCAGTTACGGTCTCGTTACATAGCCCCTTATAACACCAGCATAGGATCTTAGAGTAAGGAGTGCTAGGGTCATAGAATCTTGGGGCGGCTCGGCCAACATTTCCCGAGTAGTGATTTCTATCACCTTGAACTTCTCGCAAAGGAGATTTTGTTCAAGCTTCACACGATGAAGTTCGTCTTGGGTTTTGTCCAGAGCAAATCCTAGTGGTGCTACATCTATCCCATGTTTCGTTATATGGTTTTCGATCGGCCCCAGACTGTTGGATGAGGCCATCAAAACTTCTTTCGATATTAATTAACCAAGATCAATTATATTTGTCGAATATAATTGCAACATTTAGTTTCCAACAGTCATACTGACCAATGGTCATATAAAAGTCGAAACCCAATGGTCCCATTTTAATTATACTCATTTTATTAAATTAAATAGTTTTGTTGATTATAAAATAAAATAACACACAAATTTAGGAATCAAAATTTATTCAAAATTTTGGGTCGTTACCATCTTCCCCCCTTAAGAAATTACATCCTCGTAATTTTAAAATTGGGCATGGAAATTTAATTGAAAGTCCTATATGGGAAAAGGAGTTAGTAAAACTATTACATTAAAAGAAATAAATGGAAGTACAAAGGTCAACAGAGTTATCCCATACGAGGAATCTAGGTAGGAAAACATGGATATGGAGGGTAAAACAAAGGGTCAAGTTCTAATGGAGAGTGATAGAAAACATGATTTGGAGAAAATTTACCACAAGAAGATAAAAAATTTAAGATGTGTTACATGGTATTTGATTACCTAGTAGGAAACGTAAACCAACAATGTTTTTTTTAATTTACTTTTCATAATTTTGAGGAATTCAATTACTACATAAAATAAAAACATAAGGAAATATACTTACCTTCAAGTAGAGTTTCATACCTTAATAAATTTCTACAAAGAATAATCTTTTCTCTAAATAATGAGCATTCAAAAAGACATGGTATCATCAAAATCACAAGAATCATCTTCTAGAGATTAACATAATCCACAAAATAATAACTATATTTTCCATTGCCTTTAGTCATCAACTAAAACTAAAATGGTTATTACGAGATCATATAATCACCAAAAAGGATAATCCATTATAAAAAGAAATATGACTATTAATCTCTAAAATTCAACAAAAGTACCCAATGTTCCAGAAGGACCATTTAATACACAATCATCCTTCAATTTCTTCAGAATAATCCAAACTAAGATTGGAACCCAAAACTTAGAAGGATTTAATCACATAGTCTTTCCAAATAAATCATAACATTTATCTCCAAATAACATAGACAACTATTAAAGTCTCAAAATAAATTGTAATTAACCTATTCACTTATTCTCTATGCTAGGATCATAATTTTCCAAAAATAACCCAAATCACCATATGTCCACAATAAATACATAAATTCTTACAAATAAAATTCAACCATTCCTTCTCAATTTAAATCTTGTAGTATTTTATTTCTCTTAGAAATATAGTGCTCCAAAAGGGAAAACATCATCCAAAATAACCGTTATCATTTCATCACCAAATAATTTTCCTATACAAAGGATATCCATTTGATAAAACAAAAGTTTCCAAAATCAACTTATTCTTGCTCCATAAAATAAAGCAGGTGTATTAGTCTGTCCAAAGGGCATAACAACAAACTCATAATTATCATATTTTGATTGGAAGGCAGTTTTTGGAATATCATCATTCTTCACCCTCAATTGATGATAACCAGAATGTAGATCAATCATAAAGAAGAATTGAGTCCCATGAAGTTGGTCAAATAAGTCATCAATTCTTGGAAGAGAGTATTTGTTCTTCACTGTGATCTCATTCAGTTCTCTATAATCAATGCATAGCTGCATCGATCTATCCTTCTTCTTCACAAAGAGAATCGGTGCTCCCAAAGGAGACACACATGGTCAGATAAACCCATTCTCCAAAAGATCTTTGAGTTGTTTCTTTAATTCCTCTAGCGCCACATTTTCCATCCTATAGGGTGTCTTTGATATCAGATGAGATCCAGGTACGAGTTCAATGGAGAACTCTACCTCTCTTTCTGGTGGAGGTCTGGGTAAATCCTCAGCAAATACGTCAACGTATTCCTAGATGATGGGGACATTTTCTAAAAGAATAAATTCTTCATGAGAAACATATTTCATTTATGAATCTTCTAACTAAAAAGGATTTTATGTCTTAAAACATTATTCTTAGACAATTACATTTTTCTATAATTCCTTCATAATGATTCATAAAATGCTTGCGATTAACCAAACATATCCCCTGGGAGTGTCGTAACCAATAGTGTAAGAAGGACCATTGTCATGTACCATTTCCCATTCGACACTATCTCAAAGTGGAGTTTTCGGGTTTTACCCCTATGTACATCTGTGCCAGAGCCACCTCTACCTGCTCATATCCATACAGTGATGTATTTTCTTGATAGACAACTTACTAAATATTCACCAAAATACCAGGAAGATTTCCAATATTTATAATTTTCTATAGGGTTATTCCTAATGTTTTCATATCCTAATTTCCATAAATAACTAAACTATACTTTGATACTAACCATAGAATCCTGCCTTTTTAAAAAATATATTTTCATTACATTTTATGTATAGAGGATCTTTAAAGTCTAGTGTCTTGGAAATCAGGAACATAATACATGAAAATAACATAATACATTATTATTAAATACTTGAAAGGATTACTCATTTTTTATTTTAAGTTCATTACAGTATCTCATAACCTGGGAGCATACATCAAAGGAAAGGGTGAGCAGAAGGCCTAATAAGGGAAACAATAGAAACATTTTAAATGTAAACTCATGATAAATAACATTAAGGCATGAGAAAGAGATCATGAGGAATATCATAATAAAAATAACATGTTTCATAACATGATGATTTGGCTATACCATTTAACTTAGACAATCATTTTCGTATCACCGAGGACCATCCCCAAGGTGTCATAAATAAATTACCAAGGTATCGTTAAAATGGTCATCTCTAGAGATTAAGTCTTTAGCCAATTCATTGGAGCGCTATCCGGGAAAAACCTTAATTTTTCTTTATTATCATGTGAGCCACATATATAATCATCAAAAATATCATAAATAACCCATATAGCATAAAATCAAAGGGTTTCATTTCATAATCACAACATTTTAAAAACTGTTTTAAACACTTGATCTTTAAGTCACTTTAAACCCACGGAAAAGGAAAGAGGTTTTCTTGTATGTAAGTCCCAGAATTAAAGTATAAAATTTTGATATATATGTTAATACACCTATTGAAGAAATATATTTGAGTAATCACTTAATAAAATAAAATAATTTCAGAAAAAGCGAGAGACATTATGAGACGAAAATTTTGCAGCACAACGGCTATGTTACAGGGTTTTAGAAAATATTGAAAAGAGGGGGTACATGGGTCACCCACTCATAAATGATCCATAAAATAGTAGAGGGACAGAATATAAAGTATATAAGAACATGGTAATGAAATTTTAAGGACATACCATATGAAATGAAAAACATGGAAGGAAGACAAAAATAAGATTTCTCTTATGAAAATTTGGCAGCCTAACGGCATCACTTAAAACATCAAAAAATGAATTTATTAGATCAAATAGGGTGTCTCATAATATTAACATAAAATAACAGTATGATCGATATAGATATCAGAGCCCAACATAATAATAATTAACTTGAAATACTTGACATGAAAATAAAACATGAAAATGAGAAGGGTGAAAAAATCCATTACAAAAATTCGACATCCTAACGACACCACTTAACCATTCATAAAATGAATTGATGGGAGAAAGAGAGGGTATCTCATCATATTAACATGAAAATTAAATTATGATTAATATAATATAACTTCCCCAACATAAGAAAATGGAGCTTAAAATAAATGACATAAAAAAGAATACATGAAAAGAAAGAGAGAGGTCAGATCCCTTACCTTGAGAGTAACTTCGAAAGCATGAGGGTCGGGACCTTGTGAGGCTTTATGGCACCTTTGGAAGACTCCATGGGAGGTAAAGGGACCTGATCTTCGTTGGAGATGATTTGGAAATGAAATGAATGAGGGAAAGGCTTGGTATTTATTGGAGAAGTGAGAGGACAAAGCATTAATTTCCAACGGACACCTCATCGGTGGTATTGGAAAAACCATGGGCTTTCCCATGGTATTTTACCATGGTATTGGCCACATGGGACACCTCATACCTTATCTTACTACTCATAATTCAACCAGAATTATTGAAAATTATTAGATCCTTAATGATGTCATTAAACACCCAAAACTCAAAACTGTATTTTCACTATTCATCGAAAATTCAACTTTCTCAGAAATATCCCAAAAATTCACCATAACCAAATATCGATGCTCTAATTTAAAATATTAACTAATTATATGAAAATAATTTTATAAATATTTTTAATTTATTTTTTAAATAAAATCACTATTCAATGATTATTCAATTGTTTCAGAAAAAATCCCAAAAATTCACCTTAACCAAATATCGATGCTTTGATTTCAAAAATGAACTACATTTTATGAAAATATTTTTCTAAATATTTTTAATTTAATTTCTAAATAAAAACTCTATTCACCCAAAAAAACTAATACTTAACAAAATATTTCTAAAACAGTTATTTACCAATTTTATTGAATCACGTTACTTAATCAAGGTTTTTAAATTATATTAATACTTTCTTAAGTGAGGTTACTTAATCTATTTGATCACATTACTAATCATATGTGTGAAATAAATATTCATAATTTACTATTCACCAAAAATTATGTTGATCTTATTAGACTCTCACTTTCATACTGAACACATCTTTAGAAGACCATTTTTTGAAAATCATTACCCATTATTAATTATTTAAGGATTAAATAAATATTTTAAAATATCCTTTTTCTAGAATTCATCAATAATATTCATAATATATTTATCCTGACATTTTAAAATTCACAAACATCATATTAAGAAGAAATCACAATTTTTATTTGAATAAAATTATTACACAAGGCAGTTACGGTCTCGTTACATAGCCCCTTATAACACCACCATATGACCTAAGAGTAAGGTGTGCTAGGGTGATAGAGTCTTGGGGCGGCTCGACCAACATTGTCCGAGTAGTGAGTTCTATTAGATTGAATTCTCGTGAAGGTGATTCCGTTCCAGCTTCACACGATGATGTTCATCTTGGGTTTGGTCCAGAGCAAAGCCCAGTGTTGCTACCTCGATACCATGTTCCGTTATATGGTCTTCGATCGGCTAGAGACTACTAGATGAGGCCATCGAATTTTCTTTCAATATTAATTAACCAAGATTGCTTGCATTTTTAGACAATAATCGCAACATTTTGTTTCCCATGGTCATACTGACCAATGGTTATATAACAGTCCAAACCCAATGGTCCCATTTTAATTATACTCATTTTATTAAAAGAAATATTTTTGTTGAGTATAAAATAAAATTACACACAATGTTAGGAAACATAATTTATTCAAAAATTTGGGTTGTTACAATGGTCATATCTAATAATGGCCATGGTCAATAGATTACCCATTAATGGTTATAGACCAATGAGATAGAAGGGAAAACATAAAAATAATGACACAACAAGGATTGATCAAATTAATTGTATGTCTGGAATAGGTGATAGGCTCCCAAATTCTCCTAGATAATAATCTTTATCTGAGAGGAGAAGGATGAACATGATAGGAAATGACAAATCTTCCTCAATCCACCCATTAAAATTAACACTTAGTAAATTAAACAACGTGTAACACATTTACACATCATATATTTGTTTTTAGAGGGATATTCCAAAAAAACTATCGTCTAAGGATATTATTTATGTCTATTTGAATTTTACATAATTCTAATGGTTTACAGGACTTGTAAATATTCCACTCCCAGTATTTTGTAATAGCATGTTTCTTGGTGATAGTTATATGTCATGTAACATGTGCATTGTGTGTCAATATTTTGAATATAGTTTTTATGGCCCAGTATTTCTCATAAAGATATAAACAATTTCAAATCCCTACCATGAATGGAAAACACTATTCAACCCATTTGACATGCATATACCTATAATCCATTAATCCAGATATATATATATATATATCAATGAAATATATGTCATTTTCCCCAACAATATCTCTCTATCATCAAACATGAATCGTCGACCAAGGCTCAATCAAAAAACTCAAAATGTTATTTACATGAAAAAAGATAATATCTTATAAAAACCCCACCATATAATATCTCATTCCTGGTCTACTACATTCATAATTATGTGGTCCTAGTGAATGAGTCTAGAAACATTGCACACATATCAGACTCCCTCTTCTATGTCTCCTCTAGAACATCCTAAGGTTCTACTATAGTCAAACGAATGGTATTTTTCTACCACTAAGATACTTCTCACTATGGTACACAATCCTTATTAGATTCTCCTCAAATAAAATGAAAACAATGAGATTGTATTATACTAAATATATCATATGATAAGGGTTTGGATAATATTTTTGAATTTGAGACATGTGAAACACATCTATCATGGAATTGCTTAACTATAGAAGGTCTAATTGTCGTGTCACCAGACTGATGAAATCCACTTTCTAAAATTTCCAACCAGACCTAATTTCTAGATATACCTATTTTCTAATTAAGAATTTCCCTAACCAAGGAGACTTGAGAGGTATTCATGATCACTAACCTCAAACTCTTTAGGTAATATATGATGGTCATCATAGGATTTTTTCCATCTTTTTGTAGTCACCAACTCGCTCCGGATCAACTAAACATACCTAGATGTCTCACCCATGAAACAATTTTAAACAAGCACTGAATCACCTAACTCTCTCCAAAAAATAGGTGAACATCATGACATTACTTAAAAATCCTCTAATGGATCTATCTCAATTGATCCCAGGAAGTTGTTTTTATATGAATACTCCATGAGCTCCATATGCATATCCCATGAACAACCAAAATCAAAAACCTAATGTCACAACATATCCTCTAGATCCTGAATTTTCCTCTTAGATTGACCGTATGTCTAAGGATGAAAGGTCATACTCAAAATAACATGTAATCCCATAGCCTTTTAATGACCCTACCCAAACTATGATGTTAAATGAAAATATCTATCAGAAATGATAATCCTAAAAACATTGTGCAGCTAAACTACCTTGTGCACATAATCACTACATAGATCATCAACTGTGAAGGACTCCATAATTGAAAAGAAGTGTTATACCTTTTCCATCAAATCAAAAATCACACATACATCATCCTTCTTATAGTTTTTCTTGGTTAATTATTTCAAAAAAATCCATAGTGATGTCATCCCATTCCCACTTAGGAATGGGAAATGGATGAAAAAGACCAGCTGCACTTGGATGCTTAGCTTTCCCATTCAAAAATGTGATGCATCTAGCCATGAAGTCCACTACCTCATTAAATGTTTCCAAACACCATTACTTTATATAGATATCATGATAAATATTTCCTGAAATTATGATGTAGAACAAATCATAAACCACAAAACTCTTTCATCAGCTACCCATTAAAGCTCTAGGAACCCATACTCATCTATATAAGGGAATAGAGATTACTATACAAGAAGGCCATCCCTATGGTGTTTCCTCAACATATAATATATCTATTATAAATTATTCATATAGATCAGATAACTTGTTGGCATTGATCCCATATAAAATTATAGGTATAACGTATGTTGATGTTAGAGCTACTCGGACTTAAGACTCTTTCACATCTAAATGCAGGTCTCTAAGGAGAGAAATAATACACCACTCATCACAAAACTCTTACACTGCCTGATTATGTATCTTTTGGTCCAAAGCATTAATAACGATGTTACCATTTCATGGTATATAATCCAACTCATATTCAAAATATTGCAGATACGCAAACCACCTCATCTATCAAAGGTTAAGGTCCCGATGAGAAAATATTTAGATATGGATATTTTGGTTTACGAATACCACAAACCTCCCACCCATGAGATAATGTATATCACATCTCAAGGTATGTACCACTTCTACTAAGTCCAAATCATGAGAAGGATGATTGATCTCATACAGTCTAACCTATATAATCTCTAAGAAACCATCTGATACTCCAACATCACAAATACTATGAGTCATACTCCATCTGCATCATAGCACATGTTACATGATTTACATAGAATGGGTAATGTGTGTATAGGTGCTGAGGTGAGTATGATTTTTCAGGTCCAAAAAATATCCATCACAAGCATATGACCAATCAAAGTCTGTCACTTCCTTGTTACACATTAAAATTGGAGCTTCCAAATAAGGGAAGATCATTATAAGATTAAGGACCCATCCATATAATGTTACTTAATATTGAATTTTACACAACAATGCACATTATTATGCATTGAGTATATTTTTGGGTTTATAGTTTTAATGAATTAAGATATCTTACTTACATGACATACCATATTCATACAAGAGGATACTACTAAAACAGTATCAATTTTTTAAAAATATAAATCATTAAAACTAAAAACACAATTTATTTAACAAAACACTATATAAAACATAATGATTCCCTTCTTTCTATTACCCATCCTTATATCCCCTAAAATACATTTTAAAAACATGGGATGTGTATAAAACACAATAAGGGGTATAAAGAAAGAAATGTTAGTCATGTTGTAACATAAAAACCAATAAAACCCATTATCATAAATACTAATCTGTATAGAGACATCATGTAGTTTCACTAGGACATGTTTACCATATCATTATTACATTCATCCTTACACATGGAATAACCTTTCATTCAACTTCAATCTCCAGAGTATCCAATGCATTGGAGATCTATAATAGGGATCACCCATCATATAATGAGCTATAATGGGCTCAACCCAACATATCGAAAGCTATAATGGGCTCAAACCAACATAAATAATGTCCAAGGAACATATCATGGTAATAAAGTATCTTGAAAATCAGATGAAACCACTTATTCCATAAAAATAATCCTTTTGAATTTTACTAAAGAGGGTTTTTAAAGGATTTTCAAGAGTAAGACCCGTAAAATATAATTGGAGTGAGAATTAATAGAATGGAATGTATATTTGTATAAAATAAAAATAAACATAGTGAGATGTAATATATTAAAAAAATCATCACACCAGCAGTCTGAATACCACATAATGAATAAAGAAGAATGTGTACACAAAGAATGGAAATTGGGTTAAGAGTTCCCTTACCACAGGTTCTTCTTACTTGAAATGTGTTTAAACCTCCTGTAGAATGGTTAAAATAGTTTTATTAATATCATACAGAAACATATTCATGTTTATAACAGCTTATATGATCATCTCATAACATAATTTCACCTTTTAACTATTAGTATTTTGTTTTTCCATTGTTTTGGGTGCATTGTTTACATGTTTTCCATGATCAATTCGGGATGGAAGTTGTAGTAGATTGAAATTGAAACTCTAGAATTGGAATGGAATGGTAGTTACATATTTCCAGAACCATAAATTATACCATTTATAATTTGAAGTGTGAAATGAGGATTATTCATAAGTTAAAACATTACTAATGTTCGTTTAGATCATTTTAGTGGTTCTTTGATAAAAACGCCCACATTTTGTTTTATTAATTATAACAATGTTTACAAAAGAATTAAGGAACTGTGGATAAGAAATAATACATATATTATATATTGGTTTAGCCATAAATTTTTTTCATTAACATACTTGAAATAACTAATGCAAATTAAAATCACATCGTCCAAGATGTCGGTAATTCGACACATCCTGGACAATGTTTTAATTCTTTGAAAGTGGTAGAGGAGGAGAAATATGATGATGAATTTTCCATGAACAAGAGAAAATCTATAATATACCTGATTTCTGGATCATTTTTTCTTCTTGGATAAGAGGAGGTGAGGAAATAAAATGAAAAGAGAGGAATCTCAAAATAAAATAAAATATGAGAAATCCCTTATGAAAATTCGGCAGTCGAACTACATCGCTTAAAATTTCATAATATAATTTGATGAGAGAATGTGTTATCTTATCATTAATACATAATATGGGATGTAAAAAGGATATGGAATTACATATCCCTATATAACCAAAAGTAAATTAAAAATAATAACACAAAATGAAATATAATGAAGGAAAGAAAAGATGATGTATAACTCTTAATTTATTTTAATTGAGATCCATCATATGGAATTTAGTTTTGTCCTTTTGGTGAGATGACTAGGTCTTGGATGTGGGGAAGGATATTGGGGAGGTAATTTGGTAGAAATTTTACAATTATAAAGGCTTTAGAGGTGTGGCAGGAAGAGGGGAATGATGGTGGTATTTATAGTGGAGGGGAGGAGGTATTTTACATTATTTAAATAATTATTATAATATTTTTCTCAATACAATGAGTAATATAAATTCATCTGACCCCAAATAGTAATAATGGCATGTGAGTTCGAACCCAGTGTCCTTACATCACTTATAATTTCATAAATACTTCATTTTACTGATAATTTTAATATACAACATTTTACCATATTTCCATATTCATATAAAACCTGAATTTCAAAAAAAATCCAATAAAAATAACCATAACAATTATTCGACGTGTATAATTCAAAAATTAACTCCATTTTTTGAAAATAATTTTTATAAACATAAATAATTTAATTTTTATATAAAATCATATAGAATTCCAAAATTAACGATTCTAATTCTAAAACTACTTTTATATCACATTGAAAAATTAACCAGGATGTCATTATATTAAAGCCTTATGAAAATTAAATAAAAATACACTTTACTATTCATTTGTATCATATTACTATTCATATTATTATTCATAAATGTATAATACTATTCACCAAGAAAACAAGTTGCTTCTATCATACTCCAAATAACTAAATGAGAAAAAGTGTAGATCCTCATTTTTTTAATTTCAAAAGATATATGTAGCATAATTATGTTTCATGTTAAGTTATAAATACCTACCTAAAACAATGTTTATTGCATTTATTTTTTTTAAACATTGGGGTGTTACATTATCTCCACCTTATAGAATTTCATCCGTGCAATTTTATTTAGTCATTAAACAAGTTAGGGTACCTTTACCTCATATCATATTTATATTCACATGTTGCTTCTTGAACAAAGTGGTTTCTCAAAAAAACCTTTAGTTGTTGGATAACCTTATTCGGCAATACATGTTACCTTTGATCAAGAATTTAAAGTGGTTTCTCTTTATAAGAATGGTTCTCTTCCAGTTGAACTGCTTTTGAGCTCAATACATGAGTTGAATCTGGGATATATTTTCTCAACATCCAATCATGATCATTGTGTTCCTGAGACTAACTCGAAGGCAAAGCAACTCTGTATGAATTTGGTCCAACATTCTCCATGATTTATAATTGACCAATGAATCGCAGACTTAGCTTTACTTTCATACCAAAATGCATCACACTTTTCAAAGGTTTTATTTTAAGGAAAATATGGTCACCTAAATCAAAAGAGAAGTATTTCATTCTGTTATATGCCTAATTTTTTCGCCAGCTCTGAGCTGTTCTCATGTACTGTTGGATCATCTTCACTTTCACATCCACATACTCTACTAATTCAGGTCCCATAAACTTTCTTTCCCCAACTTCATCCCAAAAATATGGAGTATGACACCATTTCACATACAATTCCACAAAAGGTGACATCTGTATACTAGAATAAAAACAGTTATTATAATAATACTCAAGGAATGTTATTGATCCCAACATCCCTGGTAGTCCATTGAACATGCTCAAATATTATCCTCCAAGGTCTAAATCATTTGTTCTAACTGCCAATATGATTGATGATGACAAGAATTACTAAAATTTAAGTCTGTTCCCAACGACTTCTGAAGCACCCTCAAAATGTTAGAAGTGAACCTGGGATACCGATCAGATACAATAGAAATAGGAACTCCATTTAACCTAACTATCTTTTTGAGGTACAGTCAAGAAATTTTATCCAACAATAATGTATCTCGAAAAGAATGTAAATGTTTATACTTTTTCAGTTGGTCAATAATAACCCAAATCACATTGTTACCTCAAGAAGTCTTAGGTAGTCCCACCAGGATGTCCATGGATATATTTTCACATTTAAACTATGAAACTGTCAAAGGATGAAGCATCCCCATTGGTAACTGCTGCTCTGATTTAATCTGTCAACATGTCAAACATTTCACAGTAAATTCTGAAATATCTATTTTCATTCCTTCTAACTAGTAATACTCCGAAAGTTATCTGTAAAACATAGTACATTCAAGATGAACAGAAAATGGAGAACAATGGGTTTCACAAAAAAATCTTTTTTTATCTTGGAATCACAAGGCACACACATCCTTTTTCCAAATCATATAACAAAATATATATCAAGGATAAATTCTGGAAAATTACCCATTATAACCAATTCAACCTTTTTCTATAACTCAGAGTCTTCCTTCTCTGTTTTCTTAATTGTGTCTGATAATAATGACTACACTGAAACCAGAAAAAAGTGGATGTATTCCCTACACCGACAAATTCTATGCCAAAATTCATCAAATCATTAATCAATGTATCCTGTTCCAAATGTAATATGTTTAGTGATTCATGATGTTTTTGACTTCAAGCATCCACCAGAATTTTTTCTTTTCATGGATGATAATTGATCGTGAAATCATAATCCTTTATTAGTTCAATCCATCTTCTATATCTCATGTTTAACTCCTTATGAGTGAATATCAACTTGAGACTTTTATGGTTAGTATATATTTGACATTTTTTTTTGTATAAATAGTGCCTCCAAATTTTAAATGTAAAAACCCCAACATTCAATTCCAAATCATGTTTAGGATAATTTAAATCATGTTGTTTTAGTTGTCTTGAATCATAAGAAATTACTTATTTATTATACACTAGAACACAACCAAGTCCCTTCAATGAAGCATTACTATAGATGACAAACTCTCCATTTTAGGAAGGCATGGCCTAAACTAGTGTATTCACCAATCCCTTTTTCAGTTCCCGAGAACAGACATCAAATTATTCTGTGCAAACAAATTTAATTCAATTTCATGTTAACTTAGTTAGCAGGCTAGATAACCAGGAATAGATTTTAACAAATCTTTTGTAAGAACCTTCAATTCCAAGAAAACAAAAAATCTTTGTATAATTTGTAGGTCTAAGCCATTCATCAACCATTTTTTTGGAAGGATTAGGTGTTATTCCATCCTTATTTACAATGTACCCAAGAAAAGAAATCTGTTGCAACCAAAAATCACACTTTCTGAAATTTACTTACAGTTTATTTTCTTTTATGGTTTAAAAAAACCCTTAGATTTTTTTCATGCTCCTCTTTACTTTTAGAATATTTCATAATGTCATCAATAAAAACAACCAAAAACTTATCCAAGAACTCATAAAATATTCTATTCATAATATCCATGAATAAAAAAGTTGAATTAGTTAACCCAAAAGACATACCAACATATTCATAATGACCATATCTAGTATGGAACACAGTATTCATAATTTCATCATCCATTAATTTCAACTGATGGTAATCCGACCTCAAGTAAACCATCGAGAAATATTGTCCTCCCAGGATTTGATCATCTAAAATCATCTATATGAGGAAAATGATTCTTTTTTTAATAGTAATGTTATTCAAGGCTCTATATTCAATGAAAAATCTCATTGAACCATATTTTTTATTAAAAAACAAGACATGAGTACCCCAAGGTGAAGTGATGGGTCAGATGGAGCCTTTATCTAATAATTCACTCAACTACTCTTTTAATTATAAAAGTTCCATTTGGTCCATTCATTAAGGAGGTTTAGAAATTGGATTAACATCAGGAACTGAGTAAATATTAAACTCAACCTCTCAATTAGGTATAACTCTAGAAAATCATTAGAAAAGACTATATAGTATTAATTTACCAAGGGTACGTCATTAATCTGCAGAGTTTCCTTATCTTCAAAAATATGAGCAAGATAACTTTCATTTCAATACTTTATTAGTTTCTTAGCTTTTTGATATGTTATTGTTGGTATGGGTCAATTCTAGTACAGAAACTGAAAATAATTCTAAAAAAACTTCTTTTTCAATTAAATCTTTTAGAGCATGATAAAAATAAAGCTATTCCATACCAAGAATAACATCAAACTCTAATAGTAGAAAAACAACAAGGTTTATAGGTAAACGCATCCCACATAAATGGAATGGTAAATTCTTGTAATTTATTTTTGCCAAAATATTTCCTCAAGGTGTTTTTACCATGAGATATGGTTTCATTTCATGTGGTCGAATTCTCCATTTTTCTGAATATTTCTCAGAAATGAAGGAATGTGTAGACACTGAATCAAACAACACATTTCTGAAATCTATTAAACAAGAAATGTACTTGATACCACCTCATTTGATGGATCAATATCTGATAAAGTGGTTGCAAAAGATTTTACCAAACTCTTCTACTTCCAATATTTTTAATTCCTTGCTTGAGTAACTAGCTTTGGAATAACATTAGAAAAATGTCCCAACCCCTTATAGTTAAAGTATCTCACCCTCAGGTTATAATTATTTTTTGGATCATTTTCTATTCACTCACAATACATGTGTCCAAATATTAAACACCGGTAGCATTTCCTAGAATTCATAAGACATTCACATGGATGCATTTTACCGCACTTTTCTAAAGGGAAATTCACTTTCTTACGTCCAGACTTCTTTGTACAGTTCTTTCTTATTTCTTTCCAACCTGACCACTTTTTATTTTGGTCAACATGAGGCATATATGTGTCAGAAAGATCCATCTCAACATTATCAGCATAAATAACAAACTTCTCATAGCATTTAAACCCTAGTTAGGCCATAGATCTTCACAAAAACGGGTTTACACAAGAGTAAAATATATTAATTTTACTTTCAATATCTCGAGTAAATCTGGTACATACCTGGAGAGTCTTTTAAAATTGTCTTCATATGATGAATCATAATAATCATCTTTCTCCTAGAGTTCCATGAATTGTTTCTCCATTTTGAGTTGAATAGTTTTTGGAAAATAATTTTCTAGAAAAAGACTCTTAAAATCAACCCATTCAATACTGTCAAGATCATCTATATCCCATGTATTCTTAAACAGGGACCACCATTCATCGGATTCACCATCAAAACAATAAATGGCTAGTATTACCTTTGGAAGTTCTGAACATACCATGAATCACATATCTTTTCTATAGAATCGATCCACCTTCATCAATTACTAGATATGCGGTTCCACTAAATGTTGGAGGATGTTGCCTTATTAAATGATCCATATAAGTCATGATTATTTAGGGTATATCATGTTACTATTTATAATGGATACCATCCTCATTTATTGCTTTATTCAACTGAGACATTGCAATCACAAACTGCTGAGTTCTGATTCCCAACATTTCGAGATGTAGATTCGGACAGAAACCATCCTCTTGGTGCCTTCCTACATTGGATTCTTAATTTCTTCTATAGAAAATAATTACGAACAAACATATCTTAGATGAATAAACATGGTAATATTTAAATTCTATTAAATTTCACATTAATCATTGTGTAAAATCATTTATGGTATTCTATTAACATTATCCTAACCCCTAAAGATATCTAAACAATAATTTGATACAAACTATAAGGACTCAGCATTTAAAGGTTACTTAATATTGAATTTTACACAAGACCACAAATTATAATACATTTACAGTCTTTTTGGGTTTAGTGTTTTAAAGAATTAGGTTATCGTACATACATCATCTACCAAATTCCTACAAGAGGTTACTACTAAATCATAATCCATTTTTTTTCAAAATATAAAACGTTAAATCATAAAACATGATTTCTTTAATAATTCTCCATATAAAAAATCTGGACTCCCTTATTCCTCTTACAAATCCTTATATCCAGTGAAAAACATATGAAAATTATGGGATGAGTATAAAACTTAGTAAGGGATATAAAGAAAGAAATCATTAGTCATGTGATAACATAAAAACCAATAAAACCCATAATCAAAAAACAAACATGCATATAAACGTCAAGTAGTTTCCTTGTGACATATTTACTATATCAGTCTTATATTCACCCTTACACATTGGATAACCTTTTGTTCAAGTTCTATCTACATAGTACCCAATGCATTAGAGTGTTGTAATGGGTGATCACCCATCATATCTTGAGCTATAATGGGGTGAACCCTACATATATTGAGCTATAATGGTCTCAAATCAACATAACAATGTCTATGGATGATATCATGGTAATACGGTATCGTGAAAATCAGAAGAAACCACATATTCCATAAAAACAATCCTTTTAAAATTTATTAAAGATATTTTGAAATGGATTTTAAAAATAAAGTCCCTTAAAATGTAATTGGAGTGAGAATTGATATAATGGAATTGATATGTGTATACACTAAAAATACACATAGTGAGAAAAAATATAAACAAAAATATTCACACTAATAATCTTAATAACAAATAATGAATAAAGAATATGGTTATCCCAATGAATGGAAATTTGGTCAAGAATTCTCTTACCTCAGATTCTTCTTATATAAAATGTGTGTAAGCCTCCTGTATAATTATTAAAAGAGTGTTGTTAATATCTTATAGAAACATATTCATGTTTATAACACCTTATATTATCTTTTCAAAACATCATTTCTCTCTTTAATTATCATTATTTTTTATCTTCTATTGTTTTGGGTGCTTTCTTTACATGTTTTCCATGATCAGTTCATGATGGATGCTCATGTCGATTGGATGTGAAACTCCATTATTGGAATGGAATGGTAGTTACATAATTCAAAAACCATAAAATATACCATTTATCATTTTTAATTATGAACTGAGGATGATCAATAAGTTAAATCATCAATGATGTTCGTTTAGATCATGTTAGTGGTTCTTTGATAATAACTACCTCATTTTGTTTAATAAATTAATAAAATGTGTAAAAAACAATTTCAGAAACATGTATGAGCCATAATACATATATTATAACTTGGTAAAACCATAAAACTAGTTTCATGGCCATACTTTGAAGAATTAAATAAAATTTAAATCACTTCATCCACATTGTTGGTATTTTGACACATCACGGACAATGTTTTTATTCCATTAAAGTGGGAGAGGAGAATAAGAATGATGATAAATTTTCCAAGAACATGAAAAAAATCCATAATATAAAATATTTCAGAAGATTTAATTCCTCTTGGATAAGAGGAGGTGCGGAAATAAAAATAAATTAACAGAATCTCAAAATAAAATAAAAGTTGTGAAATCCCTTACGAAAATTCGGCAGCCAAACGACGTCACTTAAAATTTCATAAAATATTTTGATGATAGAAAAGGGGAATCTCAGTATTATTAAATAATATGTGTATTAAGGGGGTATGTAATTACGTATCCAAGCATAATGAAAAATAAATTAAAGATAATAACATAAAATGAAAGAAAATGTTGAAAACAAAAGAGGATGTTTACCTCTTGATCTCTTCTCCTTGAGATCCTTCTTAAGGCTTTTGGTTTCGGCCTTTTGGTGATAACATTAGGTATTGTACGTGGGAAAGGATATTGGGGAATGAATTGGGCCAAAATTATACAATTATCATGTCTCGAGAGGTGTAGGATGAAGAGGGGAATGATGGTGGTATTTATAGTGGATGAGAGGAGGTATTTTACAATATTTACATCATTATTATAATATTTTTTATCAAGAATATGAATAATATCTATTAATGTGACCAAAAATAGTAAAATTGGAATGTGAGTTTGAACCAAGTGTCCTTACATAACTTATTATGTCATAAATAGTGTATTTTACTGATAATTGGAATATACAGTATTTTACCGTATTTCACTATTCATAAAAAATTCATGAATTTTAGAAAAATCCTAAAACATCACCCAACCCATTTTTTTCATGTAGAATTTAAGAATGAACTCCATTTTTTTAAATAATTTACTAAATATTATTAATTTAATTTTTATATAAAATCATACTTAATTAAAAACTTAATGATTTTAATTTTACAACTACTTTTATATAACATTGGAAATTTAACCAAGATGTCATTATATTAAATCCTTAAGAAAATTAAATAATAATACAATTTACTATTCATTTTGGTCATATTATTATTCATAAGGGTATGTTACTATTCACCAAAAACCAAGTTGGTTCCATCAGACTCCATATAATTTACTGAAGACAATTGTAGTTGACTGTTTTTTGAAATTCAAAACATAGAAATAGAAAAATTATGTTTAAAGTCTAGTTATAAATATCTATTTAAAAAATTCATGCATTTCATTTATTTTATTAAAATCTTTGGGGTGTTACAATAAGGTACCTATAATAACCTAATAAACCTAGAAATCTCATAATTTGGAATAAATTACTATGATGATCCCAAGATACCGCTGAGGAAACTTTCTCTAGGTCTACTGAAAGATCCTACCCCTAAGATGGTATAACCCTGGAAGTACACTTTATCAATCCAAAATTTGTTTTGGTTAGCATGGTGTAAATTTTATGCTCTCCCAATGAAATAATGATTATTTCATGATTTTGGCCATGATCATCTGCTTCCTTGGAGTACACTAAGACTTCACTGACAAAAACTACCAAAAACTAGTCCATAAAAATTAAAAATGTAATTCCTTAAGTCAATGAATATTGTCAGTGCATTGGTCAAACAATGAAGCTTCACTATAGACATAGACTAGCCATACCTACTCATAAAATTATATTGTGGTATTTTTAATGATATGACCATCAACTAATGGTAGCCTAATCTAAAATCAATCTTAATGAAAATCTTAGAACCTCTCGAATGATTGAAGAGCTCGCCAAAGAACAGAAGAGGATACTGGTCCTTGACCTTCATCTGGTTCAATATCCAATAATTTACAAATAATAATGATTTCCTAGCAGATATCATGGTTAATAAAACTAAAGAACCTCATAGAGAAATACTAGGCTATATGAAACATTTAGCTTCTCGACTGACCAAATGAACTTTCAACTCTTTAAGCTCTTTTTGTTCTATTCTGTAAGGCTGGATAGAAATTGGATCTACTCTGTGCACCAAATAAATCATGAAATTATTATCTTTTTCAGATGGTAATCCATAGATGTCATTGTGGGAATCTTCTTTAAAATATACTTCCATTAAAGGAAAATATTTCTACTGCATTGCGACATCAGCAAGAAAAATACCCTCTATTTGAGATGCTAGACAATCAAATATGTACTAGATTAGTCCTACATGATGAGCCTAAATATCCCACTCTCCTGGGTGTGAAGACACCTCCTTCTAGAGATATGAAGTTAACTCTCATAATATAATAGTTTATATGAATTTGGTATTGAACTAGCCAACTTATACCAAAAATCAAATCGAATCTTGTCATTTCCCACACAAACGGTTCCCAAAAGAAACAGTAACCACCAATCTATAACGAAAAAGTCTTGAAACATTGATATTGTCTTGATACACTCTCAATGGTGTACCAATAGTAAAAAAACCATCAAATATTTACAGAATAAATCTCAAACCATTTACAAAAAGTATGGAAAAAGGTATGTGATTCTATTATATCAAACAAAACACAAGAAATGTAAGATGATTGAAGAATTGTACCACTAATGATGGATGGTCGTTCATCCATAATAGCTGAAGTAGTCTCTATAATGGGCAGTTAACCAAACCCTATGCCCTATTATCTATCTTAATTTTCCAAAGCTATCCGATTTGGAAAGTATTATTGTTCCTACACTAGGGTTCCACATCCCCTACCATGGCTAGGACATCATGCAGAACTCTATTTAACTTTATACTAAAGAGTAGCTAAGTCCTTCCTATACTCTGATGCCTAAAATGATCCCAAGAAAATTATATGATTATAGATTCCCATGTTAAACCTCTACATTAGGCCCATTATTACTCAAGCACGACACTCCAATGTGAGGTACAAACACTGAGGCTACTTTTTACCCATCTTGACATACTAAAATAACGATAAGGGAACATGATTCTGATATGGCTTCCCACCACCCTAAATTATCTAATCGCTTTTTCCTTGTTGATAACATTAATAGTGATACTTCATCCCCCTAGATGAAGGGTTCCTAATTTTACCTGTTGAAATAACATAGCCACTGATCAAGGTCTCTCTCAGATTCACTTCATTAATGAGATCATAATTCATCACATATGCAAAACTTATTAGAAAACATTATCCTGTAACCTGTTCTCATGGAGAAGACCATCCTAATAATGTGTCACCCTATATATCTCAACAAAAATTAATTATTATATAAAATTTATTGGTTAATGAATGGTTCTATGTAGTCTAGCGATGAAACACCCTCCCAAGTTAGTGGCATGAACTCATGAGCCTTATCATCACATATTGTCTCAGAATAGAAATGGCTCGAGAACTTTTTCTTGATTTACATCCAGGATATATCATCCTATTGGCCATATTTTTCTACAATGTCCCTACTATTATTGGTAGCACAACGAAGCATATACGTAGAAATATTCCCATTCATATATGTAGGTTTCTCAACATTCTTAATTAATTTCTGGACCGAATTGATCAAGAACTCATCTTCCAAGGGGCCTCCATCCCTAGCTAACTTATGAAGATTCTATAGTTGTAAATATGACATCAGAGCATACATTAATGGAATATTGTGACTAGTCACCCATTCCATGGATTTCATGACCCTTGGTATGCTATCACAAATATGAACATTCATCTAAAACTTTGAAGCTATAGGAAGCTATAGTTCATCTATAATAAGATCATTATAATATCCATTGTCATGAAGATCAACATTAAGATGAAGAGGAGTGACTTTATCTAAAATACAGACACACTTCTTATAAAAGTAGGTATAATGACATGTTTCACATGATCCATAACAATGTTGGTTAGGACTCTTCAAGTACATCGAAAATACCTAGGTTCAAATCTATGTGGGGGAATATTTCTAAGTTACTGTAGTAGTATTGTACCTGTTAATGTAGAAGGTATTGTTTGATACTATAGCATCATGAAATATTCACCTTCGGTCCACCGATTTGGCCTTGGAGTACTTAAGGACTTTGGGACCACAATGCCTTTAGGTCAGTAAGGCTTTTGAGTCACCTTCAGGCCTTCAGAACACCTTATGTCCTTTAGGCCACCTGATGTGAAAACGTAAACCAGAAAAATTATACATGGAAGGTACCCTAGAGGAGGCTTTAGAGAGAGGTGTATTCACCAGAGAAGGCCTATCAGATTTTTAATAATGAGAGGGTATGTAATTTTTTATTGGTACCAATCATGTGCATCCATTAACAATACATCTAACCAAACATCCATGCAAAGGTGGAGAGATGATCATGATGCAAATGCTGGGGAGGGGTAGGTTCAAATAGTCATAGTCTGTGATGTATTCCATTAATACATTCGGGCCCTATAATATCATGTAGCCTATGGGAAACGTAATGTTAGGGTTCCCCTTCAACCCTTAATAGGGGGAATGTAAAAAATGAATTGGAAATGAAGTCCTTAGGTCCATTTTGGATATTATTACAAGTTAAACCTCAACATGTCACAACCAGAGAGAACCAATACTCCTTGTCTCTCTAAAAATGGCCTAATATTGTTTTAGCCTGACATAACTATTCATTTATTCCATTTATCAGAAATAAAATATATCCTATATCACAATTCAAATAGGATAGAATATATCACATTAAATAAACATGTCTCTATCATGGAAAATAAATTTCAATATATATCCCTATGTGCCTATTATGATGCATTCATACTCATCAAATTCCATACCAAGCCATAAGTATAAATATAAATATCCAATAACAACATCAAATAATAACCTCATAAAACATGTGAATCAACCTAGGTGAAATAACATTGACTATGATAAGAAAACATCATAAACAACAACCCCATCCCTAGGCACATAGATTTTTTCCAATACAAGGGTTAGCTATTCCCATGCACATGCTCAATAATGTGTCATGACACATCCGAGTCTCCTTTCTACCATTCCCAAATAGTAAATAAGTACAAATAAAACTTGGGGTGATCTGATACAACTTTATAATGTACCTCAATCTTGCACATTATCACATGACGAGAAGGAGTTCATTACATAACCCTAAGAACACCTCCCTATACACCATAGGTTGCTAGCTAAGAGCATGGGTGAGATAAGAAGGGTGGAGAGAATATATCCCATGGTTAAAGAGTTTCAACACAATGTAATAATCATATAACAATAAATAAATATCATATCATGGAAATAATGTAAAAAATACAATACAGTGGAAAATGAAAAAATAAAATCCAAATGAATAAATCAATAAGTAATAAAGGAATAAGGTAATTTCATATTCGAAAGTAACTAAATTTCAAAATAAATGTAATAAAATAAAGAATCCACAAATGAAAATATACTCAAAAACCATGATCCCAAATCCCATCTCATTCTCATCTCCAAAAACATTCCCATAAAATAAGAAATACTCAACAACAAGGTCCATTTCCCTTGTCTAATCCAACACCCATGCAATCGACTCGAGTACCAAATGGCAATCAATGTTGGGTGTGATTATAACTCAGTAGGTCAACACAATCATCTCTAAACATACATAGTCTAATAATAAGTTCATTCAATAATTCCATAAACTAGTGCTTTAATTAATTAACAAAATAAATTAATACCACATCAACTTACTTCAGCCCCATGTCATAATGTCTCGAATAATATATCACAACCATGCCAAGCATAATCAGTTAACCATGTTAATACATAATATTCCTTCATTCCATGACGAAATGTCTCTAAGAATGTCCCAAAACTATCTCAACAATAACTGTATATCCATGGTATAAATAACACAAATCTGGGTCAAACCTTCTATATTATAATTTCAGTAATCAATTATGGTTGAGCCTGATATATAATCATTACAACATGTATCATGACCATACTGGGTATATAAGAATTTCTTCATTTTCCACTGAGCATATCCCACCATATAATCATTACAACATATTTCACGGCCAAGCATTGTATATAAGCATTACAACATGAATCCCTATACATAGCCGCTATATTGGAATTAAAAATTGAATAAGTTCCAATACCTGTATATTATCATTCTAGCCCATATCACTACACATAGTAGTGACGATATCATAATATAACCTCCCATGGATCACTGTTTAATTATTAAAATTACCATTTATATTCACATTACACATTTGGTTTATTATCTGGTCATCTTCCAATAACATTATGGTCATTTTAGTAATTTTGGAAAACAATAATGAATCTATATCGATAAATTATCCAAAACTCATGTCATGCAAATAACACATAAATCCATTAGTCAATTCACCTATAATAAATGGTTTTCTCATTTCTACAGTTTCTATAATCTTGGTCAATAACAATTGGATCCAAAGGTATTAATATTATTCATTTTATTAATATAGGAATATGTTATGCTAGAATTTTTTTCAATATAGTAGATACATTCATTTAAACATACCATAGGGTAATGTTTTAAACCTCAAACCTTTAACCGGGGACCAGATAATGCTTCCAATAGGATTCACTAACAAGAAAAAATACGCATATGATCTCAGGAAGTATCCTAGATAATAACCTATCAAGATCAGAATCAACAATAAACATGGTCAATATATTACATTTAAATAGTTAAAGAACAATGGAGAGAAAGGAATAACTAAAAATGACTTAATTGTTTTTGATCACCTAAAACAAATTTCCAGAAATGAGGAAGGGCTCTGAAAATCACCCGGAGATCCAAACAAGTTCAAGAGGAGATGGCTTTATATGAAGGGGAGTGAAAAATCAGTCACACAAGACCCTTTATAATTACTCCTTGAGAAATTAAATGGTGTGAAATGAATTTACATGTCATGTATTTCTTTTTAGAGGGATATTTCAAAAAACAAATCATCTTTGGTTATTATTTAAAAATGATTTGATTTTATATGATGTTAATGTTTTACACGAAATGAAACAATTTGATGCCCTATATTTGTTAACAACCGTTGTTTTGAGGTATTTACACATCATGTAAAATGTATAAAATGTGTAAATATTCTGTATATATTCTTTATGAAAAGTTTCTTGCATAAGGATCCAAACACCTCCAAAGCCTTCTCAATAATGAAAACCCTTCATAATCCCATTTAACACATTTATACCTTGAGTATATTAATTTAAAAAAATCATATATCACTGAACATTAGGTCATTTTCCCAATTAATGGCACTCCATATCTAAACAAGACTCCTCCACCAAGGAACAAATGAAAATATAAGAGGGATATAGTAAGAAAAATGCATTATTTTATACTATCAATAAACATAATCCAAAGGGTGAGAATAATATTTTCCATAGTGGAAATAAGATAATTACTCAATAAGAACTATTCTCTCACACATTCAAGTCACATGAGGACATAGTATAATGTTCCATAAGGATATATAAAGAATTTTATAACTATTATGTATTTGAATGGAATAATGAGAAATAGATGATGATATAGGAAAACTTTTATTAGGGGATTAAGGTAAAGAGTTATTTTCCCACATGTGATAATAATGGAAAGAAATACTCTGGTACATTCATGAAGGGAATGGGAGCATGTTATAAGTGTAGAGAGATGTTTGACAAAGATCATTATTAAAAGGGAAATAATTAAATTAACAATGTTCAATGATTCTACTGTAAGGGTAAAGGGTACTATGAAAATTAATTCACCAAGATACAATGTAATATATCAAAAAGTAAGTTAACATATTATGTTCAAACTGATTTTATTACCACAGACGAGGTTGAATGATTAATGTTATTGTGTTTGTATTCATGTTTTTTTGTTGTATTATTTAATCAATGATATTCCAGTTATAAGAATCATATAATGTGTAATAATTATACTACAATACTATTTACTATACAGTTTTAGATAATATGTTGAATGGTACTGATTTCCATGAAAATTGATTCAATGAAAAGTTGAACCTCTTGTAAAACACATGATTTCACAAGGATTGACATTAATATGTTTCTACTATCGAGATAATAATGATATGTTTAAGGGATAGTGTTTTTGACCTTGAAATTGGGTTGGGGTTTGATATTTTAAGTCATATTTTCTTGAGTTTACTTCAATTATAAATTTAGGGAATATATTTGACAACCAATGTTTTTACATTTAGAATAATGAATGATTTATTTATGTTTTTATGTTGATCAAGGAATTAAATAATTTGGAATGTGACAATAAGATCCATTATATATTTTTGTGGAAATATAACGTTCATTTAGTGACATTAATTAAAGGTTTTTAGAATTTGAATTTGGGTTGATATATTATGGATGATTCATAAATATTACTATATATAGAATATTTTATATTTTACTTTGGGTGTTATTGTATAAATTGTGATAACCATTTCAGTTTCAAAAAATATCTTGAGATAGGAGGAATGAATTCTCATTCTAATGATCTGTTGAATGTTCTTTATGAATAGAATTAATATTGGATATTCATTTATTAGTGTAATAAATTATGCATAAATTGATCAAACCATAACTAAAGGATGAAACTGTAACTATAATAAAAAAGGTTATCATATGGATATATTTTTTTATTCTCTAATTCTAGATGTTAAATAAATTCATCAACACTTAGAAAGTATATTAATAAAAAAATTCCAAATACTATTGTTTTTTATATGATGTTCTTTTCATCCAACAAATATTTATGTATTTATTGTCATTAAAATTTCCAATCATTTACATTCTTGAGATAAATGATCCCTACCCTTGTCCATTACTATTTAATATTTTCATAATTGTCTATATCATCACTTTCTACTTATATACCACTACATAAAAACCTAGTTAGTTGATATTTACAATGAACTTTGTAATTCCATATTTCTATTATCATGATCTTGTTTTATAAACATTTTTTATAATTTAGGTTCCCAACTATGGTATTTTCAAGTTTCAAACCGTTGATTAATGAGATCTAGAAAAAATTATGAGAATTAAATTTATTTAAGGAGGTATAATGTGACATTCCATTATTTTAAAAAAGAATTATCATGTTCAATAGAATATATTACCTGAAACACCATGATTAGAAGAAAATATAACTCCCTAATAATTTATAACAAATTTTTTTTGAAATAAATTCAATATCTACAATAGTTTTTGATACGCACAACACTAGGTTTAAATTAAACAAAACTCTATTAATATATTATTATTTAAACATTACCATTATAACCAAGCCATTAAAAAGGTGGTTATGAATAATAATAATAATAACATTATTTTGAAATTATATGTTTTTCATATTTAAAAAACAAATGAAATGGATAACTAATAGTTATAAAAAAAATAAACTTAATTTTAAACTAAAAGAAATTTTTTCTGAATACTCTATATTTCAAGGAAAATTCTTTCATCACTTCATACAAAATTATGATAAAGTTAATTATTGTCTCTTTTAGAAAAAATATTTTATAAAATTAATTTAATTTTTTAAATCATCATATAAAAATTATATTAGGGATACTATTTGGGATTTATATGAAAGTTTCATATTTTATGAATTGTGAACAATTCTGACTTTTACTAAAAACAACCCTTTAATTTAAATTCATTACAAAGAAAAAATATATTTTAACTTTGATTTAAAGTAAAATTATTTAAATTATATTAAAATTTATCAAATTTAATTCATTTTAATCAGTTTTAAATTTAATTTTGATAATAAAATCATTAATACTTATGATAATTTCCTCAATGAAAACCCACATTCCATTGTGAATTCGAGTATAATTTAAAATTTAATTCTACCACTTATGTGATTGTAATATTGAAAAATGTATTTTATATTCGGAATCAGAATTTATTATATTGTAAAATAATTTCACAATAATTTATTACCCAAATGAATAGTGAAAATAGTAAAAATTAATTACTATAGTTTAGGAAAAAATGGGTTGATTGTGGAGTTAAACTAGGAAGATAAGGGTTAAAATGTCCGCAGAACATGAAAAAACATAATTTATGGTCATATATATAGAATATCCTATCCCAAAATTTAAAATATTTTTATTTTATGTATTTTCAAGTAAAAGAATTTATCATTATGGATTGTTTTTTTAAATTTCAATATAATTTCCAAGAGGGTTCCCCTTACCCACATATAAAAAGGCACTCCCTCCCCTCTCTTCATCACACCACTATGGCCCCTTGGATAGACAAAACCCTTGAAAACTATCCCTCCAAAATAATTATACATATTATAAATCTTACTTTATTCTGGATATATGATCCCTATGTGTCATAAAATAATATCCATATAAAGTTTTTCTTAAAGAGGCTAATTGTCTTAATAAAGATATTATATTTTATTTCTTCTTTATCCGCATTCAATTTTTTATTAATACTACCAATTAAAAAAACTATCTCCCATATACTAACATTTTATATTTTTATGCTATAATATATACCAATCTCCACTTCTATGATATGGGAAATGAAATCATCAATTGTTCGTACGACGTACTACGACCTCCCGAAAAGATATAGTTTGTTTCCCATCACCACCTTTCAAGTATGGATATAATGATGGAATTATTAAATGTATATTTTACTTATGATATTTTTATAGTTATGTAATATTAATATCACATATTCTTTGTTATGTTCCATTCCATTTCAGATATGATAATGTCACTTGTGTGTACGACACACTACCACTTCATGGAGATATGTGATTAATTTTTCACTTGTTTATTACATTAAATGTAATAAGGATTACATTTGTAAATATATTTGATATATATGAGGTGATAATAATTCTTAAAAATTATTATATCAACCGATTATTTACCCTTTCATTCATTATGGTAATGATATCATCGCTCATGAATATATACGACATACAATTTCTATAAAGCAATGCGATTCATTTTCCTTATTAAACATTCATAAATAGTTATGAAATCTATATATTAGTTAAATATGATATTTTTCAAATTATGATGATTTTATAGATGATATATATATGTCATATTGATAAGACACAAAACATTCATTGTAGCGGCCTTAACTATTTATTAATATTATGTTTCATGAAAATGTATGTTTTACAATGTCTCATTAATTAAAAATATAAAAGTATAAACTCAAATTTAACTATTAGTTTTTGACCATTATTTGACCATTTCTCAATTAATATTGAAGATCAATATGACTATTGGAAATAATAATAATTTTATGGTTATAATTATTATTTATAAATATGTATGAAAATGGAAAAATTAATTCAAAAATAAGATTTAATAGCCTCATCCAGTGGACTCGAGTTGTACGAACCTCATTTTTCAGAGCATAGAAGAGAGGTAGTACCACTGGGATTCAATCTTGACCAATCCCAAACTGAGAATAAACACATTAATCTTTAATGGAATCTCCTACGAGAGAGGTACATGTTAATAGAGATTACCACCCGAGCGATGTTATGTGAGTCGCGGCAAGAGTCTGTCACCATTGCACACCTTACCCTTAGGTCTTATGCAGGTGTTATAAGGGGTTATGTAACAAGGGATTAGTTAATTTTTTATTAATATATTTCATAAATAAATGTATTATTCTATCAATTCCTTTTTGAGAATAGTTTTTCTTAAAAATATAATGAATTAGATAAATTGATTTTTAAGAAAAAATGGTACTTTTCAGTAATGTTTAAATTATTATATTAAACATTGTTTTTATTAATAAATTTATTATAATAGTGTTATAAGAACACTAATTTTAATTATACTTTATGATTCTATGTATTCTTTATTTTTTTCACTCTATAAATGATTAAGAATTAAGTTTGATAAGAAATATATTTTTATTCAATATAAAAAATTATTTTTAACTAAAGAATTTGTTTTCGTAAATTAATGTATTTCTAGAATAAATAAAATTTAAAAAAAATATTATTATATATATATATTTAAATATAAATGATTATATAATTCTTATGAAGTATAATGTAATTTTTATTAAGGACTGGAGACTATTTTTGTCATGACCCATTAATTTGCAAAAAATGATGGTTTTTATTTAAAAATATAAATTTCACATATTTAGAAAATTATTTAGAAAACATTAATATTATTTTTGGATTCATGACATTGAAATTATCCAATGATGAATTTTTCATAATTTTATGAGACAATTGAATTTTGTGGTAAAAATTAAATATCATATAAATATATAATGTGTTTTACGACATCATAATGTCCCAATAGTGATGTAATAAAACAAAATAATATGTATATTTGGTGAATATTTGTTTCACATCAATAATAATGTGATTTTAGATTTTTTTATAGATTTTATAATGCCTTAGTGGACCCTTCAGGACATATACAATATTTTAACATTTCAAAATGATTTCCTTGAGAGTGTGACTTACCTCCACAAAAGTAAGCATAATAATTTAATAAGATCATCTGTTGGAATTATAAAATAAATTTTACACTCCAATTTATAAAAAATCATGGGAATAAACCATGGTATGGTTTTTATTTTTGAAAATTTAATTATACAGGTTTCAAACATAAGTTTGTGAAATATTAAAGAATTCCTCTCTCATTTTCCTTTATTAATCCACCCAATATCCAACTTCTCTTCACCAAGAATCCTTTTATAACATCTATAATCTTTTATAATCTCTATATAATCCCCAAATAGATCCCCAATCTCTCAATAATCCCCTCTTAGAGCTCTTAAAGTCACATACTGAAAGTAAGGTATCCCCACTTTCCTCTCCTCCTTTCAAAATTTGAGCATCTTATTCGAAATTAGTTATTTTAATTTCGAATTGATATATTGTTATTATTTTATAATAATTATATTCATTTCTATTTGATGTTATTTTAATGAGTTATTATTTATCCTACCACATTTAGACCCTTACCTAATTTGTTACCATGCTGAATTTTCATAAGGGATTTCTTCCTTTCTCTTTTTTGTCCATGTTTTTTATGTTTATATACCATATTATTTTTCAATTAAAAATATTGGGGTATAATTTTACACCTCCCACATACATCCATTCTTATTTTTTAATGATTTATAACTCTTTATCACTCATTAATCCTTCCCATGTACACCCGTTACCATGCTGAAACTTCGTAACAGTTATTCCATTTCTCCTTTTTCTTCAAGTTTCTTTATTATGGTACACCTTCTATTTCCAAATTCCATGTGTTGGGATAAGTCTATATATTACTCACTTACATTCCATTTAATTTAAATATTATTACATACTCATTTCTCTCGCATCAAACACTTTTATGAATTTTCATGTCACACCGTTTTGATGACGAAATTGCACCGCAGTTTTCCAATCCAAAATCATTATGTAGTGATTATCATACCAAATTGTCTATTAATGGTATTCACATTTATGAACATATAATTATTGAATGGTACTTACATGTATGTATTCTAAATTATTTTATTTTTTAATATCTTATGATGTAGAATGTTTCCATGTTATATGATCCATGTGGCACACTTATGCAGAAATGAAATGTCTATAAAGGGTGCTCCCTCACAGAGCTCTAATTCATTGGATAATGTTTAGTATCATGATACGCCATGTTCAATGAGGGTTTACTCATGATAATTAATGTGAAATTAGGGTTTATTAATGGTAATTCAAGTTCAATTAGGGTTTACTCATGCTAATCCATGTGTAGTGAACCTTGGGTCATGATAATATCTTCTTTTATGTCATTGAAACAATTTCATGTTATGATATTCATGCTATGTCATGCCATTATATTCGTGTTTCTATTATAATCCATTGATATTCCCATTTCCTAAAATATATTGTGTTATTCATGTTATTCATTGTCTAAAATCTTTCTTGGATTTATAGCTCACCCCTTTCTTATGTATGTTCTCATGTTATCCCATGCAATGCTAAGAACGAAAGAATGTTGTGGTCATGTAAAAGAAGATTTCATTAAAGATGTTGTATTTTATGTCTTAAGATATCATGAAATGTTCATAATTTCTCAATACACATGACCTCTCAGTCCTTGGAGTTTTCGTAAGTTCACTTTTATGTCATAAATCATGTTTAAATTAGTAAAAAGGAGGAGTTCTGTTATATTCATGAAAAAAACACGAGAGAGAACAAGGAAATTATTACCCAAATTAATGTAAATAATGTAATATTATTATCACAAGGGTAATAAAATTATAAAATAGGATACTATATATTATTATAAATATTATTATGGGAAATTTATTAATTAATAACATTCTTAAAACCATTATGTATGAGTTACTAACATGTTTGAAGGGAATCAGGCGTTATGTAAGTGTTTCTAGTCGCAATTTTACATCCATGGGACATATTCCATATTCACCATTTTTTTATTTTATTAGTGTACATAATGAAACATTAATATTTTTTATCATTAATATATTTATATTCATTATTATTATACTATCATTAAAGGACATTTATTTTATGGGGAATACGATTCAGAATTTACGAAAGTGGTAAGGGTTTATTTCATAATATCAACATTATTCATGATTATTTATGTTTACACATCTAATGGGGTAATATTTTGATATTTATATCTTTAATAAAATATATTTTCTTCACTTATGTTTATTCATGACCTTATTTAAATAATTTTAATATTTTTTCACTCTTTGGTACATAAAATTATTGAGATATTGTTATTAAAAAACATTAATTTATTTCTCTCTTCGGTTAGAAATACATTTTAACCAAAACACATGTTTTATAAAAAGGATTAAAAATGTTTTTAAACATTTAAAAATTATTTATAAAATAAAATCGAACTCATTTCTCATTTTGGAAAAAAATTTAAAGAAATAACCATTTCATTTTCAAAGCTGTGCTCCTTAGGATTTTATAGAAAATGTGAAAGGAGTCATTCTTTTAACATGTATACAATGAAAAAGATTTTACCCCCCCCCCTCATGACCAATAAATTTTTTAATTATGATTTTTCAATTTTAAAATATTTATTCTCAGTGGAATGTTTATTATTTTTTTACATTTAGTTTAAATATGTGATTTTCAAAATTAAAAGATTATTTTCCACAAAAAGAATAATTTTTAGGGATATTATCATGGTATTTATATTCATCAATGATATAAAAAATAAATTAAACTTATGATCCAATAATGTTATGTTTTATTGATACCATATTTACAGTTTATATAGATGGTTTATGAACAGTTTTAATAGGGTTAAACAAAATTTATTACCATTCACCATTTTACTCAAGATGGTTTAGGATTATGTTTTTTGACTGGTGTTAGTATTATCATTACAAATGTTAGTTTTTAAATATTAATGTTTCTTTTTTTATCATTAACACCATATATATATATACGAATTGGGCTTAGTAAGTGATGGGAAGGGCCCTTTATTGCCCCATGACAGATCAGTTGGTCCCATGAGATAAACTATATTAGGTTTTGGTTGATGCCTTTCCCATTTTTATATGTCTTGAACCTAGCCTCTAATGAATGTTTTAGATGTCTGGAATTATTAATTCCATCGTTACGAATTTAGTTATTGATATTATATTTGATTATTAAATTACTTATAATATGCATAGTTATATTTTCACGATAATGATATTATTTATATGGAATTATGTGATCATCATTTATTCCAGTGATTTTATTCATAATTTATTAATTACATAGCATGTGTCTCAGTTATTTATCTTTACATGTTGACTATGCATTATTAATTCAAAGCTTCCACTATATGAATACCCTTACTCAAAATCTATTCTCACCCCTTACTTGTGTTTAATTTTCTCTAGGATACTAGTAAGTGTTTTGGGTCTCATATTGAAAGATATTTTGTGGAAATAATGGAATTTACAAAGAGAACTGTTTGTGTATTTTATTTTTAAAATGTAATGTCAATAAAAATGCGCCTATATGGTGTACCAATACTAATATACTATTTGTTTCTTCAGGATGCAATAACTATTATCTATTTCCAATGAAATAATGTACACATAATCTCTACATTATTGGTGTTGGGTTTCTATAGTTACTATCAAAGAGTATTTAGTATAAACCTTGAAAACTATAGTTATAAAAACATAGATTATGGATCATAATCCTATTATAGTCATTGAGGATAAGTATAAATACTAATTTAAGGATTTCGTAAGTTATATATTTTTTGGTTTTCTAAAAAATAATTAATGTTCTGAAAAATACATGTGGACATGGTTTTGGAACAAATGTACTTATAGGTAATATCTCTTAAAAGGTAGAATTGTTCTTGATATGTTTGTCACCTGGTTCAAGAAAATGGGATTTACTAAACACATGTTTTGATATTCCTAAGGTATATTATTTTGTTAATTCAAATTTTATTTACAAACAATTATGATTATTCGAATATAATGATATCCAAAAAGAAACCATGTCTATGATTATAATATTATTTATTCGTGCCTTTTTCAATCGAAGTTAATTTTTTTACTAGTTTTGGGATTACACATTATGTTTCATAATTTTATGATCTCATATAGTGTGTTGCATTTTTTATAAATGGTTCCTAGTTGATTGAATGTGAACTTTATCAATTCACATAATCTAATGAGTGATAATGATCATTTACTTGATGGTTTTAAGACAATATTTCAAAGGTACATACTCTCACAAAAAATCTCAGCATTTGAGGATATACAATCGTGTACAATAAATTCAGAAATTGAATTATACATGTATTATGGATTAAAAGGGATGAAATAGAAGATGAGGAAGGAATATAAAAATAGTAATATAGATAAAGGGAAAGAAGGATTTTTCAATAGGTTATAATTTGGTAATGGAAAACACTACTACATTCTTTAAGGGAATGTGAATTTTCAAAATGTGTGGATAGAAAATCCACCATGCATGAGATTGAAAGGGAAATAAAGAAATTTTAAATGTTCAATGATTCAACTGTAAGGAGATGGGTAATAGTGAAATTAAATTCTTTAAACATTAAGGTAATATACTGAAAAAGAAGCTCAGGGATTATGGAAAATCTTGTGTTCTTACCGAAGATGATTTTGAATGATTAATTTTTTTGTGTTTGTATATAATAATGATGTTATAAAAGTATTTTATTAATGATATTAGTTTTATGGGAATCATTAAATTTATAAATATTATAATATTGTACTATTTCTTAATATATTTTAGACCATATGATGAATGGTATCGATGAAAAAGAAAATGGATTCAGTGAAAAGTTGAACCTCTTGGAAAAGAAAGGATTGTGAGAGTATAAAACATAATATGTTCCTCATGTTGATATTATAATGATATGTTTATGGTGTTGTGTTATTGATTATGAAACTTATTTAAGGTTTTATGGTTTATCTCATGTTTTTTTATGTTTACTAAAAGTATTGTCATGTGAAATATATTAAAAAACATGTGATTTTAAAATTTTAATCGTTTATTTTTTCATTAATACTTTATGGTGATCATGGTGTCCAAATATTAGACATATTATAGAAATTTGATATTAATATTAGAATAATATTTCATTGAGAATATAATATATATTTAGTAACCATCCATCAAAAATTTAGGAATTTGAATTTGGACATGCATATTTTATATGATTCTTATAGTTAAATATGTAAAGAATGAATCAGGATTAACTTTTGTTGTTGTTGGATAACATGTGATAAACATTTTGGATTTAGGAAATATCTAAAGAGATGATGAAGGGCTTTTTATTCTAAGGATCTATCATGTTTTCTTCTTGAATAAGAATTCTTTTTTGATGTTCATATTATAATGTAAGAAATGAATAGTTAATTAATCAAAAAACATAAAAATAATTAAAAATCTCACATAAATAGAAAGATATCATGTATGTATATTTTCCCATGTTCTCATTCTATATGGTACTGTAATTCATAAAAAAAGGAAAACATATTAAAACAAAAATATTATCCCAATACCTTCTTAATATTAAACCAATGGCCTTTGAATCCATCACATATTTATGGATTTATGGAAATAAATTCACGATCATTCAATTTAATTTTTCAATAATCTCAAAATTTATCAATAATTATTTAATCATTTCTTCTATGTCCATCTCTTCCCTTTCTACTAATGTTCCCCTATTTATAAACATGGTAATATGTTATTCAATTATACCATTGTGCATCCCTTTATTAGTGATTAAGATGATGTTTTATTAACCAATTTAATGATACAAGATCCTAACAAAGTAATTTTAAAATTACGGCCCTTGATTACCAAGATGAAGATTATATTTCTAGGAAATAATTTATTTATGGGTTTTGAATGTAACACCATGATATTTTAAAATTGGAACATCAGGATTTATAGAATGTATGATATAAAACACAAATATGAGAAGAAAATAAATCCCTCCCCCAATTTTATGATATATTTTTAAAATAAACTCAATCTCTTCAACATCAAGTGATGAATATAATGTAGGGTTTAAATAAAACATGATACTCTATTAAAATATTATTATTTAAACATGACCTTTATAGACTAACCTTGAAAATAGGGGTAATGAATAATAATATCTAAATTATGATGTTTTATGGTCTAAAAATTTATCTAATTAATGAAATTGTATTTTAATGGTTAGAAATAAAATAATAATCATTTGATAGTAAAAAACATGTATTCTGAAAAACGGTATTTTTTCAAAGAAACTTGTTTCATCACTTCTTACAGATATATGATAATATTTTTTTCATAAATTTTGGAAACTTTATTTAATAAAATGGAATTTATTTCATAAATTAAATTATTAAAATTATCTTAGGGTGATTTTTTTGGATATTTTTTGAGAAGTTTCATTTTCTATGAATAGTGAAAATACAAGCTTTTACTGAAAACTCTCTTTTTGTTAAAATTAATTATAAAGATAAATTATATTTAAAATTTGTTTTATTGAAAACATAGTTCAATTATAATACATTTTAACTAATATTTATATCATTTTACTTAATTTTATATTGAATTTTCATATTAAAACATTCTATACTTATGATAAGTTTCTTTTGGAAACCAGATTTTTTTGTTGTGTATGTGGGTATAATTTTAAATTGAATTACACCAATTATATTAATAGAATTGGAAAATTAAATATTTTGAATAAGAATAATTTATGTTATTCAAAAAATTCATATTAATATTTCACCAAAACAGATAGTGAAAAAAATAAAAATTAATTGTCACAATTAAGGTAAAAATGAGGTTAACCATGGGTTTAAACATATAAGATAATGTTTAAAATGATGTAAAGCATGTAAAAATATTATTCTATCTACATATTTACATCATTTCCAAAATAAAAATATTAAATAAGTGTATTTGGAATATTTTTCATGTGAATTTCTCTATCATTTTTAGACTATTTTGTGAAATTTACGATTGACTTCCAAGATAGTTTCGTTTCCCCACATGAAATGGGAACTCCATAACCTAACTTATTCACACACATAAATCCTTTTTTCATGAAAATAATAGTACCAAAATATCCCCCCAAAATCATTATATATATTATAGATCTTCTATTCCTCCAAAAATTCCATCTCGATGGTTTTTATGTGGAGATCCAAAGGAGGATTCTATTAGAGAGTGTAATTATATTAATAAAACACTCTAATTTTATTTATTTTTCTATAACATTGATCATGTAACAACTATCTTCGTATACATATATGTTATTATGGCTATGTAATATTATTTATCTATACCAGCTTCTATCAAATGAGAAATAAAATCATCATTCGGGTGTGTGGCAGACTACCACATCATGAACACATGTACATAGTTTTCCATCACATCCTTTAAATGATGGAAATAATGACGTATTTTAAACATTTATATTATATTTATTATATTATTAAACTTATTTTTTTAATATCACATATATATTTTTATGTTTCATTCTACTTCAAATATGATAACGTCATTTGTGTGTATTGTAGACTACCTCCACGTGAATCGATGTGATTAATTTTTCACATACTTTATACATTAAATTTAATACAGGTAAAAATAATTAATATATTTTATATACATTATTTAATTTTTAATATTTAAAATCATTATATCTGCCAATTATTTACCCTTTAACTCGTTAAACTAATGGTATCCCCTCTCGTGCGTACATGCGGCCTACAATCTCTATGAATAAATGTGATTAATTTTCCATGTACAACATTAATAAATGTTTATAAAAAGTATATTATTTGTAAAAAATTTATTTATATAATTTTAATAATTATTTATATTATATATGAATTGATATCCAATGAACAAGATTCAGAACTTTCATGACAAAATACGCATGAGAAAACCAGTCAGTTAACTTCTAAAAAATAAAAGTAAGAAAATATTATGAAAAAACAGGTTTTAAAATGTTTTAAGAGGATAATATAAGATATTATAAATATTAATATTGTTCAGGAATAAATTAAAATCATTCTGAAAACTGTGATATATAATTTCTTGACATGTATGATGGAAATCAAACTTGTGTTATGGGTTTCTCATCTCAATTTCACTTATGCGATACATATTCCATTCAACACTTATTTCATTTTTATGGAATATATAATACCAATTTAATATTTATATCAGAAATAGTCTTATATTAATTGTATTTAATGAATCATTATATTTCATTTATTTTATGAGGCTTATGATTCATAAGTTACATAATTTGTAATATTTTATTTAACAATCTCTCTTAGGGGAATTATTTGATATTTATATCTTAAAATAAATATATTATATTAAAATATTTTTAATAATTACCTTTTTCAAGTATTAGATCCATTTTTATACTCTTTGGTTCTGAAAATGGGTGAAATTTGTTTTTCAATAAAACATGACTATATTTCTCTATTCAGTCGTAAATCCTTACTCATCAAAACCAATGTTTTCTAAAAATTATTTAAACCATTTTTAAATTATATTTTGAAGAAATATTTAACCATTTCATTATGTAATGGTTTTAATTTAATCATCATTCCATTTTATAAATAATTCATGTTTGGATTTTACTGAAAATTTTAAAGGAATAATTGTTTTAACATGTATGACATGGAAAAAAAATTCCACCCTTAATGGAATACAATTATTTAAAGCTTATTTTAAAATTCTAAAAATGATATTTTCAATTATATTTATTTTCATGTTTTTTGAACATTTATTCAATAATATTTTCAAAATGAAATAGTTATTGTTATCACAAATATCTTTATGGGCCTTCTCATGGTATTTTTATTAATCAATTACTTCAAACCACTTTTTTACATATGATACACTAAGGATATGTTTTATTTATAACATCCTTGTTATTTATACAGCTAGTTTTTGAAAAAATTTAATGGGGATGTACAATTTTATTACAATTTTCTATTTTACTAAGGAAGATTAATGATTATTTTTATTGATTGGGGTAAGTATTAACATTTATTATATTACTTTTTTAATATGAATGTATATAATGATTATATTTCACATATTTCATTAAATAAATTCATTTAACAAAGTAAGTTATTAGTGGTGACTAATTTATCCCCTCAAAACATTATTAGATCTCAAAGGAAAAATTATAGTAGGATTTGGCTAAGGCCTTACCCATTTATTTTGATTTCATGGAACAATTACTTGAAATTATTTTTTAGATCTTTGGAATAATTAATTACATAATTTCTATTTATATTATTGAACTTCCATATGATTATTTGATTAGGTAAAATATCCATTTTTAAATTTACAAGCTCATAGTATTATTTGTAAGGAATTATTTTATATTCATTTATTCATGCCATATTATGCTAATGTTATTGACTAAAATTCAAGTGTTTTAGTTTTTTTATCTTTAAATCTCGATTATACATTATTTATTAATTTCTTCTATTGTATTCCTACCCTTACTATGGTTTCAATATTATCCATTTCGTATGGTTGATTTTCCCCTGGATATTAGGATGTTTTTTCTGGTTTATATGTAGGGATATGCCATGTGGAATAATACCATTCATAAATATAACTCTTTGGGAATTTTATGTTTAACATTTAATTTTAATTTAATGTATGTATCTATTTTATAAGTAATAATCAATTTTTTTTCATTATAAATAACCTCACTTCTCATATATATACATTACATTATTTTTATAGAATACTTATTACTTTGCACAAATAGAATCCTAATGATAGTATTAGTTTAGTGCCTTTGGAGAAATGGAAACATGAACACTATAACGTAAGTGAGCTAAATTATCTCCCACTTGGTTATTCATGACTATAACCCATCAATGAAACATAATAAATATTTCATATCTTAATAAACTGGGTAAAGGAAAACAAAAAATGTATGAGCGCAGACGCTCAGTAAGGTTAAACATGGGATATGTGTAAGAATAATCATGAGTATAAGAGCATGAGAAAAATATAATAACATTAAAATATCATAAACTACTTATCAAATATCATTAACATTAATAATTTCATTAATATTGGAAGTTCATAAGAAATGATTCATAAGGGGATCAAGGGCATAAGCCATGATAGCATAACATAGGAATAAGACAAGGTATTATGGCCGTAAAAAAAGAATATAAAATAATTTATAAAATGAAAATGATTATTTAGAAGGAAATATTAATGGAATGGGTTCACTCCCAAAATGGTATTGGAAGTCATGGTTCACTCCTATGACCATCTATGTAGTCAAGGTTCACTCCCAAGGAAATATTTATAGAGAAAGTCCTTTACTGAACCGATTTCACTCCCCATTGCAGAAATGCTTATATCAGGACATAAAAATCATTACCATGTTAATTGGAAGAAGATATAGGTCCCATCAGTAACACCCCGATTTTTTGAATTATTTTTTTGAATTAATTTAATCATTTTGATATTTTTCATTTTAGAAAACAAAAAATATAAATTATGTTTTATGGATTCACTATATTTGTTGAATTTCTTGGATAATGAAGTTATTCATGAAATACATGAAAAATTTCTATTAAATTGTGGTATAGGAAAGACAATGTTTTTCTTTTGTTACACGCAATACTTATTTCATATTATTTCATTTATTAAATGAGAAAATAGTTTTAACAAGCTATATCATACAATTAATATTATTTTTTAAATTATTATTATAATTTTCAACAATAAATTAGGATTTATTATATGAATAATGTATGATTTAAACATGTGAATAAAATTAACCTTTTTTACTTGAAATGAATGTAATAACTATTTGAAAATAAATTGATTTCTTTTATAATAAAACAACTTTTCGATATAAAAAGAAACTTTTATATAAATAAATTAAGAAACATAATTGATTTCTATTTTTTTATTTTGTATATTCGATAAACAATATTTTCACTCATATAATAGTGTTTTTAGGAATAAGATAAGAATAAATCCAATTTTATGAATAAAAAGATATTTTTTTTCAAATAGATAATTTTACCCCCCATTAATGGATAACACATTTAAAAAATGTCTTTGAAACTTTTATAATTTTTATTTGAAAAAATAATATATATTTTAAAATAAGAATATCAAAATTTACTTTTGGTGATTTTTTTGGTTTTTTGGGAAGTATAATATTTTGACGAATTGTGAAGACTAATGAATTTTAATTCAAAACTGATTTTTCACCAATATTATTTACAAGGGTAATTTATTTATTTAATTGGTTTTAATGTTTAATTTGATAACTTATACAATTATTAATCCAATTTAATTAATTGGAATAAACATCCCTTTGAAATTGGATATAAAAACATAGTGAACCTTTGAACATTTGAACATTAAAAACACATATTATTGCAGCATCTGTAGAATCAAATATAAATTCATTTCTACCAATTATATAATTGTAATTTGGAAAATTAGATTCCATAGTTGTAATAATCCTAATATAAAATTTATACTAATTTTAAATTAGTTTTTTACCAATAACATTATTGAATGTAATTAAAAGTAATGACACTGATTAAGGTTAAATTAAGATTAACAATGGACTAAACCTTAAACATAAGGAAAAAATGTCCTATAATATTGTCCATGAGATATTTTCTAGAATAATGTATTCCCTGTACTCCATATTATATAATTGGGTTGATTATTGGAGCAACGTGGCATGGAAAAACCATTCTTGGAATTCCCTTACAAAAAATTTATATGTATTCCACTCCTCCTCCAATATAAATAGGTACTCACCCATGACACTAATTTACAATTCCTAATACCTTTGGATCACCATAAATATACAAATATAATCTCTCAGAATCCCTTGATTAATCCTATATGAATCCCTCTTTGAATAAATCTACAACATCCAAATTCCGGAAGCCACCTAGAGGCACCCCATACCTGGTTGGTCACATGGACTCGAGCTCATTTCCCCGAATGCCAGAGACTACCAACTAGTAGCGAGGTCCTTGGGTGTGATAGTGGGTAAAATATTCCCTCATTGGTAGAATACACAGTGGAATTAAACAACACATACAATAGCGGAAGTTGTAATATCCAACAACAGTACACATTGGAAAACTAAACAATAAAAAACTGGAGAACATATATATATGTGAAATTATGCATGACACATATGTCTAAGAAAACATCCAAACAAGCCACAATGCTGAATACAATACTAATCCAAAGTACAAAAAAAAAAGATAAGTAACTCCTTAGCATCGCAATCCTTGGCTTGGTCCCATGCTCTCTTGCTTCAATGCAAGTCAAGTACATGAAGTCGAAGGGTGCTTGACCTTGTCTATACCTACAGAAATATACTCTATTTGGGCTCAAAAGCATGACCCAAATAAGGTTCAAGACTAAATCCCAGTAGGCAACCACCAGAAGATCTGTTCCTAATAGTCAGTGAGCATATTTCAGGTAATAGAACAGTAAGCAGTAAACAGTAAGTAGTAAACATGGATTATACACAAAGAAAACAATCCACAGATCAAAAAGAAGCAGTGAATAAAACAGATAAACACAATAGAAATCACCTTGTAAGTACTCATAGCCATCCCCACCAGTCCTATCCAAGAAGTACCAACAACCCTCTAGGTATTACACTCAGCCTAACCCCTCTAGTTTGGTCATACGAAATTATAACACTCTCTGAGGAAGCATGTTCAGACAATTCCCCTTATGTTCTATGGTAGAGAGGGAATCTCTGAGGAAGATCACATGGTCAACTCCCCTTATAGCCCCACGGTTTGGAGACTATCTGAGGAAGCTCACTCGGTCAATTACTTTTAAAGCCTCAGGTCGATCACATACTCTCTGAGGAAGCTCACTCGGTCAATTCCTCTTATAGACTAGAATGGTTTAAGTAAATTCAAACAAAACACAGACTCTTCGAGGAATCTCACTCAATATACACCTATATATTCTATAAAGCTCAAGAATATCAGATGAAAATCACTCGGAAAATCCTCCTGTAGTCTATAAAAACCAAGACTCTCTGCGAAGCTCACTCGGTCTATCCCCTATAGTATATAATGTCCAAGACTCTTTGAGGAAGCTCACTCGGTCTACCCCCCTATAGTCTATAGCACCAGGTTCTCACAGCCTCATTCCAGTCAGTGCATACAAATTCTATGGGTCCAAAGTAAACCTACATAGCTACTTAGCTAACTAGTCTACAACATAACAAGCATGTTAGGGAACTGCACGCCATCCTACGGTCATAAGGCATGGAAAATAGGTATAACGGCCAAAGGCTGAACAAGACCAAAAGGTTGTAACAGAACAAGTCATGGGAAAAACATCCTAGCATAGCAATTATCCTCACACATAACCAAATTACATCTACTCAAGCATACAAGCAAGGAAGGGATACAACAAGGGAAAATAGTAAACACGCAATACCCAGTTCAAGGGTATTGGTTGAAATTGCACATAAAACTCAAAGATTTTGAATGAAAAGGAACAAAACACCTACATTGATTCTAGTAGATCAATATACTTGAACCATGAGGCTTGAATCTCCTTATAACGTCATAGATCTATGAAAACTCACAAAACATTCAACCCATGATAACTTGCAAAAGAGGAGGAATTGGAAAACGAATCTCTAGAAGAAGGAAGATCTTATTGTTTCGGTTCCAACGCTTTCAATGGTGGTTGATTCGGAGAACAGATAGAGGCCGAGGGGCTTGTAGGATATTCATGGCCATACGGGACAGTCTCGGTCGAAGAAGCTGTAGAAGATGTGTGTTCTGGAGATTAGATGTCACCCCTGTCCATTTAATGAAACAAAATGTACACGGTGTGTAATCTTGGACTACACAGCATGCACCAGGATTTTTCGTACTCTACTTTATGTGACCTCCACATCACCCCACATGACTGTGTGTGTTGCCCGAACATGGCCAGCACACTGCCTCACGTGACATCGAAGTACACGGTGTGTACATATAAAGTACACGGTGTGAACTTCAAAACTCTCCAGAAACTCCTCTTTTTTCAAAAACTCCAGAAAAATGAAAAAAATACCTAAAAATAAGGTCCGAGTTCTTAAAAACTTCCCTCCTTAAATAAATTCGTCCTTGAATTTCCCTATCAAGGCATAGAAGAAGAAACCCCGAATAGCTTCGGCCACTGCGATCGCACATCGAACTCCCCCTCCCAAGTCTCATCCTGTACTTTCCCGTGCTGATATAGCAACCGTACTAGAGTAACGGACCGGCCACGGAGAACCTTCGTAATGTGATCGACAATCCGGATAGGATGCTTCATAAATGATTCATCCACTTCGAGCTCAACCTCCTCGGGTTGATAGACACGAGACATGTATGAAAAGTAACATCGGAGCTGAGAAATGTGGAAGACGTCGTGCATAGCCCGATACCTTTGAGGTAATTGAAACCAATATGCAACCATCCCACCTCTCTCAAACACCTCAAACAGCCCGACATACCTCGGTGAAAGCTTACCTTGTCTTTGAATCCTCCTGTGTCCCAACCTCGGTGTGACACGTAGGAAAACCTGATCCCCGACCTTGAACTCCAGAGGTCGTCTCCGCTGATCAGCATAAGACTTCTATCGAGACTGTGCTGTAGTCATCCTCTTACTAATCAACTCTATCTCCTCTGAGATCTCCTAAACAAGACGAGGTCCCAGTAAAGCTGCCTCTCTCGCCTCCAACCATCATAAAGGTGATGGGAACGGCCTACCATACAAAGCCTCGTAAGGTGCCTATGAATAGTCGCCTGAAAACTGTTGTTGTAGGAGAACTCCACAAGTGGTATATGCTTCTCCCAAGAACCTCCAATATCCATAATGCATGCACGGAGCATATCCACATGAACATAAATCGTATTCTCAGACTGGCCATCTGTCTGGGGATGGTATGTTGTACTCAAATGTACATGTGTAACCAAAGCCTTCTGAAACCCATGACATAACTGAGAAGTAATATGAGCATCCCTGTCTGAAAAAATAGAGTTTGGAACTCCATGAAGATGTAAAATCTCTCAGATGTACAACCATCCCAGCTCATCAACACTGAAGGTATCCTTGATCAACAAGAAGTGAGAAACCTTCGTGAGCCTATCGATGTCAACCCAAATAGCTTCATTCCCTCGAGGTGACCTCAGCTAACCGGTCACGAAGTCCATCACAACATCGTTACACTTCCACTTGTAAATGGGTAACTAATGAAAAAAGACCTTCTGGTTGATGATGCTTTGCTTTCACCTGCTGATATGTGGAAAAACTCATGAAAAAATCAGCAACATCTCTCTTCATACTTGGCCACCAATACTGGCGGTTTAGATCACGATACATCTTTGTGATGCCAGGATGAACAACCCAAACTGAGGAATTAAATTCACACATCATCTCCCCATGTATGTCTGCTAGCATCCATATGCGTCCCTGGAAATACATGATCTCATCCTCGCCTACAGTCCATCCAGGAAGAGGGTCCCCTCCTGACACACTCTCCCGTAGGACTAGGTCTTTTGATTCTGATAGCTGCCTCATTCGTACCAGATCAAGAATAGTAGAGGTAATAGCTACAGAAGATAGAAAAGTCTTCCCCTATCTATTGTTCACCTCCAAATTCATCGTAGAGAATAGAGCCATAAGCTGCCACTCACTGCTGGCCTCTTGAAATACATGTATCTGAGTTCCTCTTCTCAATGTGTCAGCCACTGCATTTCCCTTCCCAGGTGTATAAGAAAGCTCAAATTAAAAGGACTGAAGATACTCAACCCACCTGCACTATCTTCGATTCAGATCACGCTGAGTGAAGATGTACTTGAGACTTTTGTGGTTGGTGAAGACCACAAAATGCTCTCCCAGAAGATAATGTCTCCAACAGCGTAAGGTTTGAACAACTTTCGCCATCTCTAGATTGTGCTTCGGGTAATTCTTCTCGTGTGGCCTCAACGGTCGAGACCCATACACAATGAATACATCTCCCAACATAAGCACAGCTCCCAGCCTGATACCAGAAGCATCACAGTAAATAGTATAGCTCTTGCCCAGCTCTGGAAAGACTTATATTGGTGCTGATGCCAACCTACCTTTCAGCTCCTGAAAGGCTGACTCGCATGAATCTAACCATAATTACTTTTCCCCTTTCTTGGCCAGAGCTGTCAGTGATGCTGTTATACGTGAAAAGTCATGTATAAAGCATATGTAGTATCTAGCCAGCCCTAAGAAACTCAATACCTCAAAGACATTCTTCGGATACTCCCAGGAAACTGCTGCCCTAACATTCTCTGGGTCTAATAATACTCATGTCTTTGAGATAACATGTCCCAAGAAGAGAATCTGGTCCATCCAAAAGTGGCATTTTGAGATTTTATCATATAATTGATGTTATCTCAGTGTACTCAAAATGATCTCAAGATGGGTAGCATGGTCGTGTCGAGTGTGGGGGTACACCAATATATCATCAACGAAAACCACCAAGAAGGAATCCAAGTATGGATGGAACACTTGGTTCATCAGTGCCATGAAAACTGTAGGCACATTCTTGAGACCGCACGAAATAAAAATATACTCATATAGACCAAACCTGCTCCTAAAAGCTGTGAGAGGTATATCATATGGTCTAACGCACAACTGATGGTAACCAGACCTCAAGTCGATCTTCGAGAACATCTGGGATCCTCGAATCTGGTCATAAAAATCATCAATCCTCGGTAAGGGATATTGGTTCTTGATTTTAAAATGGTTAGCCTTCTGATAATCCATGAAAAGCATAAGATTACCATCTACCTTCATCACAAACAGGAAAGGCGAACCCCAAGGAGAAGTACTGGTTCAGATGAAACCCTCTACCTGCAACTCCTCCAACTACTTCTTGATCTCCTGCAACACAGGTGTAGCCATCATATAAGGATGAATGGAAACTAGTGCCACTCCTGGCACAAGCTCAATAGAGAATTCTACCTCACACTCTGGTGGAAAACCTGAAAAGTCCTCTGGAAAGACATCCCTGAAACAATCCACTACTGGAGGAAAGTCTAACAATGATGTCCCCTGGTCATCCTGGTAAAGACTAGAAATATGGGTTGTAACTCCTCCCAACCCATGATTCTCTGTACCCGCTCTGCTTTCCTGGACATCCCACTTTCCTCTTTGAAGAAAGTAACCACCCTATAGTGATACAAAACACACTCTGTCGCGATAACAATAGTTGACTTCCTAGAAGGGGACTAAGTAGTCAATTCTGAGAATGATATCATAGCTCGTCATATCTAGGAAATATAGGTCTCATAAGAAGTGACACCCTACAACTGCAAGAGGGAACTCTCTGCACTGACCTACGCTAACTGCTCAAGTCCCCAACGGTGTGTACAGAGTCAAAGTATCAGCAGAGGAAAAGATTCAGAGCCCAAGGCTCTCCACAATAGAAATAGAGATAAAGCAATGTGTTTCACTAGTGTCAAAAAGTGCTGAAGATAAAACCGAGGCTACTAGGATCATACCTCAAATCGTAGAAGGGTTGGGATCCTGCTCCTGATGGATCTGCTCCACTACAAAAGTCTAGACTATGCCACGGCTCTACGACCCTAGCTAACCAGTCTGATCTGATCCACTCTATTGTCACTGGTATCCTAGTGATTGACCACCACGACCACAACCTCCACCTCATCCCGAATGGCCAGAAGAACTGCAATTCCCACACTGGTGAGAAATTGGAGATGCATCCCCTAAATGTGGGGTCATATAAGAACCCCTACCACTAGTTGTAGGTGAGAATATCTTACAAAAACTTTGAAGGTGGCCCATCTTACCGTAGGATTGGAACTCCATCGTGTCTCTCTGGCACTGAGGCCTAGTATGCTCACTCCTCCCGCATTGGTAGTATACTACCTCACTGTCCAAAGATACATTCCGCCTACTCCAATCTCCTTGAGCAGACTCCCTGCGGTGCTTCCTGCTATCAGTTGGAGGAAAACTAACTTTGGATGTCGAAGCGCCCGGGCTCACTACTCCAGAATCCCTCAGATTGTGCTCTGTGATCAGCGCCTAGATGGCGATAGAGGATATCGAAGTTAACCTGAAATGTTCACCTAGGAATGGATCCCCTACCTGAGACCGTCCTCAAACATCCTATCCAGGAACAACTCATCACCTACTCGAATTGGTTTGAAATTCTACATCTCGGTAAAGAGAGACGAGTACTCCATAACAGAAAGAGTACCCTACTCCAGACTCATAAACAACCGGGCTCAATCGGTCCTCAAGGTCTCCGTGTAGAAGTAATGGTAGAAGATTCACTGAAACTCATCCCAAGTCATACTCTTTTGGCGTCCTGACTACGAGATCACCTCCCACCACCTATTGGAAGAGTCTTGGAGCATATAGGTAGTGATCTTCACCCTCTTCTCTAGAGGAATCTCTAGATGCTTGAAAATTTTCAGCGTGTCCTCTAGCCACAACTCTATAGCCTATGGTCCTACATCCACTGAGAAAGCAGGAGGATGCTGCTCCTGGAAAACCCACGTCAACTCTACCATTGACAGGGCAGGAGGCGGCACTTCTAGGAAGGTCAACATCATCCTGAGAAAGTTTTCCCTAAATTGTGAATTGGCACCTAAAACTGGTATAACTGCTGGTGCTATGACTGTCAATGTAGGAGGATCTGCAGGAGGTCCCTAATTGACCATATCCAATGTCTTATCACCGTTTGACAGCTGATGTACAACCAGAGGATGTCTTAGTGGCATATATCTAAAAGGTCAAAAGCACACCTTAGATCAGGATTATCAAAGGCTGAGAATAGAAGAGTATAAGACGAGAAAAGGAGAAAGAAACATTCAAGTTTTACAAAACACAACTACATGGTGTGTATAAAAACTACACAGCATGTTCTTTTAAGCCATTCACATGGGAATGTACTTCTACCACAACTAGTAGTGTAACGCCACAACCACATGGCGTGTTGTCTTGACACATGGCGTATACTTGACCTCTATTCCCCTCCCCGGGTCTCCTTACACGGCTAACCCACACAGTCCTCTTAATCCTGGACTACACGGCATGTTCATGAAGGACACAATGTGTACTAGACAAGGTTTCAATGACCCGTGTTGTTATTTACAAGGCCGACTACATAGTTCACTCTTACACGGCATGCTTCCTGAGAACACAGTGTGTACTTGAAGGTTTTCCCCGACCCATGTTGTTCGTGACATGGTTAGGAACTTTGGTTACATGGCACGACGTGGGATAACAGGACATGGCGTGCAAAGTTAATGTTTCATCAATCCGTTTCGTTAGCCAAACGGGTAGACACATAGTCACCACAACACAGCGTGTACGTTCCTTACCTGGCATGTTCCTGATGATTTCATTTTTATTCACACATAATCAGTGACATAGTTTAAAAACTACACAATGTGTATTAATAAAGTAATTGTCGTGTATTCTGGGTTTTTCCAGGCAGTAGCTCAGAAACTACTCCAGAGCCTAGGAAACATAGAAAACAAGTGTTAAGGTGCCAAATTCTTATTCGTGAGTGCCCATACTCCCTGAGAATCAAATCTTGGAATCTTATATAAGTTATAACAAGGCAACCGGGAAAGGATCCAACAAATTATGATCCATGAGGGCCCATAACAACTCAAGATCCAATGTTTGGCTCCCATTTAAGCAAGGTAATATACAATAAAATTCTCTATCAAACAACAGAGATTCTATCAAATCATTTATCACAACCACATGCATAATCTACACAACATCTATCACAACAACATACAATCGCTAATTCATTCTAGATGGCATGGGAAGAATGCATCGCATGTGATTTATAACAAGTGCCTATATGATGCATGAGATGGAATACCCTCATCTAATCGGGTTATGAGTGAAATAGAACCACAATAACAACAACAGTAACAACACAAAGCATTTTAATCACCCAACGGTGAAATCAAATCAACTATAAAAGTGCAAACTAGTAAAACTAAAATAAATGAGTTAGTATGGATTTTCCCTGTACACAGGTTAGCTAATCTTGTGATAAACTTATTACTAAGTACATATTCCATCTTATCCCTGGCTATAGGCCCGATACAGTAAGTCAAGAGAAAAGAATTCATCTGATACCACTTTTTAACGTCTCAGTTCCGGATGCCACCTAGAGGCGCCTCGTACTCGTTTGGTCACTTGGCCTCAAGCGCATTTTCCTGAATTACAGAGGCTATTGAATATCATTGAGGGCCTTGTGTGTGATTGTGGGGAAATTATTCCCTCATTGATAGAGTACACTGCACATGTAAACAACGCATACAGTAGTGGAAGTAGTAATATCCAACAATAGTAAACAGTGGAAAAAACAATAAACAACTGGAGCACACATATATATACAAAATGATGCATGATACATATGTCTAGGAAAGAATCCAAACAAGTAACAATGCAGAATACAATACTAAGACAATGTACAAAAGAAAAATAGATAAGAAACTCCTCAGCATCTGAAGCCTTGGCTTGGTCACATGCTCTCCTGCTACAATGTAAGTCATGTACCTGAAGTCGAAGGGTGCTTGCCCTTGTCTATACCTGCAGCAATATACTCTGCTTGGCCCCAAAAGAATGACCCAAATGGGGTGTGAGGCTAAATCCCAGTAGGTAGCCACCCGAAGATCTCTGCCTAACAGTCAGTGAGCATATGGAAGGTAATAGTATAGTAAGTAGTAAACTGTAAGTAGCAAATCAGATGATACACAACAGTAAACAATCCATAGACCAACTAGCAGTAGTGAAGCAAACCGCTAACCACAACATGAATCCCACTAGAAGTACTCATAGCCACCCCCTCTAGTCGTATCCAAGAAGTACCAACAACCCTATAGGTAGTACACTCATCCTAACCCCTCTGGTTTGTTCATACGAAATTATTAGACTATCTAAGGAAGCACGCTCAGTCAATTACCTTTATAGTCTAAGGTAGTCAGTGACTCTCTGAGGAAGATCACACTGTCAATTCCCCTTATATCCCCAAGTACTAGAGACTCTCTGAGGAAGCTCACTCATTCAATTCCGGTTATAGCCTCAGGTAGATCATAGAATCACTACGGAAGCTCACTCAGTCAGTTCCTCCTATAGCCTGGAATGGTTTTAGGAAATTTAAACAAAACACAAACTCTCTGAGGAAGCTCACTCAGTCTACCCATGTATAGTCTATAAATCTAAAGACTCTCTGAGGATGCTCACTCCGCCTATCCTCCTATTGTCTATGATAACCAAGAATCTCTGGGAAGCTCACTCAGTCTATCCTATATACTCTATAATGTCCAAGACTCTCTGAGGAATCTCACTCGGTCTATCCCCCTATAGTCGATTGGACTAGGTTCTTATAGCCTCGTGCCAGTCAGTGCATAATAATACTATAAAGATAAAGTAAACCTACATAGCTACTTGGCTAACCAGTCTACAGCATAACAAGCATGTCAGGGAATATCACTCAATCCTACAGTCACAAGGCATGGAAAAAGGTATAACAACCAAAGGCTAAACAATACCAAAAGGTTGTAGCAGAACAAGGCATGGGAAAAACATCCATGTATAGAAATTATCCTCATACATAACCAAATTACCTCTAATCAATCATACAACCATGGTAGAGAAACAACAGGGTCAAAACAGTAAACACGCAATACCCTATTCAAGGGTATTGGTGGGAATTTCAATTAAAACTCAAAGAATTTGAATGGAAAGGCACAAACCACCAACCATGATTCGAGGAGATCAATATACTTAAACCATGAGTATTGAATCTCTTTATAACATCGTAGATCCATGAAAACGCACAAAACATTCAACCCACGATAACTTAAAAATATGGGGAATTTGGAAATGAAGCTATTGAAGAAGGAAGAGTTTACCGCTGCAGTTCCAACGCAATTGATGGCGGTCGATTCGGAGAATGGACGGAGGCTCGGGGTCTCAGAGGAGATTCACGGTCGTACGAGAGACTCTCGGTTGAAGAAGCTGGATAAGAAGCGTGTTCTGGTGATTAGAAGCAACCCTAGTACGTTTAATGAAAAAAAGTACACGATGTGTACTATTCTTTTCAATACTCCACTTTAAGCGGCCTCCACATCACCCCACACGATCATGTCTGTGGCCCGGATACGGCCAGCACACGGCCTCGCACGGCATCGAAGTACACGACGTGTACTTATAAACTACACGTCGTGTAATTCAAAGATTTACAGAAACTTCTCTTTTCACAAAAACTCTAGAAAAAGGAAAAACTTATATAAAAATAAGGTCCAGGTTCTTACAAAATAATCCCAAGGAATCCATTTATTTTAAACGAAGAGGAGTTACCCAAACCAAGGTAACATCCATCCGCAAGCTCCTTTGTTTTACTTTTCAATTCTCCACCCCGTAAAGTTTTATTATTACATGATTATATAGCTTCCTCAGTATAATAAATATACTTATAATTTATTATTCTATGGGTTAGGCCTATATTTAAATACACTTCCTTCAAATGGGTAACATACTTGTCATTCTTATATTTAGTGAACTACCGCAACACGAAATGATGTCGTTCATTTTTCCTTCACCACCTCTCATGGTTGGTAATTATGATATAGAATAATTTTTTATATGATATATATATTATATTTATTATGTATTTATTAATTGGTAGTTTTTATATTATTCATACATTCATGCTTTCCATTTTTTTTAAATAGGATTACATCATTTGTGGAAGTGTTGACTACCGCCTCCTCAAAGCGATGTGATATGATCATACTATAAATTAAACATATAAATGAGGGTTAAAATAATCAAATAAGACATAAATTATATGGAAATAAATTTCATGGAATAATTACCTACATATAAAAATATTATATCATATTCTTTATTACAATTTTCACACACTAAAAAGGTGATAACGTCCTTTGTGGATGTGTGGACTACTGTGTACTCGATGCGATGTAATTCCTTTTAAAAAAAGGTTTACATATACATATATATACAATTAATCAAAATTATATTTAATATATAATTATAATTATATAAATATATTATTTTTCTTACCTTCTTTCCTTAATAATCATTGAAAAATGGGAATATTACCCATGCGTACATACGACCTATCATCTCCAAGATTGTAACTGTATCTCATTTTTCATAACCATCATCCATTATTGAATTTAAAAGTATAACATATTTAATAATATTTAAATTAAATAATGACTCTTATTATGTATATTTTTACATAATGATGCATTTGACCATATTCGACGAAGAAAAGTCATTCTAATAGATGAACCAAATTTTCTCAAAACAGGTGATGTAAACTTAATATTTTAAGTATTTGTATAAAACATTTTAATAATTGAATTAAAAGTAATAATTAACATGAAAAATATTTTTCTGCCAGTATATAATTAACATATTATTTTTATATAGAAAGATAAGTACACATGTGACAATTCTGACTTAAGGTAAGGGGATTTAATCTCGAATTTTATTTGTATGAGATATATTCCATATTCAACATTGTCTTAATTTATAGGATGTATATACCTAAATATGAAATTCTATTTCATAAAATTAATTTACTTGTTTATATTAATAGCTTTATATTATTTTATTTCTGAATGGGTATCATGATTCGAAATTTACTCCAGTAGTAAGGGTTTTCTCATCTCACTTCTATTTTCTATGAGACACAATCCATGTTCACCAACTATTTCTTATATGTTAAATGATTAATATGCATGGATGTATTATATTATTATTATACATAAATATTTTAATATTTACATATCCATTTAATTATATTTATTTCATTCTATTAATGTTTTGAAAGTCCCCAAATTGGTAAAGAAATATTCTCTCAATTTGGATTCATTGTAACACATTCCATATTATGTTGTTATATTATTTTATAGGGTATATATACTAAAATATGAATTGATATATCATGAACATACATATTTTCATGATATTTTTAGATTCAATGAATTTTTTATGTGGTGTATAATATTACTTTTCCAATTGGAAATATTTTATTGAAACAATCAAATTGTTTATTAAGATTCTATCTGATTATTTTTCCATTGATGAAATATTTTGATACATATTTTTATATAAGTCATATAATTTTTTACCCTATATATATTAATGATTTTTAAATTCATTAGTACCATTTCCCATTATTTTTTTACTTATGATAATTAAGAAAAAAACAATTATGAAAAAATGATATTCTTTCTCCTTTAGATTTGAAATATGTGTTCTTAAATAAAACATATTTTTGAAATATGTTTTAAAAAATGATTTGAATCATAATATGACGATTAAATGAAATTTTGTCCAATGTTTTTTTATTTTCAGAAAACGATTTAAAAAAGAATCTCTTTTTTGTTTTCTGATTAATTCCCTTTTATAAACATTTAAATAAGTATTGTTCGACATGTATAGACTTATCCAATACCATGAGCTTAATTTACATTAATAAAAAAATTTATTTTTACAAGGATGTTTTTAAATAAAAATTTTTCCTATTATTTTGGAAAAATTTTAATTTAATTTTCTTCTAAAATAAAAAGTTTATCAAATTTTTTTATGCTTAAAATGTATTTTAAAAGACTTTAAAAGCTTCATTATATTTTCTAAAAGGATATTTTTATAGAAATGGATTTTAATTATTTCAACCATTGTTTACAGGTTTTAAAATACATTTTCTATAAAAATTGTTTCATTTTATTTTAATCTTTTTTTTATGTTTTGATGATTTTTAGATATTTTTTCATGGAAAACATTTTTAAAAATGATTTCAATTTCATTTTATATATTATAATGGATGAAGGTTTTAAAAAAAATTAAGTTCCTTTTATATGTTCTAAGGGAAAAAATAAAAATCTTTCTAGACTCTGTTATATGTTTTTAGTTTTCTTATAATAAAATGGATTAAAAAGGATTTATGTTTTAAAAAAATTGATAGAAGGATATGTTCCTCAAAAAATGTTTTTAAAGGATATTTCAAAATTAATTTCCATCTAATATGAAATTAATTTTTTTTACTCATGCCATTTTTGGAAATGATCCAAAGGTTCCATTCCTATTATATATCTAAAAGGTTTTTGTTTTTATAGTCTGATGATTATAAAACTCTTTTCTTGGTTATGGGTTATTTGCTTATGAAACACATATCCTTTATTGGTTTATGCTTTGATGATATGATTATGTAATCTACTTATTTTCCACATGTTATGATAAGATTAAATTCTTATGATATCCATTTTATTTCATTGGTTATGAAATGATAAATTTTTATTTTCTTATGGAACACATATGTATGAATTCATTATGAGATGGGTGGGACCAATATTTCCCTACAATACATTGGGTAATGATTTATATATCATGGGATAATAATGGTAATCAAGTTGATGGGCATGATCCTTCATGGAAGATAGGGAACCCTGGTCCACTATGTGGAGATGGGGAAGCCGGTCCACAATGGGAAAATTGGGATACCTGATCCACTATTGTAAGATGGGGAAACCTTAGCCCATACAAGGAAAAGAAGATGACTATGGATAGGGGTGTTTCCCTCTTAATAGGTCTAGTTCGCATTAAGTTCTATGATAAGTTCTAGAAATTGTTTTTACTTATAAGGAATTATATGATAGGTTTATGTGTATTACATAGTTCCTATATTATTATTACATGGATTTTGGTGTTGTTTCATTTATTATTCATCCCTTATTAACATCTAATATTTATTCCATGATTTATGTTTATGATATTTGATATAAAATTTATGATATTTAAATTTTAAGATAACATTCCAATACCTTTATTCTCATGTTTATGATTACATATCTTTTTTTTACACTTATAATGAATACGAGCTCACCCTTTTTATTATTTACATCCCCAAGTTATGACGATATATTGCATATTTGATATGTCTAAGAGTTGTTCTTGTCTTGGATAATTTATTGGGAGATAATTTAGCTCTCCATGTAGCAGTGTTTATGTTTCCATATTTCCAATGGAACTAAACTAATATGGTCTTTGGGAATCTATTTGTGTAATATATTAACTATTCTAAAAAATTGATAAAATATATATGTACTTTAAGACTATAGTTGGTATCAGAACATAGGTTTTTTCACCCATAGTAATCCAGGACTAAAAAAATATGTTGTATACCTAGGTATATTTATACTCATATGTGTAGGTATGTATCTAAGGATAATTTTATGGATGATGAAAAGTATAGGATAATGTCAGGGAATTTTGTTAAAGGATAGAATGTTGTATCCTAGAATTGCATACCTCTCTTGATACTATAAGTTGATGTTTCTCTAACATAGATGTACCTACTAGTTACAAATTTGAATAGGTTCTTTGGGCATAACTCATGCATGGCCTGATGTATGATAGTGGGCCTTGGTTCGTAACTTGTTTGAAATTCTCGAGGGATATACATTAGGAATTCAAAATACCTTTATGAACCATCACAAAGAATTTAAATTGAATACTATTATGAATGAACTATGATAAACCTTAATTTTTATATGTTAAATAAGGTTTTCTCATTATTTCTATATCGTATATGTAATTTATTCATGATTGGGTTATTTTATGATATGATGTGTTTTTATCACCCTATGCTTTTTGGTTCAATTAAATAGAAGGGACAATAAATAATTGGGTTAACATTGAATGTTTTAGATGTGGAATGTGTGGGTATGACGAAAATAGATATTGTAAGAAGAAATATAAGGAATAGAATTAGTAAGTTCTATGAGTATTGGCTATACTTTTGATGATAAAGAGACCACAAATGACATTTCAAAGGTATGTTATGTTATTCCAGTATTATTTATATTAAATTTAAGAAGCATGTTTTGATTGAGGTTGGGGAACCATAAAAAATGATTCATACTTCATATTCTATGAAATATGAATTAATGGATAAAATGATGAAGCTTGAGTAATGGTTTAATAGAAAAGATTGAAAATCGAGTTAATGTATATAAGAATTCAAGAATTATTTTATATGAATCAAGAAGTATATGTTTTCCATTAAGGAGTTGTAAAAAATATATTGAATGTTGCTGATGGAATAGAAAAATAGATTTGATGGAATGGGGATATTTTTTTAAGGTAAGGTAACCCTTAATGTGTACATGATGATGAGAAAATTGTATTTATATTGGATAAAGAGATTATTGATATGGATAAAGTAAATTGGATAGTACTGATTACCATATAACTGATTATTGATTTGTTGAAAAAGTAGTCTATGTCATAATGGATTAAGATCAATACTTCTTGGATTTAATAAATATATCTAGTAATCCTTGGAATATTGAATCATTCATGTTTTACAAAAGGATTTATGGAAATTTATCTTATTACCATGTTTCAATGGTATTCACATGTTTTGAATTTGACAACCAAGGGTTATATTATGATATATGGGGGATCACTTTTATGCTGATTCTGTGAAATTATTTCTAAATATTTTCACTTTCTTATTTCAGAAGGTTTATAAAGTTAACCATTTATTGAAGTTTTATATTAAAATTCAGAAGATTTCTAGGAGATTATAGTATTATCTGTCCACATGAGAATTTATGCATGTTGGTCAACCTATTATAATTTTTTTGTTAGTGGTAACTGATAATAGATTGGAGGTATTATTATGGATCTCATGATCTATTACTACTTCAAGAATGAAAAACTCACCTTCATTTTTGTAGAAATAAGTGATGTGAAAATTATTCAAGGAACAACAATGTTTTGGATTTTACTAAATCAATGAAGTATATCTTACCATGAAAATTTTTTAACATTAGGTAAAATATCTTGAAACTGAAAATTTAATCCTGGTACCTTATTTTACAATGATTCAAATAACCCTTAGACAATCACAGAGTTGGGGATTTTTTATTTTTAACATTCCACCAAACTTCTGCTATATCATTTTCTATCAGAACATGATTGTTTTATTTCTCATCCATGTCTATGTTTTCACTTTTCAACCATGTTCTACTATGTGGAATTATAGTTATGAGTTAATTTGTGTTTCCATTCTGTTTCAAATATTCCCTTTTAAAAGTATGGTTTAGTATTAATTTTTAATATGTTGGTTTCTATGAAATTAACATTAATGTATTAAATCCTTAATAACTCAGATGAATTTGAAGGGTGAAATTAAGTTTATTGGGGGTATAATGAGTCACTATAAAATTTTGTGAAATATGTTTTTTGAATTAATTAAATCTATTTGATACCTTTCATTTAATGAAACTCTTAATTAAGCTTATGTTACATGAAATCACTATGCTTTTCATTCATTTAATGTAACAAAATGTTAATCTTGTATTGCATGTAATACTTATATTATCTTTTGTTACCCACAATATAATGTTCATCTTGTTTTACATGCAATGATGATTTCCTTTGATAGCTTTCATTAAATGAAATACCAAGTTTTATAAAACTATAACATACTATTAATATTATTATGAAAATATTTTCATAGTTCTCAGTAAGACAATATTTTTATGTTATGATTAAAATATTAATAAAATATGTGAATAAAATGAACCCTTTTAGATGGAAATGAATGTAATAACATTTTGAAAATAAAGAAATTCATTTTCTATGAATACCGCTTTTCTTAATAAAAACACCATTTATTCTCAATAATTTAAACAAAATGCTTTTTATGAATTTGTTTTATATATTATATATTCAATCAAATATATTATTACTCATCCAATGTATGTGATTTTCTTAATATTATAATAAATCAAATTTTATAGATAAATAGATATATTTTTTTAAAAGGAAATATTACTGCATTTTAATGGAGAACCCATTTCAAATATTTTTTTTGAAATATTAATATTCTTTAATGAAATAAAATTCACATTTAAATTTAAAATTCAAAATTTTGTTTTGGTGATTTCTTTGGAAGATTTATTTTTTGATGAATAGCGAACAACATTGAATTATAATTCAAAACTAATTTACATATACTTTTTTATAAGGATAAATTATATATTTGATTGGTTTTAATATTTAATTAGATAAATTATAAAACAATTAATCCATTTTATTTCATGTTAATAAATTTCACTTTGAAATTGTATATAAAAACTAAGTAAATTGTTGAATTTCTTTTATTAAAACCATAATTGTTTTCGCTTCCTTAATTAAAATTGAATTAATATTTTCCTGTTCTTTGATTGGAATATCAAAAAATAGATTCCATATATGTAATGATCATAATATATAATGTATAATTTGGTAAACCAAGTTTTCTTCAAATAATATTTTTCAATGTAATCAAAATTAATTATAACGATGAAAGGAAAAAATTAATCTTATCAAGGGACTAAACAATAAACATAAGGGAGAAATTTACTTAGAAACACATAAAATACAATTGTATGGACATATTTCTACCCTATCCTATATGATATATAATTTTTTCTATCGTTGGAGAAATATGGCATTGAAAAAACATGGTTGGAATTCCATTTTAAAAAATTTACAAGAATCCCACTCTTCAACTATAAAAAAGCACTAACCCATCCCACTTATTTAGAACTCATAAAAAAAATTTATTTCCCAAACTATCCTAAAATAATATATCAACATAACTCCTTTCATATTATAATCATTACTTTTGTAATAAATCCATCAAAGGAAGGCATTTTATTCAAACCAAGAGGAGTTACCCACAAAATAGGTAACACCTTTCCTCAAGTTCCATTTTTTCATTACCCAAACCCTAGAATATAATTATTAAATTATTATATAACAAAATAAGTATAATATATATACACATATATTTTTATTATTATTTGTTTACATACATTTACACACACATATATATAATGGGTCACGAACATACCAGTCTTCTGTACACCGAACTATCGCATCACGAGACGAAGTTGTTCATTTTTTTCCATTACCACCTATCATGGTTTGGAATTGTGTTGAAAAGTATAATTTAATATGATATATATGATATTTATGACTTCTTAAATATTATTTAATTATTATATAAAACATACCTTCTTGCTTAACATTTTTTGTTACTATGATAACATCATTTGTGGAAGTGTGGACTACAACCTCCTCAAAACGGTGTGAGTTGTTCCCACTATACATGGAATGTATAAAGTTTGGTTTTAATAAACATATGTGACATAAATTACATATATATTTTAATCATTACATTATTACATTCTTGTAAAAATAATATATCATTTTCATTATTAACCTTTTCACACTCTAAAAAGATGATAACATCGTTTGTGGACATGTCGACTACTACCTCCTCTATGTGATGTGATTCGTTATACATCATAAAAATTTTATATACATGTATATATGACTAAATAAAATTATATTTGAGATATAATTATCATTCTAGAATGATATAATTTTTCTTACCTTCTTTCTATAATGATCATTAAAAAACTGGAATGTTACTCATGTGTACTGTAACACCCCAAGCTTCCACGGTACGTTTCCCTTCGAATAATACGATAGCGTGTGTTGTACGCAACCTCGAGTTCTAACACACACCACAACTAATTAAACTAGCTGTTGTGAATAGTAATACCTACTTTTTGAAATCATATATATTTTATATTTCAAAATGGACTTCATTTTTGGATTCGGAATATTGAAATTAGCCTAGGGTGAAATTTTGGTACTTTTCGGATAACTTTTATATTTTGATGAATAGTGAAAATTACTAAATTTTAATTAAAATCAACTTTTTTAATCAAAATAATTAATATTGATAAATTATGAATTTGAGTGGTTTTAAAGTATATTTAGAATATTTTTTTACCATTTAATTTAATGTTTGTCATTGGACATAATTTCACAATTAAACCAGACATAAACAAGTGTCAATCTTTTGATAGTTATTATCTCTTAAAAACACGCTTTTTATTTTAACAACGGGAATTAATTTTAAATTAATTTCTGCCACTTCTGTGTTTTGAATTTGGAAAAATGGATTACATATTTGGAATCAGGATGTCCAAATTATGTAAATAGGTAACTTTTATTTTTACACATTTTGAATAATTACTGCGGTAAATATTTTATTTATCATGGTTAAAGGGTAAATCCGGTAAATAAGGGTTAAAAAATAATATTATAATAATACAAAATTACCCTAAAACGTGTCCTAACCTTATTGGTGGACACATACCCGACCATGGGCATCCTTGGGTCGATTTTTGGACCCCTTGGAGCCACTTGTATGTGGTAGGGACACATTATATTAATAAAGTTAAAATAAAAATAAAAATGGCATAAGCTTACATCTTTTAGAAGAACAATTTTTACATAGGGTTATACATGTTGGATTTTCGATTATAAATATTCATTAGAAAGCTAAAAAGATTTACTACATAATGATATTTTATTTATAATTTTTAGACATCAAATAATTTAAATTATTAATGACACAATAATGATGCAATGTTTACCTCATTAATAAATCATTTAAATAAATAAGATTATAATGATTAAAATATTATCTAAAACCTGTCCAATTCTTATTGGTTGATGTTATTTAGAAAATGAGTCATATTATCTTCAACCTCAATGATTTTTGGACCATTATAAACCGAATATAAATATATTATAAAGTAATACTTTCACTCTTTCCTAAAGAGCCCCTCCTCTCCCTTATAAAAGGAGACCACTTCTACTCATTCCTCACACCTCTCAAGCCACTTGGCTCGTCCAAACCCTGCCCAAATACTCTCCCAAATTCCCTCACTACAACCTAGAGGCCTTAGTTTGATCATAAAGCCAACCTAAGGAGCCCTTTTGAACAAATCAAAAGGAAGAACCCGAAGAAGAGGTAATGTTTTCACCACTCCTTTTCAAGTTCCTTTCTTCTTCCACTTCTTCTTTCTTTGTTCTTACCATTCTAAAATAATAACTCCAGTATCTCAAATATACTGTGATGTTATTATAAATATGGTACAACCATATTCAGTATTCTATCCACCCTTTGAATAACATGTCACCATACGTGCGTACGTACGGCTTACCGTCTCCACGTCGTGGTGTAATTGTTATTCAATATATTATTATTTCGATGGGTATAATAATGATGTGAAACTCATGTAAATAATAAATATAACATGTTAATTATTCTGTATATATGATATAACATCCATTTATATATTATTTTAATATCAAAAGAATGATATTGTCGCTCGTGCGTACGTACGGACTACCGTCTCCACAAACGCGATAAGATTCATTCTCTATTGTATCCATTCAAGTATAATTATCATTTGATGATTTAAAAATGATGTTTAAGGACTTGATATCATTCTGGATATGAATAATATAAAACCTATTAATTACAAACATGTCTTATGTAACAAAACATATAAAATAAAACAAGTAAGTTAACACCCGAAACAACGATAATACTAAGATATTATTATATCAAATTAATGTATATGATTCTTTTATAATTTAATAACAATTATTTCACCATTATACAGGAGGTTAACCTACCCCAACCAAGGAAAAGTACAAGGTAAGGGTTATTTCACAATCTCTTCATTATCCGAGGTTGTTTATACGTAATAATTTACTAGGATCTCGTTATCATCCACATCCATGTTTCTTCAAAATGTATTTCAAAACATTTTTAATATTTAAAAGAATATGGGTTAAAGTCATTTATACCCTTGTTTGACTTTTTATAAGAGGTTTATAAGGGAATCTTTCCGTCGTTTTCCAAACAAGGTGCTTTTTAACCTTTTCGACAAAATTAAGATAAGAACGTTTTTTTTAACTTATACGGCGGGTGCAGTTATTTTTCGCCGTTATAAAATCGTCAAAGCTTCCCTTACAAGATTATAAGAGTATTTTCAAATAAAATGTTTTATTTTATATGGATCTTAAATTATTTCAAAATAAAAAGAGATATTTCTTTAAAATGAATTTTGATTTCATCTATGTCAACATTCTTTGATGGATTTTACACTTATTAAAAGTTGATTTGTTATGATACAAAACTTCTATATTATATTGAAGGTTTTGTGATATTTTTGACTGTGGATGTGCTATTTTTTATATACCATTCATGGTTTATGATGAAAGTATTGACATTTCGTATGCTAGTTTTAATACGAATATTTATGTTATGTTTAAACCTTTTCATATGGGAATGCATTGGACTTAATATGTGACGGGTGGAGCCCGCTATAGCTCCTAGATGCATCGGTAGGTCTCATGAGACAAACTAGTGTCTCGGCACAAGGCCTTGGAAAAATCTTATTTGTAGTCTTGGCACGAGGCCTTGGCTATGTGGTTATGATAGTCTGGCATTATGCATTCCATCATTATGAAAGTGGTTATTGATATTGCATGTGATTATTAGATTAGTAGAATATCCATGTGAATAAGTAAATGGCATTATTTTATTTTATTTATGCCATACTATGTTGAAGTTAAAGTTTAAAAGGCTTTTGTTTTAGTTATACATTGCCTTAAATGTTTATTCTTATTTATGAAAGTTTCCACTATATTGTTATCCTTACTGGGCATTTGAGCTCACCCCTTTTCTATGTTTTCTTTTCCCAGGATGTGAAGAAGTAAATTATGAATGACTTGTGGGGATATTATGAGGGGTTAATAGTGTGGACTATGGAGACAATATGTTGTTGTAGTAGTTTTTTTTATTTTGATGATGTAATGTAAAACTTATGAATATATCTAGAGTTTCCAAGGCTACTAAACCAATCGGTCTTTCGAGATTTGATATTTCTTGTGATCATGCCAATGTTATGTAATTAATGCACCGACTCTGGGAAACTGGGGTCGGGGCGTTACATTTGGTATCAGAGGAAGTTTAGTACAAACCATGGAAGCTAGATTTAGATAAACTCTAATTAGAGCACGTAGACCTAAGATGAACGTTGAGGATTAGTATAGAAGAACTTCCTAGAATTTTGGTATTGTAGAGATTTTGTGAGTTTTCCGAGCAATACATCCCTGTCTGGATATGAGCAGGTAGAGGCAGCTCTGGCACAGATGTACCTAGGGGTAAAACCCGAAAACACCGCTTTGAGCTAGACTCGAACGGGAACTGGTGCACGACAACGGGCTTTGCTGCACTCTTGGTTACGACACTCTCGGGGGATATCCTTAGGATAACTCTCATTTTCTTTACAAATCATTATGAAGGGTTTATGAGTATATAATTCCTCAAAAGAAAACATTTTTATGATTATGGATTATATCCATAAATAGTTCAATTTATGTTGAGTGTTTTATAAGTATGGGATTATGTATTTTGATTCATAAACTGATCTAGTTTATGCCATTAGAAATGGCGCCTAGTGGAAGAAATGGAAACTGTATCAATGCACGCACTCCATGTAGGGATTGCCCTCCTGCTCAAGATAATTATAGTGGGGTTGGTGATGCAACTGGTGCCGATCAGCTAATCACCATACTGGGACAACTTACTCAGGTTATGAATAATAACCTTACCCGTATGGAGCACCCTGATCCGCAGCGTGGAGGATCAATGTTAGATTGATTCATGAGGCAACAACCACCAACGTTCAATGGGAGTACAAATCCCTTAGTAGCTGAGCAATGGATATTTTCCCTAGAGAAAATATTTCAGGCTTTGGGGAGCAGTGAAAGGGAAAAAGTTATCATGGCAGTTTACTGCCTCACTGGAGATGTTGATCAATGGTGGTCATTGATTCAAAATATGAAGGAAGATGATGAAGTATCAAATATGGAATGGAGGGAGTTCAAAGATCTGTTTTTAGAAAAATACTTCCCTCGCGACCATCGAGCAGATATGGAAAGGCAATTTCTAAGTCTGAGACAGAAGGAGGATGAGAATGTTGCAAAGTATGAGGCTAACTTTACAAGGTTAGCAAGGTACGCTAGTGATTATATAGGTAACCAAAGAAGTAAGATTGATCGTTTCTTTGATGGGTTAAAACCATTTCTCCGTCGAGCATTAGTCTCACAATCCTTTTCATCGTACGAAGACATTGTCTCATGTGCTATCAAGACCGAAAAGGAATTCTCTAAGTCTTATGACTTTAAAGCAAAGCAAGAGAAGAAGAGACCTGCTGATCAATCTAGGAATGGAAATAAGGGGAAGAAGGGAAAGTTTGAATACCCATCCTGTGGTAAATGCGGGAAGAAACACCCTGGTACTTGCTTGAAGGGAATGGGAGTCTGTTACAAGTGTGGTGAAAAAGGCCACCAAGCTCGTGATTGCAAGGGGAAGAAGGAAGCTACCAACGTTCAGTGCTACAATTGCAGGGAGATGGGGCATTATGCAAATGAATGTCCTAAGTGTCAGGAGAACTTACCTCAGAAAAAGCCAAGGGATCAAGGCCAGGCTTAAGCTATCACTACTGCTGAGGTAGAAGCTTCGAAAGACGTGGTGGCAGTTAATTTAATGGTTTCCTCAAGTTTAGAAAATGCATTATTTGATTCTGGATCATCGCATTGTTTCATATCTTCCAAGTTAACTAAGAAAATTAGATATTTCCAATTTGATTTAATAAGGGAGTTGTCAGTTAAAACTCCTAAGGGAAGTATCATTGCAACAAAGTTTTGTGAATCAGTCCCCATTAGAGCACATAAATTTTCTTTATCTGCTGATCTCATCGTCATACCTATGATTGAGTTTGATATAATCCTCAGTATGGACTGGCTTTCGGACTATGATGCGAAGATTTATTGTAAGAAGAAAGAGGTTATGATTCTTGATGATAATGATAAGGAACACCGTATTTTTAGAGCAGAATCGTCACCACCTAATTCTTATTTAGATCCACCCCCAGTAGCTCAACTTAATTCAATTATTGGGGAGGAAGAGAATGAAATAACTGTTGGTGAGGAAAGGAATGTTCAAATAGAGGATGTACCTGTTGTGAAAGAATTTTTAGATGTATTTCCGGAAGATTTACCTGGGCATCCTCCAGAACGAGAAGTTGAGTTTTCCATTGATTTGATTCCTGGATCAAGGCCTATATCGAAGACCCCTTATAGAATGGCCACTGTAGAATTAGTCGAACTAAAGAAACAACTAGAGGAATTGAGTAATAAGGGATTTATTCGCCCTAGTGTTTCTCCATGGGGAGCCCCTGTTCTTTTTGTTAAAAAGAAAGATGGATCTATGAGGTTATGTATTGACTACAGGGAGATCAATGATATAACGATAAAGAACAAGTATCCCCTACCTCGTATTGATGATTTATTTGACCAACTGCATGGAGCTCAATACTTTTCAAATATTGACCTTCGATCTGGATACCATCAGTTGTGTGTGAAGAAGGAAGACATCCCGAAGACAGCATTTCGAACCAGGTACGGGCATTACGAGTTTACTATAATGCCGTTTGGATTGACTAATGCACCCTCTGTATTCATGGATCTGATGAATAGAGTTTTCAAGGATTATCTCGATGAATTTGTGGTGGTATTTATTGATGATATCTTGGTATACTCCAAAACCTACGAAGATCATGAAAATCACTTGCGCATTATCTTGAAGACTCTGAGGAGGCATGAATTATATGGGAAGTTTAGCAAGTGTGAATTTTGGCTTCATGAGATTTCTTTTCTTGGCCATATTGTCTCTAAAGATGGAATCTCTGTTGATCCTTCTAAGACCAAGGCAATCCAAGAATGGCCAGCACCTACGAGTATAACTGAGGTATGCAGTTTTATTGGTTTGGCAGGTTATTATCGACGTTTCGTCCAGAATTTTGCCCGATTGGCTAACCCATTAACGAAGCTCACACGTAAAGGGGTTAAATTTGTTTGGACAAAAGAGTGTGAAGAATGTTTCGAAGAACTGAAGAGAAGATTAGTCAATGCTCCTATATTGACTCTACCATCGGGGAATGATGGGTTCGTTATTTATAGTGATGCATCAAAGAAAGGACTTGGTTGTGTCCTTATGCAGAATGATAGAGTTATTGCCTATGCATCATGACAGTTGAAAATTCATGAACAAAACTATCCTACTCATGATCTTGAGTTAGCAGTTGTGATCTTTTCTTTGAAGATATGGAGACACTACCTCTATGGTGAAAAATGTGAGATTTATACTGATCACAAGAGTTTGAAGTATATTTTCTCACAAAAAGAACTCAACATGAGGCAAAGGATATGGCTTGAATTACTCAATGATTATGATTGCACGATACACTACCACCCGGGAAAAGCAAACAAGGTGGCAGATGCTTTGAGCAGAAAAGACCATGGAGTTTTGAACATGATGAGAATTTAATGGGATCCAATTTTCATGGATCTAGTGAAGATGGACATGGGAATAACCAGGAAAGGTGAAACATCAATGCTTTTTCAAATGGTTGCCAAACCATCTTTACTAGAAAGGATTAAGAGTTCTCATACCGATGATGAAGAATTTCAGAAGAAGATTAAAGCTGTGAATGATGGGAGATTGAGAGACTTTGTGTATGAAGATGGAATTTTGAAATTCGGGAAGAGACTTTGTGTTCCCGATTTACCTGATCTGAAAAGGGAATTGCTGGATGATGCTCATAGTTCCAATTTCTCTATACACCCTGGGAGTACCAAAATGTATAGAGATTTGAAGGAACATTTTTGGTGGGACAACATGAAGAGGGAGATTGCTGATTTTGTGTCAAGATGTATGGTTTGTCAACAAGTGAAAGCTGGAAGGCAACAGCCTGGAGGAGTCATGCAACCTCTTCCCATACCGGAGTGGAAATGGGACAATATTACGATGGACTTTGTCATGGGGCTACCAAGACTCCTAGAAGGAACGATGAAATATGGGTTATTGTTGATCGTCTTACCAAGTCAGCACATTTTCTTGCTATAAGAGAAGATCTACCCCTGGAACGTCTAGCGAGACTATACATTAATGAAGTTGTGAGACTTCATGGAGTACCCCTATCGATTGTTTCTGATCATGATCCCTGTTTTACTTCAAGATTTTGGAAAAGTCTTCAGAAATATCTGGATACTGAACTTCATTTGAGCACTGCTTACCACCCTCAGACAGATGGACAATCAGAACGGACTATTCAAACCCTAGAAGACATGTTGAGATCTTACTCACTTGACTTTCAGGGTATGTGGGATAAATATTTACCACTGGTAGAATTTTCCTATAACAATAGCTTCCATTCGAGTATTCAGATGGCACCATATGAAGCGTTATACGGAAAGAGATTTCGTACACCAACCTGTTGGGATGACATTGGTGAAAGAAAACTTGTAGGCCTAGAACTGGTGGAGGAAACGGTGGAAAAGGTGAAGGTAATCCAAAATCACATCAAAGCAGCTCAAAGTAGGCAGAAGAGCTATGCCGATAATCGAAGGAAGGATTTGGAATTTCATGTCGGTGATCATGTTTTCCTAAAGGTATCTCCATGGAAGGGAGTCATACGTTTTGGTAAGAAAGGTAAATTGAGTCCCAGGTACATCGGACCTTTCGAAATTCTAGAACGAATTGGGGTTGTAGCTTACTGATTGGCAATGCCGCCAAGTCTCTCCAAAGTTCACGATGTGTTCCACGTATCTCTGTTGAGGAAATACATGCCTGACCCAACGTATGTACTCACCTATGAAGAATTAGAACTGGAACCTGATCTGTCTTATTGCGAAGAGCCCGTCAGGATTCTTGATACGAGAGAACAAGTACTGAGAAACCGGACGACGCGTCTGGTAAAAGTTTTGTGGAGAAACCATAAGATGGAAGAGGCAACATGGGAACCCGAGGAACATATGATGAAGAACCACCCGAGTCTTTTCATGTGATAGTATTCTAGATATTTCGAGGATGAAATTATTTGAAGGAGGGTAGAATGTAACACCCCAAGCTTCCACGGTACGTTTCCCTTCGAATAATGCGATAGCGTGTGTTGTACGCAACCTCGAGTTCTAACACACACCACAACTAATTAAACTAGCCGTTGTGAATAGTAATACCTACTTTTTAAAATCATATATATTTTATATTTCAAAATGGACTTCATTTTTGGATTCGGAATATTGAAATTAGCCTAGGGTGAAATTTTGGTACTTTTCGGATAACTTTTATATTTTGATGAATAGTGAAAATTACTAAATTTTAATTAAAATCAACTTTTTTAATCAAAATAATTAATATTGATAAATTATGAATTTGAGTGGTTTTAAAGTATATTTAGAATATTTTTTTACCATTTAATTTAATGTTTGTCATTGGACATAATTTCACAATTAAACCAGACATAAACAAGTGTCAATCTTTTGATAGTTATTATCTCTTAAAAACACGCTTTTTATTTTAACAACGGGAATTAATTTTAAATTAATTTCTGCCACTTCTGTGTTTTGAATTTGGAAAAATGGATTACATATTTGGAATCAGGATGTCCAAATTATGTAAATATGTAACTTTTATTTTTACACATTTTGAATAATTACTGCGGTAAATATTTTATTTACCATGGTTAAAGGGTAAATCCGGTAAATAAGGGTTAAAAAATAATATTATAATAATACAAAATTACCCTAAAACGTGTCCTAACCTTATTGGTGGACACATACCTGACCATGGGCATTCTTGGGTTGATTTGGGGACCCCTTGGAGCCACTTGTATGTGGTAGGGACACATTATATTAATAAAGTTAAAATAAAAATAAAAATGGCATAACCTTACATCTTTTAGAAGAACAATTTTTACATAGGGTTATACATGTTGGATTTTCGATTATAAATATTCATTAGAAATATAAACAGATTTCCTACATAATGATATTTTATTTATAATTTTTAGACATAAAATAATTTAAATTATTAATGACACAATAATGATGCAATGTTTACCTCATTAATAAATCATTTAAATAAATAAGATTATAATGATTAACATATTATCTAAAACTTGTCCAATTATTATTGGTTGATGTTATTTAGAAAATGAGTCATCTTATCTTCGACCTCAATGATTTTTGGACCATTATAAACTGAATATAAATATATTATAAAGTAATACTTTCACTCTTTCCTAAAGAGCCCCTCCTCTCCCTTATAAAAGGAGACCACTTCTACTCATTCCTCACACCTCTCAAGCCACTTGGCTCGTACAAACCCTACCCAAATACTCTCCCAACTTCCCTCACTACAACCTAGAGGCCTTAGTTTGATCCGAAATCCAACCTAAGGAGCCCTTTTGATCAAATCAAAAGGAAGAACCCGAAGAAGAGGTAATGTTTTCACCACCCCTTTTCAAGTTCCTTTCTTCTTCCACTTCTTCTTTCTTTGTTCTTACCATTCTAAAATAATAACTCCAGTATCTCACATATACTGTGATGTTATTATAAATATGGTACAACCATATTCAGTATTCTATCCACCCTTTGAATAACATGTCACCATACGTGCGTACGTACGGCTTACCGTCTCCACGTCGTGGTGTAATTGTTATTTAATATATTATTATTTGGATGGGTATAATAATGATGTGCAACTCATGTAAATAATAAATATAACATGTTAATTATTATGTATATATGATATAACATCTATTTATATATTATTTTAATATCAAAAGAATGATATTTTCGCTCGTGCGTACGTACGGACTACCGTCTCCACAAACGCGATAAGATTCATTCTCCATCGTATCCATTCAAGTATAATTATCATTTGATGATTTAAAAATGATGTTTAAGGACTTGATATCATTCTGGATATGAATAATATACAACCTATCCATTACAAACATGGCTTATGTAACAAAACATATAAAATAAAACAAGTAAGTTAACACCCGAAACAACGATAATACTAAGATATTATTATATCAAATTAATGTATATGATTCTTTTATAATTTAATAACAATTATTTCACCATTATACAGTAGGTTAACCTACCCCAACCAAGTAAAAGTACAAGGTAAGGGTTATTTCACAATCTCTTCATTATCCGAGGTTGTTTATACGTAATAATTTACTGGGATATCGTTATCATCCACATCCATGTTTCTTCAAAATGTATTTCAAAACATTTTTAATATTTAAAAGAATATGGGTTAAAGTTATTTATACCCTTGTTTGACTTTTTATAAGAGGTTTATAAGGGAATCTTTCCGTCGTTTTCCAAACAAGGTGCTTTTTAACCTTTTCGACAAAATTAAGATAAGAACGTTTTTTTAACTTATACGGCGGGTGCGGTTATTTTCCGCCGTTATAAAATCATCATAGCTTCCCTTACAAGCTTATAAGAGTATTTTCAAATAAAATGTTTTATTTTATATGGATCTTAAATGATTTCAAAATAAAAAGAGATATTTCTTTAAAATGAATTTTGATTTCATCTATGTCAACATCCTTTGATGGATTTTACACTTATTTAAATTTGATTTGTTATGATACAAAACTTATATATTATATTGAAGGTTTTGTGATATGTTTGACTGTGGATGTGCTATTTTTTATATACCATTAATGGTTTATGATGAAAGTATTGACATTTCGTATGCTAGTTTTAATACGAATGTTTATGTTATGTTTAAACCTTTTCATATGGGAATGCATTGGACTTAATATGTGACGGGTGGAGCCCGCTATAGCTCCTTGATGCATCGGTAGGTCTCATGAGACAAACTAGTGTCTTGGCACAAGGCCTTGGCAAAATCTTATTTGTAGTCTTGGCACGAGGCCTTGGCTATGTGGTTATGATAGTCTGGCATTATGCATTCCATCATTATGAAAGTGGTTATTGATATTGCATGTGATTATTCGATTAGTAGAATATCCATGTGAATAAGTAAATGGCATTATTTCATTTTATTTATGCCATACTATGTTGAAGTTAAAGTTTAAAAGGCTTTTGTTTTAGTTATACATTGCCTTAAATGTTTATTCTTATTTATGAAAGTTTCCGCTATATTGTTATCCTTACTGGGCATTTGAGCTCACCCCTTTTCTATGTTTTATTTTCCCAGGATGTGAAGAAGTAAATTATGAATGACTTGCAGGGATATTATGAGGGGTTAATAGTGTGGACTATGGAGACAATATTTTGTTGTAGTAGTTTTTTTTATTTTGATGATGTAATGTAAAACTTATGAATATATCTAGTGTTTCCAAGGCTACTAAACCAATCGGTCTTTCGAGATTTGATCTTTCTTGTGATCATGCCAATGTTATGTAATTAATGCACCGACTCTGGGTAACTGGGGTCGGGGCGTTACATGTACGTACGACATACCATTTCCATGATTATAACCTTGGTTCATTTTTCATTACCATATTCCATGTTTGTTTGAAGAAATTTAATTTAAGTATAAATATGATACTTATTTAATGATTATTATTTGGGTTATGTTTATAAAATGACCCTATGAACATATTTGACCAACCAAAGTCGTATTAACACATGAATCAAATTTATGAAAACACACAACACAAAATTAATTGTTTAAGAATTTGTTTACAAAATTGTAATAAGTGAATTAAATTTAATAATTAAAATGAACAAGTTTTTGAATAAAATAAATAATTAACAAAATTTTATTATTCAGGAAACTAAATATACATGTGACATGTCAAACTCAATGTTAGTAGATTTTATATTGCATTTTATTTCCATGAAAAACATTCCATATTCACCAATATCATCATTTTTGTTGTGTATATACTAAAATTTTCAAGATTATATCATTAATTTTATTTATGTAAGTTTATTGAAATATTTAAATGATTTTATTCTATCATTGGTACCATGATTGTAATTTTACTCCAGTTGTAAGGGTTTTCTCATCTGAGTTTTATTTTCCATGAGACACAATCTATGTTCACAAAATATTTCATATATGTCGTTTATTTAATTACCATGGATGTATTCTATGATTCTTATACATAAATTTATTCCTTTTTACATATCCATTTTATGGTCTTTATATCAATTGGTTTATGTTTCAAAATTTAGCAAATCTGTAGTGTAATTTTGTCTTAATTTTATTTCATTGAGACACATTCCATGTTATACATATATATTATTTTACAATGTGTATATATTTCCATTTTAAATTTTATATAATGAACCTCATTATTTTCACTATATTTTAATTTTCATTTAATTTCATTTTCTTAAATCGGGAGTATAATTCAATGTTTCTAGTTGGTAAGAGTGTATTGAAAAAATCATATCGTTTATTGAGATTGTTTATGATTATGATTGAATTGATGAAATATTATGATCCATATATCAAGATAACTCATGAATTTTATTCCCCTCAATATATTCATTTGATATTCATATATCAGTACCATTTCCAACTCTTTGGCATTAATTTTAATTAAAAAATGTTAACTAGAAATATGAATTTATTTATCATTTCGGTCGAAAATCGGTGTTTTCTAAATATGATTTTAAAAATGTTTAACTATTATAATACTATGTTTAATGAAAAATGAAAACCATATTATAAATTTTTACAAAAGGGTTTTAATATAAATATTCTTTTCATTTTTCGATTGTAAAACTTTTCAAAACATTTAAGGTGAAAAAAGAATGTTCGACATGTATGGACTAACACGTTGTAATGACCATCTTTTCCCAGATCTTCCTTTGTATATTTAAAACTATATTTTTAAAGAATTTATTTTTATAATATTTGGTATTTTTTTTAATTTAATGTTGTTTTGAAAGAAAAATGTTTTCAAAATAAAATAAATTAGAAAACTAATTTAAATGATATTTGAATACTACATTTTATTTTTTTCAAATGGTTATTTAAGATGAAAAATATTTTAATTATTACAATAATTATATATAAGTTTTCAAATAATTTTTTTAGGAAATTATTTTAAAATGTTTTACGACTTAATATTATTATTTCATTGTATTCTTAAAAAAATGGGTTTTAAAAGATTTTCATGATTCTTTTATATGTTTACAAATAAAAAAGTTTTCAAAAAATTTAATGATGAATTTGTATTTTTTCAAGGAATAAGTTTAAAAAAAGATTCTAAAATTATTTTATATGTTTGCAAAGAAAAATATTTTAAAATATTTTTCTCAAATCCTTTATATGTTTATATATTTATTTTAAAAGAAGTTTATTTCAAATGGTTTTATGTTTTAAAAGTAATTTATATAAAGAAGGATATTTTCCTGAAGAAAAATTATCAAAGGATATTTCTAAATTAATTTCAATATAATATGACATCTATTGGTGTTACACATTTCTATTTTGTAAATTATCCAAAGGTTCCATTCATATTGTTTCTTCGAAGGGTTTATGTTTTGATGGAATGAAGTTTATGAAACCAATTTCTCTCTGATAGTTTATATGCTAACGAAACCCATTTCATTTCATGGGTTATGTATTGATGAAATAATTAAGAAACTAGTCTATTTTATCATAGTTATGATAATATTATAAGTTTATGATACCCATTTTATTTTACGAGTTATGATATGATTATTGTTTATTATCTTGTGGAATATCTATGTATGATTTCATTATTATATTGGTTTAGACCTATACCTCCCTCAAATAAATTGAGTACAAATTTATATATCAAGAGATAACAATTGGAATCAAGTTTATGGGCTTGATCCACTATGGGAGACGGGGAAATTGGGACCACTATGGGATGATAGAAAAATTGGGTCCACTATGGGAAGATTGGGAACCCCATTCCCTTATAATGAAAGTATAGTGACTGGGGATGTTGGTGTGTCCCACTTAGTAATTGTAGTACCAATTAAGCACTTTATATGTTACAGTAACGTTTCTTGACTTATAGGGAATTACATTACATGTTTATATGTATGCCACAGTTCATATGTTTTGATTTCATGGATTATGCTCTTATTCACCTTATGATTCATGTATTATGGACTGTAAATAATGATTCCAGGATTCTTTTTTATGATATTTGATTTTTAGGATATGATCTCATAATGTTATGATCACATTATCTTACCCTTATAATCATGTTTGTGCTCAGATATCTCCCTTTTATACCTTTAATATGAGTCCCAGCTCACCCCTTTTATTGTTTTCTTTTCCCTTGTTATGAATATATATTTTATTTATGATATGTATTATAGGATTGATAATCTTGGAGATACTAGTGTTAGATAATGTATCTCATGCATGTTCCATCGTTTATGTATCCATGTTTTCAAAAACACTAAATTGAAATAGTCTTTGCGTGTCAGTTTGTGTAATTATTCATGTATTTTGCAAAAATATTGAAATTTTTATGTATATCAATATTAGGTCATTATAAAACCCACATAATATTGAAATACATATACTTGTTCCATAATTATCAAAAATAATCATTATATCATAAACTATAATAATAAATGGGTATCATAAATGTGTCATCATATCATAAATAGTGGAAAAGAGAAAGGTTTCATAATCAGTTCATCATAGAGTAACTTGTGGAAATAAGTTGCTTTCATAATCATATAACCTATTAAATACAAATGGTATCTATATTAATATTACCTGTGAATGAGAAATTGGTTCTATTGATCATATATCCCGTGAAATATAAATGGTGTGAATAAAGCATATAACCTATTGAAGGAAGATTGGTTTCATAGATGTTATTCCATAAAAACAATATAGAATTGGGATAGATAATAATAATGGTAAACTTGGAAAATATCCCCAAAAAGTAATTAATAACACAAATGGGTGTAAAATTATATGGAAAATGATTTTGTAATATCTTTTAAAAAAAATTCTTGAGGAATATATCTATTCATCTTTGGAAAATTATTTTTAAAACATAAAACATTTTAGAAAATATTTTTCCATTAAAATAGGTTTTAAAAAATATATACAAATATTAAAAACCATAGAAAATTATCGAAATTCATTGTCCTTGAAAACTATCTTTAAATTTCATTTTAAACACATTTCTGAAAATATATATTTTCAATTAAATATATTTCTAACTAAATAGAGCGATAAGGTTATGTTTTTTTAAAAACCTTTTATTAATTATCTTAACTTCCCAAGTGTGAAAAATTAAACCAATACATGAATATATCAGAAATAGTAATAGGAAAATAAAATTCACGAGTTATTTAAGAGATGGATCATAATATTTCCTCAATAGAATCATAATCATAAAAAATATCAATAAACATTGAGATGGTTGCAACAATATCTTATCACAATAGTAGATTTAAATCGAAATACAAATGTAATAATAAAATTACATTAAGTATAACATATCATTATAATATGAATATTCATGAATTGTAGATTTTAAATTGTATTATATACACCTCATAAAAAATATTTGTGCATAACAAAACATGTTTCCCAAATAATGGAAATTGTTAAAAATTACCTTACAAATTTGGTATTGTTTGATCCATAAAACCCCATGTAATATAGATGATAAAATTTATATTCAAATACCCATAAATTTAATAATAATAATAATATAATAAAATTTTATGAACTATATATAAAACATAAATGAAATGAGTGGTGAATAAGGCATAAGTCTCACAGAAATAATAGTAAGACTATAAATCCCCTTACCTTATATCTTGAATCTCATCCTACTCATTCAATCCTCCTATATAACAATTAATTTTTTTATTGATATAATACAGAACCATGTTAAATTATATCATACCATATATGATTTTCTTATAACCTTTAATTACCTATTTATTAATACTTCCTTGTTAATGATATTTTTCAAATAATAACCGCTCTCTTTTGTTTTGGGGTTTTCATTTGTTATATTTTTGGTAATCATTCTTATATCAAGATTTCATAATATATGTAATGATAAAAATGAAATAAATATCATATATATTCAATATATATGTGTTTATTATAATATATATAATACATAAATAGAAAATGAAATACATCATTCCGGGAGATGGTAGGTCATACGTACGCATGAACGTTGTTTCCATTTTCTTATCATATTGAAGGAAAGGCTGTGTAATATAAAAATGTATATATAATATAATTTCATTATAATTATAATTTATTATATATCATATAATTACACTAAACCCGTTTTTAATAAATTCCATGTATTGTGTGTGTGAATCAAATTATTTAAAGAGGTAGTTGTCCACACGTCCACAAACGAAGTTATCATGTTTCCAAAGAATGAAAGTCTCGACGGTATCTGTTATATAATAATTCCAGAATAATTAATACACCATAAATATTATATATATCAAACAAATAAATAAATTTCATGATTATTCTCAACCATAGAAGGTGTAAATTGATGAATGAATGACATCAGTTCGCGGTGTTATAGTCTTATATAATCATGAATGATGATTATGTATCAAATTTTATGGATGTGTGTGTTAGTTTAGGTATTATCATTAACATAAAATAATAAACATATATTTAGAAAACTAATGTTACTTTATAATCATGTAATAATAATAATTTAGTGTGTTGAAAATGAAATAAATACAATGTTCATGTTGAAGGATGTTACCTCTTCATTACGTCACTCCTTTTGGTTTTCACCAAAGGGTTTTATTGCATGGATTTATTACCAAAGTGATGAATATAGGATTAATTGGAGAAAGGTGGGAAGATATTTCAGTATGGTTTTTCAAAGACAATGGTCTTGATAAGTGCGAATATGTGAGGATGTTCCCTTTTATCATTGAGGAGTGACATTCTTCTAAATATAAATTGGTAAAAAGTGTTGTGAGGTATCTCTTAAATCATGTGCCTCCATTAAAGGTATACATTAGAGAAGAGGGGATAAAGGAGATATAGGGCATGAAAATTAATTTTGAACAAGTTTCTAGGTCTTTTATCATTTTATGGTAAATTGTTAACTATTACGTGAACTCATTTTTGTCTTAATCAAGATAATTAATTTTTATTGCATTCACTTATATTTTTGGTCCAAAACTAAATTTACAATAATATATATTATAAATTTTGAAAATTAAGAATATTAAATTCATCATTAAAAATTCTAATCACATAATAAAAAAAATCAATTTAAAATTAATCTAACATATGGGATCAAACAATTGGTTTTGAAAATAAAAAATGATTCAAATATTAAAATGTTTTTATATTCAATTTAAATGTTAAATTGAATAAAAATTACCTAAATTGAACTTATTTATGTGTAATTGATACAATTATACTTTAAAATAAATTTGAAATATAATTTAATTTTAAAAATAAATTTATTGAAAAAATGGTTTTCAATTAAAATTTAATATTTTTCACTATTCATTCAAAAATGGAATATTTCTAAAAAATACTAAAAATTCAATGTAAGATAATTTCTATATTATGAATTAACTTATTTTTATTTTTTTAAAATAAATTGGTAAACGTTTCTAAAATGAATCTTATTATTTTTCACATAAGTACTTAAAAAAGCGGTACTTTTTAGAAAATCGTATTTTTCAAAACATATAATATTTAACAATAATTATATATTTCATTTCCTATATGTTTTATTAATATGATAAAACTATAAATAATATTTAAAATTATTTTTCATTATTTATATTACTTTGTTTAACGACAATGTTATAACTCTCTCGTTTAAATTATTATATTAATATAATTTTGTTTTGTAGAAACACTGTGTTGCTGGTAGAGAAAGACACTCTACTATTGCATGTAGGATGAGATTAATATTTTTTACAATGTAACAAATGATTAACATAGTGTAGCATTAAACACAATAAATCAATAGAAATTAATTTATTCAAAAAAGGTTCATAAAAACTTAAGGTGTTACATTCTAGGAACCTTAATATTACTTTATCCCTCTATATTAATCATTCTGATACAAAAAATGAGGTTAATTGTATCTTATCATATCCAAAATATCCCTTGTAGCTTCCTCAAACAAGTGATTTCTCCTAAAAACAATAACCATTTGAATAATCTTGATTCATAGAACATTCTAGATAAGAATCTAGATTTTCAACATGTTGTTCCTCATATGAAAGATCTTTATCCAACATTAAAAAAATGGAGATCAGTACATTGTAAGGTTAATGTATGGACATCATCAGGGTAGATACATGGAAGAGAACAGGGACATGAGAGATATTAGGAGGAAATTCTAGGTGATAGGATAAGATCCCAATACGATCAAAATAATTCGAACGGACCGATATACCTTGGGATTAGTTTCCCTTTCTTTACAAATCTCACAACCTTTTTTCAAGGAGATATACATAAAAACACATTTTCACTAACATTAAATTGTAGATAATGTTGATGGTTATCAGTATAAATTTCTATTAGCTTTGACCTTCCATGATATGTTATTGAATAGTCTACCCTTCTCAACCATTTATTTAGCTATCTAAATACCCAATAGCTTCTTTTATCCAACATTATTCTAAAATTTTAGATATCTATATTTATTTCCATAGAGGTTTATAAAATGATCCTTCATAAATCTTGAGTAAAATATATTTTTTTAACACAACAAGAGGAAGGTGTTGATCCCAACGACCTTTGAAATCCAATGATATATATCTCAACATATCCCCTTGTGTGTGAGGTTTTCTTTTTGACTAACCATCAATATAAAGATGACAATAAGAGATGAACACAATTCTATATCAATGGATTTCTTAATAGATCTCTTTAACATTGAGGTAAACCTCAAATCCCAATAAAATAAAATTGAATGTGGTGTTCCATTCATCCATAACATTTATCTAATGTATATCTTATCAATATGATCTAGATAGAATTATTACCTTCTAGAAATGAATGGTTCTTACATAGTAAGGTGATCCAAAACCACCCATATATCAATAAACACCTTATATGTTTTTTGGAGTACACTGTCAAAATCCATAGTTATGTTATCCGATTTTCATTTTGGTTTGGGTAATGGATGAAACATCCCCTTAAACATTTTTCATTCAGCAATAACTTGATGGAAATCCATGCACTTATATAAAATAACTATTATATCCAGCTTTATTTCATCTTACTAGAAGTATCCTTTCATTCCACTATACATATTTTTTACGTAGAGGATTAATAGAGAATGAAGAACTATTAGATTCATCTACTAGCTCATTCTTCAAATTTAGTATAGACGAAACACAAACATAGTTCCCAAAACATATCATTCCATCCTGATCAAAGATAAACTCAGGAACATCACTAAACTTCTATTGAATCTATACAACTTCCTTTTATTCCTCTTTAATCATCACTTAGATAGATGGTAGAACATTCAATTGAGAAAGATAATATTTTTTACCTTACATCAGGATTTCTAGATCCATACTTTTTAAATCTAAAAAATATTGGATATTTTGTGATCTTCATCATGGATAAGATATAATGTTCCTTTTAAATCAATTAAATGGCCACCTTATTCACTTTCCTAGGGTGGGAATGTAATGGAAATTCATAATACTTTAGTAGCTCTCGCCGTATTATCTAGTTCATGTTCAACTACTTCTATGTGAATGAATACTTAATACTTTTAGGATCATTATATATATCACAATATTATCCATAAAAGTAATGATTCCAAATATTTATTGAAACAATTGCCTATATTAACTCCAAATAATGTGTTTTTTATATTATCATATGAATATTCAATTTTTGTGAGGCATAGACTATAACAATGTTATTCTATATAAGAAAACATATCAATAACTTCTTCAATGCATCACATTAGATTATAAACCCTTACCTATTATATGGTAATGTAATAACATGTGTTCAAACTAACTTTCTTGTTAGTTCATTGATATATTCCTCACATTCATCTTTCCAATGAAACATGGCACCCTTTCACGTTAACTTTTTTGTAGGATTATATTCTTGTGAGAAATTCTCTAAAAACCACCAAAAATATCTCTCTAAAATAAGAAAACTAGGCATATCAGTCACAATGGTTTGTCTAGGCCAATATTAAATCACTTCAATCTTTGATGGATCTACTGTTATAAACTCTCATTGGGTTATATAAGCCACAAATGAATTATTTTTTATTCAAAATTAATAGTCTTTAAATTTTTCATACAGTTTCTCTTTGTTTATGGTTATTAGTACAATTCTCAAGTCGTCTTCATTCTCTTACATTCCCTTTTAGTAGACAAAAATATCATCTATAAATACTACCAAAAACTGAGAAAGTTATTCCCTAAAGACTATATTCTTCAAATCCAGAAAGATAGAATGGGAATTAGTAATTCAAAAAGGCATCACAACATATTTATATTGTCAATTCATTGTTCAGAATTTCATCTTGGGTATATCCTTCTTCATGACCCTGAATTCATGACATCCAGAATGAAGGTCAATCATGGAAAACTATTGACATCTGTGAAGTTGATCAAAGAAGTCATCTATATTTGTAAGAGGATACATGTTCTTGATCATGAACTTTTACAATTTCAAATAATCAATACAGATTCACATTGATCCATATTTCTCTTTCAAAATAATATTAGGTGCACCCCAAGGTGACAAACATGCCAAAATGAGTCCCTTATAAAGATTTTCTTGGAGTTTCTTCATCAATTAATGAAACTCAATCGAGGCCATTCTATAAGGAGTCTAATAAATTGAAGTGGAACCAAGAATGATTTCTACTGAGAACTCAACATCCCGTTTTGATGGAAGTCTATGAAACTAATCTAGAAATATATCTACCAATTCTAGAACAATTGGAATATCATCAATATTGATTTTCTCTCCATCCATTTGAGATAAACATGCCATATGAATGGGATTTAACACCCTACACATGATGTAATATCTATATTAATTTCATATTTATCACCACATTCATATAAGATCATAGGTTGGTTTGAAATATCAAGTGAAACCTCCCTTCCATGATAATTCATGTGGAATTTATGCAGATAAAGAAAATCTATTGCTAATATAAAATCAAATTGAACTAGATAAAGAATGATGTTCCTTACAGGAATAAAATTTCCACAAATATAAAATATAAATGAATCGTGAACATGAGATGAAATAATCATACCACTATGGGATTCGGATATTAATTCCATATCTAATAATTTGAGTGTAATCTTAATAATATTATAAAATTCTATAGATATTAAAGAGTGTCTAGCTCCATAATCAAATAAAAAAATTTATGTTCTATAGTGGATGGCTAGTGTACCTTTCACCATTTTATTATCACACCCTTTCTTAGATGGGGTAATTGTATGAGATTTCCCCTTATCCCTTGACTAAAGAGGTTGATGTCATCGATCATCATCTTTAACCCTCAGGTTTGGTCATTGGTTATCATAAATCATATTCTCCTTACACTTGTAGAAAATAAGTGGAGAGGTTTTCTTGTATATGTTTATTAACATTCACATTGTAAGCTAACTTAATACTTTCCATTTGTGAATCAATTTCTCGACAAAATTACCTTCCACACATAAAACATTTATTATACCTCTTTGAAAAACTTCCTCCATGTTTCATAATACATTTAGAGCATAATATAAATATAATCTTCCACTCTCCATGGTTTTTATATTTTATTTTGATCTCTATATTCATTTTCTTGTAAAAACTATAAGATTGGTACGTATCTCCAACCTTCATTTTACCCATGATTTCACAATGCACAATTTATTCATAGATGAAGAAGTCTCTAATGGATAATGCCTTTTTAAGGCTTGATTTTGAACCACTTAACATCCTATCATCATTACTTTTGGGTTGGATGCTAATACTAAAAGTGTACATCATGAGACTTGTAAAACTATCCTCATAAGTTCCAATACATTCATCATCACTGTGATTTGACTTAATGAACTATTTATCTTTTTTCCTATGTAGAATAAGTTGAATGTACTTATTGAATATTATGTTATTGAACTCATCCTAATCCATCAATTTAATTTCGTCTTGTTTCTTCATATTATTGATTAAATTCCAAAATTGGAGTACTTCACATTCTAAATTATAAAAAGGAACAATGAATTTATCATGTTCTAATCCCCAGAGAATAATGAATACATTTTCAGTTGTATTGATTCATTGTTCAACAATAATTGAATCATAATTCCCACTAAAGAGAAGTGGATGTTTCCCCATAATGACCTCAAAAAATTCCTTCCTTGGGTCATTTAGATGTCTATCGTGATTCATAGATTGCAAAATATTAGTGAGAATAGCTACAATATTTTTAATTCTAGATCCCATAGAATTTAGATTCTTAGGATAACAATGATTTTATTTCTTGTCACACGCAACACTGAAATGAATCCTTCAGGTTCTGTCCATTGTCTAAAACTAAAAAACATATAGTAAGAAACAATTATCATATTAGGAAGCCACATACTCATGAGAAAACACTTATAAGATGTATAAATTGGACAATATATTTAATATACGACACATTAGGTTTATCCTAGGTTATTCATAGTCAATTTCCATTTAAATCCTTCATGAAGGTTCACTAATAGTTTGTGAATTTCCAAATCATATCCCCAAAAAGTGTCAAATCATATATTCCTTGAGTCTCATTGTCATGCACCAGTTCTCAATCAAGTCTAGGTCATTTTTGTGATTTTAGGTTTATTTCCTCTATTTACATCTATTCTAGAGCCGCATCCATGTGTAGTATCTTGACAGGGTTTTATATCTAGGAAACACCTCACTCTATCCTTTAGAAAAATTATATGAAACTTTCATACACTTTGACTCATCCTTAGACGTACTCTTAGATACATGTCCTTAGGGATATCACTAATGTTTTAAAATATTTTTTTCCATAGTTTAAATAAAATTTTTCCCTAATACAAACTATAACGACCCTCCCTTCTCTTAAATATACATTAAATCATTTTTGTCTAATACTTAATACATTACAAAAATAGATGCCCAATGATGTATTGATTTAGTGATTTTAAAAACATGGAAACATGAAAAGTGGTAAATAATGAGATAAATTATATCTTCTTAGGTTTTTCATTAAAATCACTCATACTATAAAAATCATATATTTTACATGTTTTAAGCATTGTGAATGGAAACAAAAAATGGGATGAGATCAGATCCTCAAAAGGGTAAACAATTAAGATATATAAGCATAATAATGAGAATAATGGTATGAAAATGTTATAATAACATTATAAGATAATACCCTGCTTATCTGAGATCATAAAAATGAATCTTGGAATAAATATTTGTAGTTTATAAGAAATTAATCATAAAGAAATTAAGAGCAGAACCCCTGAAAGCGTAATATAGAAATAAGATAGGGAATTATGACAGCCACATAAAAATATAAAATTATTTCCATTTTATTCCCAGAATAATATCTATGAAATATTAAAGGAATTGGTTAACTCAAAAAATCATCTTGATAGTCATATTTCACCTGCCTGGCCATCTTAGAATACATGGTTCACTCCCAATACCATCTTAGAAGACATGTTTCTTTACTGAATTGAATTCACTCCTCATTCTACATATATCCATCTCATTCGATATAAATATTTACCCAATGAATTAGGTGGTGTTATAGGTCCCACCCCACTCTTAATGAAATCATACATACATGTTCTATAATAACATAAACATTCATCATATCACAAGTCATGAAATGAAATGGGTATCATAGACATGTAATCATATCATAACTGGTTGGAAAGAGATGGGTTTCATAATCATTTCATCAATCAATACCCATCAATAGAATTGGGTTTCATAATCATATCAACCGAGAAATATAAATTTTATCAATAATAATATAACCCATAAATGATATTTTTTTTTAATAAATCATATAACCTCTGGAATAGAAATAGATTCCATATAGCATATAACTCGTGTAAGAGAAATTAGTTTCTTATACGTCATGCCATATAAACATAAGCGATTATCAAAAAATAATATGCAGGGTTACATTGGATCATATCCACAAAAATTCATGAGTTAAACAAATGGATTTAATCTTACCTAGAAAATATTTTTTAAATGTCTTTTTAAATCATTTCTTGAGGAAAATATCCATTATACTTTGAAAAAACTCTTTTTAAAACATATTACTTTTTTGAAAACCATTTCTTGGAAAATATTATTTTAAAAAATATATATTAAACATCTAAAACCATCAAACATTCATAAAATATTTTTTAATTTATAAGTATCCTGATATATTAGTTGGAATTGTTTTACTATTTTCAAAAAATATGGTTTTCAAATACAATAGATTTCCAAATGAAGAGAGAGATAAGCTCAAGTTTTCTAGAAACTTTTTGTAATTATATTATGTACATAAGAGTGAATAAATTTTACTAATAAATGAATATATAATTTATAAACATAGAAGATAAAAATTAAGAAGTTTTCTTGAGATTTGGATCATTTGATTTCATCAACGGAATCATAATCATAAACGATCCCAATAAATAATGAAATTATTGAAATAAACTCAAACCACCATGGTTAATCTGAATCAAACATACCATGTAATAATAATATTAAATTAGTATCAAAATAACATTAATATATGTATATTCCAGATATTAAATTTAAAATGGAATTATATAAACCTCATAAAATAATATTGGTGCATAATAAAACATGTGTCTCAAATAATGAAAAAAGATACAAAATTACCTTACTGATTTGTCAACCTTTGAATCATAAAACACCATGAAATAGAGATCAAAAAATGGATATTTAAATACCCATAATTATATGTACAATATAGAGAAGTCATTTTTTCTTACTAATTCTACTGCTACCTTGGTGGATTTAATTGATATAGTATTTTGAGATTACATTGATCAGTTTATGATAGTTTTTTAGATGATATTATTATATATTCAAATGTAATTGAAGATCCTCAAGAAAAATTGTGAATTTTATTTAATTCCATAATGAAATATAATTTATATGGGAAATTTACAAAGTGAGAAGTTTGACTACAAATGTTTTTATTTTTTGGGTAAAAAACATAAGAAATTTGTATTAGTGGACCTACCATAGCTGGTGTCTATTAGACATTATCCTAGACCAACCTATGTGATTAACATAAAACATTTTCTCAGTTTGGATGGATATTATTGATTTTTTGTTGTGAATTTCTCATGTTTTTCTAATCCTCTGACCAGGTTAACTTAGAAGGGATTCAAGTTACTCTGGACTGGTGAATGTGAAGAAAATTTCAAGGAACTAAAGAAAATATTAAACAACGCACCTATGAGAACATTACCCTATAGTGTAGAAGGAAATGTAATAAATAGTTATGAATATAAGAAGGTATTATTATGTTTTCTTATAGAAAATGATGCGGTGATAATATATGCATCAGGTAAATTTAATGTTCATTAGAAAAATTAAAAAATCCCAATTTTATGTAAAATTATGTAATTTTTTAATTAAATATATGGATAGATTATTTTTACAGTGAAATTTGTGATATATTTATTTTTAAAAGTTAAAGTATATATTCACATAGAATGAGATAAAAATGATCTAGGGAATATGTTTTGTGCTAATTAAATTCAATGACTACTCTCAATACATTTCCATCCTAGGAAGATGAACATAGTTGCTGATTCCTTTAGACTATGAGGTCATGAAATCATATCTATTATAGGGTCAAAAAAAGATCCATTGTTTATGGATTTGAAAATTATGGATATGGAAATCTTAAAGGAAGCGGTAAATATTATATTTGTCAAATGATTGTCAAAAAATTTATAGAAGTAATGATTAATGATTATAGAAGGATGATATAGAGATGCATAAGATGGATTGAAATGTTCATGATTATAACCATGAATACGATGTAATGATAAGGTTAAAGAAATCTTTATGTGTTTTATCTGTACCATATTAAATAGTATAGATGGAGGAAGTTCATAGTTCATCAATATCTATTTATCCTGGAATTAAAATAATTTTTTTAGGATTTGAAAGAGTTTTTTTAGTGGGTTTTTATAAAGATAGATATTGTAATGTTTATATGTTAGTGTGTGGTATATGTTCATGTTAAGGATGAGAGAAAAAATTATAAGGTAATGTTACATTCATTACCCAAACATTAATAGATGTGTGCAAATATTACAAATGATTCTATTGTCATACTCCAAAAAATATATAAAGGGGAAAATGTTATATTGGTTTTTGTTAATCACCTTAAAAATCATCACCCTGAATTATTATGAGAGAATATTGAAATATTAAAAATATTTTCAGAATATACCTTAAGGAAGTGGTATAGTTTTATGTACTACCACATTCTATCTTATCTGATTGGGATCTGAGGAGTACCTCGACATTATAGATAATTCTTCACTAAGCTCTTGATATTGAATTGAGTTTTTGAACTATTTAAAATCCTCTTAAAGATGGTAAATCTGATAGAAAAAATTAAACCAAATAGAATATTTTGAGATCTTGTTCTATGGATTGCAAAGTTTATGGGAACATCACCTCCCCTAGAAGTGTTTTCTTTTAACAATATATTTCAAACAAGCATTTAGATGGATCCTTTTGAATCCTAATATGTATAAAAGTTTATAAATCCAACATGTTGGTGTGAAGTTTTTAAAAAATGATATTGGGGAATAATTTGGATAATTAAATGGAAAATAATGTTAGATCCATTCAGAAACACGTAAGATATGCACATAGTCAATAGAACATTTTTACTGATAATTATTGATGTCGTATGGAATTTTTTGTTTGTGAGAAGGTTTTCTATGAATTTCTCCATTGAAGAAGGATAATATATTTGGGAATAAATGAAATATAATCCTAGGATATATCTAACCCTTCAAGATTATTGATCTAGTATAGATGGTTTCTTATCACCTATCACATCAAATGAATATCATTCCGGTTTAGGTTGCGATTCATATATCTATCATGGTGAATTACATAACTAATAAATCACATGTACTAAAATCTGAGGTCATAGTACATTTGAATCATATTCATTGTAAGGAAAAACTAAGGGAGGATTTGGATTATAGTGGGAAATTTTATATGAAACAAGACCACTTACCTAGTCAATTTTTTGCGGGGAAACAACCAATTTGAAAAATTATTGTGTTAACCAAACGATATAATGAGGTATAATTATCTTTATTTTTTTGTTTTTTAATGATTAGTTTAAATTAAAAATTCATTTTAATGTGTTAAAATTTAACCACCATATTTTTTAGTAATATTTTCTTAATAAATTTAATTTCATTGATAGGTAGCTTTACACACAACGTATAGTTTCAACAAAACACAATATACTATTAATATTATTATTATTATTCTAAAATGACTGTTATAACCAATCTATTAAATTTATAGATATAAATATGAATAATGAAATTTTTAAAATTAAGTACAATGATATGATAGAGATAAAATATATTTAAAAATTTGTAATTAATTTCTTGGAAAATATTCATATCCTTTGAAAAAGTTATTTTCTGATAAAATTGATTTTTATTTCTTTTGGGGAACAAATAATAAAATAATTTTTTGAAACATTAAGAATATTTTTTCAAAAAAAAATAAACTTCATTTATTCGATCAGGATATCAAAAGTTACTTATGGTAAATTTTTCAAAATTCTCTGAATTTTCAATCATTTCCATGAATTTTTAACAAAACTATTTTTATTAAAAACTTCTTTCAAATTTTTATCACAAAAAAAAATTTAAATATTGTTTAATAATGTTTTAAATGTAAAAAAAGTTCAACTATGTTACTATTTAACCAATTTATTTCATTGGAATCAAATTCATGTTGACTATTGTTATTAAAATTATATGTGTTGATGAAATGATTCTCTTTGAAAACTGGTTTTCATTATGTATGTGGGTTTAATTTTAAATTAAAATTTTCAAATTATATGAATTTAATTTTTAAAAATGGATTCTATTGTTTAAATAATAAGAAATAAATATTAAATAATATGTGGAGCTTAATTTTGGCAACAATTAATATTAAAAACAATAAAAAATCATTTCCATGGTTGAGGTTAAAATGGGTATACTCGGGATCAAACTAAAATGATATGGAGAAAAATAACTAGAATGATTTTTCAAATAATATTTTATATAAATATTTCTAAATTATATCATCTAATGTTCTGTAATGCTCCATTTTTTATTCTTTTTAAATTCTAACAAAATATGAACACCTTTTTCTTTTTCAATACTCATTTTTTGTCTTTTTTGACACTTATAAAAGGGAAATCCTTATGTTGTAAAATTCGTGAATCCATAATTTTTTGGCCCATTAAATCCACATGAAAATATAATAAGTTGTTTTATAAAAACTACCAAGAGTCCTAATTAATACTATCGAACCCTATAAAAAAATTTTATGGTACAAACAAATTTTGAAGATAATATATAATTCTTAACAGAGTGTTTTTATTTTATTTCATCTTCCACATCCTAAATTTTTTCTCTAATATGATTTTATAATTGAAATAAATATACCATATAATTATATTTTTCTATGATAATTTAATAACATATATCAATATCTCATCCAATTAAATGGAAAAATAAACTATTGAGCATGTGTTTGACGGAATGTTGCATCATTAACTAGCGTAAATAGTTTTCCATCACCACCTCTCATGCATGGATATAGTAATGTATTTAACATATATAAAAAAAATTATTACATAATTATACTTATTTAATTATAATATCACTTCTACCTTCTTACCACCAATTTTTTGAAATTAATAACATTACTCATGCATAAGGGTGGACTACCGCCTCCACGAAGCGATGTGATATGTTTTTAATTTTCATTTGACATGGATACTAATAAGGATATATTTAATGAAAAAAATATGATAATAATTAAATAATAATTATTCGATACACGTGTTTTAATATTTAACATTATTTCATTTCTTTAGTGGAGAAAATGGATACAATGTTCATGTGTACGTACGACCAACTGTCATAAGGAACAATGTGATTCATTTTGTCTCTCTAGATTTTTTAGATTAATATAAGTACAAATATTATTAATAAATTTTATATTTATATCATGGTTAACATTATGGAGAATATGTATCCACAATAAAATTAAATGAACCAAAATTACCGAACCAAAACATGTATGAAAAAAGTTGTTATTAACTAAAATTGGATTCTAACATGTAATTTTTATTAAATGGGTAAAAAAAGTGTAACACCCCAAGCTTCTACGGTACGCTTCTCTTTGAATAATTCAATAGCGTGTGTTGTACGCAACATCGAGTTCTAACACACCACAACGAATCAAACTAGCTGTTATGAATAGTAATACCCACTTTTTGAAATTTATAAATTTTATTTTTCAAAATAGACTTCATTTTTGGATTCGGAATATCAAAATTAGCCTAGGGTGAATTTTTGGTATTTTTCTGAAAAACATCATTTTTGATGAATAGTGAAACCACTAAGTGATAGTTAAAAAAACTGAATTTTTCATAAAACATAATTTTACCGCTTCTGTGAGTGGAATTTCTATAATCCGAGAGACATGGTTAATATCAAGGACTAAAATTTGGTTCATTGAGATGAAAATAAATTTTGGTGAATAGTAACTTTTTACTTTTATTTACCACGGTTAAAAGTAAATAGGGTAATTAAGGGTAAAAATGATATTAATATTACTCTAAAACATGTCCTAATTCTATTGGATAAACTTAATTCGACCAAAAACAACCTTAGGAATAAAATATTATCATTTAGGTCCACTTGGATGAGATTAGGACATTTATTATTATTTAATTCAAAGAAGAGTTAAAAGAGTTAAAATCAAAGTTTATTTATTAAATCATTTTTAACATAGGATTATACATAAGATAAATTCTATTTTAAATATTAATTAGAAATATAAAAATATTTACTACATAATGGTATTTTATTTATATTTTTTAGACATTAAATAATTTAATTTATTTATGACACAATGATGATGCAATAATTAACATAATAGTGAAAAATTAAAATAATTGATATTATAAATACCTAAATATATATAATTTGAGACTTTTTATGAATTACACTAATTTTCTAGGTTAATATGACATGTTATATATTCTTTAATTAACTTTTTTTGATGTAATCATTCTGTTATGATTTTCACAAAAATCAATTTTCCAAATAGTGTCAAAATTGACATAAAAGAGTTTTTAAAAAACATATTATATTATTAATTGATATTCAATTCCTAAAAATCTAAGGTTTGGCCAAGAGACTTATATAATGATAGGTTTATCATTAATGTACCACTTGAGGGTCGCTTGGAGGTATATGGTAAGTTTATTAACTATATAATATAAAAATACAAAATGACATGGTAAGTGTCAAACTAATTAACTAAGAGTTAAAACTAAAAGATAAAGTTAATATAGTGACCCAAACCTGTCTAAATTATATTGGATGAGTGTTTTTGGACCCATCCCCACCGTAACCATTAAATAATCCACTTTGGAGCCATTAGAAACTGAATATGAATTTATTATAAAATAATATTTCTAGCTTTTCCAAAGGTGCCCCTCACCATTCTAATAAAAGGGCACTCCCCATTCTCATTAATTCACACCTTAAAAGCTATTTGGATCGGCCAAACTCTGCCAAACTACTCTCTCAACTTCCCTCACTTCATCCTAGAGGCCTTCCTTTAGTCAGAAAGACAACCTAAAGAGCCCTTTTTATCAAATCAAAAGGAAGAACCTGAAGAAGTGCTAATGATTTCACCACCCTTTTTCAAGTTCCTTTCTTCTTCCACTTCTTCTTTCTTTGTTATTACCATTATAAAATAATAACTCTAGTGTCTTATATATACTGTGATTTTATTATAAATATGGTACAATCATATTCAGTATTCTATCCATCTTTTGAATAACATGTCACCATACGTGCGTATGTACGGCTTACCGTCTCCACGTCGTGGTGTAATTGTTATTCAATAAAGTATTATTTGGATGGGTATAATAATGATGCGTAATTCATGTAAATAATAAATATAACATGATAATAATTCTGTATATATTATATACCATCCAATTATATATTATTTTAATATCAAAATAATGATATTGTCGCTCAATCTTACGTACGGATTACCGTCTCCACGAACGCGATGAGATTCATTCTCTATTGTATCCATTCAAGTCTAATTCTCATTTTATGATTAATAATAGTATCTAAGAACTTGATATAATTCTATATATGATTAAGATACATCCTATCCATGACAAACATTTCTTATGTAACAAAACATATAAAATAAAACGAGTAATTTAACACCCAAAACAACGATAATACTAATATAATATTAACAAATCAATGTTAAAAGATCATATATGATATCATATTAAGGTATATTATTATTTTATAATTTAATAACAATTATTTCACCATTATACAGGAGGTTAAACTACCCTCAACCAAGTAAAATTACAAGGTAAGGGTTTATTTCGCAATCTCTTCATTATCCGAGGTTGTTTATACGTAATAATCTATTGGGATCTCTTTATCATCCACATCCATGATTCTTAAAAATTTATTTCAAAACATTTTTACTATTTAAATGAATATGGGTTAAAGTCATTTATACCCTTGTTTGACTTTTTATAAGAGGTTTATAAAGTAACCTTTCTGTCGTTTTCCAAACAAGGTGCTTTTTAACCTTTTCGACAGAATTAAGGTAAGAATGTTTTTTAACTTATACGGAGGGTGCAGCTATTTTCCGCAGTTATAAAATCGTCAAAGATTCCCTTACAAGCTTATAAGAATATTTTCAAAGAAAATGATTTATTTTATAAATATATGACTCTTAAATAATTTCAAAATAGAAAGAGATATTTCTCTAAAAATAGTTTTGATTTCATCTATGTCAACATCCTTTGATTGATTTTACGCTTATTTGAAGTTGATTTATTATGTTACAAAACTTATATATTGTATTTAAGGTTTTCTGATATGTTTGACTGTAGATGTGTTATTTTTATACCATTCATGGTTTATGGATGAAGTATTTACATTTCGTATGCTAGTTTTAATATGAATTTTTATGTTATGTTTAAACATTTTCATATGGGAATGCATTGGACTTAATATGTGATGGGTGGAGCCCGCTATAGCTCCTCGATGCATCGGTACGTCTCATGAGACAAACTAGTGTCATGGCACAAGGCCTTGACAAAATATTATTTGTAGTCTTGGCACGAGGCCTTGGCTATGTGGTTTTGATAGTCTGGCATTATGCATTCCATCATTATGAAAGTGGTTATAGATATTTCATGTGATTATTCTATTAGTAGAATATCCATGTGAATTAGTAAATGGAATTATTTCATTTTATTTCTTCTATACTATGTTGAAGTTCAAGTTTAAAAGGCTTTTGTTTTAGTTATACATTTCCTTAAATGTTTATTCTTATGTATGAAAGTTTCTGCTATATTGTTATCCTTACTAGGAATTAGAGCTCACCCCTTTTTTATGTTTTATTTTTCCCAGAATGTGAAGAATTAATTTACGAATGACATGCAGGGATAGTATGAGGGGATAAGAGTGTGGACTATGGATACAATGTTATTGTAGTTTTCATTTTATGATGTAATGTAAAACTTTATGAATATATCTAGAGTTTCCAAGGCGACCAAACTAATCGATCATTATAGATTTTATCTTTCTTGTGATCATGCCAATGTTATGTAATAATGCATCAACTCTGGGTAACTGGGGTCGGGGTGTTACAGTTGGTATCAGAGGAATTTTTGTACAAACCTTGGAATCTAGATTTAGATAAACTCAGATTAGAGCACGTAGATTTAAGATGGACTTTGACGATTAGTATAGAAGAACATCCTAGAATTTTGGTATTGTAGAAATTTTTTGAGTTTTCCGAGAAATACATCTCTAAATAGATACGAGTAGGTAAAGGCGGATCTGGCACAGATTTACCTAGGGGTAAAACCCAAAAACACCGCTTTGAGCTAGACTCGAATGGGAACTGGTGCACGACAACGGGCCTTGCTACACTCTTGGTTACGACACTCACGGGGGATATGCTTAGGATAACTCTCATTTTCTTTAGAAATCATTATGAAGGGTTTATGAGTATATACTTCCTCAACGAAAACATTTTTATGATTATGGATTATATCCATAAATAGTTCAATTTATGTTAAGTAGTTTATAAGTATGGAATTATGTATTTTGATTCGTAAACTGATCTAGTTTATACCATTGTTTAGAAATGGCGCATAGTGGAAGAAATGGAAATCGTATCAATGAACGCACTCCATGTAGGGATTTCCCTCCTGCTCAAGATAATTATAGTGGAGCTGGTGATGAAACTGGTGTCGATCAGCTAATCACTATACTGGGACAACTCACTCAGGTTTTGAATAATAACCTTACCCATATGGAGCACCCTGATCCACATCGCGGAGGATCAATGTTAGATCGCTTCATGAGGCAACAACCACCAACATTCAATGGGAGTACAAATCCCTTAGTAGCTGAGCAATGGATAAATTCCCTAGAGAAAATATTTCAGGATTTGGGGAGTAGTGAAAGGGAAAACATTATCATGGCAGTTTACCACCTCACTGGAGATGATGATCAATGGTGGTCATTGATTCAAAACATGAAGGAAGATGATGAAGTATAGAATATGGAATGGAGGGAGTTCAAAGATTAGTTTTTAGAAAAATACTTTCCTTCTGACCATCGAGCAGATATGGAAAGGTAATTTCTGAGTCTGAGACAAAAGGAGGATAAGAATGTCGCAAAGTATGAGGATAACTTTAAAAGGTTAGAAATATATGATAGATATTATATACGTAACCCAATAAGTAAGATTGATTGTTTCTTTTATGGGTTAAAACTGTTTCTCCATCTAGAATTAGTCTCACAATCCTTCTCATTGTATGAAGATATTGTCTCATGTGCTATCAAGATAGAGAAACAATTCTCGAAGTATTATGACTTCAAAGAAAAGAAAGAGAAGAAGAGATATTCTGATCAATCTTGGAATGGAAATAAATGGGAAGAAGGGAAAAGTTGAATATCCATCCTGCAGTAAATGTGGGAAGAAACACCCCAGTACTTTCTTAAATGGAATGGGAGTCTGTTACAACTGTGGTGAAAAAGGCCACCAAACTCGTGATTGCAAGGGGAAGAAAGAAGCTAACAATGTTCAATGCTAAAATTGCAGGGAGATGGGACATTATTCCAATGAATCTCCTAAGAATCAGGGCAACTTACCTCATAAAAGACCAAGGTATGAAGGGCAAGCTTATGCTATCACTACTGCTGAGGTAGATGCTCCGAAAGACATAGTGGAAGGTAATTTAATGGTTTCCTCAAGTTTAGAAAATTCATTATTTGATTCTTGATCATCGCATTGTTTCATATCATCCCAGTTTGCTAAGAAAATTAGATATTTTCAATTTGATTTAACAAGGGAGTTGTCAGTTAAAACTCCTAAGGGAAGTATCATTGCAACAAAGTTTTGTGAATCAGTCCCCATTAGAGCACATAAATGTTCTTTATCCGCTGATCTCAATGTCATACCTATGATTGTGTTTGATATAATCCTCAGTATGTATTTTATTTTGGACCATGATGGAATGATTTATTGTAAGAAGAAGGAGGATACGATTTTTGATGATGATGATAAGGAACACCTTATCTTTAGAGTAGAATCATCACCACCTAATTCTTATCTAGATCCACCCCCAATAGCTCAAATAAATTCAATTATTGGGGAGGAAGAGGATGAAACGACTGTGGGTGAGTAAAGAAATGTTCAAATATAGGATGTAACTATTGTGAAAGAATATGTAGACGTGTTTCCGGAAGATTTACCTGGACATCCTCCTGAACGAGAAGTTGAGTTTTCCATTGATTTAATTCCTCGATCAAGGCCTATATCGAAGACCCCTTATAGAATGGCAACTATAGAATTAGATGAACTAAAAAACAACTAGAGGAATTGAGTAATAAGGGATTTATTCACCCTAGTGTTTATCCATGGGGAGCCCCTATTCTTTTTGTTAAAAAGAAAGATGGATCTATGAGGTTATGTATTGACTACAGGGAGATCAATGCAATAACAATAAAGAACAAGTATCTGCTACCTCGCATTGATGATTTATTTGACCAAATTCATGGTGATCAATACTTTTCAAAGATTGACCTTCGATATGGATACCATCAGTTGTGTGTGAATAAAGAATACATTCCGAAGACAGCATTTCGTACAAGGTACGGGCATTACGAGTTTACAGTAATGCCTTTTGGATTGACTAATGCACCCTCTGCATTCATAGATCTGATGAATAGTGTTTTCAAGGAATATCTCAATGAATTTGTGGTGGTATTTATTGATGATATCTTGGTATACTCTAAAAGCTACGAAGATCATGAAAATCACTTGCGCATTATCCTGAAGACTCTGAGAAGACATGAATTATATTGGATGTTTAGAAAGTGTGAATTCTGGCTTTAGGAGATTTCTTTTCTTGGCCATATTGTCTCAAAAGATGGAATATTTGTTGATCCTTCTAAGACCAAGGCAATCCAAGGATGTCCTGCACCGATGAGTATAACTAAGGTATGTAGTTTTATTGGTTTGGTAGGTTATTATCGACGATTCGTCCAGAATTTTGCCCGATTGGCTAACCCATTAACAAAGCTCACACGTAAAGGGGTTAAATTTGTTTGGAAAAAAGAGTTTGAAGAATGTTTCAAAGAACTGAAGATAAGATTAGTCAATGCTCCTATATTGACTCTACCATCAGGGAATGATGGGTTCGTTATTTATAGTGATGCATCGAAGAAAGGACATGGTTGTGTTCTTATGCAGAATTATTGGGTTATTGCCTATGCATCACGATAGTTGAAAATTCATGAACAAAACTATCCAACTCATGATCTCGAGTTGGAAGCGGTGATCTTTGCTTTGAAGATATGGAGGAACTACCTCTATGGTGAAAAATGTGATATTTATACTGATCATGAGAGATTGAAGTATATTTTCTCACAAAAAGAACTCAACATGAGGGAAAGTAGATGTCTTGAATTACTCAAGGATTATGATTGTACGATACACTACCACCCTGGGAAAGCAAACAAGGTGGCAGATTCTTTGAGTAGAAAAGACCATGGAGTTTTGAACAATATGAGAATTTAAAGGGATCTGATTTTCATGGATCTAGTGAAGATGGACATGGGAATAACCAGGGAAGGTGAAACATCAATTCTTTTTCAAATGGTTTCCAAACCATCTTTACTAGAAAGGATTAAGAGTTCTCAGAACGATGATGAAGAATTTCAAAAGAAGATTAAATCTGTGAATGATGGGAGATTGAGAGACTTTGTGTATGAAGAAGGAATTTTGAAATTCTGGAAGAGACTTTGTGTTCCCGATATACCTGATATAAAAAGGGAATTGCTAGATGATCCTCATAGTTCCAATTTCTCTATACACCCTAGGAGCACCAAAATGTATAGAGATTTGAAGGAACATTTTTTGTGGGACAACATGAAGAGGGAGATTGCTGATTTTGTGTCAAGATGTATGGTTTGTCAACAAGTGAAAGCTGGAAGGAAACATCCTGGAGGAGTAATGCAACCTCTTCCCATACCGGAGTGGAAATGGGACAATATTATGATGGACTTTGTCATGGGGCTACCAAAGACTCCTAGAAGGAATGATGCAATATGGGTCATTGTTGATCGTCTTACCAAGTCATCACATTTTCTTGCTATAAGGGAAGATTTACCACTTGAACGACTACCAAGACAATATATTAATGAAGTTGTGAGACTTCATGGATTACCCCTATCGATTGCTTCTGATCGGGATCCCCGTTTTACTTCAAGATTCTGGAAAAGTCTTCAGAAATCCTTGGATACTGAACTTCATTTGAGCACTGCCTACCACCCTCAAATAGATGGACAATCAGAACGCACTATTCAAACCTTATAATACATGTTTAGATCCTTCTCACTTGACTTTCAGGGTATGTGGGATCAATATTTACCTCTGTTAGAATTTTCCTATGACAATAGCTTCCATTCGAGTATTCAGATGGCACCATATGAAGCGTTATATGGAATGTGATGTCGCACACCAACCTGTTGGGATGATGTTGGTGAAAGAAAACTTGTAGGCCCAGAACTAGAGGAGGAAACGATGGAAAAGGTGAAGGTAATACAAAACCATATCAAAGTAGCCCAAAGTAGGCAGAAGAGCTATGCTGATAATTGAAGGAAGGATTTGGAATTTCAAGTTGGTGATCATATTTTCCTGAAGGTATCTCCCTGGAAGGGATTCATACTTTTGGCAAGAAAGGTAAATTGAGTCCTAGGTACATCGGACCTTTAAAAATTCTAGAACGAATTGGGGCTGTAGCTTACCGTTTTACAATGCCTCCAAATCTCTCCAAAGTTCACGATGTGTTCCACGTATCACTATTGAGGAAATAAATGCCTGACCAAACGCATGTACTCACCTATGAGGAATTAGAACTGAAATCCAATCTGTCTTATTTTGAAGAGCCCATCAAGATTCTTGATACGAGAGAACAAGTACTGAGAAACCAGATGACTCATCTAGTAAAAGTCTTGAGGAGAAACCATAAGATGGAAGAGGCAACGTGGGAACCCGGGGAAAATTATGATGAATAATCACCCGAGTCTTTTCATGCGGTAGTATTCTAGAAATTTCGAGGACGAAATTATTTGGAGGGGAGAATGTAACACCCCAAGCTTATACGGTATGCTTCTCTTTGAATAATTCAATAGCGTGTGTTGTACGCAACATCGAGTTCTAACACACCACAACCAATCAAACTAGATGTTATGAATAGTAATACCCACTTTTTAAAATTTATAAATTTTATTTTTCAAAATGGACTTCATTTTTGGATTCAGAATATCGAAATTATCCTAGTGTGTATTTTTGGTATTTTTCTGAAAAACATCATTTTTGATGAATAGTGAAACCACTAAGTGGTAGTTAAAAAAACTGAATTTTTCATAAAACATAATTTTACCGCTTCTGTGAGTGGAATTTCGAAAATCAGAGAGACATGGTTAATATCAAGGACTAAAATGTGGTTCATTGAGATGAAAATAATTGTTGGTGAATAGTAACTTTTTACTTTTATTACCGCGGTTAAAAGTAAATAGGGTAATTAAGGGAAACATGATATTAATATTACCCTAAAACATGTCCTAATTCTATTGTATAAGCTTAATTAGATCAAAAAAAACCTTAAGAATAAAATATTATCATTTAGGTCCACTTGGATTAGATTAGGACATTTATTATTATTTAATTCAAAGAATATTTAAAAGAGTTAAAATCAATGTTTATTTACTAAATAATTTTTAATATAGGGTTATACATAAGATAAATTCGATTGTAAATATTAATTAGAAAGATAAAAGGATTTATTACATAATTTTATTTTATTTATAATCTTTAGACATTAAATAATTTAATTTATTTATGACACAATGATGACATAGTAATTACCATAATAGTGAAAATTTAAAATAACTAATATTATAAATACCCAAATAAATATAATTTGAGACTTTTTATGAATTAAACTAATTTTCTAGGTTAATATGACATGTTATAAATGATTTAATTAACTTTTTCAAAGTAATAATTCTGTTATGATTTTCACAAAAATCAATATTTCAAATAGTGTCAAAATTGACATAAAAGATTTTTTAAAACAAATATTATATTATTAATTGATATTCAATTCATAAAAATATAATGTTTGGCCAAGAAACTTATATCATGATAGTTGTAACATTAATGGTTCTCTTGGGGGTCTCTTGGAGGTATATAGTATGTTTATTAACTATATAATATAAAAATACAAAGTGATATGGTAAGTATCAAACTAATTAACTAAGAGTTAAAACTAAAAGATAAGGTTAATATAATGACCCAAACCTGTCTAAATTCTATTTGTTGAGTGGTTTTCGACCCATACCCACCTTAGACTTTAAATAATCCACTTTGGAACCATTATAAACCGAATATGAATTTATTATAAGATAATATTTCAAGCTTTTCCAAAGGTGCCCCTCACCCCTCTTATAAAAGGGCACTCCCCCTTCTCATTAATTCACACCTTCAAAGCCATTTGTCTTGGCCAAACTCTACCCAAATACTCTCTCAACTTCCCTCAATTCATCCTATAGGCCTTACTTTAGTTAGAAAGTCAACCTATGGAGCCCTTTTGATCAAAACAAAAGAAAAAACCTGAAGAAGAGGTAATGATTTCACCATCCTTTTTCAAGTTCCTTTCTTCTTCCACTTCTTCTTTCATTGTTATTACCATTCTAAAATAATAACTCCAGTATCTTATATATACTATGATGTTATTATAAATATGGTACAATCATATTCAGTATTTTATCCATCCTTTGAATAACATATCACCATACGTGCGTACGTACGGCTTACCGTCTCCACGTCGTGGTGTAATTGTTATTCAATAAATTATTATTTGGATGGGTATAATAATGATGTGTAATTAATTTAAATAATAAATATAAAATGATAATGATTCTGTATATATGATATACCATCCAATTATATATTATTTTAATATCAAAAGAATGATATTGTCGCTCATGCGTACGTATGGACTACCGCCTCCACGAATGCGATGAGATTCATTCTCCATCGTATCCATTCAAGTATAATTCTAATTTGATGATTAATAATAGCATATAAGGACTTGATTTCATTCTGTATATGATTAAGATACAACCTATCCATGACAAACGCAGCTTACATAACAAAACATATAAAATAAAACGAGTAAGTTAACACCCGAAACAACGATAATACTGAGATATTATTAACAAATCAATGTTAAAAGATCATATATGATATCATATTAATGTATATGATTCTTTTATAATTTAATAAAAATTATTTAACCATTATACATGAGGTTAACCTACCCTCAACCAAGGAAAATTACAAGTAAAGGGTTTATTTCGCAATCTCTTCATTATCCGAGGTTGTTTATATGTAATAATCTACTGGGACCTCTTTATCATCCACATCCATGTTTCTTAAAAATGTATTTTAAAACATTTTTACTATTTACAAGAATATGGGTTAAAGTCATTTATAACCTTGTTTGACTTTTTATAAGAGGTTTGTAAAGGAATCTTTCCGTCATTTTCTAAACAAGGTGCTTTTTAACCTTTTCGACAAAATTAAGGTAAGAATGTTTTTTTAACTTACACAGCGGGTGCGGCTATTTTCCGCCGTTATAAAATCTTCGAGGCTTCCCTTACAATATTATAACAATATTTTCAAAGAAAATTTTTTATTTTATAAATATATTATTCTTAAATTATTTCAAAATAGAAAGAGATATTTCTCTAAAAAGAGTTTTGATTTCATCTATGTCAACATACTTTGATGGATTTTACGCTTATTTGAAGTTGATTTATTATGATAAAAAACTTCTATATTGTATTGAAGGTTTTGGGATATGTTTGACTGTGGATGGTTTATTTTTATACCATTCATGGTTTATGGATGAAGTATTTACATTTCGTATGCTTGTTTTAATACGAATGTTTATGTTATGTTTAAACCTTTTCATATGGGAATGCATTGGAATTAATATGTGATGGGTGGAGCCCGCTATAGCTCCTTGATGTATCGGTGGGTCTCATGAGGCAAACTTGTGTCTTGGCATAAGGCCTTGACAAAATCTTATTTGTAGTCTTGGCACAAGGCCTTGGCTATGTGGTTATGATAGTCTGGCATTATGCATTCCATCATTATGAAAGTGGTTATAGATATTGAATGTGATTATTTGAATAGTAGAATATCCATGTGAATAAGTAAATGGCATTATTTCATTTATTTTTGCCATACTATGTTGAACTTCAAGTTTAAAAGGCTTTTGTTTTAGTTATACATTGCCTTAAATGTTTATTCTTATGTATGAAAGTTTCCGATATATTGTTATCATTACTGGGAATTTGAGCTCACCACTTTTATATGTTTTATTTTTTCCAGGATGTGAAGAAGTAATTTATGAATGACCTGCAAGGATAGTATGAGGGGACAAGAGTGTGGACAATGGATACAATATTGTTGTAGTTTTCAATTTATTATGTAATGTAAAACTTTATGAATATATCTATTGTTTCCAAGGCTACTAAACTAATCGGTCTTTCAAGATTTGATCTTTCTTGTGATCGTGCCAATGTTATGTAATAATTCACCGACTCTTGGTAACTGGGGTCAGGGTGTTACAGTTGGTATCAGATGAAGTTTAGTAAAAACCTTGGAATCTAGATTTATATAAACTTGGATTAGAGAACATAGATTTAAGATGGACTTTGAGGATTAGTATAGAAGAACTTCCTGTAATTTTGGTATTGAAGAAATTTTGTGAGTTTTCCAAGAAATACATCCCTATCTGGATACGAGCAGGTAGAGGTAGCTCTGGCATAGATGTACCTAGTGGTAAAACCCGAAAACACCGCTTTGAGCTAGACTCGAACGGGAACTGGTGCACGACAACGGGCCTTGCTGCACTCTTGGTTACGACAATCACGAGGGATATGGTTCGGATAACTCTCATTTTCGTTACAAATTATTATGAAGGGTTTATGAGTATATACATCCTTAAAGAAAAACATTTTATGATTATGGATTATATCCATAAATAGTTCAATTTATGTTAAGTGTTTTATAAGTATGGAATTATGTATTTTGATTCATAAACTAATCTAGTTTATGCCATTGTTTAGAAATGGATCCTAGTGGAAGAAATGGAAACTGTATCAATGCACGCACTCCATGTAGGGATTTCCCTCTTGCTAAAGATAATTATAGTGGAGCTGGTGATGAAACTGGTACCGATTAGCAAATCACCATACTGGGACAACTCACTCGGGTTATGAATAATAACCTTACCCGTATGAAGCACCCTGATCCACAACGTGGAGGATCAATGTTATATCGCTTCATGAGGAAACAACCACCAATGTTCAATGGGAGTACAAATCCCTTAGTAACTGCGCAATGGATAAATTCCCTAGATAAAATATTTCAGGCTTTGGGGAGTAGTGAAAGGGAAAAAGTTATCATGGCATTTTACCGCCTCACTGGAAATGCTGATCAATGGAGGTCATTAATTCAAAACAAGAAGGAAGATGATAAAATATCAAATATGGAATGGAGGGATTTCAAAGATCTGTTTTTAGAAAAATACTTTCCTCTTGACCAATGAACAGATCTGGAAATGCAATTTCTGACTGAGACAAAGGAGGATGATAATGTTGCAAAGTATGAGGATAACTTTACAAGGTTATCAAGGTATTCTGGAGATTATATATGTAACCCAAGAAGTAAGATTTATCGTTTATTTGATGGGTTAAAACCATTTCTCCGTCAAGAATTAGTCTCACAATCCTTCTCGTCGTATGAAGACATTTTCTCATGTGCTCTCAAGACAGAGAAAGATTTCTCAAAGTCTTATGACTTTAAAGCAAAGCAAGAGAAGAAGAGATCTGCTGATCAATCTAGGAATAGAAATAAAGGGGAAGAAGGGAAAAGTTGAATATCCATCATGTAATAAATTTGGGAAGAAACACCTCGGTACTTTCTTAAAAGGAATGGGAGTCTGTTACAAGTGTGGTGAAAAATTCCACCAAGCTCGTGATTGCAAGGGGAAGAAGGAAGCTATCGATGTTCAATGCTATAATTGCAGGGAGATGGGACATTATGCAAATGAATGTACAAAGAGTCAAGGGAACTTACCTCAGAAAAGGCCAAGGGATCAAGGACAAGCTTATGCTATCACTACTGCTGAGGTAGAAGCTCCAAAAGACGTGGTGGAAGGTAATTTAATGGTTTTCTCAAGTTTAGCAAATGCATTATTAGATTCTGGATCATCGCATTGTTTCATATCTTCCTAGTTTTCTAAGAAAATTATATATTTCCAATTTTATTTAACAAGGGAGTTGTCAGTTAAAACTCCTAAGGGAAGTATCATTGCAACAAATTTTTGTGAATCAGTCCCCATTAGAGCACATAAATTTTCTTTATCCACTGATCTCATCTTCATACCTATGATTGAGTTTGACATAATCCTCCATATGTATTGGATTTCGGACCATGATGTGAAGATTTTTTGTAATAAGAAGAAGGTTATGATTTTTTAGGATGATGATAAGGAACACCTTATCTTTAGAGCAGAATCGTCACCACCTAATTCTTATCTAGATCCACCCCCAGTAGCTCAACTGAATTCAATTATTGGGGAGGAAGAGGATAAAATGACTTTGGGTGAGGAAAGGAATGTTCAAATAGAGGATGTACCTATTGTGAAAGAATATGTAGATGTGATTTCGGAAGATTTACCTGGACATCCTCCAGAATGAGAAGTTGAGTTTTCCATTGATTTAATTCTTGCATCAAGGCCTATATCGAAGACCCCTTATAGAATGACCACTGTAGAATTAGTTGAACTAAAGAAACAACTAGAGGAATTGAGTAATAAAAGATATATTCGCCCTAGTGTTTCTCTATGGGGAGCCCCTGTTCTTTTTGTTAAAAAGAAATATGGATCTGTGAGGTTATGTATCGACTACAGGGAGGATAATGCAATAAGAATGAAGAACAAGTGTCCCCTACCTCCATTGATGATTTATTTGACCAACTGCATGGAGCTCAATACTTTTCAAAGATTGACCTTAGATCTGGATACCATCAGTTGTGTGTGATGAAGGAATACATTCCGAAGATAGCATTTTGAACAAGGTATGGGCATTATGTGTTTACAGTAATGCCTTTTGGATTGACTAATGAACCCTCTGTATTCATAGATCTGATGAATAGAGTTTTCAAGGAATATCTCAATGAATTTGTGGTGGTATTTATTGATGATATATTGGTATACTTCAAAAGATACGAAAATCATGAAAATCACTTGCGCATTATCTTGAAGACTCTGAGAAGACATGAATTATATGGGAAGTTTAGAAAGTATAAATTTTGGCTTCAGGAGATTTCTTTTCTTGGCCATATTGTCTCTAAAGATAAAATCTCTATTGATCCTTCTAAGACCAAGGCAATCCAAGAATGGCCTGCACTTATGAGTATAACTAAGGTACGTAGTTTTATTGGTTTGCCTGGTTATTATCAACGTTTCGTCCCGAATTTTGTCTGATTGGCTAACCGATTAACAAAGCTCACACATAAAGGGGTTAAATTTGTTTGGTCAAAAGAGTGTGAATAATGTTTCGAAGAACTGAAAAGAAGATTATTCAATGCTCCTATATTGACTCTACCATCAGGTAATGATGGGTTCGTTATTTATAGTGATGCATCGAATAAAGGAATTGGTTGTGTTCTTATGCATAATGATAGGGTTATTGCATGTGCACCAAGACAGTTGAAAATTCATGAACAAAACTATCCTACTCATGATCTTGAGTTGGCAGTGGTGATCTTTGCTTTGAAGATATGGAGGCACTACCTCTATAGTGAAAAATGTGAGATTTATACTGATCACAATAGTTTGAAGTATATTTTCTCACAAAGAGAACTCAACATGAGGCAAAGGAGATGGATTTAATTACTCAAGGATTATGATTGTACGATACACTACCACCCAGGGAAAGCAAACAAGGTGGAAGATTCTTTGATCAGAAAATGCCATGGAGTTTTGAACAATATGAGAATTTAAAGGGATCCAATTCTCATGGATCAAGTGAAGATGGACATGGGAATAACCAGGGATGGTGAAACATCTATGCTTTTTCAAATGGTTTCCAAACCATCTTTACTAGAAATGATTAAGATTTCTCAGAACGATGATGAATAATTTCAAAAGAAGATTAAAGTTGTGAATGATGGGAGATTGAGAGACATTGTGTATGAAGAAGGAATTTTGAAATTCGGGAAGAGATTTTGTGTTACCGATATACCTGATATAAAAAGGGAATTTCTGGATGATGCTCATAGGTCCAATTTCTCTATACACCCTGGGAGCACCAAAATGTATAGAGATTTGAAGGAACATTTTTGGTGGGACAACATGAAGAGGGAGATTTCTGATTTTTTGTCAAGATGTATGGTTTTTCAACAAGTGAAAGATGGATGGCAACAGCCTGGAGGAGTCATGCAACCTCTTCCCATACTAGAGTGGAAATGGGACAATACTATGATGGACATTGTCATGGGGCTACCAGAGACTCCTAGAAGAAACAATGCATTATGGGTCATTGTTGACCGTCTTACCAAGTCAGCACATTTTCATGCTATAAGGGAAGATTTACAACATGAACGACTAGCAAGAATATATATTAATGACGTTGTGAGACTTCATGGAGTACCCCTATCGATTGTTTATGATCATGATCTCCGTTTTACTTCAACATTCTGGAAAATTCATGAGAAATCCTTGGATATTGAACTTTATTTGAGCACTGCCTACCACCCTCAAACAGATGGACAATCAGAACGCACTATTCAAACCTTAAAAGACATGTTGAGATCCTTCTCACTTGACTTTTAGGGTATGTGGGATCAATATTTACCTCTGGTATAATTTTCCTATAACAATAGCTTCCATTCGAGTATTCAGATGGCACCATATGAAGCGTTCTACGGAAAGAGATGTTGCACACCAACCTGTTGGGAGGACGTTGGTGAAAGAAAACTTATAGGCCCAGAACTGGTTGAGGAAATGATGGAAAAGGTGAAGGTAATCCAAAACCATATCAAAGAAGCCCAAAGTAGGAAGAAGATCTATGCCGATAATCGAAGGAAGGATTTGGGATTTCAAGTCGGTGATCATGTTTTCCTGAAGGTATCTCCATAGAAGGGAGTTATACATTTTGGAAAGAACGGTAAATTGAGTCCCAGTCACATCGTACCTTTCGAAATTCTAGAACGAATTGGGGCTATAGCTTACCATTTGGCAATGCCGCCAAATCTCTCCAAAGTTCACGATGTTTTCAATGTATCATTATTGAAGAAATACATGCCTGACCCAACGCATGTACTCACCTATGAGGAATTAGAACTGGAACCTGATCTGTCTTATTGCGAAGAGCCCGTCATGATTCTTGGTACGAGATAACAAGTACTATGAAACCGGACGACTCGTCTGGTAAAAGTTTTGTGGAGAAACTATAAGATGGAAGAGGCAACATGGGAACATGGGGAAACTTATAATGAAGAACCACCCGAGTCTTTTCATGCGGTCGTATTCTAGAAATTTCGAGGAAGAAATTATTTGAAGTAGGGGAGAATGTGACACCCCATGATTCTACGGTACGCTTCTCTTTGAAAAATTCAATAGCATGTGTTGTACGCAACATCGAGTTCTAACACACCACAATCAATCAAACTAGCCGTTATGAATAGTAATACCCACTTTTTGAAATTTATAAATTTTATTTTTCAAAATGGACTTCATTTTTTGATTCAGAATATCAAAATTAGCCTAGGGTGAATTTTTGGTATTTTTCTGAAAAACATCATTTTTGATGAATAGTGAAACCACTAAGTGATAGTTAAAAAACTGAATTTTTCATAAAACATAATTTTAACACTTCTGTGAGTGGAATTATTAAAATCCAAGAGACATGGTTAATATCAAGGACTAAAATGTGGTTCATTGAGATAAAAATAAATTTTGGTGAATAGTAACTTTTTACTTTTATTTACCACGGTTAAAAGTAAATAGGGTAATTAAGGGTAAAAATGATATTAATATTACCCTAAAACATGTCCTAACTCTATTGGATAAGCTTAATTCAACCACAAACAACCTTAGGAATAAAATATTATCATTTAGGTCCACTTGGATTAGATTAGGATATTTATTATTATTTAATTCAAAGAAGAGTTAAAAGAGTTAAAATCAAAGTTTTTTTACTAAATCATTTTTAATATAGAGTTATACATAAGATAAATTCGATTTTAAATATTCATTAGAAATCTAAAAATATTTCCTAAATTATGTTATTTTATTTATAATCATTAGACATTAAATAATTTAATTTATTTATGACACAATGATGATGCAGAAATTACCATAATAGTGAAGATTTAAAATAATTGATATTATAAATACCCAAATAAATATAATTTGAGACTTTTTATGAATTAAACTAATTTTATAGGTTAATATGGCATGTTAGGAATGATTTAATTAACTTTTTTTTAAGTAATCATTCTATTTTGATTTTCACAAAAATCAATTTTCCAAATAGTGTCAAAATTGACATAAAAGAGTTTTTAAAAGAAATATTATATTATTAATTGATATTCAATTCCTAAAAATCTAAGGATCAGCCAAGAGACTTATATAATGATATTTGTATTATTAATGTACCCCTTGGAGGGTCTCTTGGAGGTATATAGTAAGTTTATTAACTATATAATATAAAAATACAAAGTGACACGGTAAGTGTCAAAAAATTAACTAAGAGTTAAAACTAAAATATAAGGTTAATATAATGACCCAAACCTGTCTAAATTCTATTAGTTGAGTGGTTTTAGACTCATCCCCACCTTAACCTTTAAATAATCAACTTTGGAGCCATTAGACACCGAATATGAATTTATTACAAAATAATATTTCTAGCTTTTCCAAAGGTGCCCCTCACCCCTCTTATAAAAGGGCACTCCCCCTTCTCTTTAATTAACACCTTTAAAGCCATTTGACTCAGCCAAAATCTGCCCAAGTACTCTCTAAACTTCCCTCAATTCATCCTAGAGGCATTCCTTTAGTCATAAATACAACCTAAGGATCCCTTTTGATCAAATCAAAAGGAAGAACCCGAAGAAGAGGTAATGATTTCACCACCCTTTTTCAAGTTCCTTTCTTCTTCCACTTCTTCTTTATTTATTATTACCATTCCAAAATAATAACTCTAGTATCTTATATATACTGGGATGTCATTATAAATATGGTACAACCATATTCAGTATTCTATCCATCCTTTGAATAACATGTCACCATACGTGCGTACGTACGGCTTACCGTCTCCATGTCGTGGTGTAATTGTTATTAAATAAATTATTATTTGGATGGGTATAATAATGATGTGTAATTCAGGTAAATAATAAATATAACATGATAATGATTCTTTATATATGATATACCATCCAATTATATATTATTTTAATATCAAAATAATGATATTGTCGCCCGTGCGTACGTACGGACTACTGTCTCCACGAACGCGATGAGATTCATTCTCCATCGTATCCATTCAAGTCTAATTCTCATTTGATGATTAATAATAGTTTCTAAGGACTTGATATCATTCTGGATATGATTAAGATACAACCTATCCATGACAAACACGGCTTATGAAACAAAACATATAAAAGAAAACGAGTAAGTTAACACTCGAAACGACGATAATACTGAGATATTATTAACAAATCGATGTTAAAAGATCATATATGATATCATATTAATGTATATGATTATTGTATAATTTAATAAAAATTATTTCACCATTATAAAGGTGGTTAACCAACACTAATCCAAGAAAAAGTACAGGGTAAGGGTTTATTTCGCAATCTCTTCATTATCTGAGGTTGTTTATACATAATAATCTACTGGGATCTCTTTATCATCCACATCCATGTTTCTTAGAAATTTTTTTCAAAACATTTTTACTATTTAAAAGAATATGGGTTAAAGTCATTTATACCCTTGTTTGACTTTTTATAATAGTTTTATAAAGGAATCTTTCTGTCGTTTTCCAAACAAGGTGCTTTTTAACCTTTTCGACAGAATTAAGGTAAGAATGTTTTTTTAACTTATACGGCGGGTGTGGCTATTTTCCGCCATTATAAAATCGTCGAAGCTTCCCTTACAAGATTATAAGAATATTTTTACATAAAATGTTTTATTATATAAATATATGACTCTCAAATGATTTTAAAATAAAAATAGATATTTCTCTAAAAAGAGTTCTGATTTCATCTATGTCAACATCCTTTGATGGATTTTACGCTTATTTGAAGTTGATTTATTATGATACAAAACTTCTATATTGTATTAAAGGTTTTGTGATATGTTTGACTGTGGATGTGTTATTTTTATACCATTCATGGTTTATGGATGAAGTATTTACATTTCGTATGCTAGTTTTAATACAATTGTTTATGTTATGTTTAAACCTTTTCATATGGGAATAAATTGGACTTAATAAGTGACGGGTGGAGCCCGCTATAGCTCCTTGATGCATCGGTTGGTCTCATGATACAAACTAGTGTCTTGGCACAAGGCCTTGACAAAATCTTATTTGTAGTCTTGGCATGAGGCCTTGGCTATGTGGTTATGACAGTCTGTAATTATTCATTCCATCGTTATGAAATTGGTTATAGATATTGCAAGTGATTACTCGATTAGTAGAATATTCATGTGAATAAGTAAATGGAATTATTTCATTTTATTTTTTCCATACTATGTTGAAGTTCCAGTTTAAAAGGCTTTTATTTTAGTTATACATTTCCTTAAATATTTATTCTTATGTATGAAAGTTTCCGCTATATTGTTATCCTTACTAGGCATTTGAGCTCACCCCTTTTCTATGTTTTATTTTTCCCAGGATGTGAAGAAGTAATTTATGAATGACCTGTAGGGATAGTATGAGGGGATAAGAGTGTGGACTATGGAGTCAATATTGTTGTAGTTTTCATTTTATAATGTAATGTAAAACATTATAAATATATCTAGTGTTTCCAAGGCTACTAAACTTATCGGTCTTTCGAGATTTGACATTTCTTGTGATCATGCCAATTTTATGTAATAATGCACTGACTCTAGGTAACTGGGGTCAGGGCGTTACAAAAATGTCATAACTAAATTATATATGATATTATATATTTGATTATGGTTTTGAGATATATTATTAATAATCTTATATTTATTATACATAATGTTCGAACAAATATGAAGAAAGTTGAGACATGATGTTAGGTATTTTGTCCCACTTGTATTTATGTGGAAAACAATCAATACCCACCACTTTTTTATTGTTTATATACATCCCATGAATGTATTTTAGGATTACAATCACAAAACAATGAGTTATATATATCTCTCTATCTATCTATCTATCTGAGTTTATTTCATTCATGGGGATTTCTATTTAATATTTACCATTGTGGTATGGTTTTTACGATATAATCTCATTTTATTGGGATTTTTTATGATTTTTATTTTGATGATGAAATTTTATGATTTATATCTCAAGAAACTCATGAAATTTATGAAAAATTATTTATTTATAATTAATACATGTTTCTAATCTATTCTACACTGTTTATAAACAATTTATACTAAAAAAATGTTTTTAATTAAAATAGACATCATCTATATCTTCGGTCACAAATACTTTTTCTTCCATATCCATGCCATTGAAAAAAATTGAAAAAATAGTTTCTACAATTCTAAAATTATTTTTTAGAGGCAATTTCAAGAATTTTTAAATTTTTAATAAATGGATAAATGGAATATTCTTAGCATTTTATGAATATTTATTTTTGGAATTTTTATCAAATATTAGAATGTAATCATTGTTTTAACATATATGGAATGAATGATATTTTATTCCACAAAAACGCCTCTATTATTTCAGACCTTATTACTAGTTTCAAAAGATATTTCCAATGAAAATGTTTTCATTAATTAATCATACTTTTTAAGAACTTTGGTCAAAATTAATGGGATATTTACCTCATGAAATATACCTATAGATATTACAAAATCATTTTCCAACTAATTTTACTTCATTTGAGTTTAATTAATCATTATTATGGATATGATCTAAGGTATCCATCCTAATTCATCCTCTAGGAGGTTTATGATTATGATAACAAAATTTTGACAAAACCCATTTCTTTTCATGGGTTTTTCTATGATCAATTGATGAATGTTTTATGAAACCTATTTCCCTTATTAGGGTTATGATGTAATGATATATAGAATTTTTTATTATCTTGTGGAAAACATATATATGTTTTTCATTATGTGACTAGTGGTTCCTTTATAAAACAAATATTATTGTTACATTATAACTGAGGATAGTCATTATGTTATATACAAGGATGAGTGGTTATTTTATAAAACAATATGGGTGGGACCGTAATTATATATTCATCTAGTGCATTTCGTAAATATTGATAACTCATCATTTAAATACGTTATGAGTGAACATAATTTCATGTTCACAATTTTACTCTCGGACCTAGTTTTCATGTGCATAATTTTTTTAATATACCTATTTTTCATGTTCATAAGTTTATGTGAGATATCAATTTCATTTACATAACCTCATGAGGAAAATTATCTCTATATATAAATGTTCACAATTATATGAGATTATGTTTTTCTAAATTCCTAAGATTAAGTTATCCTCTCATGGACTATGATCATTGTTTTCATTATGATTCATGTCGTAGAACATCCAATATATATTCCATGACTTTCTGATGGATTATTATCATTGTTTTCATTATGATTGATGTCGTAGAACATCCAATATATATTCCCTGACTCAATTTTATGATATATGATATGTATGGTAAAGATTTCAAATTGTATTCAAATTTTTTGCATACCATTATACCAATGATATGATGATATATCACTTTTTTACCCTTTCTAAGCATCTAAGATCAACCTTTCTTATGTTTCATTTTTATAGGTTATAATGAATGGATTTATGTAGGGTATGTCTAAAAATGTACTATATGGGATGCTCTCTGTGGGGTATGTTGAATATATTTCATGGAATATGATGTTGTTGTGTCTGATCTATGTAGACAATAAAACATTATGGTCCTCACCCATGTTTTTGTAAAATAATATATATATTCACCTATTAAGATATAATACTTATTTATGAAACACATACATAGTTATAATGTTAATTACAGACATTGGTCTGGGCCACTTCTTAGTTGCATTTATCTTAGAAATGGACTAAAATAATCCATTTTCTGGTGATAAAAATCCCCAAGAGTGAAACTTCCTCCATCCAAAAATAAATTGTATTTTACCTTGAATGTATCTTCTCTTTTCACAAGGTATTTATCATGGTATTAAAATTATATGTATACTCCCTATCTATTTTGGAATATATAATAATATCATCTATAAAGACTACCAAAATGTTTTTGAGGATACATCTAAAGACTATTATTTAATTACATAGAAATTTATGGAGCATTATTGACTATTAACAGCATCACTATGAACTCATATTGTCCATAGATTGATTGAATGGTAATCTTGAATATATATTCCTAATTCTACATTAATTGGTGATATCCCAACAAATGGCCTGCCTTAGGGAAATAATAGGCCCCAACTAGTAGATCAATCAAGAAATATATTTTTGTCAAGGTAAACTTTTTATTTTCTATTATTTTATTGAGTTCATGATAATCAATTCACAGGTGCATTGACCCATTTTTATTTATTACAAAGAGAACCAGTGCACCACACGATAAATAACATGATCATTTAAAGCCCATTTCCAGAGTCTCTTGTAAGTGTTTATTCATTTCCTCCATATCATTGGTGGCTATTCTATAGGAATTATTTGATATAGAAATTTATCATGGTATAATTTCAATTGATAAATCAACCTCTACATCATGAGGAAGACTAGAAAACTCTTCAGGGACTATATAAGTTTTATACCTCACAATGTTTATATAATAAATCAGTGTTATATATTTTTTATCAATCATTTGAGAATGATATTGTTGATAATAAGGAAATAATATTTTTTAGTTGATATGAATATTCCAATGAAGAATCATCAACTTCCTTACACTTGTAGATAATTGGAGGATGACATGGTATATGATGAGTAATCACCCTCTCCCAAAAGTTGATGCTAGATTCATATATGACATTAGATCTATTACAAATATAGTATAGAACTACATTAAATGATATAGGAAATGATTTTATATATGTTTTAGTTGACAAACATTGATCGAGAAGGAGTTTTATACGTGGGATGCATTAACTGATTTGCTTTTTATTTTCATATATAGCTTATCTATGGTGTATTAAAAAGATATTTAAATAGTTCTTCTAGAATACTAAATATGAAATAATTTGTATAACAATAATTATATAGTACATTTAAATCTTTTAAATAGATTATTATATAACCTTTCAATTTTTTATTTAGATTTCAGTCATTAGTAATATATAAAACAAAAATAGGGATGAGAATGCTGAATCTAAAAATTATGATACAAGGGAAACTAAAAACGTAGATAAAATAATTTACAAATAAAAAAATAAAACCATTCTTTTGAGTCTCTAGGTTTAAATCTATGTTATCTATGTTAATGTTTCCTATTTTTTTATAACCAAACAATTTTCTCATGTACATTAAAATGGTTTGTAAAATGTTTGTGAATTTATAAAGCATATCCACTAGGAGTGTTAAAATAGGTGTGTAGCAAGTCCACTGTTTTCTTCACCATATGGTATCTATGTAAATTATAAAAAACCAATTTTTAGGGTTATTTCCCCTTGGAACAAGTGTTCTATGACCACTTCCACCTCTAATGTCCAAACAAGGATGTAATTTCATGGAAATTACTCACTCTATACTTCTCCCAAAATACAAATAAAAATTATATTAGAAGACATATCCCTAGTGTTCTCACAAAAATATTATATTCCTAATCTAAAAAAATTATAGACCCCCATTTGATGCATACTATTGAAACCCAATCCATTTATACATATTAATATATGATATTTATCACAAATATGAATTTAATACAAAGGATCTAGAGGCCTAATATATTTGGGATACATAGTTCATAATACCTAAACGTGAATCATAAATAAAATAATTATATTTATTCTGCATAGTGAGATCCTAAATCCATTTTTCTCCTAAACTAATCAAGATAAACTTGGTAATACATAAAATAAATGGGTGGGCTAAAAATTGTAGTATGGAAATAAACATGATAATAAATTAAAACATGTTAGTGAAATGGCATAACATTCTTAGTCAGAGTAAAGTACACAAGAGGTGGGTGAATTGAGTATCTATAATTTTTTTTTGTAAAAACGTTGTTTAAAAAATAATTCCAAGTAAAATTGAATAGATCCTAGTTAATCAAGGTAATATGATTAGGAAAGTTTTACTATTCAAATAACTTCTCATAATATTGATTAATTCTCAGTAATCTCAATATGAGTTATTGATATTACTTTTGAAGATATTATTATAAGACAAAACAATTATTACTTCTATACAAGATTGACTACCAATATAAATATAGTGATTTGTGAATTATATAGTAAAATATATAAAAACTAAATTAAACAACATAGTGGATAAAACAAGTGGATTAGTCTCAAGATGAGACCTAATACACTCTACTTGGTGATCACATTCAATTAAGATGTTTATATTAATAAAAGGGATCAACACCCTCGATCAGATTAAACAGCAGTGCACAAGACTATTCAGGTCACATGACCTCTTATATAGTTTTTCTTGGGTAAAAACTATAAAGTCACATAAGGACCTCCTCCACCCATATCTGTGTGAGTAAAAAAGTAAAAAAAAGATATGAGAGGAAGGATATCATGTATCCTTCAGTTTAGTGCAGGAGATAGTGTGTGTATTTAATACAGTCACACACACACTTCTCAAAAGCTAAAAACAACACCCAATAGAGAAAATATGGTGATATAATATTAGAAGTTCTCTAGGTGTTATTATAGGCTCCTATGGACTTTTAAGATGAAGCAGATGCAAGTACCAAGTCCTCATGCGAGAAATAGAGTATCGCAAGTCTGGTGCTCTATTTTCCAGTTTGATTTATCTTGTGTTCTTCATGAAGTTGATATTGTGAATATGATTTGGCTCTAATATCTTTTATTCCAGCCTTTTGATTCAATAATTCTTCATGTGTTCTTCATATGAATCTTGGGGCATGTATCGGTCCACTTTTTGATAATGCACGCACTTCAACTACACACTACTGCTCTTTTTTTGTTTGAGGGACACACTATTCTTTTTATTCGAGGAGTTCATATGTTGGAGCTGGCAGGATGCAAGAATCCATCATCTCATACCCCGTACTATCATGTGACATGTCTATAAGGAAATATTAATTATGTCAATGCATTTAAAAGACTCAAATATGAAATTTATAAATTAAATTGAAAATGAAAAAAAGTATTGAAGAATGGTGTCACAGTCTGTCTAGAAATAGTGTCACTTGGAAATAGTGTCACTTGGAAATGGTGTCACCACAAAATTGTGTCACTTGGAAATGGTGTCACCACAAAATTGTGTCACTTGGAAATGGTGTCACCACGGAACGGTGTCTTCTTATTTTCATTTGAGTGGTGAGACTGTCATGATTGAATAATTGTATTGAGATTAGAAACCAGTAGCAAAGATACGGTGTGAGGATCACTGAGTCTGGTCATGGTGTGTTAGTCCCGGTGACTGGGTCACTGTGTTTGGTCACGTTGTGTGGGTCCCAATGTCTGGGTCACGGTGTCTACGTTACGGTGCCTGGTTCAGGGTGTCTAGTTCATAGTGTCTGGTTCATGATGCCTGGTCACGGTGTTTGTGTCCTTTTTTAGAAAACCAAAACCGATGGTAGACTCACAGTTTTTCAAACATAGCCAAATATATGTATATATACATAAGCAGTAATATTCACCGAATGAATTATACTTAATCATTCAAAAAAATCACTATAGAACAAAGTTAAATATATTTTACAACAGTCAGTCGGGATTTATAGGAATCAAGATCTTGAGATAATTTATTTTAAGCATAATAAAACCAAGAATATCTACAAATGGTATGAGATAGATTAAACATGAGTAACAATTTTTCATCATTAAAACACGATTAAAACATGATAAATTCAACAATATCCCCCTTTTTTATGATCACAAATCTTATGAGTGAGGTATATCTCCTTAGTGTGATGTCTCTCCCTTAGTGTATGTGTCTCTCCCCCTTTTGGGATTATAAAGAAGAGTACAATGGTATATAATATAATAGACAATAAGATTTTTAAGGTGCATTTTCTGGAGAAATATGTGTCATTACAAGCAGTAGATAACAACAATACAAAATATCCCTACCAAAATATATTGTTCACTTTTTTCATCGCTTAATGTCTTCTATTTTCTATTAGTAGCAACATCAAGAGGAGCCATAGGAGCAGAGGTAGAAGTTGAAGAAGGGAGTAAACCAACTATTAGAGATGGAAGAGGGACCCCTTCCAAAAAAAGGTTCCAAGGTAGGTTAGGTGGAAGACAAATGTAATTTTTTGTCGATGATAACAGATTTGTTCTAAATTAGAGCTTTAGAGAGAGACATGGAGTTAGAGGAAAAGATATTGGATGAAGAAGGAGGCAAACCAGGCCATAAAGGTGCAGCTGTAGGAGCTGCAATAGCAGTGCTTTACACATGAAGATATGGCCTCAATAACTTGATAAAGTAAGCAATAATCTCACCACCGTACTTTATGTATTTCTCAAAATCAACTTTGATCTCCATTAACCTATTTAACAAATGAGTGAAATTTTTTATCTTTTGAACTTGATTTCTGAAATCTTGTGTGACGGGAGGAAATTTTGAATTCACTACAATGTACATGAAATGGTTTGCAATGTCATGCTTAGTGAAAATCCCATTGAAGTTGAAATCCACCTTCATAGTAATTTCTCCCTGACCATAATTTTCAAACATGGAATAAATCCTTACCATATAAATGACAATTTCTCTATTTTTGACAGCCATAGATAGATCCTCCTTGTCAATTCAACTTAGCACTAATTGAATTTCATCCTTAAAAACAGTTCTGAGTAGATCACTATCAAAGGATTTAGAATAATATCCCGAGGAAATAGAGGTTGTAAAAGTTGATGTGAGGGACTTGAGCTGATTTAGAACATTATGTAGACATACCTTATAGTCATCAAAACAAAATTGAGACCATTAACAATCTCACACATTTCTTGAATTATATTCTTGTTTCTCTCAGCCACCTTTTCAGCTAACGAAGTTAGGTGTGGTTGAATGATAGAGGAAACTTCTTGTGGAATCTGACCACTAACATCCTCAACATGATGAGAAACACGATTAGGTCTGGATTTCTATACTTTCTTCATATCTTCAACCATATCTTTGAGAGACTTCACTTCATCACTCAGTTGTTTGTTCTCAGTTATGACCTCTTGAATTTCATGAATCATTTTAGGCTGAATCTTCCATATGATCTTTTCTAATATCCTGGCATCACTTATTTTACATAGGTTTTTCACATAAGATGGTTGGGTGTTCGAGAGATGTTAAACCCCATCCAATAACGTATCTCCACAGGCTTTCAGATCATTCTTGCCCATGAATGTAGAAGGTTCTTGTAATTCTTCGATAATAGGAATTGAGATAGGATTAGGTACCTCTGTAGAGATTACATCACGAAAAGATATCGGTTTCAATTAAAACACAATAGATAGGTCTATGCCTTTAACTGAGGCTTCATGGGTATCATTCACATCAATATATAAAGGGAACTTGTAGTAGGTGTCAAAAGTTCTTTGATCAAAAAGTTTAGGAATTTCAACACATTCTAGACTAGGATGCTGCTCCCCCTCAACATGTGCATCTCTCATAGCACTATGATATTCCATTCTTTGATCTGTTTTCAATATTTCATCTCTAATATCCTCACCCATTGCATTTCTAGACGTCTAAAATGCTTTCTCCATTCATTCCTCAGCATAGTGTATAATCTTAGGATCATCTTATTCTACTAATGGTTACTCAAAATCATCTTCATTCTCAAGAGAAATTTCTTCTTCTAGATGCTCTTTCAGAATAAATTTTCTCTTATATTAACAACATTCTCCTGTATAATTAGGTTCATCTTCTAAATCAACAGTTTCTTCAGGAAAAAGTACTTCCTTATCAACTATGTCTTGAAGAATAGGTCCATTATCTATGATGTATAAGATAGTTTTCCTTGTAGGTTCAATAATATCCTTTTCATCTTATTCCACAAAATATTCAACAGTTTTATTTGGTTCCAAACTAGGACCAGAGATATTTTTAGGTCTTGAATAATTCCCAACTGGATTAAACATTTCATAAAACCTTTCATTATCCTCCACCAAATCCTTTTTATATGGATTCTTTCTAATTTTGATTCTTCTAATTGTAACTGTTGATATAAAGAATTCACAGTCCTTGATGAATTCTTCATTCGGTTCATCCATTCCATTAGCATATAGTATAGTATATATTATCCTTAAGTAGAACAAGGAGGTATAATTTGAGGATTCATTAATCAAATCACACATATGAAGTCTAACATACATGTAGAGGTTAATCATCTGTCCATTATTCATAAGATGTATCCAAAATATATCTTGATATTTTAGGGTAGAAAATCTCATTTTCATGCACTAATCATATTCTGAATAAAATTAAACAATATTCTTGTTTCAGCATCCAGCTCAGCAATAATTTCTCTTTTCATTGGTTTATTTCCTATCAAGCATCCCAAGGCTTCTTTGAAAATAGCGATATGACTAGGACATGGAGGACCTTTCTGATAGTCCTCAAAAATTTATTCAAGAGGTAACCCTAATAAAGTGGCCCATATCGGGGAAGAAAATGTACATATTTGGAAAATCATCCAAATTCTTACAAAAAAGTCATATTCTGTATTTAATGAGAATTCAACAAACTGATAGAATAAACTAGCTTGCTTTGGTTAAATCATCTTGTTCTCATTGGTAAACCAGGTCAGTCATCCCTGCTATTTCATTACTTTGAACACTAAAGAACTACTTGATATCAACCACTTAGGGCATATATTTTTTTATGGTACCTATATTCTATTAACAAGATTTGAATTAAAAGGACCTTCGGGTGCTATCTTTGGTTCTCTTTTCATTTTCTTCTTTGATCTGCCCTTCTCTAGAGTTGATAATGATCTGTGTTTCATTCTGGGAATTTTGTGAAGGTTCAAGAGAGAGAGAGAGAGAACTAAAGGGTTGAAGTAGGACTTACAGTATTAGAGAAGAGAGCTCGAGTGAGGAAAAGAGTGAAACCTATTTTGTTTTAATCATTTAGGGATATTAAGCATCTCAAATTCAAAAGCGTGGGAAAGAAAACGAATAAAATAATCAATACAAGTTTTATGGTTTATAATATAAATAATAAAACGAAAAAAATTTATTATAGTGAGACCATAATAGACTTTCATGGTGAATCCGTAATAGGTTGTCATGGTGAGACAGTAATAGGTTGTCATGGTGAGGATTAGTAAAACAAGGGAGTTACACAACAAAGATATCCTCAACTATACTCCCATTTTGGAATTCACTCTTAACATCCATTTGATATAGTTTTAAATTCAGACAAGTAATATAATCAAGCATAATTATAATGGCTTCATTTCTAGATTCTGGTGCAATGGTTTCCTCATAGTCAATTCCATTTTCTTGACTACAGCCTTGTGCAACCAAACTAGCCTTGTTTCAAAATATTTTACCAGCTTTATCTACCTTATTTCTAAACACATACATAGTGCCTATGGTAAATGTGTCCTTATGCCTGTCAAGAAGTTTCCAAACATTGTTATTTTCAAAAAGATTATGTTCTTCTGGAATATCTATCTCCCCAAATTCATCATCAATAGCATCATTAATGTTTCTAGGTTCAATTTGTGATAAGAAAACTTTATGTTCAACCTAATTTAAAAGAGAATTTATAGTTTGAGTTCCTTTACCTAAATTTCCCACAACAACATATAAATGATGGATCTTAAGGGATCTAAAAGCTCTAGAAAAAGAGGGACTAGTGATTTCAGGTTCATCAGTATGTTCTAGTTAATTATGACTTGAATATATAGAATTTCAAGAACCATAAGTTTTCACAGATTATTTTATAGGATGGTTAGAGGATTTAGTATTGATGTTTAGATATGACATATCATCTTCCAGGTTCACTAGAGAGGTCTTAGTATCATGGGGACTTATCAAATCAAACATGACATAGACATATTATTCCACACATTTAGTTCTTTTTTTAACACTCTATTGGATTTACTAGATATTGAATATCCTTGAAAAAATCATTCATCACTCATGGATGCAAACTTGTCAATATTTTCCTTTGTATTAAGGATATAAACTTTGAAACCAAAATCATTGAAGTAGCTTTATTTGGGTTCTCTATTATTCCCCAACTCTTATGGATTTGTTTTGAGAATGGGTCTAATCAACACACTATTAATAATACACCATGTTTTATTTACTACTTCACCCCAATAATAAATTGGTAAGTCATATTCACAAAACATGGTTCTAGGAATATCTTGCAAGGTTCTATTTCTTCTTTCTACAACTCCATTCTTTTGGAGGTATTCTATAGGCAGATATATTATGACTATATTCATTTTGTGAAAAAAAGGATTCAAACTCTTGATTTTCAAACTCATGTCCATGATCACTTCTTAAGGATTTAATTCTATGTCCAATAATATTTTCTACAGTTTTAGCATATTTGGTGAAATGAGAGTAGGCTTCACTTTTGTGAACCGAAAATATAGTATAAGTATATCTATAAAGTGTTCTATAAGAACATAAACATAGTGCATCCCATTTAAACTAGAGACTCTAGATGGTCAAAAAAGTCCATGTGAACTATTTTGAGATGTTGATATGTTGAAACTTCTTTCTTTTGATTGACGGAAATTTTATATTGCTTTTCCATTTGACAAGGATTGCACACTTTATCATTTAGAAGCTATAGATTGGGTAGGTCTTTAACTAAACATTTTATAGTTAAATTTCTAAGGGATTGAATAATATAGTATTCTAGTCTCCTTTTCCAATGCCAGGACTCTTTGTGAAATACACTTAATCATGAATAATTTTAAGAAACTAAATAATATAAGTTTATAGAGTATACATTTTCATTTCTCAATAAATAAAACATTAATTCATTTTTAGAATTAAAATAATTGCAAGCATAATTATCAAATTTATCATGAAATCCATCATCATGTAGTTGTGAAATAATAAGAATAAAATATATCAATCCATCAGAAATAGGTTTTTGTATATTAAAAGTTAGTTAGAGTTTCCTACTTGGCCAAGACCAATGATATTTCCTTTGGTATTGTCACCAAAAGTGACCTTTACACCATCAACTTTTATTAATTTATTAATGCATGAATAGACTCTTTTCAAGTATCTTGAACACCCAAAATACAAGTACCATAAGATTTTATAGGATATCTTTAAATAATTTTCCATGAAAATAATTAAATAAAAACAGACATTGGTACCCATATTTTTTTGGATACAGTAATATTAGTGACTAGGGATTTATGAACTCACATCTTCCTCATAGGTTTCATATAAACATTATTTAATGTACTAAAAAAATTTACTCATTTTTTTTCTAGAATAGATTGAAACAGTAGAGGGTGTATCATAACTTGAACTAGATGAATGTTTTCCAAAACTATGAGTAAAGATGTATGTCCTAGATTTAGAAGAAAAATTGGTTTTTCAAAAATTTCTTTTACCAAGTTGATACCCCATACCAATAGTATATTTAGGAGTAATATGATTACCTAGAATTTGTACCAAAGTATCTTTACCATTTATAAACCTTTCAAGGCCCATTTTCAATTGCTCATTAGATAGCTTGAGTTCATTTTTTCTTTGATTAATTGAACATTTTTCTCTCATTATACAGTAATTTTATATTTAATAGTTGAGGTAAGGGCATGTTATTTCATTAAACACATGTATTTATCTTTTAGTTCATTACATGTCACTTCATGAATATTGTAATACTCCAAAATTGATTATTTAGACATATTTTTAGAATCAATATCATCTCTATAATAATAGGAATTTTGTTCATGATATTCTATTGTTACCTCAGATGTGTTTTTTATGAGACATATATTGGCTTTGTTACTTTGTGCATCACGTGAAGACTCTGAGTCACTTGAAAATTCCTTAGAAACACTCCAAGTGGCTTTCATTGCATTTTCATACATTCTATCTTTGTTATAATATTTCCTTTTATACTTGAGCTAGGGATAGGTTACCTTTACATGTCCCTTTCACAGACATTCATAGCATACTATCTCATTAGACTTTTCACTTCATTTCCAATCTTTCTTCCAGCTTCCCTTTTGATCATATCTTCCTTTGAAGTTTGGATTTTTAAAAATGTCATGTTCTTGTAAAATTTATTAAACCTTGTGGATAATTTATCTATCTCCTCATCACTATCACATGATGATTTTCTAGTGATATAAACGTATATATAGACTTCTAATTTCCCATTTTCATTTTGTTTATAGGTTGTGGTCTTAAATGCAAAAAAAATCTTTTGGGTTCATACTCCTCTTCCTTGTTGACATTCTGTTACTCTTCATGCATCATTAGTATTAAAATGAGTAATTTGACATGTAACTTTCTGAAGTCACATGACTCTCTAATAGAGATTGAGGTTCCTCTCCATCTATCATATAGGCATCTAAAAATCCTCATGATTTTTTCTTTAGCAGTAACTTCTCTTCCAAGAGAAATAATTGTCTTGATAGTTTCATTGACCTTGAGATACATCTCAGAAATAGGCTCATCAGGTTTCATTTTAAAGTTATCATATTTAATAGTATATGTATTAATTCTCATTTCATTCACACTAGAAGTCCCATCATGTGAAACAGAAAAAGTATCTCAAGTTTCATGGGTAGTTTTACATGTATAAATTAGTTTAAATTCCTCATCTCCTAAAGAGAAATACAAAGAATTAATGTATTTGTAATTTTTATTAAAGTATGTCTTGGTTAGGTTATCCCATGTAATTCTATCAGTAGTAAGAATCTTATACTCATCTATAATTCAAGATCAAATTTCAAAACCCATACTTTCTAAATGCATTTTCATTTTAATCTTCCCTTGGGAATAATTGGTCCCATTAAAGAACGGTGGTCTTTTTTTAGAAGCACCTTACATTCTATAATCCATAATAAAGAAATACTTTTAAACAGATAGAAATTTTTACTTAACAATAAATTTAAAGATATTTAAAGTATAACTAAAATAACTGTTGAAAAGTTTAATCAACGGAGTCTTAATAAAAAATTTTGAATCCAAATGTTGGTCAAAGTAGATTACTCTAGAGGGGGTGAATTGAGTATCTATGAAAAATATTTTTAAAAACTTTTCTTAAAATAGTTTCCCAATAAAATTTAATACAACCAATTTATTCAAGGTAACATGGTTATGAAATTATAACTGTTCAAATAACTTCTTAGAAGATTGATTAATTCCCATTAATCTCAATATGTGTTATTGATATTACTTTTTATCCTTTTCTAATAATGAAAAACAATTATAACTTCTATCCAATATTAACTATCAAAGTAAATATAGTGATTTCTAAATTATATAGTAAAATAGTGAAAAACTAAATTAAACAACATAATGAATAAAACATGTAGTTCAGTCTCAAGACGAGACTAAAACCACACCACTTGGTGATCACCTGACACAATTTAGTTTATGTTAATAAACATTATCCACACCATGGTCAGGGTAAACAACTATGCACAAGACTATCCAGGTAACCTGACCTCTTCCACAGTTCTTCGTGGGTAAAAACGATCAAGTCACAAAAGGGCTTCTTCCAACCTTATTTATGGTAGTAAAAAAGTGAAAAAAAGGTATAAGAGGAAGGATATCTTGTATCCCTAAATTTAGTGTAGGAGACAATGTGTGTTTTCAATACACACACACACACACTACTCAAAAGATAAAAAAAGACACAATAGAGAAAAGATAATGAGATGAGGTTAGAAGTTCTCAGGGTGTTATTCTATATTGTTGTGGACTTCAAGGATAAAGAATATGCTTTTATTGAATCCTCTTGCGATAAAAAGAGTATTGCAAGTCCGTTACTCTGGTTTCAAGTTGAATCTTGTTGGGTTTCATCATGTAGTTGATATTGCAAATATAGCTTGGATATGATCTGTGGAATTCCAACTTCTTGATTCAAGAATTATTTATGAGATCTTAAAATGTATCTTGGTTCTTGAATTGTTCCACTTTTTAAGAATGATTGTTCTTCTGTTATACACTACTTTTCTATTTTTTTTGTTTCAGGACCACACCTGTCTTTTTATTCTTGGAGTGCATGTGTTGGAGATGATAGGATGCATGTATCCTACACATCGTACTACATACTTTCAAGTGAAATGTCTATAAAGAAATATTATTTATGTCAGTCCAATTAAAAGTATAAAATTTTACCCTTATAAATTAAATTGAAAATGTGAAAATTGATTAAATAATCGTGTCAAAGTCTGTCAAGAAAATTTGTCGCATAGAAATAGTGTCATTATATAATAGTGACACTTGGAAATGGTGTCACCATGAAACGGTGTCTTCTTCATTTACATTGAGCGGTGAGACAGTCATGATGGCATAATTTTATTTGGATCAGGAACCGATAGCACAAATGCGGTGTTAGGATCATAGTGTCTGGTCCTGGTGTCTTGGTCATAGTGTTTGGGTCATGGTGTATCATCATGGTGTTTGGGTCATGGTATCTAGGTCATGGTGTCTGAATCACAGTGTCTGGTTCACAGTTTCTGGGTCATGGAGTCTAGTTCACGGTGTCTTGTCACGGTGTCTAGGTGCTTTCCTGGAAAACCAGAACTGGTAGAGGACTCATTGTTTCTAAGACTTATCCAAATATCTCTATATATCCTTGAGCAGTAATATTCACTGAATTAATTAGACATAATCATTAATAAAAGAAATCATAATAGACTAATGTTAAATATAGATTAAAATAATTGGTCATAATTGATTGTAATCAAGATATTGTGAAAATCTATTTGAAGCATAAATAAACAAAGCATATATAAACATGATATGAGATAGATTAAACATGATTTACAATTTTTAATCATTAAAACATGATTAAAACATGAGGATTCCAACAAAAATGATATCTAATAAGATGTGTATCATTAATAATATCATGGGGGATTAACATAAACATCATGGTATCAAATGATCATGACAATATAGGATAGTGGCAGTAATATAAAACATTACATAGGAATAATTCATATTTAAGAACTAAAATAATATCACATTGTGGATGGTGTAAAATAATGGATTAGGTTCTATCCCTAATCCAATTAATAAATTCTCATGAGAAAAAAATATTACACAATGCATTTGAAAACTATCTCGCCACAATCATAATAACATTTTTCTTTTTATATGTTCCATAAATGAAAAAAAATCTTATGAAATAATCAAAATAATTACCAAGTCTTACAAGGTATGATGAGAAAGGGTTAAGAGTCATGGTATTTATAAAAGGATGAGATTGGTGTTTTTTTTAATATTATATTCATTTGGTTTTATTTCATCTCAATAATATCAACATTATAGATTATTGTGACTATATATAGTTAATGGTGCATTTTAGTTTGAAATTTTGTGTGATTAGATCATCCATGACTCATAATTTCATTTATTATTCATATAATTTAAAATATCGTATTTTATATTATTTCACTATTCATAAAAAATCAATTATTTTGAAAAATTACCAAAAAAACACCCTAACTATTTTTCTATGTGTAAATTAAAAAACCGAAATCCATTTTATGAAAATACATACAAAATTTAATATATTTAATTTCTAAATAAAATCTTTATTTATTATAAAAATAAAAATTCTATTATTATGATAGATTTTCAAACCCTTTGGAAATTTAATAATGGTATGCATAAATTATTTTATTATAATCTAATTTCATAATATTAATTTATAAATACATTTTATGAAGATATATTTTCTCTTAATTAATTATATTTATTATAAAATTTTAATTTAATCATTTATGATTTACAAAAAAAATAAAAACTCTAAATTTATGATTTTTAAAAAAATTATTTACATTCAGTATGGTTGAAATTAAAAATATTTTAATTTTATTTGATTTCTAATCAGTTTTTTATAATAAAATATGTGAGGAAAATATTCTAATGGTCCATTTACTTTTTATATTGGTCTAAATACTATTCCAACTGTCAGTTTACTATTCCAATAGTCATAATAGTATTCTAATTATTAGATTTGTAATGGTCATATGGGTATATTCTTTCTCTAAATATATGATGTTTCATTCATTCTTCATTCACTTATATTCATTCTCAGTGTTATATACATTTTCATTTTCTAGATTAATATTTCATTATTTATATTCTTATTTGTGTCTACAATATTTTTCATCAGTGTTGTTATCATGGTTGATTGAGCATATCCAAATATTTATATTATAGTTATTATATTTTTTATTTTTTATCTCCTTGTAATATTTTCAATTCTTATGGCCATTTTTTTTATATGTGATTTTTAAATTAATATAGTAAAATATAGTTGGTTTTATCCCATGGTGAATATTGATTGTGCTGCATTTCTAAATATAACACAATTATATATTCATTAGAAAAATTCTATTGATATAATTTAACTCATTAAATCATGTCTAAAACATATAATTCCTTATATATTCTCGTTGGATATAGACATTTTCATGTGGAAATTAGATTCTGTGAATTCTCCCCTTGGATCTAGATTTATCAATATGGACATTGGATTCCATGGATATTCTTCTTGAATAAGGATTGTTGACTTATAATGAAGGTATGAACATGATTACCTCCTAGGAACAGATGATACCCTTGATGACTTATTATATTTGGATAAATATGGAATTGGACAAAGAATATATGATAATTCATTGGTTTAAACATAGAACATGGGGATCAATAGTGGTTTATTTTTTATGTTTATTTTATTTTATAGTGGCCACTAGCATGTAGATTTATGCAGATTGAATATATTATTGACAACATTGGTGTTCACCTACTGAGTTGTACTTGTACCTTTCTTCAGTCACTTATGGTGACCAAGCATACCAATGGTTAGTCTTTTCGCAAGTGTGTATCATGGGAGATAGAAACATGAAATAATTTGAGACCAGTTTTTCAATATTTTAATTTTTCATATATTTATCCTTTGTTGAACATATGGAATATGGTCCTCCCATGGAGGATCTATTTCTATGTATGACTTGTTTGAAATTTTCATATCACCATTTTGGTATTGCAGATGTTATATTGTTTATTTTCACTTGACATGATTTATATATTCACTATTCATATGGTTTTATAATGTTGTTATTAGTTCCATAGTTATTTCACAATGGTATTAGGGTATAGCTCATAATACATGTATTATTTTCAGGTAGGACCACCTTTATAGTTTATTTCCCTCATTATTTTACTAATCCGTAAATAATTATGGTGTTTTATTTTTCATTGATGGGTTTGGGATATTCCATGAGGTTTTCATTATTGGGAACCAAATTTTATAGCATGGTGTTTATCTTGTGTGGTAGAGGAAACAAATATAGTGTGGTTGGGATACTATGGTGTAGTAAATAATTTATTTGGTTTTAGGAACTTTTTAATAGATGCAGCAAGGGGTAAATGTTATGGAGTATTGTCTTGGTTGATAGAACTCGGTTAGTTCTCCCAATATTGAGGTCATTATGCCATGGAGCTAGTCTACATTGTATCCTTTTTATTTGATTTAGTATTCTAGGTTGTAATTTTGTTCTTAAACATTTGTGAAATATTCTTTTTTTATATGATATCTATATGGACCCCTTTTTAAATAATGGAAATATTTTTAAGGAGACTATGCCACAGTGTATTACTTTACCTTTCATTATAGTTTTTTCACAACAATCTTGTTTTCATAATGTTTTTTGGAATACATAAAGGTGTTATGTTTTCTAGTTTCCTCTATAAATATCTTATAACCTTGAACCCAGCCTTCTCCCTTCACCTAAACTTTTTCTATGAAAATGGAGAATTTTTTTGGACATCTTTACGTGCCCCAACCCAATTCCATGGCAGATCATGATGCTGATCAATGTTGTGGTCATCTCTTAGTAAGTGGTTATCTATTTTGGACATTGATTTAGTTAATTATTATAACTATATTACCTCTCCATAGGTGATAATTTTTCTTATTATGGGAAATTATAGGATCCATATTTCTAATAAAATTGTTTTTAGAATAATTTTTTAATTGAGTTGTTTTAGTTAGATACTAAATCCATGTGGTGTGTTGATTCAGAATTATGGTGGTAAGTGTTTACATTCTATTTTTTATTTATAATGAATCCATTTGGAGATTAAGAATTTTCAATTAAGAATTTAGGATCCTTTATTGATTCTGAGGACCCTCAACTCATCATTTCTTATTGTATATCCATGGGTGTTGATATTCCAAGTGTTTTAAGGTTGGTGGTTTCATGATTCAGGTTTATTATACAAACCATTCCTACATTATTTTTAAATATGATTTATAAAATGGATCGAAATAAATATTTTTATATTAACTGTGGAAATTGTTTTGAAAAATTCTTAAACGGAATGATGATTTTTTGTGAAAATGTGCTACTTTTGATATTGTTTTGTGAAAGTGTATTTATCTCGTAGTATGGATAATTTAAATATTTATAAACATATTTGGTGTGTTTTCCAAGATGAATTTTAAATTGAATTATTGGGAAATTTCAAACATGAATATAATAAATAATGAGGTAGGTATCCATACCCATGGATGAACTCTTTCCACTTATACTCATTTTTTTACAGTAATGTGATATCAAGGTTTCTTATGTAATGGAATGGAGAAAAACTCAAGACTAAAATCCTTACCATTAGACATTTTCTTATTTAGTAATTTGCAGACATTGTTTCTTTTTTATAATAATAATTTTATGTGTTTCCTCAAAATTCTAGACCAATGTTAACCTAGAGTAATGTTTTGTTAATTAGTATCATTATAGCATGTGTTCGAATATCATTCTATCAAACTATATATCAGGACTTATTTTTATATTATATCATTGAAACTCATTTAATTTATAACTTCTTTATATGAAACTGTTAGTGAGATCATACTGGGATATTTTTCTCCTACTATTCATACACACATAGTTGTATGAAGATCTTGAATTATCGGATGTAGGTAATGAAAATGTGTCAAATGATTATGGTGTATTTTTTCAATAGTAGGGTGTGAGATTATAAAGGTGAAATCATTTCAAGTAGAGTAAGAACTATTATAATTTTTTACTTTATATTTTTTGGGATCATATATCTTTTTTTTGGAAAATTATTATACCTTTTCATTATTCTCATGTTTTCATAAAACTAAAATTTTCATTCTTTATATCACCATACATCTTGTTATTTGGGTGAAATCAATCACAATGGTAGTTAATCATGTCCAGGTACATGTCCCCATCCTATGGGTCCTAGGAACACCCATTATGTCATTTTAGTACTAGATTAGTCTATTGTTGATTGGGTAATTCTGATTAGTTCTAGAAAATTGGTATTAAAGGAGACATGGTTGCTTCTATTGTCGGAATTTTTTTGGATGTAATAGTAAATGTGATATATGAATATGGAGACTTTCTAGGTAGGTTTTGAATGAGTTCTTTTTCAATATATCATCTCAATGTTCCTTAACATACCCCATGTGATTAGGAAATGTTTCTTTTGGGGATTTTAGTGTTGTATTATCGACCCTTCCATCTCTATATTACTGTTTTATGTAAGTTGTATTTTTCAATTTTATGTTATAATTGATTCACGGACATCATGTTACTTTGTATATTTGTCAATTAATTTAGGGTAACATGACCCTGAAAAATATCCATGACAATTTTTGATTGGGTGTTGCTGATGGACCCTGTATGGGTAATTATCTTGTTGATAGGAATATGATCAAAGATGTGGTGTGCACTTTTTGAGCTTCAAGACAAGGTGAATAACATTCCCCAATCCAAGTAAGATATTCAGAACCTCAAAAGGATTAGGACATGATTTTGGACCAATAATTATTCTAATATAAACCATTATCTTTCCTTGGGAAAAACATTCCACTTGAGGTGACTGATTAGGTAAGAATGACCAAGAGGAACTTTAATTTCATAATGACTCATCATTCTGTGAAGGTGAGATGCACTATAATAAAGCTTGGAAGTCTATGTCAAAGGTGTTGGGACGCAGTTTTTATATCAAGGAAGTATGAGGTCATAGTGTAGAAATGATTTAAGACCAATTTTATAATGAAATTATACGTAGAGTCTATCACCATGGAAAAATTAGGGAGTATCTCACACATGTGAAAGGTAATCAATCAGTGATTGAGTCTGCTAATCATTTCACTAATTATTCCATGTTCTCTCCCAATTTTGTATCTAATGATAATATTGAGGAGCATATGATTCATAATGGTATTTAAGATGATATCTTGTCATAGGTAATCATATTTAATTATACCACCTATGATGAGTTTTTGGATAGGAAATTGATTATTGAGATTCATCTCGAAGGTATGTTATGGTTTACTAGAGTTCTTATTTCCACTTATGAATATGTTAAAGAGAAAAGGAATCAGACCATGTTCCATTGAGTAAATAGTTGTGGTGCCTCTAAAAATTCTCTCCATGAGACATTTTTAGTGGTTAGTGGTTTTATTTTCTTCCAGTGTTTCCAAAAAAGCACACATGAAATGATTTCGGCTCATACTTCAAAAGGTTTTCCACTCATGTGGGTGTCATGGTCACCTGAAGAAGTTATATCAAGATCATTTAGTTTATCCCTCTAGGAAAAAATCATTATCCCCTAGAGGATATTTTTTTCATCTGGATGCTTCACAGACAATGGGTTCCAACCAAAATACCTAGAAATGAATATTTTAATCATAGTATAATAGTATCATAGGAATGTTAATGTGGATCCTATGATATTTAAGGGTATCATTGGTATATTTTTACCATTTATACTACAATTTTTGAAACAGGTGAATCTCACTTCATTTAAAATATATTTATTGTTGTCCATCTAAAAAATCCTCTAAAGGTCATGTCATTTTTATGGAAATGATAAGGCCTCAAGGATAGATGGACTGAGGTTTCCATTTTACCACATACTCTATCTTTATGTGTTCCTTATAATTGGTTTGGGATTTTCTAGTTCATGACTTAGACCTATTTATTATAATTATTGGGATGTACTGGTTGATTTCTCATTTGGTATGCAACGATTGGTTTTCTTTACCAATTTTGATGGGAGATTCCATGTGTTCTAGAGTGAATCTGATCCAAGGTGTCATATTGTGGGACCATCTCTTAATTGGATTGATAATATGATTATTAGATTGACTAGTTCAATGGGAACAATGGTTGTCTAAAGCATATCATCATTCTAGTAATCACAAGTACATAATCAATGAGTTATGTAATCCAAATAACACTATTAAATGATGGTATGGACACTTCAAGCACCTCACACATCATTTGGACTAACTAATTATTGTATTTTATTCATGGTACTGATGAAATGGATTTTCCACCAACATATTTTTATTTTTTATTAGTGTTCATGGATGAAATCCTAGTGTACTCAAGTAACATGGAAGATCATGTGCACCAGTTGAGTCATGTTTTTGAAATTTTTGGGGATAATTATCTTGAAAACAATTTACTGAAATTCAAATTATGTATCTAAGAAGTTATGTTCTCAGGACATGTGATTATGCAATGTGGTATATAAATTGACCTAGAGAAATTAATGTATATATATATCATGGTAATAACCACTGAATGTATTTAAGATTCAAATATTCGGTGGATTCGAAGGGTGTTATTAGATGTTTATAATAGATTTTTCAAATTTTTCTAATCATTTTATGGCTCTCACTCAGAAGGGGGTGAATTTTTTTATGGGAATTAAAGTGTTAATAATCCTTTGATGGTCAAAAATGGTGTTTGTAAATCGATAGAAATTTTGAAATTACCAGCTTCTAGTTTCGGATATTTGGTATATTGTGATGCTAGAGGTGTATTTTTTGGGATACATTTATATACAAGGAGATAATATGGCAGTTTATGGCTTGTGTCATATTTTAAATAATAATAGGAACTATCCCACACATGATTTGGAAAATGTAGTGGGTTTTCATTCCCTTAAATGTTGGTGTCATGAAATTTTTGGGGAAAATTGTTTCATTTACTCAGGACAAAATATATTTTTTACATCTTATCTAAAAATTATTTTATCCTCTAGTAAATGAATTGAAAGGACTATCCACAATTATTTTATGCTAAAAATTATAATACATTAAGAATTCATAATGAATTCACAAACTCTCTTATCCTGTAGTTACCTTCCAAGGCTATAATGGAAGTGAATGATGAAAGGAACTTAATAAAATGCTTTCCCCAAATGAAATTAGGAGTTAATGAGGATGAGTATGGTTTTGTTTTGATAATAGTTTGTGTTATTTTCTCTATACTTGAGATGATTATAAAATATTTGTGATAATATAAGGTGTTTATGAGTATCATCAATTATTTATATAGTGGGGAGAGCACCTGAAAATTTTTCTCTCTTTGTATAGAGAATTATTTTCTTCACGAACTATTATATTGTTCCATTTCTATAATAAAGTAAATGTGGGGATTTTTTCATCATTCATTGTGGGTTATCTATCCAAGAACTATAAAGATGTTTTATGACATGAAGATTCCATTTTTATGATTTGGTTTAAAATATTAAATACCCAAAAAAATTATATGTTTCAATGGAAAACATATAATGGTTGATCAGAAAAAGCCTTCAGTTTTTTTCATTATATCCTCATGAAAGCATCTAAATGGAATGGATTTTTGATGGATTTCTTAATTAGTTTTCTTTTAACTCCTTGATGTAAGAATTCCATTTTGGTGGGTATCAATTGGTTGACTAATTCAGCTTACTTCTTACTAATCAATGACACAACTAAATTTTATGATATTAGGAAGTTCTGTGAGTGAGAGGTCATGATAATTCATGGGACTCTTATGGAGATTTAATATGATCGGGACCATATTTTAACCTCGTCATTTTGGAAGGTCCACTATGAGGAAATTGGGAATTTGGTTAGGTTGGTCCTAGAATATCATTCTTATACAGATGGGTAGACTGAAAAGGCTAATTTTATTCTAAAATATATTCATTTTGAATGTGTCTTGGGCTTCATAGGAACATAGGAAACCGATCCGGTTGAATTTACTTATAATAATAACTACTATTCATTTATCAGGATGAAACCGTTTAAATTTTTGGACATCCATCCTTATATATCTCCTCTATATTGGTCTGAGTTATGAGAACCGTACATGGTTATAAAATTTTTGGTTCAATATATAGTAGTGAAGATCCAATTGATTGGATTTTTATGTTGGTTAAAATGTTTTGTTGAACACCTCACCCTATTGGGGTCATCAATAGATCAAAAAGAAATGTGATCTCACCCCTAGGTATATGGGATCATTTGAGATTGGTTAATGGCTTGGAATGATTGAATAGTAATTTGATTTACCAATATGGTGGACTTTAGTACATGACATCTTCCTTGTTTCTCATTAATTGTGGTGATATGTGGTTTCATTATTTGGATTCATTCTATAAAACATGATTTCATTATCTTCTTATTCAATTTCTAAAATGGATGGAAAATAGGATTTTTTTACTTTATCTTTTTGAGGTTTTTGAGTCATTTATAAAAGGGAATGAGAAATGTTGTGAGAAAATCTTTTGGTTTTGATATCACTATATGAAAATGGATTTCACCATTTGTGTTGTTAGAAAATTTGTTATAAAGATAGTTTTTTATGGTTACAAAGATGAAATAACCATTGAATTATTATAACAAGGTAAAACTAAATTCAATCGAAGATAAGGAAGGGATACTTCCATAGGTATGAACTTCTTTCCCCAAGACCTATCCTACTAGGGTATTGTGTGCATATCTTTTCCAATGTTATGGAAAGTAACCACTCTTATGAGTGAAATATTTCCCAATACATCTATTCTTCTAGGGTAATGTGTCCACCAGGTAGCCTAATAATCATGAAAATTTTATGTGGATCCTCATTGACCTAGACTAATATTAACTGAATAGAATTTTTTATTAGTCATTAGCCTTGATGTGTGTGTTAAAACGTTATTAAATTCTTTGAAACCCTATTGGTATGATTAATGGAAGTTGAAAATGTTGATTTATCCATTATTTAAACTAAACAGAATCTCATGACTATTTTTTAAATTTCCTGAGTGTAATTGGTTTATTTTATAAATTCTTCTTATGAAATGCTTGGTGGGATCTTACAGTGCTCTATTTCTCACTCTGTGCATACACCATTGAGTGTGTGTTGATCTTATTTTACCTAATGCATGATGGGGAGAGGTATCATAGAACAGCTGTGGATTTTTTTAGAGTATGGTGTGAGATTCTAGATGTGACGTGACGTTACATGGAGTTAGTACATGGTAGTAATCAAATAAATCAATTATTAATAGATATTGGAAATTATTTTTCCTAATGATTGTATCATTCCAGTATTTTATTTTTTATCACAACTGATATTTTGTTTATTTATATCACTATAATTCTAGGTCTTTGTGATGAAATCATTACCAAATGTAGTTCTTAATTCCCTAGAATGTGTTTCCAACATATGGGTATCGGGAACACCATTTAGGTCCTGTAAGGATCATCTTTGGTTATGGATTGTTTGCTAATATTGGTTTTTTGACATATATTCATTCTAATGTTCTTCAATATTTCTTTCTCAATTAGTTGTAATCCTCTGGAATATGGGTATTTTTCCCTGACGTCATGTGACACCATCACTATTTGTATCATAGTGTGAACTGGTTTGGGGATTTCATAAACTAGTTTATGAGAGTCTTTCCATTTTTAATATTTTTTGTAATGTTAGACAGAATATATGACATCATTTGAACTTACTGTGTAACATGTTCTTGGTAGTTTATATCCCATGTGTAAGGAAGGATTACATACAAGGGTGAGATTGTTTTTTAGGATTTTTACATTAATGTTGAGTTACATCAACTCATTTTACACACTTTATTTTAGATTTTTTTTGAATCATGGTAATTAATATCTTATATGGAATGGAAAAAATGATTGTGTTCTTGCATCATGTCATGCATCTACTATTGAAATTCTATTCTATTTATTACATATGTTTGGTCATATATTCCCCGTGCATGTGGAAATTATTTGAAGTGACTGTATTAAATTATATAATGATTTCCCATATAAAATGATGGTGGAATGTTATCTTACTGATTCTATAAATGGTAGAAAATTTGAATTACAATTACTTATTTGGGTTAAATTATGGTGTATGTAAAATAAAATCCCAAATTTAATTTATAATTTGTTTTCCTCTAGAATATTTAATTAGAACGTCTTGTAATTGTTCCACTATTTTGAAATTCATATTAAAAAAATGATTTTAAATGATGTGATCGTATATTCATATGAATTAGTCTTTAGTGTCGATATTTGTGTATACATAGAGTTATTGATTTATTAGAATTTATGTCATGGGGTGTAAAGAATAATAGTATGTCATTCTTATTATTTATTTCCAAATATAGTGATATTAATAAATGTTATAGTATGGTTTTCTAAGGTATTTTTTTTGTAATTAGTATATATATTCCTCCATTATTTTCCTCTCATATAGTTTGAGGTGGCTAACGGTGACTATTCCCCACTAGTGGTTGTGATCGATTCTTCTAAAATGTTAGGGAATGATATATTTTTTTATCTTTGTGAGAACTTATTATGATTCAAGCAGTTGATGATGAGAGAGGTTCCTCAAGATATTCATATGGTTTCTAATCTAACAAAAGTGTTTCAAATATATAATCTTTTATTTTTCACTAGGTAGCAAAGTCCCTGGGTAGATGAGTTTTTGATAGTTTCTATTTAGATAATATTTTTTCATCTAGAGACACCTTCAAATAGGATGTTGAATCATGCTCTCTATATTCTACAAGGCTTAGTAAATCTCTTCTGTGGGTATCATGGTCTCTATAGGCTGAAATCTAGTATTATACTAGATGGAATTCTATGATAGATATATTAATCAATTCTTTTTAGATGAACTAAGAGATGAAAGGGATAGGGATTTTATACACCATTAAAAAAGCGGTATTTCAATGATGTAATATATTAATCTATAGATAGACATAATTTGTTATTCCCTATATTGGATGATAGTGAGATAGCTAGGGTGAGGCATTTTGATGGCCAATTGGGGTATGATCTCTGAGTGTGGTTGAATTTTTTTGATTTTCTATATTTTTATGGGTTGCGAATCCAGTTCATGTATAGATGAAACTGGGTGAAGGTAGACAATCATTGAAAGGTACATACACAAATTATATAAGTAGTGGTCCATTCGATTGTATGGGCTTCATTATGATAATTCTATGTTTATTTATGGTGGGAAGAATAGTTAGGGTGTTATATCATCCATTCCTCCTCAAGTAGATAGTTTTGTTTGGTTTCATCGTGATGGATTCCATGTAATATTTTTCCTTAGTGAAAGAGACAACCATTTGAGTGAAGATATTGTGAGAGGATGGGGAATTTATAGATGTTCTAATAGATTACTTAGTTGTTTTCTAATAATATATGATTAGGATAGGTATATATGATAGTATTATAGATGATGTGGATGTTGGGTAGTTGATACCCACCAACTGTATTAGTTATGTTGGATGATGGGGTGCTCAGGGGAAGGAGTAGAATTACTAGAAGAGTGGTGCTACATTGGGTATAGAGACTGATGCTCATGATGGAAGAATAGTCCAAGTTCATGTCATTCATCCAAAAATAACTATCCATGATAATGAACTATCTATAATATCAGATGTGATCTTAATGGTCTCTACATTATCATGTTAATTTTTGGACAAGGAGTTATCTCAATCATTCATATCAACATAGTTTTCGGATTTCATAGGCTTATCTTTAGATTATTTATACATAAATATGTTGATTAAAACATCAATATGGGAGTGATCTCTATGGATTCTACTATGTGAGGAATAAACCCTTTTTATTATGAATATAGATTCTTTAAGGTTCTCTTTTTTCTTAATATGAATGGTTTTGATTTAATTTTTTGCATGCACTGGATAGTACTGTATCCATACCATATCCATTTCAATCACAAATAGTAAAAAATTTCATCCCAAAAGAGTGGTAGTTACATCTATCTTCAAGAGTGGGATATATAGGTGGGTAATGCTGGACATGACCATCAGTAGATGAGTATAATTTCTACCCAGAATTCTAGTTATATATTGGATGATGGGGAATTGTAATAGAAATTTTTTTTCGGATTTATTATATCTTTAAGTACTTCATTCTCAATTATTTCATTGGGTTTCTACCCAAGAGATTTGTTGATTTCACTATATATATCTTTCCTAGTGTGGAGCCTATTACCATACCTCCTTATTGGATGGATCATGTGGAGAATATCCCTAATGGGAGGTCTTATAAACTGAGGGATTCATATGGTTGAGTTATTATTGTTTGGCTTCTGTAGTCCTATTTGATAAGAAATTGGATGTATCTTTGAGGCTATATGTTTATTATTCGAAGATAAATCAAGTGATGGTTAAAAATCAATATCTACTTCCATTTATAGACTACCTATTTTACAAAATTAAGTGTGGTCATGTGTTTTCTATGATTTATTTGAAATCATATTATCATCATTTGACTGTGGGGCCTTCATGCATACTTATCACAACTTCCAAGATCATGTATGGTCTATATGTTTATTTGGTGGTACCATTCGGGCTAATTAATGGTATAGTATAATTTATAAACCTAATGAATTGGCTCTTCAAACTATATCTAGAAAATTTTATGGCCATTTGTATTGGTTATATTCTCATATAACCTTAATTGATAGTAGAGTAAACGTTTAATCTAGAGATCATTTTGGGAATAGTTTAGGAGATTTTTATATATAAATATCAACTAATTTAATACAATTTGATTGAATAGGTTGACTTATTAGGGTGTATTAAATTGAATTTTGGTGTATCATTAGACTCATATAAGGATAGTGAAGTGGTTTCTTGGATGTGACCTATGATTTTTTTTCTGGCATCCATAAATTTTAGGGATTACCTACTTATTACAAGAGATTTATTCATGACATCTCAAACTTGAAAGAGTCTATGATATTCCTTTATAAGAAAGGGGTCAGGTTTATTTGGTTTTATAGTTATGATATTCATTTCAAGATTTAAAGTGGATATTGAGTATAGTATTTATCCTAACTCTACCCAAGTTGGGTAGGGAATATAATTTTTACTATGCTTCATTAAGAGTCATGTTGGGAGTGGTTTTAAAGAAGGACAATTCGGTGGTTGATTATAGGATCATAAATGTGAGGACATATTAGCATAACATTATAATAAGTGAATGAAAGAAATTAGTAGTGTTATATGCATAGAGGTGCAAGTAGAATAAACTATTATATGAGTGATTCATGGTGCATACAGTCCATAGGTGCCTAAGTTTCATATTCTCAAAAAAGTACTTGAACCTTCTATAACAAAGATGGGACCACTCTTTATAGTCCCATGATTTTGAGTAGCTGGACCCATGGAAAATGAAATTACTTAATAGATGTATTGATCTATAAGACCCTTTCTCAATTAGAGCATAAGTTTAGTAGAGAGTGGTAGTCGATGTCCATCATTATTGAGATGCATCTATATGTCCAGAAGTAATACTTATTAAGAACCATCATATACTTCTATATCATCTCCTCACTCTTATTTAGGGAGAATAATATCTCAGTATAAGATTTATATTGTCTCATCAAGAGAGACTGTATATCTAATAGGGATTCACCTACAGTCTAGTCTCTTGAAATAGATGAGAATATTCATTTATAATGTTCTGTAATATTTTCCAACAATATAAATGAGGATGTGATGTGTTAATTCGATTTATAAAGATAGATAATACACCTAGGTTTTAAAATGATGTATTAGTTCATATACATATTGTACTTGTGGACTGGGATTTATGGAGACATAACAGATATTGTCTAATGATGGTCATCTGTCAGTAAGTGAAGGTCTGGAAACAGGGTTGCACTGGTCATATACATCTACTACCTATCCTTTAGTATAAATGGGATGAAATGATAATGGATTTCTAGATGAGGTTTCTAAGGAATCCTTGAGGTTGTGATGTGGTACAGGTGGTCAGGGATCAGTTGAATAAAGTGTCATATTCCCCACAAATCAGATATACCTCATTATTTGAAGAGTTGGGAATGGTTTATGTTTAAGAGGTAGTTCTATAACACTATATCCCTTGAATATTAATTTTGACCAAGAATTGTCATTTTATTTAATATTTCTAATAGGGATTAAATGAATTTTTTGGTACAAAGGTGTATCTGAGCACTTCCTTTCATCCATAAATGGAAAGAGATTCCAAGAGTATTATTCAAATATTTGAGTACATACTGAGATCATGTTTTAAAGAAATTTTTGGTTCCTAAGAGAAGAAAATTACCTTATTAGTGTTTTATAAAAATAATAGTTATCATTAATTGATATATATGTATTTTTTATTCCTTATATGGATGTCTTTTATGTTCACGCTTTTTCATACTATAGGGATGAATATCTATTTTCAGATATTTTATTCTATAATCCAATGTTTTTAAACCCACCAGAGTGTTATTTAATGGGAAATTCTTAAATTTTTAGGGATTTAGCTTATTTTTAGTTGAAATGAAAAAATGGGTTAATTCTAGAATTGTAACATCTTTTAAATGTATATATATTTCAGGATGAATCCAAAATACCCTTCATGCCATAAGCGATGAAAAGCGGCGTGACTCCATATTTTTTAAAGAGAAATAAGGTGGAAATTCTGGTGTAGAAATGGTACACATCATGTACATAGAGTAAACCATATTTATTTTCAGTTCATGGCATGCTTCAAACTGTGTTGAACAATTCATTATGAGCATACATGTTGTGAATGACTAGTACATGTCATGAGTCTTCATTACAAGGTGTTTACCTGAATCAAACTAGCATACAATGTTTCTATGTATTCAACATGATGGAGAAATACATGGATCAGATGTACAAAATGTGTAACCCCAATAAAAATCTTGACAATGGTGGGATGCTACAAAATAAATGCGATGCTAAAATGGTTCCCTGTGATTTAGCCTATTAATTGAGGCATCTTCCACCCTTCCAAATCAACTCGGTAGAACTAAAACCAGAGGGAGCCATTCCAGTGGAGATCTACTCAAGGTGATCAGTATTCCAAGATGTAATAAAATCCACAAAGGGATAAAATCTAAAAGGTGGTGGGCAGTGATGATTCAAGTATATTCTCTCTTTTGACATAGTGCAATTTATTATAATATCTTTTCATTTTGGATTATCATAGATATGGTCTACATGAAAGAAGGAGGTTTCTTTCGTTTTCATTTTCAATTTCTTATTTTTTATTAGGAATTTTTATCATATAAGGACTATAAAATTATTTCCCTTTTGTTTAACAATCCTTGGGTGTGGTCTCCCTATTGAGAACAATAATAAAAATTAGCCTAAGTTTCTGATAAATCATTGTGTAATCAATCCACTCCCTTATGCGGATCAAGACCCATAACTATTGTATTGCTATGGTTTCTAGTCAATATGGGTGTATAACATGAGATCATGATTTATACATTTGATAATTAAATTGAAACTCTATTTTAAAAAATGATAAATGGGATGTATGAGGATCTATTATTGACTACAACTTACACATTGGTTTGTTTTCTTTTTAGTACGATTTCCCCTTGATTTACACTAACGAGCATAGATTAATTATCTCATTCTTAATTTATTAGTTTAGTTAATTTCAAATCTTCCAATCTATATTTTTATTACGAAAGTTATAAAAGAAGAGTGATAATAGGAAGATAGTGTGTTGTAAGTGGGCTTCTTGAGATCGACCCTAGGGTGTGCCACTAGTGAGTATTCTTAGGAAAAATTATAAATAAATTAAATTGGGAAACTCACATAAAAACCCATAATGTAAATTTAGATCCATTTATGTGGAGTCCAAGCACTTACGAACAATATTTTTCATAAAAATACAAAAATAAAATATAAAAAAACAAAAATAAAATAGAGGGCTTCATTGCATATCGTTAATTTTCCATGATGAATTTTTATGTGGATTACTTTATTGTGGATAACATTGTTGGTGACCCAATAAATGATGAAATTATGAAAATATAAATGTGAAAAAATTCTATTAAAATAAGATAAAATTATTTTCATGTTGAACAAAATGACTTGACTCTTCAAGAAAATTTCAAGATGATAGAAAAGGAAAGCAAGATGATGGAATTATTGGCCACTGAAGTGGAATAGGTTAAAATGATATGGATGGAAAGAGAAAAAAATAAAATATAAAGAGAAAGATATGATTGTTCTATATAACATTAATGAATCATTTTTTAGGTTGAGGAAAACTTTTAGATCAACTCCCCACTCCAACAAATGATGTTCCCAGCTGCCTTGCTTGTGGAGAAATAGTTTGAAATATGAAAGTTTTACGAAGATTTAATTTCTATTCATTATTTTTATTCAAAATTTATTAATTATGAATTACAAATTTATATACCTTATTCTTATTTTTTATTCAACACCACTTATAAAGGCCCAAGAGGTAGATGATAGTGAAGTTTTTTATTTTGATGAGATGATGGGTGATCCATTCGGGTTTTTCACCGGTGAAAATTATGGTTATGGAACAAAATAAGAAATCCCTAAGGAATTAAATGATGAACCTGAAGCAGATTAGAATATTCATCCCATTCTACTAATTTCCCCACAAGTAGACCCCACTCATCAAGATTAAAAAAATAGTTAGCACCCCTACATTATTTTTCCTCACCCTATGAACCTCATGTTTTCATTTTCATCTTTTCTTAGGGTTAGATATATCTTTATATTATTTATAGATTCTCACTTGTGGAATATACTAACAATTGTCGGGACAAAAAATATGTGGTGGTTTCTAATCAAGTAACATCATACAACAATATATTGGGGTTAGACTACATCAAATAACTAACTAGGGGATGTAAACACCTAGCACCTTCATGTGGGTAAATATAATAATTCTCCCTCTTGATTATGATTTCTATTTATTTTTTCTTTATTTTTCTTATGCCTATGGTTATTTCATTATTTTCAAGTTTAATTTGGTAGCAACTAGGATCCTAACAATGTTTTTTCTCTAAAAAATAAACTCAGGTTGTATATATCCTTCTCATTAGTTTTTCTTCCATTATTTATATTTTTTGAGTTGAAATGAAGGGTAGTGATATTTGATGTGTGGGTGATGGAGTGTCAACATATTTTATTGTTTTGGGTGAATTTTCATTTTCAATTTTTTTGGAAGCCTATGATTTAATTAATATTCTTATCACTTTTCAAAAATCGATTTAATTTGAGAAAATTGAAATGAATTTGGAAAAAATGGATTTTAAATGATTTTTGATGTGAAATTTTTTTTCTTGAATTGGATTTTAATTCATTTTTTGAGTTTGAACAAATTTTTAAAACCCATTCCCATTAAACTATGACATAAAATATTTTTCCTATGCTATGAGGTATTCTAAACAATTTTTATATATTATTCTTAATAATCAAACATACTTTAGAGAAACATGTATGTTGTTTGAGAACCCGAATTTGTGATTTTTCACTTTGAATGTTTTGGATTTCATGGATTTTTTTAATATAATTGAAGCACTACATTGGCTACATACATATTAACCTGAGCCCCACCTTTGCATCTATCCTTCGTAAGTCCTTAGATTCCATGAATTTTCTTATTGGATTAAGACTCATTACAAGATGATTTTTCCTTATACACACACACTCTTGATATTGTTTAATGTATATTTCAAGTTTGAGTGTGGGGGAAGGGCCTTTCTTGTGTGATCTTTGGGATGTGTTTCATTTTTGGGAAGTGTGAGGTGTGTGCCATAATTTTGGGTTGTTTATTATTAGAAAAGTGAGAAAGATTCATCATTTCATTATGCATCATTTTTTTCATTTAGTTCTTCTTCAAAATATGAAAATAATGTTTTCACTTTATAGAGCTTTAAAAAAATATATAAATAAATATTTTTTCCATTATAGATATTTATAAAAAATATAGAACATGGATGATATAATTATTTTCAATAAATTATTGTCTCATGTCCCATGTCATAAAAAAGGGGTGGTATTGTGTTTCACATTCTTAAGGGGATTTGAGTGAGGTATATCCTGTGTTTTAACTTGATTATTCATGCATTTTACATAAGTGTCAAACCTCCTATTTCCAGATGTAGAAATTTTTAATCATTTTCCCACCTACCCTAAAAATCTATTTCATTTTATCCTTAAATTAAATCCCTCCTGATTGAATTCATTTTCATGTTCACACTGTGGGGAAATTAGAATTTTCACAATCCTATGGTGATACATGAAAATTACAAGCAAGAGAAGAACTCTAGATTAAATTTATTTTGAGTGAATTGTGAAATAAATGTCAATGTGATATCAGTTTTGATTGGGAAATAGATGAGTTTATGAGGTTGAACTTATTTAAATGCGAGGAATGAAAATGATAGGGAATATTTTTCATATAGAAGAATTGATAGAATTATGTTGTGGATAATATTATGGTTGTTTTCTCATTTGTGATTATTATATGAATTTTGATTTGAATATTTGATAATTTTATTGAGAGTATAGTGGTTAAGTGTGGGGGATTGAATAAGATCATAATTTAACATATTTTATTCTATAATTCAATTTTATTAAACTCACCATAGTGTTATTCAATGAGATATTGTCTGATTTTTAGGGGTTTATATTATTGTGAGATGAAATGAAAAAATGGATTTATTCAGGAATTTAATCTACTTTTAACTACTTGTGTACTCTAAGATGAATCTAAAATACCCTTAACACAATGATTGAATCTAAGAGATGTGACACCAGATTTTTTTGGGAGAATAAAATGGAATTTCTAGTAAATAAATGATACACATCATGTATTGGGAGTACACAATGTGTAGATTCACTTCATGAAATACTCCAGATCGTTTACCAAATTTCATGATGACTATACATGATGTGAACTACCTGTACATTTCAAGAGTCTCTAATACACAATGTGTTCCTTAGTTAAACTATCGTACAAAATTTTTGCAGATTCAATGCAGTAGAGAAAATCATAAATCTGAAGTACATGACGTGTAAACCTAGTATATGTCATGAATATTGTGGGACACCGAAAAATAAATGATCCACTACAATGGTTCCTTCAGATTTGGCCTATAAATATAGGCATCTTACACCCTTCCAAATCTTCCTAGGTGAACTTGCACGAGAGGGATCTGTGCCGGTGGAGAACCCCTCAAGAGGAGGATTATTCAAAGATGTAATTAAAGACGTGATGGGATAAACTCCAATATATGGTGGGTGGAGATGATTCAATGATATTTTTCCTTTTGATTTTGTGTTATTTGTTGTAATACCATTTCATTATAAAGTATCTTAGAGACAGTCAACCTGAAGGAAGTAGGTTTCTTTCTTCCACATTTTATGTCTCTTCTATTTTGATCATGAATGTTTATCATCTTATGACTGAAAAATTATATCCTTATTATTTAAAATTCTTGGCGTGAAGTCTCCCCATTGATAACAATAAGTTCAATTAGTCTAGGTTTATTAGAGGACTTTATGTAAATGAACCACTCTAATAAGGTGATAAAACCCCATAACTAAGGTCTCGCTATTTTTTTTAGTCTATATAGGTGTATAAGATGAGTTCTTGTGTTTACATTGGAAAATAAAATTGAAAATCAATTTTTGACAAGATAAAGTGTTTTTATAATGATAAATGCTTATCCACCACTGCCTCATTGGTTTTTTTAATTTGGTTTAACTCTAATTTTCAATAACTAATGTATATATATTATCCCAATTTTAATTTATTAGTTTAGTTCATTTATGATCCCCCCCAATTTATATTTTATTATATTTGTAATAAAATAAAATTTATAATATGAATATAGTATGTTGTAATCATCCACATTGAGATTTACCAATGTTTTTACAACTATTTTTCACTCTTAGGAAAAATATGAAATTTATTTAATGGGGAAATGCGATTAAAAACCACTATCATCATAGAGGTTAGTGCATTTTTAATGATTTGGTCGAGTTTTGTGCAATAGATCTTGGATTATATTTAGTTAATTAATAAATTTTTATAGAACTTCCATAGTAATAAAAGGGTGGATATTGACCTTTAGTGTTTGAGTTCGTTGACTGGGTATTTTAACGAGTGTTTAATTGATTGGGACATTTCCATTTTTTAATGTAAGGAATGTTTGCATCTAGATATAATTAATAGTCTAATATATTTGGTAGGGTTAGTATTATGACATCCCTATTGGATCTTCCCCATTTTTATTTCTATTCACAATGTATTCCATATATTTTATATTCAATGGTACTATCTTGTTCCACCTCATGTGATAGACATTGATTGTTTTTAACTGAAGTAAGATGCATTTTTTAAGGAGTATCTAGTTTTGAGCAGTATAATGAAGCGATAAATATCTATATGGAAATAAATTTCTAGTAGTATGAGTATACTAGATTATTGGCCTTATCTGGGGAGAAAAATTATACTGATAATAAGATGTGTGGAGTTAGTAGCTTGTGTTATTTAGCAATGAGGCCTTGTGAATCATGTTAGTGGATCATGTGGATGAAATGTTATATGGTGGTAAGGTATCAAAAATATGGGCTTCCTTAATCTATGAATCCAATTTAATTTTTATGAAAGTTCATGATTTTCATATTTTATGAATTATTTATGTTTTTTGAGGATAAAGAGTGGTTTAAAAGAGTTGGATGGGGCATATAGCTAAAATTTAAGATGCAGGTACACAGTCATGGTGTGATAGTGAATTTTATGGAGAGACACATGGAAAAGGGATTCAAGTTGATCTATGACAAAATAAGTACACCATGAAGACTCCTATGTTTTGTTTAGTTCCTCAATTAGATTGAGGTCACTCTAAAACCCTAGGTTTCATTATATAAAGGTATCTATGTAGATGTAAGGATCTCAACCTGACTAAGTTATATCATGACTCAAAGGGATTCCTTCTATGACAATATTCGGGTAAAAGGTAGGATCTCATCCAAGGTTTGGTCACATCATGAACATTCTAATATGTGTTTTTTAATTATGTAATTAATTTAATTGGGTTAAATATTAATATGTTCTCTCTACTACTCTACTTTTCATGACACCCTCCACACATCTTCTGGAGTTCATTCTCTTCTATGTGAGTTCCTCCTTCATTCTATGATGGAATCACATGTCATTTTATCTAGTAAATATCTAGTGTTATGGAAAACACTCATCATTCCTACATTCAATGATTTATTCACTATTTTTTTGTCTTTAACAAATCATAATCATTTATTACTTATTTTTGGATTTTCATCTTGATCATTGATTATTATAATCTATTCTCGAAACACAGTAATAAATTTAATTAATAGGGTACTATGAACCTAATTTAGAGGTTCCTTAAACTGTCACTTTGAGAATATAATCATTTTTAGTGTGTGTGTTGTGTTGTCACCAAAAATTAATATACATGGATCTAAATTTCTAAAAAATAAATAAAATTGATGTTTCTTTTAAGTAATTTATATTTTGGGTCATGAGTGGCCTATTGATGAAAATTAAACTAATCCATTTTTCCTCCATGTGAGGGGTATCTAACCAAGAGTAAAAAAAATTAAGTGGTCACCCATAAGGAGTTCCCAAAAAATGACCTAATAAAATTGTGTGGATGGCTAATTCAAACCCAATATCTATTACTAACGCATATCATGTGCGGTAAATAATATAACTAATGATTTAAGGATGACATGGATGATCTACATGGATCCATATTTAGGATTATTTACATAGGATTTTTTTTATTCTTTTTTTTATTTATTCCTTGGGATCACTTGGATGTTTTCCTTATATTGGAACTTATGAATATGGATATGGGATTCTTTGGTTCTTCTCCTTGGATCCTAATTCATAAATATGAACACATGATTTCTTGGCTTCCCAACATAGATCTACATTTAATCTAATGGATATGGGAGTCCTTGGATTTCTCTTTGGATCCAAATTTATGAAAATAGAAATTAGATTCCTTAGATGTGATTATTTTATCTAGATTTATGCCTAAGGATATGAAATTCCTTGGATATTCTCATGGGATATAGATTTAGGCCAACTAATATGGGATACATAGGATTAACTACATGTAAATATCTTTATTCTTGATCAATTGTTATGTTTAGATATATCCCTCGTTGTTTGAAGTAGGTATGGTCAGTTCTGATTTACACCTTAGAACTTGAGGATTAGATATGCATGTGTTGTTTCGTTACATCCTCATGGGAAATAAAAATTTATAACATCATTGGTGAGTTTTTTAATCCTCTAATAACCACAAAATATTTTATGGAGTAATTATATGGTCACCCCGTAGGGATATGAAATCTATGAAACATATAAAATGGTTTAATAGAGGTTGGACCATTAGGGTTTTTGGAAGAAGTAATGATAATTAATTTCCATACTGATATTCAATTTACTAAATAGTGATTTGGGATCAATTTTAGAGGATTTATTCATAGATAATCAATCCCTCATTCATGTAGTGATCTTACATAATTTTAAATAACGTTTTTCTTATATATCCAATTTCATTTGGTCAAATAAACTGATTCTATAAAATTCGGTTAAAATTATTTGGACTAAGAATAGTCACCAATTCATGCACATTAAGTTAAATTTTTAATGTTAAAGATAATAAAATTTATTAATAATAACATAATCCTATAAACTATATTGGTTTACCTATTAATAATTTCACTTTATTTGGTTCATACAAAGGTTTGTGATGAAATTAAATTCCAAACAAATTCCTAGAAAATCACATTTACCAAGGTTTTAGTTTAACTATTTATTAACATTATATCACCCTATAAATGATCCATCACCCCTTATTGAGACAAGACACACATCATAAAAAATATATCACCACATGTGAGGAAGTAAAATTAATGGATTAATTCATGAAAATTTAAAAAAATGAAAATGAATGAATGGAATATCAACATACATGAAATTAGAAAAAATTTCGAGGAAAGGAAATAGAATTGAAGAAACTTTACTAGAATCAATGTATAAGTATATCTATATTATAATATTGAAGGAAATAAGTAATAAAACCAAACAAGTGAAAATATTCTAAGCCTCCCAAAAATTTTACTACACCTAAAATATAAAAAGGATACCCCCATTCTCAATGTGAATAGGTATTCAAAATGTTAAAGGTTAGGGTACCCTTAAAAGGGCCTCAATAATAATATTTTAATTTTATGCATATTTTATTCATGACATGATTTATAATTTGAATATTCAAAGTATGTATCCTCCTTAAATAACTATCATCATATCTTTGGACAATATGGATGATTCAATAGTCATCTTTGGATAAAAATATTCATTCCATGATTGGTTTTAATTGAATGAATGATTTTATCAACCTGGATGATTTCATTGTTGCACTCCCTTCACTTTCATACAAAAATTCACATTGTGAAATGGGAATCACTCAATAAATGATTTATATTTTTTCAATTTACTCAGAAGCAAATCCATAATATTACTACCACCAAACCTAAAAATATCCAAAAAAATTAGGCATAAAATAAGTAAGTAACTATAAATAATTTAAAATATGGATCCAAGTATATATAAAAATTACACATATGAAACCCCCAAAACATTAAAAAATTCATGTCGCTAATAAAAAATCATCCCAACAATGATTTAATAGGACAAAACATCCAAATGGAGAGAAAAATAAGCATGCCAATAGAATCATGTATTAATAGAAAAATATTAGGACTCAATGAAACATTCCTCTAAGAATATTAGTCATGCTTCTTGTTTTTTATTTTCATTCTAATGCACAATACATGTATTCTTCATTTCTAAATCATTCTTTAGAGATTGTGTGAATATGGTGATATAGAATTCTATGAATTTTCTCTCATCAGTCAAGGTACAATTTTTAATGAATATACACACAAACCTTGGATATAATCTCCAAGAAATATTCATTCATTAATCTCAAATATTGAAATCATAAAAAATGTCAAAAATAACCAGGTGGGATTGTATTAGGTATCAATTGACACAGAGGTTTTGGGTCGGTAGCTAAAGATTTGAAATCTAGTAATGCTAAAAAATGTGGGTGAACTCTAAAATATAATGCATGATAATCAATAAAAAATCACAAAAAAATTACACCTCTAATAATTATGTCACCTTAATTCCCAAAACTCATTATAAATTTCAGGATACATATGAATCCATAATGAATGATACAACCTCAATTAATTTTTTTTCTTTTTGTTTTTTTTAATTATTTTTTCCATTTTCATTGAAATTGTTTCTTAATTAATGTCTCACATTCATCATAAAACCCAAAATTATCTCGAAATAATTGGTCAACAAATAGTTATTTTTTACCCCAATTTGATATAACTCATTTTTAGTGGGGTAAATATTGAATCATAATGAATGAAATACATAATCCTTCCCCAAATCCCTTGAAACACAACCCCACTTCCCCTACCCAATATAGAATATACCTATATACTATCTAAAACCACTTTCCCACACATTAAACAATGAATATGATAAAAAAATTAAAAGAGTAGGGTGGGAAGGTATAATAAATTCTTATAAAGTAGTTATTCCATATCTAAGGAATATCATGGATTGTACATACTAAATTACAATTCGATATTAAGGTAAACCTTAAGGAAAATGGAATTAAAAATAGAAACAACTCTGAATTTAAAAAGTTATATTTTCTAATCATATCTTTTTTATTATACTATTACATGTTCATGTAGGTTTACATCTCCTTAGTACCTCTCATTAAATAATCTCAGAATTAATGGTAAATATTAATTCAAAAATAATATAATGATTGAGAAAATATAGAATAATTTAATCACTCAAAACTTGGATACCAATTAATTGGTCAATAAAATAATTATTTTATAAATTTTGAATTAAAATTTAAAAAACATTCTCAACTTATTAGTCAAACTAGATTATTTCTAAAATGGAATGACAAATTTATTTCATATAAATTTAAATTTAAAAACTCAATTATATTTCTTTTTTCTATTATATTTTAATGTAAAAAAACATATATCCATTGAAAAATGTCACTTCGATTAACGATGATAGTTAAAAACTAAATTGGAAGCAAAAAAAAGGATCCAATGTATCCCGCCACACATAAAACAAAATAGTGTCCCCACTACATGGAATTAAGGTGAGAAAAGTGTAATTCATAAAGAAAAATGTTGATACGCATGATAAATTGCTTTCATGAATCTTCCATAAAAAAATTAGTGTGATATGAAAAACAGATTGGACCATGGCAGGATTTCTATAACGTAGAAAATATTTTTATAAAAACACCTTCACTTGGAAAATTGTGAGATCAAATAAATAAATAATAAATAATAAAATTAGAATAAGTTATAAATAGTAAGTAAAAAAAGTGTGATTTGATGATAATGGAATTATTATATAATAAGGATATTAAATCAGATGCATAACCCTCCAACAAAAAATTGAAAATTAAAAAATATGGGAAAATAGGGGAAATTGTAAGACTTTATAGTGTCATTTCCAATAGTAGTTAAAATATCCTCCCCATGGATAGGATTTTGGATCTGAATATTTGATTCAGTTACAAAAATAGAGATGATTGTAAATCTGGGAAACCATGGGATTAACCAATTATACAATAACATTCATCTTTCTCGAAATGGTATAATAGTTCTAGGTAGTGTACTTGTTTAGTAAAAAATCATGAATATGAAAGGATTTCATGGATCAAGTTACTTGATCAATGAAAGGGACCTCTATAAAGGTAAAATAAATTAATTTATTTCCCCAATTAGAATGATAAAAACATTAAATTGTTAATTTGTTGGGTAGTTTATCATGGGAGACATTATAGAAGAGTTGGGTGATAATAGAGGAGTGGGAGAAAAGATGTAACTAGATACCAATTATGTGGAAGAGGGAACAGAAGTTATCATGGGGATACAGGTATAATGAAAAGTTGGAATAGATGTTCTAAAAAATGAGGGGGAATCTATAATAATTGAATACACTAGTACTAATAAATCCCCATTGGATTCTCTATAAGGAACTAGAGAGAAGTGCCACTGTAATAATTCACTCCCCTTGGCTGATGTAATTTGGAATTGGTAGTGACAATATAGAAGTGATGGGATTTGTGGCATGCATAGTGGATTCCTATGCCTCATAGGTATCCTAAAAATAATATTAATCAATGGAAGATATATAATAGACTACCCATTAATAATTTTTATTGATGTTATAATGGAGAAACATAATTTAGAAAATAATGAGATCAATGAACAACACAATCTATAAGGATGATATTGATAATCATAAATTAAAAATTCCCAAATTATAGGATATAATGGTAATGAATTTTCCGCACATAAGCATTCCAAATGTCATTCAATAATATCCTTCGTTATATAAAGAAAAATTTCATTCGTATTGACTGTTAGGGACCTAATGAAAATAGAATGAATATGTACATCCACTTTACCCATGACCCCATGTGAATATTCCTAGATAAACTAGGAATAACCATGGTAATGATGAATTACTCAATGAACTAGAACATTAAAATGGGTTCCCACATTTTTCATCAGGACATGAAATATTTTTGGATTAGAAGAAACTGATTCTTAATTATATATAGTTCCTCTATTATTTCGAACAAGGTTTAAGGATAAAAATGAAATTGATCCCAAAATGATAAAATGTAAATCACATTGTTCACCCTAAATTATTCCATATTAAATTTACACTATATAGAAACCATGAAAAGTGAATCATGAACAAAATATAGCTCAAATTGCTTCAAATATCAATGAAAACCTCCCTAAAATTGTCCTCCATAACGTCTAAAATATTGTTGAAGTGCATCCGAGCCGATTCCTCCTTGAAATCATCATAAACATGAATATTCATTAGTACCCCCCATATCAATGGTATTTGTATCATTATTTTTTTAATATATGTGATATAATATGGAATAGCACATGGGATTATAAAATTGAAGGTAGAGGTGAGTGTGTTATTGTGAGGCATACTAAAAGAATGAATGGGATGAGGGTGAATTTGTTTCAGAAAAATGGGTGGATGGGTTTGAAGAGGTTAACATACTAATTTCCCTAATTATTCATTTTGGGTTGTTGTACTCATGATTTGGTATGTGGTTTGTTTGACTGCAAAGATATTAATTTTGATGGTGCTTACTCAAAGGTGTGTTTCATAGGGGCATTGAGGAGAATATGGTTGAGAGTAAGGGTTGTATAAAAGGTGCTATAAGATATTAAATTAGATAGGTGATGATGGTGATTTATCAAAATTAATTCAAGGTGGAAGTGGTTATTGAAGATAAATACATCACATGAAAATGTAGCTAGAGTTCATGACTTTGAGAAATGGTTTTAAGAGGGGGTACCTAGGGAAAATGAGATTTTTGGAACTATTGATTAAAATTTAAGAGCTCTATATTCAACCAAAGGAGATTATGAATAATAATGTGGCTCATGGAATTATTAGACCACTAGGACAAATATATAATATAACTAAACCATTCATGTTGTGAATGGATAATTCACATTATGAATTAGTAGTATCAGTGATATTTTTATCAAAGTCATCCCACAGATAAACCATAACTTCATGTTGAGAATAGTTCTATCGAAATAAACTTCTCCACAAGTTTTATAAGTATCCACAGGAGTTACATCCCATGTTTTTTGAGCCCAAAAAAATACAAAAACTACCTGAAAGGAACATGTTAGAGTTAAAGCATGAAATTGGGTTTCTTCTCAAGTAGTGGTTTATTGAATGTACAGAGCTATCAAATCCTCATATTGGTGATCCAAATTTCATTGTATAGACACACCCTTCATGAAAAGTTTATAGGAATAGCTTTATCCACCTTGAATAACAATGAATATTATAACCTCTCATACATTACATATAGATATTACATCAACATTGAATAATATTTATTACATTACATCATAAGAGAAACCATATAGGATTAGTGTCTTTTGAAACTGGGAAACATAAACAATGGGTTCATAAAACATCCACATTGTCTCTCACATATTTCTTCATAGCTAGACTCCCTTTCGACATATCTTATTTAATACCTTTCTTCATGACTGAGTAAAAGAAACATATAATAGGGTGATCTCAAAAGCATAGTAAGGGTAAACAAGGGAAAAATAAATCATATCATAATCATAAGAACATAACATTTGAAAATATTATCCTGCATATAAATTATCAAAAATCAGGTCACGGGATAAATCATTAAAGTTAAATTTAATCCTAATAGTCATAATATAAGACATGAAATTTCTTGGCATACACACATAAGCATAGAAAATCATTTCATATTATTCAAGGTTCATTGTCGAGACAAACATAGAGACAAATTCCATTACTGAACCGAGTTCATTCCTCATTCCAACCCGGTAATGATGAACCATATTTACATGTAATTCTAGTGATTTCTATATCATGAGATATAAATATTCACCTAGTGAATTAGGGGGAGATATATTTCCCACCCATATCATAATGAAACCATTTTTACCTGTGCCACAAAAACATAAAAACATTCACCATAGCATAACCCATGAAATAAAATGGGCTTCTTAAACATCATTCCATCAAAATTGATATAAAACAAATGGATTTTCTACATAAAATTCCTTTATAAAAATAATCCAATAATGATAATAACAGGGATATAAATATAACAATATTTAAATAGTATCATCTTAGATTGAAAATAATTCATAGAAAACACTTGAAATTAATTCCTGAGGATAATACTATTTCTTCTTCAAAAAGTTTTTTCTTCCACAAAATGCCACACAATTTAGAATAAATTATTTTTATGTGAAAATAAACTTTTGACATTATATTTTAAAGATAAAGGAAATAAGGAATTATTGCAGCATAAAAAAATCATGACATACAAGTTAAAAAAACATTCTTCTCATACTGTTTTGATAAAATTCAAATAGTACCTCGTATGGAAAACGAAAGAGAGATTCATTACATACCATTAAATAAAAATTCACCAATGGTTAAAATTAAATTTAAAAAATATTTGATGGATATAAATAATATATATATATATATAGGAAATGTGGAGGTGGATTATAAATATACCCTAATAAATACTTAAAAATAAATAATCTCGGATAATAAAATATTACAAAATTATCCCTTATCATAGGTCTGATATGCATCGTATGTATATAAATATCTTATATAATGATTTAAATAATGTTACTAATTTATTAAATAATAATAATCATTTTTTTGATAACATATATGATCATATTTTCATCTGTTATTTAGTAACATTTCATTATTACTTGTTATTCAGGTATTAACTTCTTTATGTTGATTTTCATGTTTTGTCAGATAATTTCTTATCCCTATTTTTATGTTATTGTTATATAAATTAATAAATGGTTTAAATATAATATATATCATATTTATTCATACAATTCATGTATATAATCCTGGATTAATTAATATCATGTCAGATGAATCACATCACATTGTGGAGACAGTAGGCCGTACGTACGCATGATCGATGATATCATTCACAAAATTATTGAATGTTTTTGAAGTGAATGGTGTATGATAATTCAAAATTATTATCCTGTTATAATAATTGTTTATATTTATTCTTTCTGTCATTATACCCACCTAATTAAGGTGGTGGTGAAAAGAATATTACACCACGGTGTGGAAATAGTAAGTCGTACATACGCACGCGTGATGATTTCATTTTTCGCATGATGGTTAAATGGTGAAATAAGGATTTTTAATATTTATAATAACATATAAATATATTAGTGATATAAATATTGTTACTTTATAATGAAACAAATAATTAAGTGTAAGTAGAAGAAGAAATAAGTTTGAAAGAATCGGTAGAAGAGATTACCTCTTCCTTGACGCGCTTCCTCTAAATATCTTCTTAGAGCATTAGAGTTGGTCTTTGGAGATGAAAAGATACTCTAAAATGAAAATATTGGAGTTTATAAGGAAAACAGTTTGGGTATGTCTGATATTGAAGGCTCATAAATTAATTGAAGAGATGAGGGAGGAGGTGCCCTTTTATAAATGAGGTAAGGGGATCTTTTGGAAACTCAAAAAATAATAATTTATAATAAAATAAAAACCTACTGAAAAACCTCCAAATTTACCAATTTCAACTTTTAGATGAGATAAGGTTGTTATATCATCCACAAATAATCTTTGGATAAGTTAATATGTCAATTTAAACCATATCTATTTAACAGACACTAATTTATTCTGTTTAATTTTAATGGTGGTAATAGCTTTCTAAATATTTAATGGTTATAAATATTTACTTATGTGGTATTAAATTTCTATAAATGGATATTTGATAAAATTTTAGATCTTATAATTATAACTCAGTAATTTTTGAATATTTTTATGATTGTTAAATAATTTAATAAAATGTTATTTTTATAAAATATAAATAGTGTCAATTTTTACACAATTCATTTATTTGAATTTAAAAAAAAATACACACAAAACATAAATTCAAAAACATATTCAATACACTCTTAAAATGTAATAGTAACCATTAAAAAAAATTTAGAACATTAATTAGTTAATATTAAATTTGTTTTAATATTTTTAATACCATTTATTTGATATTTCTATTAATAAACTAATTTTTACTTCAATATTTTGCCATCATATATGGCAGTTTTTAATCACTAAAAATTATAAATAAATTTATATGATGTAGTAAATTATTTTATATTTCCATAGAATATACATCCTATATTGTCTCATTGTTATTAATATGTTAAAATTAATATAGATATATAAAATGACATTGTGACATTTTGTAACATTTGTTAGTTTTTATTACATTCACGTCGTATTCATAGTTAAGTGGGCATCAAGTGATTGCATTCAGAAAAATAGATGATAAGGGTATAATTTAGGCATCCAATTGTATTATTACTGTTTTAAGTTAATTTTATTGTATTATTTTTACATTTAATTACCCTATTTACCTTTAACCATGATAATAAAAATAATTTAAAAAGTTACTATTCATAATGCCCAAAAATAAAAGTAGACTATTAACATAATTTAGACCAACTAATTCCTATTATATAGCCCATTTTTAATAATTCAAAACAAAATAGTTGAATTAATTTATTTAAAATCAATCACGTTGTTGGAATTAAAGAATGGGATATTTTTATAAATTAAAATGTTGCAAAATATTGAAATGTGATTTACTATGAATTCAAGGTAAAACTAATGATAATAACATAAATTATATTTAATTATAAAAATATAATCTATTTATACATTAAAACCATTAAATATTATAATTTAACCATTACAATTATCTCGACAAAAAATGTTGTTTTCCATTAAAATTTAGTATATGTTTTCTATTCATCAAAACACAAAATTTATCAGAAATTTATACAAAGTAAATTTTTGTATTCCTATTAAAAATAAATTATTCAAGTTATCATATAAAAATTATTAATGTTTCAAAATCGTAATTTAAAAGGGGTTCTTTATTCAACGGTGTAAAATAAAACATTAAAAAATATGTTTTTAAACATAAAATAGTGTTTTATTCGAACCGTATGACTAAAATATCTGTTGGATGAGTATAAAATATATTTTATTAAGTATATAACACATATATATCTCATTATATTAATTACCAAAATAATGCCACTCAAAAATAAAAATATCTAACAGGTTTATATTTTCATAAATAATTGATAGCCAACGAATTCCCAATGAATTTTCATAAGTTATTTATAATTATTTAAACTATACTAATGACTAGTATATAATGATAATGTTATAATAAGGGAATGTCTCAGTTTGTTTAGACTCATGATTTCATGCAGTGGAAGCTACTGAATAATAAAAATTATTTAAAGAAAATATTTAATAAAAAGACATCTAGGTGAAACATTCTACCCCCCATAAACTAAATTTCACCCTTGAAATTCATCACTTGGAAACAAATAGATGAGGATACCACTTCCCCATCATATCCACAAGTTCCACTATTTCTTCTTCAAATTGGTTCTTCCTCTACGAAACTTTAACCAAGTGAGTGGTCTTTTTAATAGAACATTTTCATTATAATCCAGAATCTCTATTGATTTTTATTCATAAGAACGAACATGCTTCAGCGGAATGACATCTGAGATCAGTTCATATGAAAGATCAGGTATGTAATTTCTCATGAGTGATAATGCAACACATCCTCAACTTGAGATAGATTTAGTGGAAGTTCCGATCGGTATGCTACCATCCCAACATGATCCAGAATTTGAAAAGGAATGATAAACATAGGGATCCGATGTCCCTTATTTCCAAATCTCATTACTATATACTAGGGAGGTATTAGTAGAATCACCTTATCACCCACTTCAAACTCTAGGTCTTTTCTTGGTTTTTCAGCATAACATTTTTCCCGACCATGTGACCATTTCTTCCATTTCATCAACAAGATCGGGTCCTAATATCATTCTTTTTCCAACTTCATCCAAGCAAGTTGGACTTCCAATCTTCTTTCCCTAGAGGGCTTTATAAGAGGCAATCTGAATAATAGAGTGAAATCTATTATTGTAAAAAATTCAACCAATGGTAGGTGTTGATCCCATACAACTTTGAAATCAATAGAGAATGCTTTCAACATGTATTCTATAGTTTGAATTGTCCTCTTAGACTGACCTTCTATCTGAGGATGATAAACAGTTCTGAAACATAACTCTTTATCCAGAGCATGATGAAAACATCACTATAACATCAAGGTAAACATAAAATCTATATCATATTTAATGTAAAGCGGTACTCCATACAATCTATCCAAATATTATATATATATATATCCTTACAAGCTAATCAAGCGATAAATCCTCTCTAATAGTAATGAAGAATGCTTACTTCGTATTATGATCAAACATAACCCATATAGCCTTATTTCTTTTTGATGTTTTGGAATGTCTGATGACAAAGTCTATAGTGATGTTTTCCCATCTCCATTATTTTATAGTTAATGGTGGTAACATTTCCTAAGACTTCGGTCTCTTAGCCTTAACTTGTTGACAAACCAGGAATTGAGAGACCTATTTAGCGACATCTCTTTATATGTCATCCCACCAAAAGTATAGTTTAATCTCCTTTTATGTGAAAATATACTTTAGGATTTTACGAACAATATAAATATAACACCTTTCTCGTAATGATAAAGCCTCCATATCTTTAATGCAATTATTACCACAGCTAACTCTAAATCATGGGTTTGGTAATTATCCTTATGAATTTTTAACTACCTTGAGGCATAATCTATCACCTTATCATTTTGCATGAGAACACGGCCCCAAAACTTCTTGGATGCATCACTATATGTCACAACCCTTTATCTACTATAAGAAAGTTTGAGAACAGGTTCACTGGAAAACACTAGTGGATTTTTTTTAACAAAATAGAATTTTCCACATCGTTTCAATATAACCTATGTGGAATGCTATAAAAATCAATTTATCATGTCGTTTATTGTATAACTAATGTGATAAATCTATGATAATAAATTTTTTTACTTTGTTTATTTTATAACCAGCATAAAAAATACTGAGATAACCTTTATCATTATCGTTATTCTATAACCGACGTGAAATATCAAATCTAGGCACATTATCATGTCAGTTATAAAATAATCGACGAGATAAAGCAAATCTCAGAAATTTATCACATCAGTTATCTAAAGAACCGATGTGATAAAGTACCATTTATCACGTCAGTTATAAAATAACTGACATTATAAATTTTTTTTCTATGCTTATTATTAAATAAACCATGTAATAAACATAAAAAAACAGTTTATCATGTCGGTTATTCAATAGTCGATGTGATAATGCTTTCATTTGATTTATCACACCCTACATTCAGTCATTCTATTTTCTTCGATCGGGTGACATGCAACTCATCTCCCTCATGCAGAAAACCTAGAAAAGATTTTGTGAAGTCGTTCCATCCAGCCTCATTTTTCAAACATCATTGATCATCATTATTTTCACCAGATCGATCAGGTCGACTCGCAACACTCATGTAAGCCTCACAAGTCTTAGTTTTTATTTTTCATTTTTCTGATTCCCTAAACTATTTTTTTCAGATGTTATTTTTCTAACATTGTTATTGCTATCATGGTAAGATTCACAGTGTTCATTTATACCATGATAAATTCTTTTCTGGTAAAATAAACCATGGAAGTGTGATCATGAAAGCTTACTATTTTTTGATTGTTCTATCTTGTGTCTGTGCACATATAGGGGTTCTCCACGGGGGTGGGGTTGTCCACAGGTGGGGGTTGTCCAGGGGGTGGGGATGTTCAGGGGGTGTCCAAGGGAGTTGGGGTGGTGTCTAGGGGGTGCGGGGGCTATCCAAGGGGGTTGGGGGTGTCCAAGGGGGTGGGGGTGGTTTCCAAGGGGTGAGGGGGTTGTATAATGGTGTAGGGCTATCTAAGGGGTGGGGGTGGTGTCCCAGGGAGTGAGTGTGTTGTCCAAGGAGGTAGGGGTGTCCAGGGGTATGGGGGTGTCCAGGGGGTGGGGGATGTCCAGAGGGGTGGGGCTGTCTAGGGGGTGAGGGGATATCTAGAGGGGGGGTTATTGAATGAGGTGGTGGTGTCCAAGGGGGTGGGGGTGTTCTCCAGGGGTAAGCTAGCTTTTCAATGGGAATAGTGGTGTCTAGGGGGTGGTGGTGGTGTCTAGGGGGTGAGGGGGCTATCCAATGGGGCAGGGGGAGTCTAGGGGGGTGTCCTAAGTGGTAGGGGTGGGGTGGTGTCCATGTGGTGGGCGTGTTGTCCAGGGGGTGAGTCCATTGTCCAATGGGGTAGGGTGTATCCAGGGGGTCCATGGGGGTGGGGTGTCTTGAATGGTGGGGGTTGTTTAGGGGGTGGTGGTTTCCAGGGGGGTGTGGTGGTGGGGTCTAGGGGGTGATTGTGATGTCCAAGGGGGTCAAGGGTGTCCACAGGGATGGGGGTGTCTGGCGAGGCTAAGTGGGTTGTCCAGAGGGGTGGGGGATGTTCAGGGGGTAGGGGTGTTGTCCAAGGGGTTGGTGGTGACCAAGGGGTGTCCAAGGGGTGTGGGGTTGTGTCTAGGGGTGAGGGGCTCTTCAAAGGGGAAAGGGGTGTCCAGGGGGTGAGGGGGGATGTCCAGGGGGTGGGGTGTCTAGGGGGTGGGGGTGGTGTCCAGGGGAGTGAGTGGGCTTTCAAATGGTGTAGGGATATCCAGGGGTGGTGGTGTCCAGGGACTATCTAGGGGTTGTCCAAGGGGTTGGGGTGGTGTCCAATGGGGTAGGGGTAGGATGGCCCCCTCACTCCTTATACACCACTCCCCCACCCCTTGGACGCCCCCACCCCCCTTAGATAGCCTCCTCCACCCCCTGGACACCACCTATATATATATATATATATATATATATATATATATATATATATATATATCCCAATGGTTTCATTGAAACTATTTGCATATTTTATCTTCAGGTAGTCTATAATAATGGTTCTTATAGAATCGTTGGTATAGGGCTATTGCAGCGACCATCATGCCAAAAGTGTGTGAAACTGTTGGGGTATTCTATTCCCACAGTTTCATGGTCTATCCCATTGGTTTCTAATAATTAGGATAGGTGTAATTTTTCATAGTGAATGTATACATATTTTGATAATTATACATCATATTGCTTTGTTATAGAAGGTTGAATTTGGTATCGAGATGCACTATGATGTATTCATTGTGTACCTTAAGAAGAATGGATCCAAGATGAATTAAAAATATTATATCTAAATATATTTTCTCTTTAAAATCATTTCCATGCATATATTTTCCAAATACGCATAGATTTGTTTTATATTTCAAATTTTTTTTACTTTCAAATTATGATATTTTTCATATAAATATTAAATTGGATTATCTTAACAAGATGTATAATTTTGATATTTGTTATAAGTAATAATAATTAAAAGTTGGATTACAACACATCGAATGTAATGAGTATAAAGAAGGTGTTGATGCCTTTTTGGAATTTTCTAAAATAAATGTTCCAAGCAGTGACATTTTTTTCTGTCCACGCCTGAAATGATGGAATATAAAGAAGATGAAAAGTAGAGACATCAAAGATCATCTGATTTGTCATGGTTTTTGTCCGAGATGTAGCCCTTGGATTTGGAATGGTGAAACTGGACAGAATGTCAGATTCTACTGATGATGATGATTTGTAAGTTGGTAACTACGATAAAATTAAAGAAATGATTCTTGATATTGCTGCAGAACAAACTGAGATAGAACTGACATTTTTGAGTCAATATGGGGATTCTAAAATACCATTATATCTTGGTTTTTATGGATTTTACGTTTTTTTCAGAAATGTTAAGATTTATTAACCAGAATGCGAAACATGGATTGAGTAAAAAAAAGTTTTATAGAGCTACTTCAATTGTTGAAAGACATTCTTCTTAAAGACAACGATATTCTAGATTCTCATTTTAAGGAAAAAAAATATTGGGCCCAACTAGATTGGGATACAAGAAAATACAAGCCTGTCTGAATGACGATATGATATATAAGAAGGAATATGAATTTCTGTCAGAGTGTCCAAAATGTGGGACATCACGGTATAAGTTTAAAGAAAAATATATTTAGATGAAACATTTTTAAAACCATGAAAAATCCAAGGGCTACAGCTCGGACTAAAACCATGAAAAATCATATGATCTTTCATGTCTCTACATTTAAACTTCTTCATATTCCATCATTTTAGGCGTGGACAGAAAATCATGTCATGCTTCATGCTTTTTATTTTTATTCTAATACACAATAGATGTATTCTTCATTTATAAATCATTCTTTAGAGATTGTGTGAATATGGTGATATAGAATTCTATGAATTTTCTCTCATCACTCAAGGTACAATTTTTAATGAAGTTACACAAAAATCATGGATATAATCTCCAAGGAATATTCATTCATTAATCTCAAATATTGACATCATAAAAAATGTCAAAAATAATCAGGTGGGCTTGTATTAGGTATCAATTGACACAGAGGTTTTGGGTCGGTAGCTAAAGATTTGAAATCTAGTAATGCTAAAAAATGTGGGTGAACTCAAAAATATAATGCATTATAATCAACAAAAAATCACAAAAAAATTACACCTCTAAGAATTATGTCACCCCAATTCCCAAAACTCATTATAAATTTCAGGATACATATGAATCCATAATGAATGATACACCCTCATTTAATTTTTTTCTTTGTGTTTTTTTAGATTATTTTTTCCATTTTCATTAAGATTGTTTCTTAATTAATGTCTCACATTCATCATAAAACCCAAAATTATCTCGAAATAATTGTCAATAATTATTTTTTTTTACCCCCATTTGATATAACTCATTTTTAGTGGTGTAAATATTGAATCATAATGAATGAAATACATAATCCTTCCCCAAATCCCTTGAAAAACAACCCCACTTCCCCTACCCAATGTAGAATATACCTATACACTATATAAAACCAATTTCCCACACATTAAACAATAAATATGATAAAAAATTAAAAGAGTAGTGTGGGAAGGTATAATAAATGCTTATAAAGTAGTTATTCCATATCTAAGGAAAATCATGGATTGTACATACTAAATTACAACTCGATATTAAGTTAAACCTTAAGGAAAATGGAATTAAAAATAGAAACAACTCTGAAATTTAAAAAGTTACATTTTTTGACCATATCTTTTTTATTATACTATTACATGTTCATGCTGGTTTACATATCCCTAGTACCTCTCAATAAATAATCTTAGAATTAATGGTAAATATTAATTAAAAAATAATATAATGATTGAGAAAATATAGAATAATTTAATCACTCAAAACATGGATACCAATTAATTGGTCAATCAAATAATTATTTTATAAATTTTGAATTAAAATTTAAAAAAAATTCTCAACTTATTAGCCAAACTAGATTATTTCTAAAATGGAATGACAAATTGATTTCCAAAAAATTAAAATTTAAAAACACAATTATATTTCTTTTCTTATTATATTTTAATGTAAAAAACATATATCAAGTGAAAAATGTCTCTTCGATTAACGATGATAGTGAAAAACTCAATTGGAAGCAAAAAAAGGATCCAATATATCCCACCACACATAAAACAAAATAGTGTCCCCACTACATGGAATTAAGGTGAGAAAAGTGTAATTCATAAAGAAAAATATTGATACACATGATAAATTTCTTTCATGAAGCTCCCATAAAGAAATTAGTGTGATATGGAAGACAGATTGGACCATGGGATAATTTCTATAACGTAGAACATATTTTTATAAAAACTCCTTCACTTGGAAAATTGTGAGATCAAATAAATAAATAATAAATAATAAAATTAGATGAAGTTAGAAATAGGAAGTACAAAAAGTGTGATTTGATGATAATGGAATTATTAAATAGTAAGGATAGTAAATGAGATGCATAACCCTCCAACAAAAAATTGAAAATTAAAAAATATGGGAAAATAGGGGAAATTGTAAGACTTTATAGTGTCATTTCCAATAGTAGTTATAATATCCTCCCCATGGATAGGATTTTGGATCTGAATATTTGATTCAGTTACATAAATAGAGATGATTTTAAATCTGGGAAACCATGGGATTAACCAATTATACAATAACATTCATCTTTCCTGAAATGGTATAACAGTTCTAGGTAGTGTCCTTGTTTAGTAAAAAATCATGAATATGAAAGGATTTCATGGAGAAAGTTGCTTGATCAATGAAAGGGGCCTCTATAGAAGTAAAATAAATTTATTTATTTTCCCAATTAGAATGATAAAAACATGATACTGTTAATATTTTGGGTAATTTATCACAGGAGACATTATAGAAGAGTCTGGTGATAATAGAGGAGAGGGAGAAAAGATGTAACTAGATGCCAATAATGTGGAAGAGGGACCAGAAGTTATCATGGGGATACTGGTATAATGAGGAGTTGGAATAGATGTTGTGAAAAATGATGGGGAATCTATAATAATGGAATACACTAGTACTAATAAATCCCCATTGGATTCTCTATATGGAACAAAAGAGATGTGCCACTGTAATAATTCACTCCCCTTGGCTAATGTAATTTAGAATTGGTAGCAACAATATAGAAGTCATGGGATTAGTCACATACATAGTGGATTCCTATGCCTCATAGGTATCCTGAAAATAATATTAATCAATGGAATATATAGAATAGACTAACCATTAATAATTTTTATTGATGTTATAAAGGAGAAACATCATTTAGAAAATAATGAGATCAATGAACAACACAATATATAAGGATGATATTGATAATCATAAATTAAAACTTCCAAAATTATAGGATATAATGGTAATGAATTTTCCACACATAATCATTCCAAATGTCATTCAATAATATCCTTCGTTATATAAAGAAAACTTTCATTCGTATTGACTGTTGGGGACCTAATGAAAATAGAATGAATATGTACCTCCACTTTACCCATGACCCCATGTGAATCTTCCTAGATAAACTAGGAATAACCACGGTAATGATGAATTACTCAACGAACTAGAACATTAAAATGGGTGCCCAAATTTTTCATCAGGACATGAAATCTTTATGGATTAGAAAAAACTAATTCTTAATTATATATAGTTCCTCTCTTATTTCACACAAGGTTTATGGATAAAAATGCAATTGAACCCAAAAATTTAAAATTTAAATCACTTTATTCACCCTAAATTATTCCATATTAAATTCCCACTATATAGAAACCATGCAAAGTGAATCATGAACAACATATAGCTCAAATTGTTTCAAAAATCAAGGAAAACCTGCCTAAAATTTCCTCCATAACATCTAAAATATTGTTGAAGTGCATCTGAGCCAATTACTCCTTGAAATCATCATAAACATGAATATTATTTAGTATCCCCCATATCAATGGTATTTGTATCTTTATTTTTTTAATATAGGTGATATAATTTGGACTAGCGCATGGGATTATAAAATTGAAGGTAGAGGTGAGTGTGTTATTGTGAGACATACTAAAAGAATGAATGGGATGGGGGTAAATTTGTGTCATAAAATTGGGTGGATGGGTTTGAAAAGGTTAACATACTAATTTCCCTAATTATACATTTAGATTGTTTTACTCATGATTTAGTATGTGGCTTGTTTGACTGCAAAGATATTAATTTTGACGGTGCTTACTCAATGGTGTGTTTCATAGGGGCCTTGGGGAGAATATGGTTGAGAGTAAGGTTTGTATAAAAGGTGGTGTAAGATATTAAATTAGGTAGGTGATGATGGTGATTTATCAAAATTAATTCAAGGTGGAAGTTGTTATTGAAGATAAATACATCACAAGAAAATGTATCTAGAGTTCTTGACTTTGAGAAATGGTTTTAAGAGGGGGTACCTAGGGAAGATGAGATTTTTGGAGCTATTGATTAAAATTTAAGAGCTCTATATTCAACCAAAGGAGATTATGAATAATAATGTGTCTCGTGGAATTATTAGAACACTAGGCCCAATATATAATATAACTAAACCATTCATGTTGTGAATGGATAATTATCATTATGAATTATTAGTATCAGTGATATGTTTATCAAAGTAGTCTCACAGATAAACCATAACTTCATGTTGAGAATAGGTCTATCTAAATAAATTTCTCCACAAGTTTTATAAGTATCCACAAGAGTTACATCTCATGTTTTTTGAGCCCAAAAAAATACAAAAACTACCCGAAAGGAACATGTTAGAGATAAAGCATGAAATTGGGTTTCTTCTTAAGTAGTGGTTTATTGAATGTACAGAGCTGTAAAATCCTCATATTGTTGATCCAAATTTCATTGTATAGACACGCCCTTCATGAAAAGGATATAGGAATAGCTTTATCCACCTTGAATAACAATGAATATTATAACCTCTCATACATTACATATAGATATTACATCAACATTGAATAATATTTATTACATTACATGATAAGAGAAACCATATAGGATTAGTGTCTTTTGAAACTGGGAAACATAAACAATAGGTTCATAAAACATCCACATTGTCTCTCAAATATTTCTTTATAACTAGACTCCCTTTCGACATATCTTACTTAATACCTTTCTTCATGACCTGAGTAAAAGAAACGTATAATAGGGTGATCTCAAAAGCATAGTAAGGGTAAACAAGCGAAAAATAAATCATATCATAATCATAAGAACATAACATTTGAAAATATTATCCTGCATATAAATTATCAAAAATCATGTCACGGGATAAATCATTAAAGTGAAATTTAATCCTAACAGTCATAATATAAGACATGAAATTTCTTTTCATACACACATAAGCATAGAAAATCATTTCATATTATTCAAGGTTCATTATTGAGACAAACATAGAGACAAATTCCATTAACTAACCGAGTTCATTCCTCATTCCAACCCGGTAATGATGAACTATATTTACATGTCATTCTAGTGATTTATATATCATGAGATATAAATATTCACCTAGTGAATTAGGGGGAGATATATGTCCCACCCATCTCATAATGAAACCATTTTTACCTGTGCCACAAAAACATAAAAACATTCACCATAGCATAACCCATGAAATAAAATGGGCTTCTTAAACATCATTCCATCGTAATTGATATAAAACAAATGGATTTCCTACATAAAATTCGTTCATAAAAATAATCCAATAATGAAAATAACAAGGATATAAATATAACAATATTTAAATAGTATCATCTTAGATAGAAAATAATTCATAGAAAACACTTGAAATTAATTCCCGAGGATAATATTATTTCTTCTTCAAAAAGGTTTTCCTTCCAAAAAATGCCACACAATTTAGAATAAATTATTTTTATGTGAAAATAAACTTTTAATATTATATTTTAAGGATAAAGGAAATAAGTAATTATTGAAGAATAAAAAAAATCATGACATACAAGTTAAAAAAAACATTCTTCTCATACTGTTTTGAGAAAATTCAAATAGTAACTCGTATGGAAAATGAAAGAGAGATTCATTACATACCATTAAATAAAAATTCACCAATGGGTAAAATTAAATTTAAAAAATAGTCGATGGATATAAATAATATATATATATATATAGGAAATGTGGAGGTGGATTATAAATATACCCCAATAAATACTTAAAAATAAATAATCTTAGATAATAATGATATTGCAAAATTATCCCTTACCATAGGTGTGATATGAATCGTATGTATCTAAAAATATTATATAATGATTTAAATAATGTTAATAATTTATTAAATAATCCTAATAATGTTTTTGATAACATATATGATCATATTTTCATCTGTTTGTTAGTAACATTTCATTATTACTTGTTATTCAGGTATTAACTTCTTTATGTTGATATACATGTTTTGTCAGATAATTTATTATCCATATTTTTATGTTATTGTTATATAATTTAATAAATGGTGTAAATATAATATATATCATATTTATTCATACAATTCATGTATATAATCATGGTTTAATTAATATCATGTCAGATGAATCACATCACATTGTGGAGACAGTAGGCCGTACGTACGCACGATTGATGATATCATTCCCAAAATTGACGAATGTTTTTGAAGTGAATGGTGTATGATAATTAAAAATTAGTATCCTGTTATAATAATCGTATATAGTTATTATTTCTGTCATTTTACCCACCTAAGTAAGGTGGTGGTGAAAAGAATATTACACCATGGTGTGGAAATAGTATGTCGTACATACGCACGCGTGATGATTTCATTTTTCACATGATGGTTAAATGGTGAAATAGAGATTTTTAATATTTATAATAACATATAAATATATTTGTGATATAGATATTGTTACTTTATAATTAATCAAATAATTAAGTGTAAGTAGAAGAAGAAATAAGTTTAAAAGAATCGGTAGAAGAGATTACCTCTTCCTTGACGCGCTTCCTCTAAATATCTTCTTAGAGCATTAGAGTTTGTCTTTGAAGATGAAAATATCCTCTAGAATTAAAATAGTGGAGTTTATATGGAAAACTCTCAGGGTATGTCTGATATTTAAGTCTCATAAATGAATTGAATAGATGAGGGAGGAGGTGCCCTTTTATAAATGAGGTAAGGGGAACTTTTGGAAACTCAATAAATAATAATTTATAATAAAATAAAAACCTACCCAAAAACCTCTAAATTTACCAATTTAAACTATTAGATGAAATAATGTTGTTATATCATCCACAAATAATCTTTGGATAAGTTATTTTTTCAATTTAAACCATATCTCTTTAACTGGCACTAAGTTATTCTATTTAATTTTAATGGTGGTAATAGCTTTCTAAATATTTAATGGTTATAAATATTTACTTATGTGGTGTTAAATTGCTATAAATGGATATTTGATGAAATTTTAGATCTTATAATTATAACTCAGTAATTTTTGAATATTTTTATTATTGTTAAATAATTTAATAAAATGTTATTTTTATAAAATATCAATAGTGTCAATTTTTACACAATTCATTTATTTGAATTTAAAAAAATACACACAAAACATAAATTAAAAAAACATATTCAATACACTCTTAACATGTCATAGTCACCATTAAAAAAAATTTATAACATTAATTAGTTAATATGAAATTTGTTTTAATATTTTTAATACCATTTATTTGATATTTATATTAATAAACTAATATTTACTTCAATATTGTGCCATCATAAATGGTAGTTTTTAATCACTAAAAATTATAAATAAATTTATATGATGAAGTAAATTATTTTATATTTCCATAGAATAAATATATCTAACATTGTCTCATTGTTATTCATATGTAAAAATTAATATAGTTATATAAAATGACATTGTGACATTTTGTAACATTCGTTAGTTTTTATTAAATTCACATCATATTCATAGTTAAGTGGGAATAAAGTGATTCCATTTAGAAAAATAGATGATAAAGGTATAATTTAGGCATCCAATTGGATTATTACTGTTTTAAGTTAATTTTATTTTATTATTTTTACATTTAATTACCCTATTTACCTTTAACCATGATAATAAAAATAATTTAAAAAGTTACTATTCATAATTCCCAAAAATAAAAGTAGCCAATTAACATAATTTAGACCAACTAATTCCTATTATATGGCCCATTTTTTAAAAATTCAAAACAAAAAAGTTGAATTAATTAATTTAAAATCAATCACGTTGTTGGAATTAGAGAATGGGATATTTTTATAAATTAAAATAGTGCTAAATATTGAAATGTGAGTGAATATGAATTCAAGGTAAAATTAATGATAATAACATAAATTATATTTAATTATACAAATATAATATATTTATACATTAAAAACATTATATATTATAATTTAACCATTAAAATTATCTTGAAGAAAAATGTCATTTTCCATTAAAATTTAGTATATGTTTTCTATTCATCAAAACACGAAATTTATCAGAAATTTATACAAAGTAAATTTATATATTCCTATTAAAAATAAATTATTCAAGTTATCATATAAAAATTATTAATGTTTCAAAATCTTTATTTAATAGGGGTTCTTTATTCAACGTTGTAAAATAAAACATTAAAAAATATGTTTTTAAAAATAAAATAGTGTTTTATTCGAACCGTATGACTGAAATATCTGTTGGATGAGTATAAAAAATATTTTATTAAGAATATAACACATATATATCTCATTATATTAATTACCAAAATAATGTCACTCAAAAATAAAAATATATAATAGATTTATATTTTCATAAATAATTGATAGCCAACGAATTCCCAATGAATTTTCATAAGTTAGTTATAATTATTTCCACTATACTAATGACTAGTATATAATGATAATGTTATAATAATGGAATGTCTCAGTTTTTTTAGACTCATGACTTCATGCAGTGGATGATACTGAATAATAAAAATTATTTAAAGAAAATATTTAATAAAAAGACATCTATGTGCAACATTCTACCCCCCATTAACTAAATTTCACCCTTGAAATTAGTCACTTGGAAACAAACAGATGAGGATACCACTTCCCCATCATATCCTTAAGTTCCCATGTTTCTTCTTCAAATTGGTTCTTCCTCTACTAAACTTTAACCAAGTGAGTGGTCTTTTTCATAGAACATTTTCGTTATAATCCAGAATCTCTGTTGATTTTTATTCATAAGAAAGAACATGCTTCAGCGGTATGACATCTGAGATCAGTACATATGAAATATCAGGTATTTAATTTCTCATGAGTGATAATGCAACACATACTCAACTTGAGAGAGATTTAGTGGAAGTGTCGATCGGTATGCTACCGTCCCAACATGATCTAGAATTTAAAAAGGAATGATAAACATAGGGATCTGTTTTCCCTTATTTCCAAATCTCATTACTATATTCTAGGGAGGTATTAATAGAATCACCTTATCACCCAATTCAAACTCTAGGTCTTTTCTTGGTTTTTCAACATAACATTTTTTCCGACCATGTGACCATTTCTTCCATTTCATCAATAAGATCGGGTTCTAATATCATTCTTTCCCCAACTTCATCCAAGCAAGTTGGACTTCAAATCTTCTTTCCATAGAGGGCTTCATAAGAGGCAATCTGAATAATAGAGTGAAATATATTATTGTAAAAAAAATCAACCAATTTTAGTTGTTCATCCCATACAACTTTGAAATCAATAGAGAATGCTTTCAACATGTATTCCATATTTTTAATTGTCCTCTCAGACTGACCGTCTATCTGCGGATGATAAAAAGTTCTGAAACATAACTCTTTATCCAGAGCATTCTGAAAACGTCACTATAATATCAAGGTAAACATAAAATCCATATCATATTTACTGTAAATTGGTACTCTATGCAATCTATCCAAATATTATATATATATCCTTACACGCTAATCAAGAGAGAAAACCTCTCTAATAGTAGAGAAGAATGCTTATTTTGTATTATGATCAAACATAACCCATATAGCCTTATTTCATTTTGATGTTTTGGAACATTTGATGACAAAGTCTATAGTGATGTTTTCCCATTTCCAATTTGTTATAGTTAATGGTGGTAACATTTCCTAATACATCGGTCTCTTAGCCTTAACTTGTTGACAAACCATGAATTGAGAGACCTATTTAGCAACATCTCTTTCCATGCCATCCCACCAAAAGTATAGTTTAATCTCATTTTATGTGAAAATATAATTTAAACTTTTATGATTAGTATAAATATAACACCTTTCTCGTAATGATAAAGTCTCCATATATTTAATGCAATTATTACCACAGCTAACTCTAAATCATGGGTTTGGTAATTATCCTCATGGATTTTTAACTACCTTGAGGCATAATCTATCACCATATTATTTTTCATGAGAACACAGCCCCAAAAATTCTTGGATGCATCGCTATAGATCACAATCCCTTATCTACTGCAAGGAAGTTTGAGAACAGGTTCACTGGAAAACACTAGTGGAAAAAAATTGAACTAAATAGCATTTTTCACATCGTTTCAATATAACCTATGTCCAAAGCTATAAAAATCTATTTATCATGTCAGTTATTGTATAACTAAATTGATAAATCTATAATAATCAAATTTTTTACTTTGGTTATTTTATAACCGGCATAAAAAATACTGAGATAACCTTTATCATTATGGTTATTTTATAACCGACCTGAAATGTCGAATCTAGGCACTTTATCACGTCAGTTATAAAATAATCGACAAGATAAAGCAAATCTCGGCAATTTATCACGTCAGTTATCTAAAGAACCGATGTGATAAAGCGCCATTTATCACATCGGTTATAAAATAACTGACATTATAAATTTTTTCTATGGTGTTTATTAAATAAACCATGTTATGGACATAAAAAAATAGTTCATCACATCGGTTATTCAATAGTCCATGTGATAATGCTTTCAATGGATTTATCACACCCTACATTCAGTCATTATATTTTATTCGATCGGTTGACATGCAACTCATCTCTCTCGTGCAGAAAACCTAGAAAAGATTTTGTGAAGTCATTCCATCCAGCCTCATTTTGCAAACATCATTGATCATCTTTATTTTCACCAAATCTATCAGGTCAACTCGCAACACTCATGTAAGCCTCACAAGTCTTAGTTTTAATTTTTAATTTTTCTAATTCCCTAAACTATTTTTTTGAGATGTTATTTTTCTAACTTTGTTCTTTCTATCATGGTATGATTCATAGTGTTCATTTATACCATGATAAATTCTTTTCTAGTAAAATAAACCATGGAAGTGGTATCATGAATGGTTACTATTTTTTGTTTGTTCTATCTTGTGTTTGTGCGCATACAGGGGTTCTCCAAGGGGGGTGAGGTTGTCCATGGGTGGGGGTTTTCCATGGGGTGGAGATGTCCAGGGGGTGTCCAAGGGTGTTGGGGTGGTGTCTAGGGGGTGTGGGGGCTGCCCAAGGGGGTTGGGGGTGTCCAAGGGGGTGGGGGTGGTTTCCAGGGGTGAGGGGGTTGTATAATGGGGTAGGGATATCTAGGGGGTGGGGGTGGTGTCCTAGGGGGTGAGTGTGTTTTCCAAGGAGGTAGGGGTGTCTAGGGGTGTGGGGGTGTCCAGGGGGTGGGGGTGTCCAGAGGGGTGGGGCTGTCTAGGGGGTGGGGGATATCTAGAGGGGGGGTTATTGAATGAGGTGGTGGTTTCCAAGGGGATGGGGGTGTTTTCCAGGGGTGAGTAGGCTTTTCAATGGGCGTAGTGGTGTCTAGGGGTGGTGGTGGTGTATAGGGGGTGAGGGGGATATCCAAGGGGGTAGGGGGAGTCTATGGGGGGTGTCCAAAGTGGTAGGAGGTGGGGGTGGTGTCCATGGGGTGGGGGTGTCCAGGGGTGGGGGTGTTGTCCAGGGGGTGATTCCGTTGTCCAATGGGGTAGGGTGTATCCGGGGGGTCCAAGGGGGTGGGGTGTCTTGAATGGTGAGGGTTGTTTAGGGGTTGGTGGTGTCCGGGGGGGGTGTGGTGGTGGGGTCTACGGGGTGATTGTGTTGTCCAAGGGGGTCAAGGGTTTCCAAAGGGATGGGGGTGTCTAGTGAGGCTAAGTGGGTTGTCCAGAGGGGTGGGGGATGTTCATGGGGTAGGGGTGTTTTCCAAGGGGGTGGTGGTGTCCAAGGGGTGTCCAAGGGGGTGGGGGTTGTGTCTAGGGGTGAGGGGCTCTTCAAGGGGGAAGGGGTGTCCAGGGGTGAGGGGGGATGTCTAGGGGGTGGGGTGTCTAGGGGTGGGGGTGGTGTCTGGGGGAGTGAGTGGGCTGCCAAATGGTGTAGGGGTATCCAGGGGTGGTGGTGTGTCCAGGGGGTGTGGGTGTCCAGAGGGGTGGGGTTTTTTTATGGGGTGGGGGGATATCCAGGAATGTTGGTGTCCAGGGACTATCTAGGGGGTGTCTAAGGGGTTGGGGTGGTGTCTAATGGGGTAGGGGTAGGACGACCCCCTCACCCCTCACACACCACTCCCCCACCCCTTGGACACCCCAACCCCCTTAGATAGCCTCCACCACCCCCTAGACACCCCCTTTATATATATATATATATATATATATATATCCCAATGGTTTCATTGAAACTATTCGCATATTTTATCTTCAGGTAGTCTATAATAATGGTTCTTATAGAATCATTGGTATAGGGCTATTGCAGTGACCATCATGCCAACAGTGTGTGAAACTGTTGGGGTATTCTATTCCAGCAGTTTCATGGGATATCCCATTGGTTTCGAATCGTTGGGATAGGTGTAATTTTTCATATTGAATGTATACATATATTAATAATTATACATCATATTTATTTGTTATAGAAGGTTGAATTTGGTATCGAGTTGCACTATGATGTATTCATTGTGTACCTTAAGAAGAAAGGATCCAAGATGAATTTATAAATGTTATATCTAAATATATTTTCTCTTTAAAATCATTTTCATTCATATATTTTCCAAATACGCATAGATTTGTTTTATATGTAAATTTTTTTTTACTTTCAAATTATGATATTTTTCTTATAAATATAAAATTGGATTATCTTAACAAGATGTATAATTTTGATATTTTTTATATGTAATAATAATTAAAAGTTGGATTACGACACATCGAATGAGTAATGAGTATAAAGAAGGTGTTGATGCCTTTTTGGAATTTTCTAAAAGAAATGCTCCAAGAAGTGACATGTTTTTCTGTCGATGCCTGAAATGATGGAATATGAAGAAGATGAAAATTAGAGACATCAAAGATCATCTGATTTGTCATGGTTTTAGTCCGAGCTATAGCCTTTGGATTTGGAATGGTGAAACTGGACAGAATTTCAGATCTACTAATAGTGATGATCTGTAAGTTGGTAACTACGATAAAATTGAAGAAATGATTCCGGATATTGCCGCAGAACAAACTGAGATAGAACTGACAGTTTTGAGTCAATATGGGGATGTTAAAAAACCATTATATCTTGGTTTTTACGGATTTTACATTTTTTCAGCAATGTTAAGATTGATTAACCAGAATACGAAACATGGATTGAGTGACAAAAGTTTTATAGAGCTACTTCAATGGTTGAAAGACATTATTCTTAAAGACAAAGATGATCTAGATTCTCATTTTAAGGACAAAAAAAATATTATTCCCAACTTGATTGGGATACAAGAAAATATAAGCCTGTCTGAATGATGATATGATATATAAGAAGGAATATGAATTTCTGTCAGAGTGTCCAAAATGTGGGACATCACGGTATAAGTTGAAAGAAAAATCACAGGCTGATATGTCATGTTGGATTACGACAACCAGCTGATTTTCCACAATGTATGAAAATTGATGAGTAGTATCCTATATTTGTAAATGAAATTAGAAATCTTAGACTTGGGTTGTGCACATATGGAATGAATCTATATCAAACCCTCAATTCCAAACATAGTTCATGTCCTGTTTTATTAGTAATTTAGAACCTCTCTCCTAAATATTGTATGCAGTGAAATTATGTCACGTTGGGTATAATGATTTCTAGTCTAAAGTAACCTAGAAATGATATTTATGTTTTCTTAGAACCATTGATTGTTGATATGAACGTTTTATGGGAGTATGGTATTAGGGTGTATGATTCTTATAAAATGGATTTTTTTCAACTGCATTAAGTGCTTATGTTCACTATAAATGACTTCCCAGCATATGGAAATTTGTCTTGATATAATGTTAAGGGGCATTGAGAATTTTTAATTTGCGAACAATAGACTTCATATTTTCAATTGCATCATGGGAGGAAAACAGTATACATGGGTCATTGAAGGTTTTTTCCTATGGAACACTCTTATAGAAAACTAAAAAAGTAATTCAATGGCTCACTAGAATTTGATATATCTTCAAAACCTTTACACCTTGATGTGTATTTTAAGAGGGTGGAAACCTTGATGTGTCGTTGTGAAAGACAAATAAATCTGAAAATGATAGACATATTTGGAGGAAAAGGTCTTTATTTTTTGAGCTACCATATTGGAGATATCATGAAGTGAAACATAATATTGATGTCATTCACTTGGAGAAGAATATATAAGACAGTTTTATTAGAACATTTTTAGATATTAAGGGAAATACAAAAGTGGGTTGAATGAAATATTAGACTTACTATCAATGGTAATACATTTGTAGTTAGCTCCCACTCCTAATCGAAGACGAACAATTATTCCCCCAGCTTTTCATACAATATCCAAGAGGGAGAAAATTATCTTTTATCAGGGACTTCATGATATTAAAGTTCCTCAAGGTTATTCTTTAAATTTAAAATATATTGTCTCTTTGGAGGATTAGAAGTTGATAGGTATGAAACCTCAAGATTGTCACATCATGATGCAATAACTTCTATCGGTTGAATTCTGTCGAATATTTCCCCTCCATGTCAAAAATACTATAATGTAGTTGTGTTATTTTTTCAACTCAATTTGTAATAAGGTGATTGATGTGAATGCTTTGAACATTTTGGGAATGGATCCGATTTCTGTACGTTTTTCAATTGGAAATGTATTTTCCTACTTATTTTTTGATATGATGGTGAATTTAATAGTTCATCTAGTTTGAGAAATAATGATTTGTGGACTATTTTATCTTAAATGGATGTATCCTTTTTAATTGTATATGAAAATATTGAAGGGTTATGTTAAGAATCCATATCAAACTGAAGCCTCCATTGTTGAAAACTATATTTCTGAGGAGGTTGTGGCGTTTTGTCTGTGCTACTTGTTTGCGGGGGAGCACATAGTTTTTCCTCCAACAATCCATAAATGAGTTAATAATGAGGGTAGGAGGATTCATGGCTTGAAAGTAAAATCATTATCAGTTGAATAGATTAAGAAGGTAGAATTATTCATCTTGAATAAGTTAGCTGATGCTCAATAGTATATAACATTGATATTAATGAGTTGAAACAATGTCATCCAAAGAAGAAGAAAAGGCTAATTTTGAATGAGCACAAAAAAACATTTCCTCCATGGTTTAAAAAGACCATGCTTGGTAGATCAGATGTATTAGAGCCATTAAAATGGTTAGTGGGTGGTCCAAGATTAAAAGTGATAACATGGTCTAGGTATGACATTAATGGCTACAAATTTCATATGAAAGATCACAAAAATAGAAGAGTAATTCAGAATAGTGGTGTATTGGTGATTTCATAAGCAATACATTTTTCGAGTTCCAAAGACAAAAACCCAATTTCTGCATAATGTACACATTATGGATTCATTTAAGAGATATGGGAGGTTTATTACATTAAAATTAATGTTCTTGTTTTTATCTTCAATTGGTTAATCAGTAACAGCAGAGCCAGACACGATGAATTTGGAATGATAGTTGTTAATCTGAATAGTTTTGAAGACACAATGTATTCTTTTATAATGTAAGAACATGAAAAAGAGATTTTCTATGTAGTTGATCAATTGGATATGCAGTGGTCTATTGTTTCACAAGGGAAAAAATAGATGTCGGTGAGTATCAACATGATGAAGATTCTGATTTATGTGAGCTCCCCACTTCCATTGAAGGATTAATAGAAAATGATGATGAGCATGTTGAAGACATGGTTTGTGCCATAAGGAATGATCATTACGAAGTAATTTGGGAAAAATCCATTTTTACATTCCTAATATAATATGTTACATATGTTTATTTCTTGTTTACACTTTCTAATTTCATAAAATGTTAGATATTGTAATTTTTTTCTTTATTAAAACTCATATTACAACAAATCAGTAAAAAAAATTGTTTATTTTAATTTTGTTTAGTTTTTTATCAAGTTTACAATTATGTAACTTATATATCTATTCATTTTGTTGAATGAAAATTACTTTACCATTTTTACCAAAGTTTACCAAAGTTTACCAGTACGTAAATTATATATTTATTGATTTTTTTTAATGAAAATTACCCTACCATGTTTACCATGTTTACCATATTTACTATTTTTTAACTTGATTACCCAATTTACCCTGTTTACTATTATGTAACATAGTTCAATATTCCATTTTTTTGCATTAGTATTAGAATATATGAATTTGTATATTTGTGAACAAATGTTATATTTTTTTATTTTAAGGATAATGACAGATCAATCAGTTGATCGACCACATGATTCTGGATATGAGCATCATGATCATACCTCTGGGGAGGAACATTCACATGTTCCTATTGATGTTCCACAATCTTCCTCATGTGCTACCATAATGACAATGAGGATTTCAAGATTTGGTAAGCGTGGTTGCAAACGTTTACAAAAACTGTCACTTACCCATATCCAGGACCAGAGGATATTGGTTGTGTTTGATGAGAATGATATTCCTGGAGGTCCAAATGAAAAATATTTTAAGAGTTTTGTATCTACTCAGGGTGAAAGAAAAGAAATCATTGTGTATGATTATTGGAGAAGTGTATAAAAAGAAATAATATATTAGTTGTGGGAGACAATTTTGGTAATGACTTTTTGTATTATTGGACTAATCATTAATTGTTTCTAGTATAATAAGTTTTACCTCTTCTTTATTAGATGACATTTGATATTACTGACATTAAAGGAGTTTTGATTGAAGGATTATCGATGGATGCCAGGATATGGAGGGATTTCAAATCAACCCTCACATCTGATTTCATTTTTTGTCATAGGAATCATGACAATCCAAGACAAATATATCCTTTCACATATGAAGACACATAGAGGAAATTTTTTGGAAGTAGAATAAAAGATTAAATTTTGGTAAGGGTAATGTAAAATTTAATATGATTTCTTATATAAATGATCTTATTATAGTTCCCCACTCACCTGGTTGCTCCCAAGTGCTCACCTTGGCTTTCCTATCCTAGGGTTTTGGCCTCTCCAGGCGGCAGCTCTAATTCACCCTCGGATGTGCTCTTTCTCAGTCGGATTTGGAGCACGTGATTCTCTGAGGTTTTGGGTGAAAAGTTTGGTGGACGGAAGGTTTCCAGGTGCTTCCAGATATGGGCTTTCAGCCAAGGGTTTCATTCCCATTTCTTTTCAGTTTTTTTCATGCATTTATCTTTTTTCCGGCAGTGAATTTCACTCCCTCAGGGATGTGCTTCCTCTAATTTTTCCTTCTACCTTTCTCTCGTTTTCCTTCTTTGTGATGATCTCCATTTTATTCCCATTTTCCTCCCTACACTCTAATCTTGTGTTCCTAAACTTCTCTCCAGGTCAGTTTTGGAGCACGGGATTCACTAAGGTTTTGGGCATGCAGTATGACAGATGATAGATTTCTAGGCTCTCAAGATTTGGTCATTCATAGGGTTTTAATCCCTGTCCCCTTTTCAGTTAGATGAAGGTCCTGATGGAATTTTATGGTTTGGTTTTACTCTGTTTTGGTTATGGAGGATGTCGTTAATGGTTCATGATGGTGATCTTTCTGTTTATTATTCCTTTATCTTCTCATTTTGATGAAGTTATTTTGAAATGTACTGGTGTTTCGGATGTTCCAAGTTCGCGATGGCATGTTTTTGTTGTTATAGGGCAGTTACGGAGGACTCTACAGTGACCGGTGTGATGATGGGTCTATGACGACACCAACCGTAAGGTCGGCGATAGTTGTGAGTTTCTTCTCCAGCGGTAAGGACAGCGACGAACATGGCTCTTATGATGGGAAAGTGAGTGAGGTGACCAGCTCTCTTGGATCGATTTCTCCTCGCGATGGATGATCATTTTTGGATAAAGATGGGTTTACTCCGGGTTCGAGGTGGATGTGTCGGTTCCATTGTATTTTAAGTTTTGAAATTTGAATGTTTGTATTTTTGAACTTTGAATGTGGTTTGTAGTGGTTCTTTCGAAGGTGGGATATTCATGTACTGGTGGCTGTGTTTATATGGTTCCCACTTACCCAAAAAGTGGTTTTTAAAATATAAAATAGTGATGATGTATATAAATGATCTTATTAATGTGTTGTTAATGATTTCTTATTCTTAATTTAAATCAAACAGGGACATCTCATAATGAGATCAAATATAAAAATGGATACCCTCATAGTTTATCTTGGTAGGGTTTACATTATTTGAAGAACAAATGATGGATGAAAATTTATAAAAACTAACAGTTGAGTCTTCAAGCTCTGGAGTGGTATCCCCTATATCCCCTCTATCTAGAAATGAAAAATTAAAGAGATATCAGATAAGAAAAAAGGGACAATATCTTTCTGAAGAATCAATAATCCTAGCTGAGAGGATAGTGAAATATTTATTTTTTATTTAAGTTAATTATATTCTTTATATAATTTGACTCATTATAGAAATGTTCAATTAATTAATACTGAATTAACTTGAGGAGCATAGCTCACATGGGGTATTTACAACTACTGGGAGGCAAGATATTTTATCTGTAGCATTGGGAAATCCTTAACACCCCGGTCGTGTACGAGGATATCTCCCAGGTGTATTAGTAAGAAAAATGTTTCCATGTTATTAAAATTTTTCTACTGTGGGTGTTTGTAAAAAAATAGAATCCTTGGAGGCTGAAGATCATAATATTAATTCAATTATGGAGGAAAAGATTATATCATCGGTACAGTCTATGTTTGTAGACATACAATGAAAATTTTAGATTGCAGCTCCCACTCTACCACCACCCCATACTAACACCATTATTTATCCTCCACCTCTTCCAGGAGCTCCCACTCTTCCACCTCAACCAAAAGACCCCATTTTTATCCTACTCCTCCACCACAGCTTCTTACTTATTGTGACTTGTATATTGAGGATCCTTTCCATCATATAGTTTCATATGGGCTGGTATATTGTATAGTAGATATAGTTCATCATCAACAGTTAGAGGTAGAGAATCATATGGTAACTATATTGGATATTATAAATAGATCAGATGGACTACAATTACCTACAGATGAGGTGAAGACAGCTGGACATAATATCAGACACTTTTTAGTTTGGCCATCGAGACTTCTATGACTCATTACCATAGAGGTATGTATGTCATATCTTTTATTTTATTTTTTTATTAAAATTTTAACATTTGAAAACTAATATATTTTTCTATTTATTTTTACAGGAATACTTCAAAGGTAAAGAAATACTATATAGATAGCAACAAAGACAAATGGATATGACATCAGTTATAGATTCTAGTTGTCTTGACCCATTGTCTAGATATTCAAATTTTTTCGTGGATCATTATGAGTTCCCAATGGAAGCTCATGTTAGTGGATGTGAAATAAATGTGGGGATTTTGAAAAATGATATCATGGAGCTTTTTACTAGAGATAAGTTGGGCACCAACGTGTTATAGATTTTTTCCATGTAACTCCTAACACCTTTCCCTACATTATATTTATTAAAAATGTATACTTATGTCAGTTTTGTATTAGGTATATTTATAACATGTGTGAGAAGAATGAGCAGAGATATGTATATGGATTCATGGACCCACAATTTATTTCCCCTAAAGGACATGTATTGGATGAGGAACAAAGAACACTTTATATTGCAGGAAGATTTGAATGGAATATAATCACACAGCATTGGATGATGCCTTTTTGTGAGGGGTTTAAAACATATATATGGAAAAGTGTTCATTATCTTTTAATATAAATAACCAATATCCTTAAATTTTTCTTTATATTAGTGATCAATGGATTCTAGGTGTTTTTTTCACAGGAGAAAACACTTTATTGGATATGCTCTGTCCATGGCGATGTGTGCTAATGTTTTAAGAATATGTTGAAAAAGTAAGTATCAATTTCTTAATAGTTGTTAATATTATAATGAATTTTAAATTTATCCCATTCATATTGTTTTCTAATAGGGGATAGGTCTTCTTTTGAAAAAAATAAAATGAGTTCCAAGATCAAATATGTAATAGTAAAGGTAAATATCCCTTTATAATTTGTACTTTCTGATGTATTACATAAAAATGATATTTTTAATTGAAACTCATTAAAAATTATTTTCATGAAAAAAAGGCGTCATCGAATATAGATATCATATGTTAAGATTTATGTATGAAATAATTACAACTAGAACACTTTTGACGTTTCACCTGGTAAGATTTCCTTATAAACATGGCCATAATATTTCATTTTATTTATTCATTATAAATGTTAACTAATATCCTTTTAATTTGCAGCTATTTTATGACCCTCAACCCTATAGTCCTCAAGAGTTCAAACACTTTCCAGTGGAATGGTCAAATTATTTTATAGGTTTGATTGGATTTTAGTGTTTTTGTAGTGTGAAATATTGATATGAATATTATAATTATAATTGTGTATTTTGTAGTTGTTTTGGTTCGATTTAGGTTTTTTAGTTTACATTGTATATTTGGAATGTTATATATGGGAATGATTAATTTTTCTCTGGTTCTTCTTGTTTTGGTCTAGTTCTGATGTTTTTCTAGTTTGGATTCTGGTCTGGTTTTGGTCTTGTTTTGGTCCAATTTATGTTTGTTTCATACTTTGGAAGAGCATAGTAATGGTTTAATGGGGGGTCTTTCAAGGGGGTTTGGGTATCTAGGGGTGGGGGTGTCCAAAGGGGTAGGGGTGTTCAGAGGGTGGGGATGTCCAGGGGTGGGAGGGTCTTTCCTGGGGGTGGGGTGTCCGGGGGGTGGCGATGTCCACAGGGGTTGGGGTTTCTAGGGCGTTAGGCCTATCGGGGGGTGGATGGCCAGTGGGGTGGGAGGGTGTCCAGTGGGTGGGAGGGTGTACAAGGGGTGGGGGTTTCCAAGGGTGGGGTGTCGAGGGGTGGTGGGAGGGGTTTTCCAGAGGGTGGGGGTGTCCAGGGGGGGCTTTCTAAGGGGGTCGGGGGGTCTAGGGGGTTGGAGGGATGTCCGGGGGGTAGTAGGGCTATCCAGTGGGTCGTGGTGGTGTCCAGTGGGTGGGAGGTTGTCTAAGGGTGGGGTGTTCTAGGGGGTGTGAGGTGTTGTCGAGGGGGTGTGGTGTCCAGGGGTGGGGGCTGTCCAAGGGGGTTGGGGGTATCCAGGAGAGTGAGGGGCTATTCGAGGGGGTGTCTAGTGGGGTGGGGTGATGTCCATTGGGTGGGAGGGTGTCCAGTGGGTTGCAGGGTGTCCAGGGGGGTGGGGATTTCTTGGGGTGGGGGTGCCCAGGGGGTGGGAGGGGTGGTCTAGGGGTGGGGTTGTCTAGGGGTGATGGGGGTTGTCCATGGGGGTAGGTGGTTTCTAGCGGGTGGGGGCTATCCAGGGGGTGAGGTATGTCCAATGAGGTGGGGTCGTGTCCAATGTGTGGGAGGGTGTTCAGTGGGTGGGAGGGAGTCCAGGGTTGGGGGTGTCCAAGGGGGTCTGGGGTGTCCATGGGTTAGGGGTGTCCAGTGGGGTGGGGTGGTGTCCAGTGGGTGGGGGGCTTTCCAGGGGGAGGGTGGGTGTCCAGGGGGTGGGGGCTGTCTAGTGGGGTGGGGTGGTATCCAGTTGGTGGTAGGGTGTCTATGGGGTGGGGGTGTTTAGGGGGGTATGGGGTTTCCAAGAGTGTAAGGGTGTCTAAGGGGGTGGGGAGTCTGTGGGTGGGAGGGTGTCCAGGGGGTGTAGGTTTCTAGGGGTGAGGGGTTTTCCAGGGGGTCAGAGGGGCTGTTCAGGGGGTGGGGGTGACCAGGTGGTGGGGATGTTCAGGGGTTGGGGTGTCCAGGGGTGGGGTGGTCTATATTTGGGGGTTGGGGGTATCCAGGGTGGGGGCTGTCGAGGGGGTTGGGGGTTCCCAGGAGTGGGTGGGTGTCCAGGGGGTTGGGGGTGTCCTGGGGGTGGGTGCTATCCAGGGTGTGGGGTGTCTAGGGGGTGGGAGTTGTCTAGTGGTTTGGGTCTAGTTTTGGTCTATTTTCTGCTTCTTTCAGTTCCTCTTTGGATGTGCATTGTAATGGTTGAACTTTATTACTAAATTTTTTTATGTCATTTATTTTATAACCAATTTAATAAATGCATTGGGATGATTTGTTTACATCAGATATTTAATAAACAACGTAGTATATATGATTTCATGTCATTTATATTTTAACCGAAGTGATAAACTTGTTTTTTACATCGGTTTTAGAATACCAATGTGAAAAATATTTCATAGGGGTTGTTTATTACGTCAGTTATTTAATAACAGATGTAATAAACAACATATAATGGTGGTTATTTAAAAAACATAATAAATCATGACTAAGTACCATTTTCCATCTCATTTTTTTAGAAAACAGCGTGAAAATGGCATCCGATTTCATTTTTTACGTAGGTTATAAAAAAACTGGCATAAAAACATTATTTATAACATCCTTTACAATAACGTCAGCCAAAAAAAGATGTAAAAAATGTAAAATAATAGAATTAAAAAAATCATTACTGTAATATTATTTTTAACTCTTTGAAATTCTAATCCCAATCCTCTATCCTAATGAAAATAAATCATGTCCGACTCAACATGTTGAGTGGATTAGATAGTCATGAAAAATATTTCACAAAACATCGATAATATCCAACCAATCCAAGAAAACTCCAGATCCTCGACCATCTTTCAATAACCTCTGATTTTTCTAGATCTATAGATATCCCATCCCTTGAGATTATTTGACCCAAAATTGAATCTTTATAAATCCAAAATTCATACTTGGTAAATTTGGCATAATAATTCTCTTTTCTTAGGGTCTTTTGTACAATTCTCAAGTGATCTTCATGTTCTTACTTTCCCTTCGAAAAGACAGGAATATCGTCTTTAAAGACTACAAAAACTGATCATGATATTCTCGAAGGACTGTATTCATTAGATCCACAATGATAGTGGGGGAATTATTAATACCAAAAGGAAACCCAATAAATTTATAGTGTTCATACCTTTTACTGAATGTCGCCTTCAATATATCTGGCCTCTTTACTCTAAATTAATGATATCCTAAATGAAGATAATTATTGGTAAATTATTGAGATCCATATAATTGGTTGATAAAGTCATCAATGCAGGGAAGAGGATATTTGTTCTTGATATTGATCTTGTTATATTCTCTATAATCAATATAGTGTCTCGTTGATCAATCATTATTTAAAAAAAATAGAACAGTTTCTTGCCCAGTTGATGCACTAGGGCATATGAATCCCTTATAAAGATTCCATTTGAGTTTATTTTTCTATTCCGACTACTCAATTAGTAAAATTCTATAATTAGTCTTTGAAATAGGCATAACACTCGGTATGAGTTCTATAGAATACTAAGCATCGCGATTTGGTCGAAGACTTGGAAATTCCTCCGGAAAGACATCATCAAACTCCCATATAATGGGAGTATTTTTAATTGTGAGTTTCACCACAACCATTTGAGATTAATAAAAATCATTTATGTGAATAAATACCCATAAGATAGATGAAATTCCAACTGGAATTTTCTATTCAAACATGCATCGATATATGATCATATATTTACCTCGAATATGAAATATGACATCTCTTTATTAGAAATTGGTATGAGATACATATAGATAAAGACAATTCATTCTAAGAATCACATCAAATTTCACTATAGAACAAATCCCAAGATTTATAGGAAGCTGTTTCCCACAAACTTCTACAAGATAAAAATTATAAACGTTTTACGTGATCGTTCTTCCATTATGAGTTCTCACAACTAACTCAACATCTAATTTTTGATATAATATGTCAAAACCCTTATAAAATTCTTCAGAAATAAAATTGTGGGATGATTAAGAATCTAATAAAATATTTTCTACTTTCTATTGGATGGTAAGTGTATATTTCACAACATCATTATCATATTCCACATCCTCGATAGTTATTTCATGTGACTTTCCTTTGTCTTAGGCCTTAATACATTTTTACATCCATCATTATGAATGAACCTTTGATTAGGGCATTGATTTGAATAATGCAACATTTCCATGAACTTGTAACATGGATGTGTAGAAGGTGTATTATGTGTAACCTTGTCTTTATTAGAATATTTTGGTTTCTTTTTTCCATCACGTTTACATTCAACTGCCCGATGACCTTATTTTCAAAATGTAAAACATTTAAAAGTTTCTGTAATATAATTCTCACCATTTTTCATTCCAAACATAGATCATAAGTGAAAATTCGTCTTCTTTTCATAGTGGTCTTTAAATTTTTATTTGTATTCCATTTTTCACTTCTTATCAAACCCATATGACAGAGGGGTTACTCCAATATCCATCTCAATAGTGAGGGCACATTGAAACATTTCCATATATCTATTATTTTCCCTTATAGATAATTCCCTTTAGATACTATGTTTTAAGCCACTAAAGTTTCAAATAATTTTACTCTTATGTTGGATAATAATTCCAAAATCATACCATGAAATACGAGTAAAATTTTCTTTTTAGTTACTAAAAATATAATCATCTTTCGATTAAGATCAAAGAACTATTTCTCCATATTTGTTAAAATAATACAAGGAATGTACTTATTGAAAAATAAGTTCTTGAACTCATCCCATTCCATGTAATCAATTTTGTCTCTTTTTCTCGTATTCTTGATAAGATCCCACCATTGATAAGATTCAACTTTAAAATGATATAATACTAAGATGACAATATCATGTTCAGAAAAATGTAGATCTGAAAATATCTTTTCAGTGGTACAGATCCATTTTTCAACCACTAATGGATCAGAAGACCTGGTGAATGAAGGTGGATACTGCCTCATGATGGATTAAACATAATGTTGATCCCTCCATTACTCATTTGTATTTCCTAAATAATTCATAGATTGGAAAATTTTTGTGGGAATTGATACTAGATTTCTCATTCCATCTCCTATAACATTTAGTTTCTTTGGGGGACAATCATTCCATTCCCCGTCACATTCAACATTTACGTGGATCCTGCGAGTTCTAGTCATTCACTAAAACCAAGTATAATAGTGTGAGAAACACTAATCATAATAGGAAAACCACATAATAAAGAATAAAATTTCAATTTTTGAAAATTTAGGTTTTATCCTAGGTTATTCATGGTCATTTCCAAAACACTCAGATTGTATCCTATACTTAGACATATCCTTAGGGTTCTTACTAAAATTTCTCATCCTATTTTCCAAAGGTTAACTATAGCTTCTCTCTAATACCAACAATAGTGGAACATAATTTACAAATATATATTAATTCATCATTGAAGAATATTTATTACATTTTATAACAAAAAACTAGGCCAGGTGAGTATAGGTTTAGTGTCTTTAAAAACTGGGAAAAATAAACAACTAGTTCATAAAACATCCACATTATCTCCCGCTTATTTCTTCATAACTACACTAATTTTATACATATCTTACATAATTCCATTATTCATAACCTAGGTAAATGAAACATTTTAAAGGGTGAGATAAAATTCTTAGTAAGGGTAAACATAGGAAATATCAATCATATCATAATTATAAGAACATAACATTTGAAAATCATATCCTACATATAAATGATCATAATATTAAGTCATGGGATAAATCATAAACGTTAAATTTCATTCCAAAATTCAAAATATAAGACATTAAATTTCATGGAATGCACACATAATAATAGTAAATTATTCCATATTAGTCAAGAATCATTTTCGAGACCATTGTACCAAAGAAAGTCCATTATTGATCTGAGTTCATTCCTCATTCAAGGCCTATATTACTGAACCAGATTTACATGTCATTCTATTCATGTCTATCTCATAAGATATAAATATTTTCCCAATTAATTGGATGATTATATAGGTCCCACCCACCTCATAATTAATCCATTCTTACATGTGCTACCAAAACATAAAAATATTCACTATAGTGTATCCCATGAAATAAAATGGGTCTCTTAAACATCATTCGATCATAATTGATATAAGAGAAATAAATTTATTAATTAAAGTTTCTTAACAAACATAATAAAATAATACTAATAACATGGATATAAATATAACCAGATTTTAAATGTTTCATATTAGATGGAAAATAATATTGAGCAAACACTTGAAATTAATTCTTGATGAAAATATCTTTTCTTCTTTAAAAACGTGTATCTTCTTCAAAATGACAAACAATTTTAAAAGAATTATATTTAATGTGAAAGATACATTAAAATATTTTCGGGGATAATTCATTTAAATAAGTCATTATGAAAGCATAAGAATCTATTCAGGAAATATAGGTTAAAAAACATTTTTCTCGCACTTTTTCCTGGAAAGTCAAAACGTACATCGTATGGAAAACAAATGAAATATTTTTTCCATACGATTTAATAAAATTTCACCAATGGTTAAAATTTAATTTTAAAAATATTTTATTAATATAATTAATACTATATATTTAGGAAACATGGATTTGAATGATAAATATTCCCTATTTAGTACTTATGAATAAACAATCTCAGATAATAATGAGATTTCAAATTTATCCCATACCTTAGGTCAGATATTCTTTATATGTATCATAAACGTCTATATAGTGATTTAAATAATGTTAATGAATTATAAAATAATCATAATCATTTTAATGATAAAATTTATGATCATATTTTCATCCTTTTTGGTAACATTTCATTGTTACACGTTATTCGGATATTAATTGATGTATGTTCCTATGAATGTTTTGTCAGGTAAGTTCTTATTCATATTTTTATGATATAGTTATATCATTTTAAAAATGGAATTATTATAATATGTTAAATATTTATTCATTAAATTTAGGTATATAATCATGGTTTAATGAAGATCTTGTAGGATCAATCTCATCACATCGTGGAGGCAGTTGGTTGTTCGTACGCACAAGCGATGATATCCTTCCCCAAATTATTGAATGGAATTGACGTGGATGTTATATGATAATTCATAATTATTATCATGTTATAATAATAATATATAGTTTTTATTTCCTTAATTTTACCCATCCATGTAAGGTGGTTGTGAAAATAGATTACATCATGATGTGGAGACGGTAAGCTGTACTAACACACACGGTGATTACAACTTTCGTAGGATGGATAGAAGGTGAAATATGGTAGTTTAATATTTATATTAACATATCAATATATGTGTGATAATTATTTTATTACTTTATAATTAAACAACTATTGAAGAGTATGGTTAAGTATAATGAAGTTTTAAATAATCCGTAGATGAGATTAACACTTCCAGGACATGCTTCCTCTAAATCTCTTTTAAGAGCACTAGAGATGGACTTCGAAGATGACCCGAACTTCTAAAATGAAAATATTTGAGTTGATAAGGAATAATGGCAGGATATGGCCGAGAATGAAGTCTCAAAATGTAGTGAATAGGTGAGGGAGGAGGTTCCATTTTATAATTGAGGTGTGGGGAACTTTTTCAAACTCCATATATAATACTTAATAATAAAATAAAAACCGACCCAAACACCACCAAAATGTCCCAATTTAGAATATTATATGATATAGTGTAATAATATCATCAACCAATAAATTTGATTCAAGTTAGTGTGTTAATTTATGACAAATATTTTTAATTGACACATAGTTATAATATTTAATTTTAATTGTGGTAATAACATTCTAAATTTTTAATAGTTATAAATATTTACATATATGGTGATAATTGTTCATAAATGGATATTTAGATCTTATAATTATCACTTTTTAATTTAAAAAATATTTTTTTGTTTTTTAATTATTAAATAATATTTTATTTTTATAATATACCAATAGTGTAAATTGTGACACAATTCATTTATTTAACCTTAAAAAATTATACACGGAAGATAAATTCAACCCAAAATATTAATTACACTCATTAAAATTTCATGGTCACATATAAAATTTGTGGATCACAGTAATTATTTTACATGATATATCTTTTAATATTTTTGATACCACTTATTTTATATTTCTATTGATGAAATAATTTTTACTTCACAATTGTGTCGTCATTAGTGGAAATTTTTAATCTCTAGATATTATAAATAAATTTATATGATGTTGGTAATTATTTTAGATTTCTAGAGACTATATATAGTAGAAATTATCTTCTAGTTATCTATATATTAAAATTAACATACTTATAGGAAATGAGATTGGGACATTTTATCACATTCATTAGTTTTTATTACATTCGTGTCATATTCATTGGTCAGTGGCCATCAAGTGATTCCATTTCAAAACATATATGATAAGGGTCGAATTTAGTCATCCAATAGTATTTTTAGAAGTGTTAAGGTAATTTTATAATATTAATTTTACCTTTAATTATATGATTTCTCTTTAACAATGGTAGTAAAACATATTATCAATGACACTATTCATAATGCCCTAAAAAAAGTATCCTATTAACATAATTTTGAAATACTAATTCTAAATATGGAGACTATTTTTCAAAATTCAAATCAATTAAGTCACAGTAATTAATTTAAAATCAAACTCGTTGTCTGAATGAGAGAACATGATTTTTTAAAAGTGAAAACATTTCAAAACATTGAAATCTTTTTACCTATGAATTCAATGAAAAATTAATGCTAATGACATTAATTATATTTAATAATTAAAATATATTATATTTATACTTTAAAACCATTAAATATGATAATTTGACCATATAAATTATCTCAATGAAAAATGTTGTTTTCAATTAAAATATAGCATATTTTTACTATTCATCAAAATATGAAAGTTTTCATAAAAATTTCAGAAATTTATCCATTGTAATTTTTTATATCTCATATAAAAATAATGTTTTTATTTTATTGTATAAAAATTATTAATGTGTAAAAATTATAATTTAAAAGGGGTTCTATATTCAAAGGTGTAAAATTAAACTTTTAAAAAATTGGTTTTTATACATCAAATATGGTTTTATTCATACCCTATGTCTATTATATCCGTTGGATGAATATATAAAATATTTTATTAAGAATATAACACATATGTAGATATATATCTTCTTATTTTCATTACCAAAAGTAATTCACTCATAAATTCAAATATCTAACTGATTTATATTTTCGATAAATAATTGATTTCCAATTAATTCATATTGAATTTTTATAAGTTAGTTATAATTATTGTTGTTTCCCTAATGGGAAGGCTATAATGATAATTTTATAATAAGGGTAAATCATATTTTTTTTAAACTCAAGATTGCAACCAATTCAAGCTACTAAAGGCAAAAAAATTATTTAAATAAAATATTTCATAATAACATATTGGTGTTACAAATATTGATTCATCTCCTCACTTAATATTAATGGATCCATGAAAAAAATATTATTCGTACTATGAAGGGTCTCAACCAACCTACCATCAATTTTCTAAGAAACAGTTTTCAATAGAGGATTCAATATAATTAAATTATACCCTTGTGAAAATTTCATTCAATGAATGAGATATTCATTCCATTGATCAGTTTTTTTTATATATCTTCTCGCTTTCATAAAAAAAACTTCTAAGATGTTATAATTCATTATCCCACAACATAAAAATTTATTCTCATTATGTATCTATTCTTTTCTTCTTGATAGGTCAAAATTTCCAGTTCTATATAACCACTAGTAACCGGAAGGGTTTTCTATAGAAAATCTAAAATGGGTTCATATCGATGGTTATTTTAAATTATCTTTTGTATACCCATAAGGAATCATCAGGGTTATGGGTCTATTCTTTTATTCTCGAGTTGATAGTTTTATAATGATTTATTTCATTTCATGGTTGAAAATTTCAACTTTTCCACTTTTTTAGAGGTGATAAAGTGATCAGTTATTATATATAATTTTATTTTTATCAAGCTATATCATGCTTAGGTGATTATTTATATAAAATCCCTTATCATTAATGAGTATTTAGGAAAATCCAAATAAGATAAAAGAAATTTATTTAATAATTTTTTGACGTCCATGGCAGTGTTCGGAGTGGCTGCCTTAGCTTCTATCCATATTAACACCAAATCAATTCATGCCCGGATGTATATATATTTTTAAATAATTTTTTAATGGTCTAGAAATGTATATAACAAAAAAAATTAAAAACATAATCTTCTAGTAAAGATTAATTCAGAATATTATTCCACTTATATAAACTTCATATTTTCTGGAATTGATCATAGAATTTCCAAAATTATATAGAATATTAATATACTATGGGATATAATAGGCACCTTTAAAGTATTTTTGATATGTTATAATCATATATATTATTCACGTAGTAAGTGATTAATGAAAACAATGATCATCACCTCATCCTCAAGTATGAATTTTCAAACAAGGTCATCTCTATACTATTTTAAAACATATGGTTCATCCAAAATGTATTCTATTTCTACGAAAAAGTTATTTTCTTTTATAGATATGAAATGTGAGAGTATAATGTTTTGGTGGAAAAATAATTCTTTATTTCAGAAAATAACTTCCTATCTTACAAGTTCACATGAAATAATTTTTCATTTGTAAATTCATCAAGAATGATCAACTAGTTCTCCACCTTAAAATTTTGTAACGGTAATCATCCTATGAAAATATTCTCAGAGCCCTACTTATCCATGATGGTAATATAGAATTAATTTAGAATAAAATCCCACCGAATCAACATCATATTGAAAACATCTTTTTGAGTTGGTATTACATGAATGAATGGTTTTTGTAAACTATCAATTTAGAAAAAATTATATATGACCATTATTTATCAAATGAAAACACAATTTCTATAAAAACATTTTTATTTATAATGTAATTTATCTTGGAATCATTAAATTTAATATTATAGGTCAAAATGTTTTATTAAACCACTATTCTAATACATCTCCTACATTAATTTCACTTGTCTCATACATATTCTGGAATTATTTTCCCTATAATTATGCTGCAATGATTAGTGAATACCCAGGGTTTTCTTTTAGGACAGAAATTCCTATTATAAATTATATTAAAACCCAATAGGAAGGATCTTATCCAAATGTTTCCTCAGTGGATTAGAAATCTATGATAATTCTAGTAAAACCATTTGTAAAATTTCACATTCCCATGAAATTTTTGAATCCCCTTAACTGTTATGGGTTTAGGTATGTCCTCAACAAACATGATTTTGTAAATTTCAACCTATATTAATTTTTTTGAAATATGGTGTTCAATTATGATTCTACCTTGTTCTATGAAATAGATCTTCTCTCAATTAAGTAATATAAAATATTAACATCTCTTCAATACTAATTCTATGTTTTCTAGGAAGACCTTAAATGGCCTCCTATAAATGGAGAGTTAATCTAAGAACATCTCTAACAATTGGTCCTCTATATCATAAAAATTTAGTCACATGAACCATTGAAATATTATTATTACATTGCACATTTAAAATGAAATTCAAAGAATAGAAAGTTTCTATATGGTCATGTGAATCTTTTCTTAGATTGTTGAGTGAGATCCAGCTATATTTGATTATATTACTAAAAACCATTAAAAAAATAAATGTCTAGGAGGGATAACAATTCTATAATTATATCCATTAATAGTAAGATAAAATTATCTTTTGGGGTGGATATATTTTATTCTATTTAATCAACAAACACTATCAGATATATGAACATTATTGTGTGAATTTACTATTTACCTCCATTCATCACTATAATCTACTCACCTTTTTAATTTAACACTTACAATGGGCTCACCCACACACTATTAGAGAAAAAATATATGATCCTTGAATTAATATATTTTACTACATATTTCTTAACCACCAATTTCATAGGTGTTATGAGTTGTATATATAATTAATGAAGTGGTATTATTCTCACGTAATGTAAGATTTTATTGGTTCAGACATTGTGATAGATACAATTTATATTAGTTATACACTATTTGATGATTATTTTTGTTTGTATTAAAAAATATTGAAGTTTTTAAAATTTCACTTTTGATTGGTTTGAATTTATGATCATTTAGTGTGATTAATTGGATCTCAATAATGTATATGTAAGGGTTATTGGCATGGTAATTTTTTCTATTGTAGGTTGATTGATCACCGAGTGAGTAAAACTTGATGAGATTATCTCATAAATATTTCTATCTAAATTAACCTTTTTCTTGTTGTTTTTGTCTTATTAATTTACATAAGTTTGTTGTTATATAATATATTTCTTATCATCAGTGAGATACATCACCTTTTCTTCTACTTCTATTATTTTTTATAGTGTAACTCCTTACTCGTCATCTTCCTTGGCCATTAAAATGGTATCCAAATATTATAGATCAATTAATTGATCAGAATCATTGATAAGTTCAAAAACTAATTTCCCTACTCAAATCAAATTTTTTCAAAAATTGGTTCACATTGATCAATTTTATATAAGGGTCTCACTAAAAGTATTATCGTGACGCCTTCTCTTTCCATCCTAAATTCAAATAAATCTGTTGGGAAGTTAAATTTATTTACTATGATAAAATAATTCTATAGTAATCTTTATGGGTCTTTAACATATTAATATCTATGTTATAGTAAATACATAGTTTTTTTTGGTTCAATGAACCCTATATTTCAAAAATAACTCATTACCATAAGGATGACACTTGTGCTAGAGTTGGAAAGGGAATTTCCAAAATTACATTATCCAAAGGTACATGAAATTTAAAATCCTCTAGGTTATCTCATCATTTATTTTGTATTTCTTTAAACTAGTGATTATAAATAATTTCTTATGGAGATAACACATAAATATTCAATATTATTTTTTGGATATTAATTGTTTCATGAATTTTTCATATGATAGAATTTCTAAAATTACATCCATAAAGGGATGTTTGATGTCATGTTGGTTAAAAATATTGAAGAAATAATTGTGTTCGGTCTTGAAATTCCCTTAAATCATCCTTCTTAGAAATGGGAGAGGATTCCAATATGGTTTCCATGATATGTAAACATTTTCCTTTTGGTAATCCTCAATAGGATTTTTTGTATTGGGTTCTTGTTTCTAATTTTATTATTTTAATCATTAAATATATCCTATAATTTCATTTCTAGATCCATCTATTCTTTCCCATTATTACACTCCTTACTCTTCATCTTCTCTTAAATATTTAGGCTTATTGTCATTTTTTATCATCCACCCATATGTTTCCTTTCCCCATCTCTCATCCTCTTCTTAAAATGATGTTTTTATCTTCCTCATGAGTGTGTGTTTCTCTATTACCTAGTCTTTTTTCTGATAATAGGTTCAAATATGTTTGGAATATTTTCCCAACATGATTATAAATGTTACATAGGATGTCTCTTTAAATATTTATATCATTTTCCTTAATTTTAATCATTTGGAATGTCAAATGGTTGAATTATGGGAGAAGATTCTCATGATTAGGTGGTTATGGATAGGGTGTGTGTGACTATCTTGGAAGAATTAGATATCGGTACAACTAATTAGGTGGTTTATTATGAGATATATGTTGTGTAATGTGATGCAATTTCATAGGATCTTCTTGTTGTGGTGGATATAAAGGTGGTCCATTCAATCATGGATACATTGGACTAGTGTTTTGTTAATGGTAGAACCCTAATTGTATACTCACTAAGGATGCATTGCTATGGTATGGTTTTTACTGTACTGAAATTCATATTAACAATAGTTATAACTAATATAGCTCTATAAAGGGTTTTATTGTATTCTAATCATTATCTTAATTCCCAATCAGTGTGTAGGATACCACATATTTCACAAGATTACACTTCAATAGTATGTGATATTGGTGGTGCTTATTATTGGGTGGGGAATTAAATTTGTTATAGTTTCTTCATAATAGATTCTTTATTGGTGATTCGTCTTGTGGTGTCTTCATCTTGATGTATATCGTGACTAATTATTCCTTGATATCTCTATAAATTGATCACTCTATGATATTTATAATCTAAAATATATCTGGTGATTTCTAGAGTTTTATCATTAGGCCTCCATTAGCAGAGGAATCACCCATGGCTCTTATAGTAGATTGTAGTCTATAATAAAATTATTGCATATTTAATCAAATAGTGAGTCTCTGATGTGGTAATTTTCATTGAAACTCTTTAAATATTTCTTGTACCTCCCAAAAATAATCATTATTAAGTTGAGTGATGTTATGAATTCTACTTCTAAACATACATGTATTGTAATTTAAGAAATAGTTAACATGTAATTTATTTATTAGGCAATCAAATTTTTTTATTGATATAGTTGATTGACTACTCATATAGTCCTTTTCTCTAACTCGTAATGAAAATGGGAACTCCCGTAGTCTAATATAATCTGATGTTACTCTATGATGTTTAACGGTTTCATAGACTTCAATGTACTTTCAGATGTGTCTATGTTGTTCTTCGCACTAAATTCCACTGAATTGGGAAATATTTGGATAATCTAAATTAAGATACTCATGAATTCAAATTTTTTGTAACTGAATCAAAAGAAAAAAATGACACTCAGTGCATCACCATGGATGGATAGAAGGTTGTGTTCCATGATGGTTTATTCTAGAAGTAGTGGTTGTGAACCATTCCATTATTTATCATGTAAAAACATGGCCTTATAAACATCGGGGGAAATGGGGGGTCAATATTCATTCATGAAAAAATGGTGATGTACATATAGGTATCTATTCAATTCATAATCGAAATGAGTGGTTCCCTGGAGTCCAAAATCTATAACTAAGTTCTGGGAGCCTGTAGTATACATTATCATTCATGAATGGAAAAAATAGTCTTTTCTTGTGAAAATAGTTAATATTAAATTAAATGGTAATGAAAAAACTGAAGGATTCCATAGAGAAACATTGAATGTATCATGTCACACTAGCAACGATGACAAAAATGATACCCCTATAGCGAATCATTACTTCCCCATGGAATTGAATAATTTATAAATTAATTAATTCGTTTCTAGATACTAAACTTTCCAAAAAAGAGTTTATAGAAAATTTATATTGTCATCTTATACGGAGGTTAAAGATGGAAACCTTAGGAAATTGATACTTAGATATTAACACATTTAGAATAACTAGATCAATCAATTATAATTGTAATATTTACTAAGATTTAACTGCCTAAATATGTATTAATCATAAATTTATAGGATTTATTTATAGGATACCATTACCCTTATTCATGGAGAGATATAACAACATTTTCAACAATTTTTTTCTAACATTACAAATTTTCATTTCCCAAATCAATTCATTCTTAAAAAATCAAAGAAAAATAATTAGTTAAGGAATAGTTACTAATTCAGGTTCATATAGTTATACTCATAAACATAAGGGAATATATGTTATTATCATAAATTAATCCTCTCATCTATATTATTTTTTCTCCAAAGAAATTATTTTGATTTGGTTTATGTAAAGGGGTGTGATAAAATTAAGAAACAGACAATTTTTTAACCAATTAGATTTACATTTTTAGGTTAATAATTAATTAACACTCTATAATGTCAATCTTGATTACTCATATATATAAAAATAGGCTTTTAAACATATTATTACATGATTTTAATCATAATTATACATGATGTACAAACAAAGGATCAAAAATTCTAGTTCATTCAAAAGACTAGGTACATAATTGGAATTAATAAAACTAAAATAAAAAGGATTTTAATTAATCTTCATTATTTTATCCTAACATATTATTAGATTCTACATTAATATTGGATAACCTATGGAATACATAGATAAAATGGATAAGATAAAAACCCCAGTAAGGGAATGAACATTGGAGTCACAAATAAAGCATAACACATGAATTAGAAGGCATAATATGATGACATAAAAGTCATTGATCATGAATTAATGAATGGAAGAATAAAATATAGAAAAATTAATCATATTGAAATATATTAATATGGTAGTAAAACATTACATGACATAAATAAGATTCAAATCAACCTTATAAGACAATATTACATAGTAGAAAAAGTCGCATAATGGATTAAGTTTACTCCCTAATCCAATACATGAGGTCTCAAGAGACTTAACATTACCTAGTGAATTGGAGTGATATATATGTGCATCTATAATAGCATATCCATTCATATTTGTTTAATATAAAACATCAAACATATGGAATGAACATAAGGGTAACCCAAGGAATGAATTGGGTTGCATAATCATGTCATAATGCATAGAAACAATGTGTATAATAATATTATCCCTGAAATAATGGGTATAAATAATTCATAGTTATTAATAGAGGAATAATTAGAACATATCATGAATAATTATGTATAACATAATTGAAAACAATAAAAAGATTGGTTAGGTATCATTATAATTGTGCCACTTAAGTATGGTTTATTAGAAAATAATGGAAATAATAAGAGGATAAAGGCATGATTAATAATAAAGAAACTAGAAATAATCAAAAAAAATCATAATATACTTTTTGATTTTTTTTTACAAAAATATTTAAGGATTAAAATATTATAAATATTTTACTCTATATTGGGCATGATAAAGGGATGTTCACTTTAATTGGGTTTATTTCCGAAAGGAAATGAGACTAGAACATTATAAAACATGTAATTAAAAATCAAATAAAGATTAATTGAGATATATACAAATGTTTGGAACATATAATATTTTTTGAATATTTATATATGAATAATGAAGATATAAATTGGGGTAAATAGAGATAAAGTGTAACCAATGGAAATATAGAGGTTTAGAGAGATCTCTTACCTTATGTATGAATACATTCTTTACTTGCACATATTTTCTAGATGAAATTAAATTGATTAATTACATAATTAAGAACCTATTATATATAATTTTTATTTATTATAAAGTTATTAAGTTATTTTATGACTATTTAAATGAGTTATAATGTTCCCTTTCATTATTAAAGGAGTGTTCGTTGCATGGTTTCAAGGTCAATTCACTTAAGTAAAATTTAGGTAGTCCATCTCAAATGGAAATAAATCTCCAAAAACATTATTTGGTATTATTGAAATTATAGAATTTTAAAATTTCAAATTTATTATTTAATTTTTGGTTGTTATCATGACTCGTTTGATAAAACATTACTGATAATTGTATTGTTTATTTTGGCAGTTTTTATAGTCATGAACAACTAATTTTGTTTTATTTAATATTATATGTATATATTTATTCAAGAGGATGAAAAAAGATATATTATACATATTAAAATAATTTTCAACCACAATAATCTTATCATGACCAGACCTAAATGAGGTAATGAAAAAGGGAAGATTATTATCCATGGAGATGGTTAACGACCATAATTTTAACAACAGATTCAATTCATTGAAAAAGTGGAGAGGAGAACATGGGTGGAAAGAAGATATTCAAATAGAAATAAAGAATTCAATAATATAAATAATAAAAGATTTATTATGATTTTATGTATGAAGGATGGGAGGATAAATTAGATGAAGAAATGAAATTAAAAGAGATGGTTTGAAAAAGTAACCTATAAAATATCACCTCTTTGAAGGATACCTTAAGTAACATAGAATTCAACTTCTCTTAAGGCAAGAAGCTAATGGTAATTAGGAAGGGGCTTGGGAAAGTAATTTGGAAGAGTGTTGACAAGGTATAAAGCATATAAGGTGTGATGATAAGGGGTGTTGAGGGATGATATTTAATAGGGGAGAAAAGGGGTGTTTTTTTATTAAATTTATTAGTTTATTATTTTGGTTCAGGGTTACAATCATTAAATTAAAGAGACTAAATACAATAAATACTTAAGGAAGGTTCTAGGTAATGGTTTATTATATCACCCATTACTCAAAAATTTATGAATTTACCTAATAATATTAAATACCAAAATTTACAATATTTCACTATTCATTGAAAAATTAAACCATTTTAGGAAAAAAAATGTAAATTTTTTCAATTTTTTTATTTAAATAATCGAATTCATTATATGAAAAAAAAAATTAAAATTGATTTTTTTTAAATAAAATCTTCATTTATTCGAAAAATAATAATTTTAATATTATATTAGATATTATAACCCTTTGAAAAATTAATTAAGGTATCATAAAATTATATTATAATTGTAATAACAAATAATTTTTTATATATCTATTTTATTGAAATAAATTTTATTTTAAATCATTATATTAATTTTAAAATTGTAAAGAAATATATTCATTTTACATAAATATCGACACATAATTAATCATTTAAAAAAATTATTTACTTGTAATATGATATATATATATATATATATATAATACCTTAACATTGTTTTCATACTTTCAATGATGATTTACTATTCTATAGGCCATATTACTATTCCCGACGGCTAGATTACTATTCCAATAGTCATATTTACAATTGTCCTTTAGGATCCTTAATTTCTAAAAATACAAATAATTTTATTCTCTCTAAATTAACATATAATTATATCAAGGTTATATATATACATTCATATTAAAAATATATATTATAATCTTAAAATTAATTTTTGTTCAGCATATTTCTTGACAAGTTTTTTCTTTCTAATTGATCGAGGGGGTCTATATTTTTCCATTATTATTATCTTATTTTATAATTGTTATACTATGGTAATATTTTTCATTCTTATTTATTTTTTTGGATACTAATGTATCATTATAAATTTTTTAGAACAAATATTTATTGGTTTCTCTATGTGATATATGTGATTTATGGCATAAGAAGGGAAATTCCAATGATTAAATTTTGGGTCATTACATTCTTACCCTCTTCCGAAATTTCCGTATTGAAGTTTTTTTACAAAGTAAAGTTAAAATATGATAGGGTACATCTCCCTCATTTATTCCACAAGTTCCCATGTCACCTTGTCAATCATATTGTTTCTCCATAGAACTGTGACTAATATAGTGGTCTTGTTGGGTATAACTTTATCTCTATGTTTTAAAATCTTTACAGTATTCTCCCTATAAGACATGGAATTTTCCAACCATACCAACTATGAAATCAATACATGTGATAGATCTAGAATATACATCATCAAAAGGGATATGTAGAATACATCATGTTCTTGATACATGGATAGTGTAAGTGCTATTTAATATGCCACAACTCTGACATGATCACGAATCTCAAAGGGGTCATTGTACTTGGTACATAGATTTTTTCTCTTAAAAAATATCATGACCCTATTACATGGATATATGTGAATTAATACTATTTCAACAACATCAAATTCTAAGTACCTTCAACGATTATCTATGTAGCTCTCCTATTCAATTTGGGAAGAATTGATATGTTCTTGGGTGGTCTTGACCATTTTCTATCATTCACTCAACCATTAAAGGTCTCGAAATCCTATGTTCTCAAACATCATCATATCATGCAGGCGTTTTATATATGTTCCCATAAATTGATTCATATGGGTCTATTTGGATACATTAGTGGAAGCTATTATTTTAAGATAACTTTACTAGGGAAAGATATGATTATTTCAGGAGTAGGGGAAGCTTGCAGAGGTGGGCGATATATTAAATTTTCATTTATTAAGTGTTTCCTGAAACTAAGAGTGATGATCTAGCACATAAAATTTATAATTAGTGTATTTAATATTTTAAGAAATAAATTTTTGGGCTTTGGAATTTTATTCATTGGTGAATGTTTATCATCTTAACAGATCCTTTTAGTTTACCTTTATTTTTCTGTAAGGATCAAAGGATATAATAGTGACCCAAACATGATTCTCTGGTCTCCATGAAATTCCCCTCGATCTTTTGGTGCTAGCACGATGAGTGAAATGTCTGGGGTTGTTTGTTCTTTATTTATTATTCAATTGACTTGAAGAAATATCTCTTTCATTTCTCATTCATGATATGGAGAGATAATGCGAAGTTGAGATATAATTCAATATGTGAAACAATTATTTATTATCAGTTTTTTGATTCTCTATACCATTGATGTAGTCATGTATTTATAGAAATGGGATTTATGTTAAAACACAATTTAATTTCATACCATCCATTAAATAACATTTATTATCTATAATAAACCCCATTCTACATAATAATAATTATAATATTTATATTTTATGGTCTGATCCAACTTCATCAACAAAAAATATTTTTTAATGGTCCTGTTAATTAATATAGTTCACCGTACTCGGTCATTGTCCATTCGAACCATTCGAGAATTTATTGAAAAAAATTAATATTTTATAAACAAATGTTTTATTCAATATCAGGGAAACATTTATTAAAATATTCAATAAATAAAATAACTATTTCATTCACATGCTGGAGAATAAATATATATTTACTTTATACAATCAATATAACTTGAATAAAATTATTCCTCAGTCTTGATAATAATATATACTACATTAATTAAACTCAAATTGAATTCATTCGAGATAAAAAAAACACTTAGTGTGTGACCCTCTATAATTCACTCTCATTGGTATTAGACGGGCTTGCCTAATGTCCAAGATTAATACCTTGCAACTGGTCAAGTCACCCAAAGGAAAGAACATAATTTCGTAATGTTGAAAACCAAATATGAATACTAACTTTATAAGACAATACCCTTTTCACAATGTCTCGTCAAGTAAGATGTATAACAGTGTCACCAAACTATATGCTCGATATGGCGTTCATTGACTATAAGAAATAAACACGTCGTTAAACCATGGAAAAAGAAATTAAAGTGAAGGTTATTTTACAGTTAATGGTTAGAGATATCATCTAATATAAGGATAAAAGTTACAAATCCATACTCAAATCATTCATTAATGACATGTCACTCATGACACACCCAATATATCCAACATCAGCATTAACAGTTATCATATTGTATTATGAAATACATCTATATACACAAGTTATAACAAGCATTAATAAAAATAGTACTACATAAGGACCATTACACATGCTTGTTGATTGGAATATCTAATGAAACCAAAACATACATAATTCCTATTGGTGGGTCTATTCTCATAGTATCCCATATTAAAGATTACCAAGCAAGAAATTCATTAGAATAAACTTCATCAACTAATGAGTACTCACACCTGATAGTCTATATACTATATTTCACATCATATTACATTATCTAAAAATATATCAATTTTTATGAATATCATCATTTCACATAATGGTTCACATAATTAGGGATTTTTAGGACCTTATGAATACAATTAATACTCTAGGACGTTATTACAAGATATTCTTGCTAAAAAATGCACAATATCTTACAATTACATGTATTCCCAAATGGACAGAAGGCCTTTATTTTTTATTTATTTTTTATAATACCACTTTTTAGTTTTGAAGGGGAACCATAAAATTACATTGAATTTAGTCTTGGAGACATTCGAGGACTCATAGGACTTAAATAATCATACAGACTATGACTACTAGAAACTGTCTCTCCCCAGCATCTGTATCGTGATCAGCTCTCCACCCATGCATGGTTTTCCGGATAGCTATCATGTGCAGAGATGGATAGGACCAGTTCCAAGGGATATTACATGGCCTCTCATTCTTCTAAATCTGTTATCCTTACTTTAGTGAATTCACTATACTCTTGAATTATCCTCTGAAGCTAGTTCCTTGTATAATATGTCTGGGCATCTCCGCATTAGGTGTCCCAAAGGGCTTGATGTGTTCTGAAAGCCTTGAAGTGGCCTGAAGGCCTTAAAGGTTTCCCAAAAGTAATATTTGACCTGAAGGCCTTGTTTGCCCAAAGTCTTTAAGGACTCTGAGCCCAAACCTGGGGTCCAAGGTGAATATTTCCAGCAGCTACAATACCGAACAATACCTTTTATAGTAACTGCTATAGTACCATATAGTACTGCTAGAGTGCCTACTACAGTGCCCGTATAGTACTGCTATAGTTCCTGGTTATTTAAATCAGAATTATGCCTCCACCTAGTTTCGAACCTTTCTCATGGATGTATATAGAGAGACCTCACCAACTGATCAAAGGATCATGTGCAAATAGTTGGACATAAGAAACCAATGCTAACAATAACCCACATAGACTAGAGAAAACTTCATATGACCTTCAGCCTACTAAACCTCACATGATAGTCATGTTTCAACTGATTCATGGATTTAGTAAAGGGGTCAACCACATTTTATTCCATGGAAATAATGCTCACTAGAAGTCCACCTCTCTAAGAAAAATATATCAAGAGATGATAATCTTGAAGTATGTACTTCATCGACTGATGTGACCTTGAATATTTTGAAAGATCCACCACTATAGTATTATCATAATAGAGTGTTATATGATATTTAATTATAGGTACCACATAAAGCTCTTGAATAATGTTTGACATACATACTTTTTATTTAGCTATCATAGAATCCTCAGTATACTAATACTTTACTATAGATTCTTCATCCACAACCTTCTTTGAGCTCTTCTAGCTCACATCACACCCATTAAAAGTGAAGATGAATCTCATTTTTTATTTTATGTTATCATGATAAGTTTGGAAACTAGCATCTGCATATCCTCTAATGAAAATACCCTCATATGCTCTATAAACCAAGATGATATCCTTAGTACACCTCAAATAATTAAGGATAGACCTAAATTTCATCAACAGTGACCACCTAGAGAAACATGTAATCTTCCTACCACACTTAATGTGTATGAGACATTAATCCTAGTACATAGCATAGCAGATAAGGATAACCCAATAAATGATGAATATGGAATCCTTGTAAATTAATTTTTTCCATGATGTGTCTGAAGTAATTTTTTCAATGAAATTTGAATGCCTTGTGATACTAGAAATAATCCCCTCTTGGATTGTTCCATACTAAATAAATTATGTAACATGTAAATATATGTACATTGAAAGAGGCCTAGAAAACTCTTAGTCCTATCACGCTGGATCATGATCCCAAGAATATATACCGAATCACCCATGTAATTTATGGAGAATAATTTATTCAACCAAGCCTTAACAGACTGTAAGATAGGAATTTTTTTCCAATGTATAATATATCAGCATCATAAAATCTTAAGAAAATGACTACATGCCCACTAAACTATTTATAGACACCTAGATCACATTCTTTAATTATGAAACCAAATTCTAGTATAGCCTCATTAAAATTGATGTTCCATAACTTGGATGCTTTCATTAATCTATAAATGACCCCTTCAGACAAGAATACCTTGTGGGCATCCTTTGAAGTTACAAACCCTTTGATTTTTTTCATATATATATCTTCCAATAGGATCCAATTATGGAATGTTATTTTGATATCCATTTTCCCTATCTCATAGTCATGGAAATATTTAATGGAAAGTGTATTTCTAATGGATTTCATCATTGCAACTGGTAAAAAGTTTTAGTCAAAGTCAATTTATTAATGTTGTTTAATCCCTTTTGAATCCTATGAAAACTTATAGGTATTGAATTTTCCTTACATGTCCATTTTCATTTTTAATACCAATTTGAAACCAATAGGCATTACATCTACTTGTGGGTCTACCATAAATCTAGACTTGGTTTTGGAAAATGGAATCCATTTCAGAATTCATGGTTCCTTTCCACATGGAAACATTTGTGCCACTTACATCTTCCCTTTAGGTTAGAGGATCATTATTATAAAATCAGAATGATTCAATATTCATTGTTACTATGAGTCCATAATTTTGTAGTTCCATGACCTCTTTTTTACTCTTATGTAGTAATTGTGTATTTGGAAAAAATTAATCATTAATCTGGATTTGTGTAATTTGTTCATGTTCCATATCTTGTGTATCTTGAGCTGAGAATTCATTGATGTCTATCTCTCTCCCCTATCTCTTATAGAGATAAGATCCTCAAGAAATTTGGTACTCTTTTTTACCAAAACCTTTTCTTCTAAAGTATTATATAGGAAGTATCCCTTTATTTCTTTAGGATATCCTAAAAAGATACACTTTGTGCCTTGGGGTGAAATCTTGTTACCTAAAGTGGCCTTAACAAATGCTTTTAAACCCCACACATGTTAGTACGAAAAAATAATTTTGAATCCATTCTATAATTATTATGGTATAGAATTTACTTCTATAGTTGCCACTCTATTTAATACGTATGCTATTATTTATAATGAATATCCCCAACAGCAAAATGGATGACACGCATGACTCATCATTGATCCCACAATGTTCAATAAGGTGTGTTTCCTCATTATTCTTACACCAATCCACTGTGGTGTATAAGGTGGAGTGAGTTGAGATAAAATCCCAAACTCCTAGAAAATAGCAATGAAGACTTGATTAGGATATTCATCTCTATGGTTTGAGCAATGTTTTTTAACTTTATTAAAAATAATGTTCTCAAATTCATTCTTGAACTCCTTGAATTTATCGAAATAATACGAGTTATACCAAATTAAGTATACATATCCATGTCTACTAAAATCATAATTAAATGTATTTAACTATGAGTACCCACACCATGCTTCAAAAGGAAATGGTCTACAAACAATGGAATGAACTAATTCAAGAAGAACATTTTCCCTTTCATCTTTCCTACCAAAAGGGGATTTGGTCATTTTTTTCATGTAAACATGTGTGGCATACACCATTGGATTTTGTTCAAAAATATCTAAATATTCATCTTGATTTAAATTAGTACAGTGCTTTTCATTTACATTACTTAGCCATTGATGCCATAGTTGGGTGTGTTAACAGTCTGGTGAAGTAAATTTTTTATCAATTTACATTATTTGTTTAGTGTAATCCAACAAATAAAGGTCATTATTGGAATGTTTATTACCATAAAAATGTTATCATTATAATAGAATCAACATTTATTCCCAAAATAAGAAAATAAATCCATCTCTATCAAGTCTAGATATAGAAATAATGTTTTTTGTAACTAAAGGAACATAATAACAAACCTTTAAAACCAAGATAATTATGGTTGGAAATGTGTGGTGGTATTCCCGAGTAGCTACTAAAAAGTTTAGCTCAATTGAATTCTTTATAATCTAAATCTCTTCATTTAATCATTCTGAATCTACTTTGATCCTGTATTTTATACAAATGGGATCACCACAACCTATATCTAATACCAAATTTTTAAAAATAGATAAATTTTAATGGATAAAAAAGTACCTATAGCTTCCCCTTGATTCTTTTTATGGGTGAATTTTTTATTCCAGTGGACCATATTTCTGCATGTGAAATAAATTATATCCTATTCCCTCACATGTCCATTAATGATCCTCTTTATGGAAGGGATTAAAGAATCTTTGGGATTAAAGTGCTTCGCTTTCCCTTTCCATTTCTTCACCTTAACGATGGTTGGGTTTTCACACTTTTTATCCTTATCAACATAGGAAAAAAGAGTTATAATATCAAGTAAAGACTTCTCAATGATGTTCATATGAAAATTCACAACAAAATTAGTGAATCTTTGAGGGAGTGGTCCTAAAATGAGGTTAGTTCCTAGTTATTTGGGGAGTTTAAATCCTAGAACCCCTAAGTGATCATTCAATCCAATGCTCATGACTATGTGAGGCCAATCTTGGGCACCTACTCCAATATTAATCAGAATAAGCCTCTGGGAAACATCAAATCATTCATGTCTATCACTCTCTTGGTAAAGACCACTGAGTTCAAAAATCATGCATTACACATCCATATTTTGCAATACTTCATTAGTTCCCTATATGTCATGAAAGAATAAAAATTGAATGTTTACCACATCGATCAAATTGTTTTCATTGAAAATTAACTCTTCATCACTCGCCTCTATAGCAGACGGATCTGGAATTGAGGATTCTAAAACATAATATTTCCCTACCTATCATACACAACCCAAAGGTGTCCAAACAAATACGGGATGTTACTTATAGTAATGATGTTATCTTTCCCCAATATTGAACATAGGTATGGTGTGGATTGTGACCACTTCTTTATATTTGTTAATTAAAAGAGGCATACTATTAATGCTTTTCCTGATTAAAAAATAAGTGAGATATAATAAATTAATTTTTTTTTTTGAAATATTCCACCATTTTTTCATGTCACAATATACCTCACAATTGAACTCGATATTTCTAGTTTCTGTAGAATTATAGTGGCAAGGATCCCGATTAGCTTACATAGTGATCCAAATTTTTTCCATGAAATCCATAAAAAAGTAATGATGTAGGTAGTCTTGCCATCTATGGAATGATATCTCCTTGATCCGTTGAGTGGATTCCCTGATCCTAAAATCCTAACATTGATTTCCGGAACACTTGATTTAAAAATTGTATTGAACTTACAGTGGACATCAAATTCAATAAAATTTTGTTTATGTATACCCAAAACTCTTATCAGAACTACCATATAAAAGTAATTTTCATACTTTTTCTACTTACTACACTTAATTCTGTGGTGTGGATTCTAAATCAAGAAATGGAAGGATTCGGCAGACTTAATCTGTATTTGAGTGGTTTTAATTTATTATGCATAAATTTTATCATATATTCACCTTTACACATATTTTTAATTCTATGTGGATGTAACTTAATTAATTAACCATTTTGGATAAAACATTTTTGAATAATTCATTTATTTAATTTATATCTTTTCAAATTAATATATTTATTTATATGATCGTGTCCATTCATCCATAAAATATATAATTTCATAGACATGGACAAAAAAATTATTGACTTGTTCATGAGAAATATCTGATTGTTGATTTAATGATACAACATTTATTCATCCTTTCACCAAGGGTAAGTAACTCATATTACCGGTCGTGGAATGAGTTACATCATTCCACTTATCACCCAGTGTATCACATAGGTATTCATCATTATAATTCCATCATGATATACATCCTCGTGCCTCAGGATGCACCATTAATTACAAATACTTATTACTCACATGCATCTGAGGGGAAAGAAAGGATCACTTAAAAGGGGATCTGTAAATATCATTGGTAAAGTAGGTCAATCATAATAATGGAGGTAGGGATGAATCATTGGAAATAATTTAATTTAATATTAAATAATTGAAAATCCATGAAATAAATTAAATTAAAAACATCCCACACAGACAGAGTGATCCTGATCAAGTTCATGAATGGTTATACATGCAATGAATATGAAAAAGTAAACTTCTAGCATTCATTTCATTATTTTTTCTCTTTTAATTTAATATTAACGTGCTTTCATTATTGAATAAATAAATTAGTAAATAAATTACCTTTCATAATAATTATCATAAGATCTTATTTGGAGGTAACCAACATTAATGGGATTCATGGAAAATAAATGGAAGAACCAAAAATGAAATTTAATATAATAAATAAATTAATAATTTAAAATTCACTAAAACCAGTATTAAATTGTAAAACAAACAACAGTGTTCCCCTCAATAATTTGTTTTTTAATTCTTAAATTTTTCAATTTAATGTAATTTTAACTTCTTAAATTAATGGGAGACTACACAGAGTGTACATGCAGACACACGACATGTTCCTCGATTTTTGTATATCCAAGTTACACACTAGGGGCTTTAGAATGTTAAATCAATTGGACTACATGGATTGTACATGCCCAATACACACCCTTTATCTACTTGTTGTATTCCAGGTTGGCTCGAGAAACATACAATGTGAAATAAAATCATAATATATAATTAATTTCAAACTATATCTAGATATAATGTGCATGGGTATAAGGCGTGTTCTCCGGCTGCACATCATGTAACCCAATTTTACTGGGCATTGATTTGGAACATCCCAATAGCATCATTGGTTCTTATTTATTATTTCTTAAAACATTATGAAAATGAAACCCTGGACAAACATGATTAATATGTCAATAACATGTTAATTAAAATTTGATTAAAGACTGAATAATATGAAATTAAAATATATCCACAAGTGTGAATAGATAAAAAGTAAAATAAATACATATAAATTTAAATGTAACCCATCAGATACCAATTTATGGCAATGTTCATAGAATAAGCATGAATTGGGGGTGATATATTAAAATTGATTTTAATAATATTTTCCTAAAACCAAGAGTGGCGTTCTTTCATGTCGAATTTATAATTAAATTTTTTAATATTATAAAAAATAAATACCTTGGATTAAGAACACTTTTTGTTGGTGAATGTTGATTAGAATATAGGATTCATTAGGATTAACTTCATTGTATTATAAGGGTCCAATGATAGAATCCCTCTAGCGGTGATCCACACATGCTCCTATGATCTATGAGAAACACCACTCGATCTTTAGGTGAGAGCATAGTGATTCAAATGTATTGGGTTGTTTGTTCTAAATCATTCATTCTTCATCATAGATGAAATATCTTTTCCACTTCTCATTATTGAGAGGGAGAGAGAATGGGTAGTTTGGAGAGAATTCATTGTGCACAATAATTCACTATTCTCAATTTCTATATGCTCTATACAATATACATATATATCTACTTATAATGTTAGGATATAAGTTAAAATATTATTTAATTTCATACATTCCATTAAATAACATTTATTACCATTAATAAAACCCAGACCACATAATAATAGATATATTATTACTATTTTTTGTTGTGTGTACATTTGATAAATAACATATATTATTTAATAGTCTTGTTAATTAGTATTTTCCATTGGACTGGGTCTTGGTCCATTCAAGCTCCTCTAAAATTTATTTAATTGTAAGAACCTGGATCTTATTTTTAGGTATAAGTTTTGTTTTCAAGTTGTTTTTGGGAAAAATGATAAAAATTAATGTTTTAGGGGGTATACGTCATGTAATTCCGTGTACACATTGTGTACTCTGGCACAAAGTCCATGCCATTTATGGTTGTCTAATAGCAGTGTAAATGAAAGTGTGACAATGTGGTAGGACGGCCTAATGCGGGGCACAAAAAAGGAATATACAAGTCGTTCAATTTTAAAGTACAGACCATGTACTTTTCTTTTTTATTTGATAAATGAGACCTGGGTCATGTCTAGTTGGAAGAAACGCCTTCTTCTAACTCATCTCGTCCAGGAGCCACCGTATGGCATGATTCTTCTATGATCCCCTAACAGACCATCAGTTCTTTGAATCCACCATCATTGATTGCGTTGGAAACACCATTGTGAGTTCTTCTTTCTTCTAGAGCCTTGTTCCTTGATTTCTCCTCTTTCATGAGATATCCTTGGTTGAACGTTTTAGAAATTTTTTTAAATCTATGTCAGTCATGGCTAATTCAAGGGTCAACACCAAAGTATATTGATCATACAATGCTGAGGTAGGTTGTTTGTGCCTTTACGTAGTTTTTCATTGAATTATATGTTCCAAATTTCCCAATACCCTATTTTAGGGTATTGCGTGTTTAGGGATTTTAACCATGTTGATTCCTTCTATGCTTGTTTTCTTGAGTTAGAACTTTAGTTTGTAAATAGGGTTATTTTTCCTTGCAATGGGGTGTTTTTCCATGTTTGATTTGATATTTACCGTTTGGTACTTTTTCATGTCAGGATGATTGATTTTTATGCCTTGTGTTATTAGGATAGAGGGATTTATCTAATGTTGTGATAGGCTTGTAGCTGCACATGAGCCTCAGCCCAATTGGTGAGCACTAATTAAGTTCTTCCAAGAGACCAGGGATCAAAACCAAGGGGAGGCTAATTTCCAGGTACTGTTGCAGTACTGTAACAGGTACTGTAGCATTACTGAACCAGCCACTGTTTGGAACTGTAGTAGCCGGGAATATTCCCCTGTTTGGGCCTTTAGGACACCGATTTGGTCCTAGAGTCCTTTAAGGCCTTCGGGACACCTAGGCCTTTGGGTTAGTAAAGCCTATGGGCGACCTCAAGGACGTTGAGCCACCTTAAGTGCATATACAAACCAGAAAACCTACAAATAACAAGCTTCAGAAGGAGGATGAGCAAGGAGAATTCACCAGTGCAGAAGCTAAACAGATTGTAAGAATGAAAGGGTATGGAACCTACCATGGAGACAATCGTATGCATGCATGGGAAATTCTATCTGAACAACCATGCAAATGTGGAAAGCTGATTTTATGATGAAGATGCTGGGGAGGAGAAGTTACATGTAGTTAGTCAGGTTTGTATGTAATTTTTGAAGCCTACAAACATTGAATTCCTCTAAGGCCTACGGGCCATGTAATTCTTACATGTACGATCCTTGTAAGGGTTCAACCTCACCCCTTTAAAGGTGTATTATCAAAAATAAATAAAAAATGAAGGCCTTCAGGCCATTGGAGGAGTGATCGGCTTGTAGCTATTTAGCCATGTAGTACTTTTATGTTTACTTTGGTTGTTCAACATCATGTGTGCTTGATTTCTTTACACAGGGCTGTGGGAACCTGGTGTAGTGAGACCATAGGGAGATGTGACATTGAGGACTTCCCTAGAGTTTCTATTATTCTTTATCACACTATGAGACCATAGGTGGGATTGACGTAGAGTAATACATCAGAGTTTCTATAATTACCATTAGGAGACCACATGGGGAATTGATGTTGAGTGCTTCCTCAATGTGTCTATAGTTTATCATTAAAAGACTATAGGGGAAATTGAGGGTGAGTTCATCCTCATAGATTCTTTGTTTTCATGAGAAAAAAGGGTTTATCCATTTGAGCTTACCTAGGAGGTCGTTGTATCCTAGTATAAGTTGAACCGGAGGGGTTAGGCTGTGAGAACATCCCTAGAGGGTTACCTGAGATTGATTGGTTGAACCAGATGGGATATGCTATGAGAACTTCCCAGAGGGTTTCTTATTTTCATTTGGTTGCTTAATTGAGGAATGGTAATTAATGTAATTGAAACTGTAGGAGTATTTACTTTTGAGTACTTCCTTGTTCATTGCTTTTTTTCGTATTTCCTGCCATATATATTCACTTACTATTAGGTACAGATCTTTGGGTGGTTGCCTAGTGGGATTCATATCACACCCTGTTTAGGTCATGCTTTTAGGCTTAAATAGATTTTATTGCTGCAATTAAAGATAACGAAAATCTCCCTTCTACTTCAGGTACTTTATTGTTGTGGACCTAGATAGCATGGGACCAAGATGAGGATTGTGATGATACTGGTGTTATTTACTTGTTTACTTTGAACTTTGGTTTAATATTGCATTCCTTCATTGTGACTAGTTTCGCTGCTTTCCGAGATAATTTTGACATGCATCATTATTGATATATATATATATATATATTACAGTTGTTTATTTACTTCTAGTATTCCGTTGTTTACTACAGTATGGTATTATTATTGCTTCTACTACTATTATCTGTTTATTTTTGTTGCATTACTCTTCCAATGTGGGCATAGTTTCCCCACTATCACACCCAAGCCCTCACTGCTAGTCAGAAAACTCTAGTGTTTGTGGAAATGTTCCTGAGTCCGTGTGACCAACCAGGTACAAGGAACCTTTGGGCGGAACCTGAAACCGAGATGTTACAAAGTGGTATCAGAAGAATTATTTTCTTCTGAACATACTATTTGGAGCCTATAGACATGGATAAGAACAAATATGTAGTTTTTAATATGCTGTCCATGGGAGTAGCTAACCCATGTACATGGAAAAGCCAATTTACCTCGTATATTTCCATTTTCTAGTTTTGCAATGATTACAGTTGATATGATTACTTCTTTGGGTGATTAACTTGTTTTGTGTTGTTAAAGTTGATAATATTGGGGATCTATTTCTGTTGCAACCCGATGAGATGATGGTATTCCATCTCATTCATCATATAATAATGTACTAGAGATCACATGCCATGCATTCATTTCATGCCATTTAGTGTTCATTACTGATTAAATGTCATATTGAGAGATGTTTTTCTATATATTCATGCGGTTGTTATAGATGCCTTGATATAATACTTTTTATTTGATAGGGTATTGTATTCTGTATGGTTACATTTGAATGAATTCAAAACATTGGTTCTTGATGTGTTATGGCCCCCATGGATCAGAATTTGTTGGATTATTGTGCTGTAATGATTGTATATGACACAAATAAGATTTCAAACATTGAAAAGAGGGGCTTATGGGCCCTCAAAGGTCAAAATTTGGAACTTTAATGTTCGTTTTAGTGTTTTTTGGGGTTTTGGAGTAGTTTATGAGGCTTATGTTCGGAGAAAACACTGAATACATGCTGTGTATTGCTGAATACACGCCTTGTATCCTTCCGTTAGAGAAGAAACTGTTTTTCATAATTACATGCCATGTATTGTATGTACACTCCCTGTAGTCTCTAACAATGTCACTGGCTATGTGGGCAGAGACACAGACATGGAAAATCCTTAGAGGAACATTCCTGGTGTCATACATAAATGTCGTGTTGTAGGGACCATGTGTCCACCCATGTGACTAAGGAAATAGATGGATGAAACATAGGTTATACATGTCGTGTCATGCTTGAACACGCCATGTAGAGTAACCCATGTATCCAGCCATGTGACTAACAACACCGTTCGGTAAAATCCTTCTAATACATATCGTGTCTAGAATGAAACACCATTTAGTCTCATTATAGGAGAACCGTGTGGATTGGTCATGTAGAAGAACTTGTTTAGGGGAAAATGATTCAATTACATGTAGTGTCTTAGGAGAACATGTCATGTAAATGGGGTGTTACACGACCTGGGTTGGCAGGAGTACACACCCATGTGAATGCTTAAAGGAACACGCAGTATAGGGGTCATACATGCCGTGTATCCATATTTTGAAAAACGTGAATGTTGTCCTTCTTATGTTCCTTTCATGCACATCTAAATTTCAGTACTTGCTAATCATGATCTAAGGTGTGCGCTTGACCTTACAGATTCATACCCCTGCGACATCCTCCTGTTGTACGCTAGATACAGGGAAATGATCAGACACCAAACATTGTAGATCAGGGTTTCCCAGTAGACCCTCCCATCGTTCCTGTCTTGGAACTAGCCATCATTCTGAATACTTATGTATATGCATTGTTTCAAGAATGCTTCATGAGGTAAATGAAGACCTTCTAGGTAGAACCGCATCCTACCCCATCTATGGCAGAGTTGATGTGGGCCTTTCAGCAGCAGCATCCTCCCACTTTCTCAGGGGATGGAGGACCACAAGCTGTCAATTCATGGTTATATTCCATGTTATCAATCTTCGAGTATCTGGATATAACTCCAGAGGGGAGGGTGAAGCTCGCTACTTATATGATTCAAGATTCCACTAAGAGATGGTGGGATGTGATCTCACATTAAGGACACCAGTAGTTTACAAAATGGGATGAGTTCCAGCGTAACTTCTACGAATAATTCTAACCAAATACGTTGAGGTTAGGACAAGCCATAAGGTTAATGAGTTTGGAGCAAGGTACTCTTTCAGTAATGGAGTATTATTCTTGCTTTAGATAGTTGTATCATTTCACACTAATTCAAGGGGTGATGAAATTTTCCTAGAGTGGTTGTTTGAGGATGGTTTGAGGCATGTCATATTATCTCAGGTGAATGTAGAGACCCGAAGCTTAATGTACATGGACATTACATTACTTTTGTGGAATTCTTAGTACATAACAAAAACACACACACAAGGACCGTTATAGTTTAGTGTCTTTGGAAACTCGGAAAATAATCTTCTAATCGTGGTGAAAGATCTTCAACATATCCCATAAAGATCTTCCTTTTTTTACCTAAAACCTTTCTTTATATCCTGGGGAAAATAAAACATAAAATAGTGAGCTCAAATGCTCAGTAAGGGTAAACAAAAGAAATATCAATCACATCATATTCATAAGAACATAACATTTTGGAAATCATAACCTGCAAAAGAGATCATAATATCATAACATGGGATAAATCATAGTAGTGAAATGTAATCCCAAAAATCATAACTTAAAACATGAAACATTGTGGCAAACACACATAATCATAGAGAATCATTTCTTATTAGTCAAGACTCATTGCCAAGGCTATCTTAGTGGACAAAGTCCCTTTCTGAACCTAGTTCACCCCTCGTTTCAGTCCTGTTTCACTGAACCGGTATAACCTACCGTTCCAGCCATGTCTATCTCATGAGATATAAAATCTTTACCCAATGCATTGGAGGGAGATATAGGTCCCACCCATCTCATAATGATACCATTCTTATGTGTTCCACAAAATCATAAATCATACATAATTTCATAACGCATGTAATAAAAATGGGAATCTTAAACATCGTCACATCATCAAACAATTCATTTAAGATAAAGTAATTCATAAAAATAATTCCATCACAACATAATCAAATCAATGTAATAATAGGGATAAAAACAGAACCCTTTATTATCTTACATGGAAAATAATTTTGATAAAACACTTGAACTCCATTCTTGAGGAAAATATCCTTTCTGCTTCAAAAACACTTTTCCTTTCTTAACATGTCGTACAATTCTAAACTAAAAGAATTTGATTAAAAATAAACTTGAAAACTTGTAAAGGAAGCTTCTTGGAAATAATGTTTTAAAAATCCATTCATGCCGTATAAGTTAAAAAAAAATTCTTCGTACTTTTTTCGGGAAAGTCAAAAAGTACCTCATACAAAAAACAACAAAAGATTTCTTTCATATATTTTACAAAAAACTCACCGAAGGGTAAAATTGGATATAAACTATTTTATAAGGATATAAATATTACATATTGAGGAAACATGGATGTGGATGATAAAATACACCCCAGTAAATTTCAAAGTATAAACAATCTCGGATAAAAATGAGATTGTGATATTTTCCCTTACCTTAGGTCTGATTTGCTTCATATGTGTCCGAACCTCCTGTATAATGATTTAAATAATGTCATTGACTTATTCCAGAATCATAATCATTGTTATGATATCATATATGGTTCACTTATGGCTTTATATTACCCGTTCTTTTGTAAATTCCATGTTAAAGAGTGTTTTGGGTAAAATCGTTCCATTTGTCGTCTGTGTTTTGACTTGTAATTATTCATATGATTACATAGATCATGATTACTTAATTACAGAATGTAAAACATGATTTATATATAATATATATTCAGAATATATATATATATATATATAATATCAGTAAATTGAAAGAAATACACCATTCATGGAGACGGTAGACCGTTCGTACGCATGAATGCTGTTTTCTTTTCCTTATTGAGTTGAATGGAATTAAGTAGATGACATACATATATATACACATAAATCCAGAATCATTATTATGTCATTCATGAATGGTTAACGTGGAGAATTAATCTCATCGCGTTGTGGAGACGGTAGTCCGCACGTACGCACGAGCGATGCTATCATTCTCATGATCGTGGAATTGTATTGGAGTGTATGTATACTATTTCAGAATCAATATCACTTTACAATAATCATATATAGTTATTATGTACACCATTATACCCATCCAAGTAAGGTGGTGGTGGAAAATAGATTACACCACGGCGTGGAGACGGTATTCCATACGTACGTACGCGCGGTGATTTCATTTTCCGTAGGATAGATAGATGGTGAAATAAGGTTGTTTCATAATTATAATAACATATCAGTATATAAGTGATAATGATGTTATTACTTCATAATGAAACTACCTAATAATAAGAAGTGGAAGAAGAAATAAAGATGAAAGAATCGGTAACAGACATTACCTCTACTTTGAAGCGCCTCTTTGAGATCTCTTTTTAGGGCACTAAAATTGGTCTTTGAGGAAGACCAGAACCTCTAGGATGTTTCTATGGAAGTGGAGAAGGGAATTTGACAGAGGTTGGCTGAGCTTTAAGGCTCAAAGTGGTGTGAGGAAGAGAGGGAGGAGGTGCCCTCTTATAAGGGAGGAGAGGGGCACCTTTGGAATAACTAAAACTATTATAAAGTCAAATTCGGTTTTAAATAGCTCCAAATTGATTCATTTCTAAGATAAGGTGGGGATGGGTCGAAATCCTCTCATCAAATATAATTTAGACAAGTTTATGTTCCTATTTTAACCTTATCATTTAGATTTAACATTAAGTAAAAAAAATTTACTTTTACCGTGGCTTCTTGTGTTCTTATACTATAAGGTTAATAAACTTACTATAAGAAGCCAAACGAATCCCAAGTTGTTTATTATTAATATATATAACCTTATATAAGTCATTTGGCCAAAAATTATTTTTTTAGGAATAAAATAACAATTAATAATATAATATTTGTTTTAAAAACTATTTTATGTTAATTTTGACACTATTTATGAATTGATTTTTGTACAAATAATAATTGAATGATTAGTTTGAAAAAAATTATTTAAATAAATACTAAAATGTCATATTAACCTAGAAAATTAGTGGAATTCATAAAAAGTCTCAAATTACATTTATTTTGGTATTTATAACATCAATTATGGAAATATTTCATTAATAAGATAATTACTGCATCATCATTGTGTCATAAATAAATTAACTTATTTAATGTCTAAAAATTACAAATAAAATACCATTATGTAGGAAAACTTTTTATATTTCCTAATGAATATTTATAGTCGAATTTATCTTATGTATAACCCTATATTAAAAATGATATACTTATTAAACTTTGATTTTAACTATTTTAACCCTTCATTAAATAAATTAATAATAAATGTCCTAATCTAATCCAAGTGGGTCTAAATGATCATATTTTATTCCTAAGGTTGTTTTTGGTCGAATTACACTTATCCAATAGAATTAGGACATGTGTTAGAGTAATACTAATAACATTTTTACCCTTAATTACCCTATTTACTTTTAACCGTGGTAAAAAAAAGTAAAAAGTTACTATTTACCAAAAATTATTTTCATCTCATTGAACCACATTTTACTTACTAACATCAATCATGTCTCTCAGATTTTTGAAATTCTACTCACAGAAGCGGTAAAATTATGTTTTACGAAAAAATCATTTTTTTAACTACCACTTAGTGGTTTCACTATTCATCAAAAAATGAAAGTTTCCAGAAAAATACCAAAAATTAGGCATGAGCTATATTTGATATTATGAATTCAAAAATGATGTTTATTTTACCAAATTCAATACATATCAGTTACATTAACTAATTTAAAAATTAATTCCCGTCGTCAAAACAAATAGCGTGTTTTTAAAAGATAATAACTATCAAAAGATTGACACTTGTTTATGTCTGGTTTAAATGTGAAATTACATCCAATGAAAAACATTGTATTAAATTGTAAAAATATATTCTAAATATACTTTAAAACCACTAAAATTAATAATTTATCACTATTAATTATTTCGATTAAAAATGTTGTTTTTAATTAAAATTTAGTAATTTTCACTATTCATCAGAAAATGAAAGTTATCCAAAAAGTACCAAAATTTCACCCTAAGCTAATTTCGATATTACGAATCCAAAAATGAATTCAATTTTGAAAAATAAAATTTACAAAATTTCAAAAAAGTGGTTATTACTATTCATAACGGCTAGTTTTAATAATATTTTAATAGCATATTGTTGTTTAGTGAAACTCGTTATTGCGTACTACACACGCTATCGAGGAAGGTCGCAATTGCGTGTAATGCAAGGCAAGTCAAGGATGTGTGTTGTGAAAGCTCCTTTTGGTGTAGTGTACAACACAAGACATAAATAAAAATAATATTTTTCATAAAATCTCGGGGTGTTACATTCTACCCCCCTTAAAATGAATTTCTCCCTCGAAATTCATCGGGGTTATAATTGGTTTACTACTTGAAAGTTTCTTTAATAGAAACCCACATCATAAAAAGGAATACCAAAACCATTCTTTAAAAAACAAAAGTATGAAATGTAACGGTTACCCAAATAAACAAATCACTGGGTTTCCACATAGGTGAAAATATGGATATGGAAGAGAAATCTAACCATCATGTTCTGATGGAGAGTGGAAGAGAACATGGCTATGGAAAAGCCAGCAATCACAAAGCCATAAATTTGTGACGATCTAAGGTACCATCTGATTCATCAGATATAAGAGCACTAGGACAACATTTTTGGTTTTCAAGATCATTTCCCTAAAGTTGATGAAATTGGAATTAGAAGAAATACTTTCGTGATTTTGGTATATTCTCACTGTTTGTCGTTATTTGGACAATTTCCACTTCATCTCTTAAAAATTAAGTTGAATTTGTCATTCGTGATGTGTTAGTAGATCATGTGATAGAATGATGGGTCATTCCATCTGTCTCAAACAAAAGGTTAGAAAAGTTATCAAAAAATACATAAGTCCATCTATAGTGAGATTAATCATCTATGGTTCCTAAAATGGACTTATACTTCATATATCATACTGCTTAATATAATAAAACTAGTTTCTACTAAACAGAGACTTCCTGTAGGCCAGTGGTAGGAGATAAAGGCCAGTCACACTTCGGTTGTGGGTTCGATTCCCACAGCCTTGTCCGACGCGATGGGATGTCGCTCGTCCTGCAGGTTGTCCTTTTTTCTAAAACTATATAATATCAAAAGTTCTATCCTTAAACAATACTAACTTATGTCCAACATAATCCATTCCAATCTTTAGGCTTATCTAAAATACTTCGGTCCAAGCTCATAATATAAAGAAAATGATTACTTGAAATGTCATCAACCAAGAATGTGAATTCCATCATTTATCCCCCATATATCTTGTTGGTCACATTCCAATCATGTGAATACCTTAATCATGTATTCTCTTGAAAAATGAATACCCATTAAACCTTAATGAAAACATGAATGCTGTCAAAATTTAACTCTTTCCTCATACCAAAATCCAAAAATTCTATATACTCGATCCATTACATAACCTTCTCTTTATATCAGTCATGAGCTCATGAATACTATCAAACATTTAATTTTCTCCTTATCCCTTCATTATGCTCATATCATCTATATTCCAAAAATATCTGAATAACCTTTAATGGATACTGGTACCATTAATCATACACTTTCAAAACTCATGGAAAGGTAGCATTGTAACAATCCTTAGATGTCTCTTTATTCCATAGTACCATGAGATTACTTATACAACATTACACTTGATAAACATGTAATCATTCCAATACCTTCTTAAACCATTGACTAAGTTTCAACAATTATTTCAACTCACATATCATTTGTAGTCTCTTCATCATCATCAACATAAATACTACTCATATGGCCGTACTGATTCTCTTCATGAGACTTTCCCTTAGGGCATTGGTTTGCATAATGCCCGTACATTCCACATTTAAAACATTTAACCATTGTTGATGTCGTAGCAATACCATTATCCTAATCCATAGTGTTAACTGATCCTTTTCCTTTACACTTACTGGCTTTGTGTCCTTCTTTTCTACACCCAAAGCATCTTCCAGTTCCCATGAAACATTCTCCTCGATGCCTCTTCTCACATGATTTACATAGGGGAAATTTAACTTTCTTTCCTCGATGATCATCATGAAACTCCATCTTTCTCTTATTAGCCGAGTCAGGAAACTTACCAAATTTGAGTTTATTGATCATATTGTGAGATTACTGATTCGGCATAATAATGATGGTTGTACTTCCAAATCCCATTTCATTTGGTTTCTCATGATGAATATCATTCCATTGTCCATAATATCCTCCATTATCGTGAATCATCTTGTTTCCAACCATTTTCTAAAACCCAAAAAGAATGGTGTTAGAGGAAAAAATCACACTAAGGAAAACAACATAATAAAGGGGGAGTACCCTCAATATCTAACATCTTAGGCTAAATTCTAAGATCGTTAGCACAATTCTAGGACTATAACCTATACGTATACTTAACCTTAGAGAGATCCCTAGACATACCATAGAAATATCTCTAGGGATCTCACTAACGTTTTCACATCCTAGTTTCCAATGGTTGACTAAACCTTTCCTCTAATACCAACTGTAGAGACCCAAAGCTTAACGTACACGGACATTACTTTACTTTTTCAGAATTCTTAGTACATAACAAAAACACACACACAAGGACCGTAATAGTGTAGTGTCTTTGGAAACTCGGAAAATAATCTTCTAATCGTGGTGAAAGATCTTCAACATATCCCATAAAGATCTTCATTTTTTTACCTAAAACCTTTATTTATATCCTGGGGAAAAGAAAACATAAAATGGTGAGCTCAAATTCTCAGTAAGGGTAAACAAAAGAAATATCAATCACATCATATTCATAAGAACATAGCATTTTTGGAAATCTTAACCTGCAAAAGAGATCATAATATCATAACATGGGATAAATCATAGTAGTGAAATGTAATCCCAATAATCATAAATTAAAACATGAAACTTTGTGTAATACACACATAATCACAGAGAATCATTTCTTATTAGTCAAGACTCATTGCCAAGACTATCTTAGTGGACAAAGTCCCTTTCTGAACCGAGTTCACCCCTCGTTTCAGTCTTGTTTCACTGAACCGGTATAACCTACCATTCCAGCCATGTCTATCTCATGAGATATAAAATCTTTACCCAATGCATTGGAGGGAGATATAGGTCCCACCCATCTCATAATTATACCATTCTTATGTGTTCCACAAAATCATAAATCATACATAATTGCATAACCCATGTAATAAAAATGGGAATCTTAAACATCGTGACATCATCAAACAATTCATATAAGATAAAGTAATTCATAAAAATAATTCCATCACAATATAATCAAATCAATTTAATAATAGGGATAAAAACAGAACCCTTTATTATCTTAGATGGAAAATAATTTTGATAAAACACTTGAACTCCATTCTTGAGGAAAATATCCTTTCTGCTTCAAAAACACTTTTCCTTTCTTAACATGTCGTACAATTCTAAACTAAAAGAATTTGATTAAAAATAAACTTGAAAACTTGTAAAGGAAGTTTCTTTGAAATAATTTTTTAAAAATCCATTCATTCCGTATAAGTTAAAAAAAACATTCTTCGTACTTTTGTCGGAAAAGTCAAAAAGTACCTCGTACGAAAAACGACAAAAGATTCCTTTCATATCTTTTACTAAAAACTCACCGAAGGGTAAAATTGGATATAAACTATTGTATAAGGATATAAATATTACATATTGAGGAAACATGGATGTGGATGATAAAATACACCCCAGTAAATTTCAAAGTATAAACAATCTCTGATAAAAATGAGATTGTGATATTTTCCCTTACCTTAGGTCCGATTTGCTTCGTATGTGTCCGAACCTCCTGTATAATGATTTAAATAATGTCATTGACTTATTACAGAATCATAATCATTGTTATGATATCATATATGGTTCACTTATGTGTTTATATTACCTGTTCTTTTGTAAATTCCATGTTAAATAGTGTTTTGGGTAAAATCGTTTCATTTATCGTCCTTATTTTGACTTGTAATTATTCATATGATTACTTAGATCATGATTACTTAATTACAAAATATAAAACATGATTTATATATAATAGATATTCAGAATATATATATATATATATAATATATCAGTAAATGGAAAGAAATACACCGTTCATGGAGATGGTAGACCGTTCGTACGCATGAACGCTGTTTTCTTTTCCTTATTGAGTTGAATGGAATTATGTAGATGACATACATATATATACACATAAATCTAGAATAATTATTATGTCATTCATGAATGGTTAACGTGGAGAATGAATCTCATCGCGTCGTGGAGACGGTGGTCCGTACGTACGCACGAGCGATGATATCGTTCTCATGATCGTGGAATTGTATTGGAGTGTATGTATACTATTTCAGAATCAATATCACTTTACAATAATCATATATAGTTATTATGTACACCATTATACCCATCCAAGTAAGGTGGTGGTGGAGAATAGATTACACCACAGCGTGGAGACGGTATTCCATACGTACGCACGCGCGATGATTTTGTTTTCCGTAGGATGGATAGATGGTGAAATAAGGTTGTTTCATAATTATAATAGCATATCAGTATATAAGTGATACTGATGTTATTACTTCATAATGAAACTACCTAATAAGAAGAAGTGTAAGAAGAAATAAAGATGAAAGAATCGGTAACGGACATTACCTCTTATTTGAAGCGCCTCTTTGAGATCTCCTTTTAGGGAACTAAAATTGGTCTTTGAGGAAGACCAGAACCTCTAGGATGTTTCTAGGGAATTGTAGAAGGGAATTTTTCAGGAATTGGCCGAGCATGAAGGCTCAAAGTGGTGTGAGGAAGAGAGGGAGGAGGTGCCCTTTTATAAGGGAGGAGAGGGGCACCTTTGGAATAACTAAAACTATTATAAAGTCAAATTCGGTTTTAAATAGCTCCAAATTGATTCATTTCGAAGATAAGGTGGGGATGGGTCGAAATCCTTTCATACAATAGAATTTATACAAGTTTAGGTTCCTATTTTAACCTTATCATTTAGATTTAACATTAAGTAAAATAATTTTACTTTTACCGTGTCTTCTTGTGTTCTTATACTATAAGGTTAATAAACATATTATAAGAATCCAAACGAACCGATTGTTGTTTATTATTAATATATATAACCTTACCTATGTAATTAGGCCGAACCTTATATTTTTTGTAATAAAATAATAATTAATAATATAATATTTGTTTTAAAAACTATTTTATGTCAATTTTGACACTATTTATGAATTGATTTTTGTGAAAATTATAACTGAATTATTAGATCAAAAAAAGTTAATTAAATCAATACTAACATGTAATATTAACCTAGAAAATTAGTGGAATTCATAAAAAGTCTCAAATTACATTTATTTTGGTATTTATAACATCAATTACGGCAATATTTCATTAATAAGTTAATTACTGCATCATCATTGTGTCATAAATAAATTAAATTATTTAATGTCTAAAAATTAAAAATAAAATAACATTATGTAGGAAAACATTTTATCTTTCTAATGAATATTTATAGTAGAATTTATCTTATGTATAACCCTATATTAAAAATGATATACTTATTAAACTTTGATTTTAACTATGTTAACCCTTCTTTAAATAAATTATTAATAAATGTCCTAATCTAATCCAAGTGGGCCTAAATGATCATATTTTATTCCTAAGGTTTGTTTTGGTCGAATTACACTTATCCAATAGAATTAGAACATGTGTTAGGGTAATACTAATAACATGTTTACCCTTAATTACCCTATTTACTTTTAACCGTGGTAAAAAAAAGTAAAAAGTTACTATTCACCAAAAATTATTTTCATCTCATTGAACCACATTTTACTTACTAACATCAACCGTTTCTCTTGGATTTTTGAAATTCCACTCACAGAAGTGGTAAAATTAATTTTTATGAAAAATTCAATTTTTTTAACTACCACTTAGTGGTTTCACTATTCATCAAAAAATGAAAGTTTCCAGAAAAATACCAAAAATTAGGCATGAGCTATATTTGATATTATGAATTCAAAAATGATGTTTATTTTACAAAATTCAATACATATCAGTTACATTAACTAATTTAAAAATTAATTCCCGTCGTCAAAACAAATAGCGTGTTTTTAAAAGATAATAACTATCAAAAGATTGACACTTGTTTATGTCTGGTTTAAATGTGAAATTACATCCAATGAAAAACATTGTATTAAATTGTAAAAATATATTCTAAATATACTTTAAAACCACTCAAATTAATAATTTATCACTATTAATTATTTTGATTAAAAAGGTTGTTTTTAATTAAAATTTAGTAATTTTCACTATTCATAGGAAAATGAAAGTTATCCGAAAAGTACCAAAATTTCACCCTAAGCTAATTTCGATATTACGAATCCAAAAATGAATTCCATTTTGAAAAATAGAATTTACAAAATTTCAAAAAGTGGTTATTACTATTCATAATGGCTAGTTTTAATAATATTTTAATAGCATATTGTTGTTTAGTGAAACTCGTTATTGCGTACTACACACGCTATCGAGGAAGGTCACAATTGTGTGTAATGAAAGGCAAGTCAAGGATGCGTGTTGTGAAAGCTCCTTTTGGTGTAGACTAAAACACAAGACATAAATAAAAATAATATTTTTCATAAAATCTCTGGGTGTTACAGTGAACATCATCAGGTTGACAACCATATCTTCCATAGTCAACCAGGCACGGATCACAGAGCACAACCTGAGGGATTCTAGAGCTATGGGACAGGGTAGTTCAGCATCCATAGTTGGTGATTCTCCGGTGGATAGAAGGATATACCGCTTGGAGTCTACACGTAGAGATATGAGTAGGTGAGATACACCTTCAAGTTTCTAGGTGTTATGCTACCAGTGTCGGAAGGGTGGGCATACAAGGCCACATTTCCCAAGAGACCTATTAGAGAGCTGATATTGCAGCAAGATGATCCATCTTCAGTGGGTTTTTCATCTTTTCTCATCAACAGCTGGTGATAGGGGTTCTTCGATGACTCCTCGTTCAGGAGAAGCAAAACCCATTTTACATCAGTCAGAGAACTTGTGTTCTTCCAGCCGTTCAGGCAGAGGTGGAGGTCATGACAATGGTAGATATTTGATATCCTTTCAATGAAAACAGGGTATACCAGCTTAGGGTGGTTAGGCAGGGTCATAAGGCCGCAGTACAGGACAAACGTTTGCAGTGGAGCATACCCAGCAAGAGCAGGATCCCAAACCCTCTATTGTTCGTGGTACAATCCTAGTTTCCTAAGTTTTATCTTCTACAGTCTTCGATACAAGGTATTCCCATATTTTCATATTTGTTTCTATTCTGGAGAGCCTTGGGCTCTATATCTTTACATATACTGATGTCTTGAGGCTAGACAGTCCGTTAGGGACAAGGACAACTGGTGTATATTAGTGCAAGGAGTTCCCTCTTGAGGATGGTGGGTGTCACTTCTTCTAAGACCTCTATGTCCCAGAGATGACTGGCTATGATGTCACTCTCATAATGGACTTGTTAGTTCCCTTCCAAGTTGTTGCCAACTACTATCACCGTAGGGTGATTTTCACATCACTATAGGGAGGTTTGTTCATACATAAAGTTTATTGGGATGTCCAAGAAAGTTGATTGGGACCTAAGAATCATGGGTTGGGAGGATTTACTACGCATATTTCTTGTCTATATTAGGATGAATAGAAAACATCACAGTTGGACTTTCCTCCAGTGGTGGATCATTTCATTGTTGTGTTTCCAGAGGATTTTTGTAGTTTTCCTCTTGAGAAAGAGGTGGACTTTTCTATTGATCTTGTTCCAGGAGTAGAACTGGTGTCCATTCCTCCTTATAGGATGGATACACCCGAGTTAGAGGAGATCAAGAAGCTATTAAAGGATATACATGTGAAGGGTTTCATTAGACAAAGAAATTCTTTTTGGGGTTCACCTGTCTTGTTTTTCATAGTGGCGGATGGTACCCTCAGACTTTGGGTGGATTTTCGGAAACTAAACCAGTTGACAGTCAAGAACTGATATCCCTTACCGAGGATTGATGATATCTTTGATCAGATTCAAGAATCCCATGTGTTCTCAAATATTTATGTGAGATTCGATTATCATATGTTTCATGTTAGACCATCAGATATACCTCTTACAGCATTTTGGAGCAGGTATGGTCTATACGACTATGCAGTTATATTGTTTGGTCTCACAAATGCGCTTGAAGTTTTCTTGGAAATGATGATCTGAGTGTTCCTTCCATACATGGATTCTTTTTAGGTAGTTTTCATGGAAGATATCTTGGTGTACTCTCACACTCGATACAACCATGCCATACTTCATGAGATTGTTTTGAGCAGACTAAGAGAGCATTATTTATATGTTAATCTCTCAAAATGCCACTTTTGGATAGACCAAATTAACTTCTCGAGTCATGTATTCTCAGAGATAGGTGTATCAGTAGACCTAGAGAAATTTAGGGTATTAGTTTCATGGGAGAATCCTAAGAATGTCTGTTGACACTCCTTTCGTCACAGAATATAAGGATCGGAAAAGGGGAATATCTAAGCAAAAAGTGATTCATCCTTTGAAAAACATCAAAAATCGACAAAGGGATGAACAAGGAGAACATTTCCCATAGGTCGTGCAAGTTCCCTCATAGTCGCGCAAGTACACTTGCGTGCCGCCTAGTGGTCGTGCAAGTACTTGCGCGCCACCTAGTGGTCATGCAAATACTTGCGCGATGCCTTATGGTCGTGCATGTGACTTGCGCGACCTAAGTGGTAACTGCCCGGTAACCTCCCGGGGTCTTCTTTTGCCTATAAATAGACCCTGTGGGCCCCCCATTGAAGATGATCTTTTTCCAGAAACTCGAATTGAAGCTCCCGACGCCCAAGTCTCTTCTCAAAGCTTCCGGAACACTTCTAAGGTAATTTCTTACCTAGAACGGAAGATTTAATGAGAAGAAGGAAGGCCTAAGTGTTGAAACTCATCAACACTTGCGCGCCGCCTTATTCCTTCAATAGAACTTGCGCGTCCCTTTTTTGGATGAACCTCAAGAGGATTCTAAAGGGATTTATAAAGAGTCGCTCAAATATTCTAATGGTATTTGAGAATCGCGCAAGTACCCCTCATGTCGCGCAAGTATACTTGCGCGACCAATACCTGCGCGCCGCACCAATACTTGCGCGCTGCCGCAAGACTTGCGCGTCTTTTAAGACTTGCGCGCCCCTCTTTTTTTGGGGTGCCTATCTTGCCCATTTTACCCCTCTTAATCCATCACACCTTTCCTTTTCAAGATTCAGTCTTCAAGACACTCTTCAAAGCCATTTATGGAATGATTTCTTGATTTGAATTCCTTATATGAACGGAATTCTATGAAATATCTCTTAGTCTAGTGATTTAAATATCCTTATGTCACTAAATATGGAGAGTTAATTCATTCAACCTCATCCTTTAAGATGAGAGAAGCCTAACCTGGGTCTCCTTTTCAGGAATAAGACTCAGTCATAATCTTGGGCTTCTTTTTCAGGAGTAAGCCCCAAGTCCCCTAATGTGGGCATCCTTCTTAGGAGTAAGCCCCAATCTCAAATGTGGGCATCCTTCTCAGGAGTAATCCCCAAACCTTAATCCCTAAACCTGGGTCTCCTTTTCAGGAATAAGACTCAGTCATAATCTTGGGCTTCCTTTTCAGGAGTAAGCCCCAAGCCCCCCTTAAATTTCTCTTAACCGGTTCTAATTTACCGTTGATTTCGGATTCCTTTTCAGGAGTAAAACCCAATCATAAGTCCCCTCCTAACTTGGGCATCCTCCTTAGGAGAAAGCCCCAAGATTAGAGAATTCAAATCTTCATAAAGCACATATACCTTTATGGACCCTGTTCCTGGATTTTCTCCCTAAAAGTAAAATCCTAAACCTTCATCTATCTGGGCAGTCATACAAACATAAGCCTCAAACAAATTCTTATGATTGCATATTTCATGGCACAATTGTCTAATTTTTACCAATACCTCTTGTTTCTCACACCGAGCATGACTCACGTGAGCTTAGAGTGTAAAAGTAATTATGACATTCTTCTTTGAGCCATCAATCATAAACATCATACTCCATTTCTCGAACTACGTGGGTTCTGATTCCTTTTCCAAAACAAAGGATACGTAGGTATCCCATTTATGGGTTCGATCCCAACTTTGAAATAATCCATGTCCTTCTGAACGACGATAAACTTCAAGTGCCTCACTGAGTGGCTTTAAAACCAGCCCGGTCATCATAATGACCAAGATACTTTTATAAATGTTTCGAAGGATACCATTGACCAAAGAATCTCTAAATAGATAGAGTTGATTCTCTATTGATGAAGAACCTCGAATACATATAAAAGATTCTCTAAATTTCTTGCATATTTAATCATTGATTGTTAAAACTTAAGGAAAGCTCATTTTATACTTGGTAATGTAATAAGGATTCACGAACATAACTTAAATCTATAAAGAGAGTCCCGGAGTAGACAATAATTCCCCTCAAAAAGGTGTGATGAGTCCGACCTCCCATCCTCTCGACCAATGCAAATTCCTAAGCCTCATTAGTCCACAAACTAATGAGCGCCTACCTTTGGAAAGTAGGTCCAAACGGATGTGGAATCATTGGATGTTTCCGGTTCTACGAACAAACCCGTTAGAAACCGATCGGAACGTTTGAATCTCCCGTCCAGGAGGTCATCCCCGAAATGCGTGAGGAAACAAAAATGGTGAACCCGACGTGAATCCTTAACCAAGTTAAAATGATGTTTTCCTTATTTGTTAGGACCCTTGGGCCAACAAATCAATCATTGACATGTGCTCATCCAAAAGATGCAGTGGCCAGATTCATCTTGATTATGTCTTTTATATGGAACAGGAACTCTTTTCTCAAGATCTTCTGCAAAATGGCTTTCCATAAATTCACCCCTGTGAATACTGCTGCTGTGAACACCTCTACTGTGAGGTCTGCTGTTGTGAAAACCAATGCTGCTACTCCTGCTGGAATGTCGTCCGCTCTGAGGATGACATCACCAACTCAGCGTCTTCAACGCTGGGTTTCTAATGCACTGGTTAAGGAGTACCGTCGCAACGGTACTATCCCAACTCTGGAGGCCGCTCGTCAAGCCCTCCAAGTCAACAACTCTACCTGGTCGTCCGGACAACGGCGGCCAGCGATCAAGAAGCAGGTGGTGCTGACTACCGTCTCTAACCGTTTCGGGTCGTTATCCCCAGAACGCAATTTCCATTCATTACCTTACTCTGAGGAAGTGAATGAGAAGGTCCTGCAGGGCCTTAATTCAAAAACACAGGAGTCCTTCTCAAGGGCTCCCATCAACAATCGCCGCCAGACTCGTGCGGTAGTGCGCCCTCAACATGATGAGGGTACCGACTCTAGGTATTCAGCTCAGGTTCCTCGAACCCGAGTAGGCAAGATGAACCGCCAGAGACGGAATCCGGTTAACAATAGGCAGGTTGTCATCCCTGCCATCTCCGGAGAAGTCCACCAACCTAACTTGGTGGCAAATAATGAGCAGGCACAATCACCTGTCCGTTTTAATTCCGCTGTCCAGCAGACTTGTCTGGCAGCATCACGCCAATCCCGCCAGGCAATTCCGGCGGAGTACCATAGGCAGGAACATGCACCTGCTTATACATCACCAGTTAGTAGACATTTTCATGTGGAAATTAGATTCTGTGAATTCTCCCCTTGGATCTAGATTTATCAATATGGACATTGGATTCCATGGATGTTCTTCTTGAATAAGGATTGTTGACTTATAATGAAGGTATGAACATGATTACCTCCTAGGAACAGATGATACCCTTGATGACTTATTATATTTGGAGAAATATGGAATTGGACAAAGAATATATGATAATTCATTGGTTTAAACATAGAACATGGGGACCAATAGTGGTTTATTTTTTATGTTTATTTTATTTTATAGTGGCCACTAGCATGTAGATTTATGCAGATTGAATATATTATTGACAACATTGGTGTTCACCTACTGAGTTGTACTTGTACCTTTCTTCAGTCACTTATGGTGACCAAGCATACCAATGGTTAGTCTTTTCGCAAGTGTGTATCATGGGAGATAGAAACATGAAATAATTTGAGACCAGTTTTTCAATATTTTAATTTTTCATATATTTATTCTTTGTTGAACATATGGAATATGGTCCTCCCATGGAGGATCTATTTCTATGTATGACTTGTTTGAAATTTTCATATCACCATTTTGGTATTGCAGATGTTATATTGTTTATTTTCACTTGACGTGATTTATATATTCACTATTCATATGGTTTTATAATGTTGTTATTAGTTCCATTGTTATTTCACAATGGTATTAGGGTATAGCTCATAATACATGTATTATTTTCAGGTAGGACCACCTTTATAGTTTATTTCCCTCATTCTTTTACTAATCCGTAAATAATTATGGTGTTTTATTTTTCATTGATGGGTTTGGGATATTCCATGAGGTTTTCATTATTGGGAACCAAATTTTATAGCATGGTGTTTATCTTGTGTGGTAGAGGAAAAAAATATAGTTTGGTTGGGATACTATGGTGTAGTAAATAATTTATTTGGTTTTAGGAACTTTTTAATAGATGCAGCAAGGGGTAAATGTTATGGAGTATTGTCTTGGTTGATAGAACTTGGTCAGTTCTCCCAATATTGAGGTCACTATGCCATGGAGCTAGTCTACATTGTATCCTTTTTATTTGATTTAGTATTCTAGGTTGTAATTTTGTTCTTAAACATTGGTGAAATATTCTTTGTTTATATGATATCTATATGGACCCCTTTTTAAATAATGGAAATATTTTTAAGGAGACTATGCCATAGTGTATTACTTTACCTTTCATTATAGTTTTTTCACAACAATCTTGTTTTCATAATGTTTTTTGGAATACATAAAGGTGTTATGTTTTCTAGTTTCCTCTATAAATATCTTATAACCTTGAACCCAGCCTTCTCCCTTCACCTAAACTTTTTCTATGAAAATGGAGAATTGTTTTGGACATCTTTACGTGCCCCAACCCAATTCCATGGCAGATCATGATGCTGATCAATGTTGTGGTCATCTCTTAGTAAGTGGTTATCTATTTTGGACATTGATTTAGTTAATTATTATAACTATATTACCTCTCTATAGGTGATAATTTTTCTTATTATGGAAAATTATAGGATCCATATTTCTAATCAAATTGTTTTTAGAATAATTTTTTAATTGAGTTGTTTTAGTTAGATACTAAATCCATGTGGTGTGTTGATTCGGAATTATGGTGGTAAGTGTTTACATTCTATTTTCTATTTATAATGAATCCATTTGGAGATTAAGAATTTTCAATTAAGAATTTAGGATCCTTTATTGATTCTGAGGACCCTCAACTCATCATTTCTTATTATATATCCATGGGTGTTGATATTCCAAGTGTTTTAAGGTTGGTGGTTTCATGATTCAGGTTTATTATACAAAACATTCCTATAATATTTTTAAATATGATTTATAAAATGGATCGAAATAATTATTTTTATATTAACTGTGGAAATTTTTTTGAAAAAGTCTTAAACGGAATGATGATTTTTTGTGAAAATGTGCTACTTTTGATATTGTTTTGTGAAAGTGTATTTATCTCGTAGTATGGATAATTTAAATATTTATAAACATATTTGGTGTGTTTTCAAAGATGAATTTTAAATTGAATTATTGGGAAATTTCAAACATGAATATAATAAATAATGAGGTAGGTATCCATACCCATGGATGAACTCTTTCCACTTATACTCATTTTTTTACAGTAATGTGATATTAAGGTTTCCTATGTAATGGAATGGAGAAAAACTCAAGACTAAAATCCTTACTATTAGACATGTTCTTATATAGTAATTTGCAGACATTGTTTCTTTTTTATAATAATAATTTTATGTGTTTCCTCAACATTCTAGACCAATGTTAACCTAGAGTAATGTTTTCTTAATTAGTATCATTATAGCATGTGTTCGAATATCATTCTATCAAACTATATATCAGGACTTATTTTTATATTATATCATTGAAACTCATTTAATTTATAACTTCTTTATATGAAACTGTTAGTGAGATCATACTGGGATATTTTTCTCCTACTATTCATACACAAATGGTTGTATGAAGATCTTGAATTATCAGATGTAGGTAATGAAAATGTGTCAAATGATTATGGTGTATTTTTTCAATAGTAGGGTGTGAGATTATAAAGGTGAAATCATTTCAAGTAGAGTTAGAACTATTATAATTTTTTACTTTAGATTTTTTGGGATCATATATCTTTTTTTTGGAAAATTATTATACCTTTTCATTATTCTCATGTTTTCATAAAACTAAAATTTTCATTCTTTATATCACCATACATCTTTTTATTTGGGTGAAATCAATCCCAATGGTAGTTAATCATGCCCAGGTACATGTCCCCATCCTATGGGTCCTAGGAACACCCATTATGTCATTTTAGTACTAGATTAGTCTATTGTTGATTGGGTAATTCTGATTAGTTCTAGAAAATTGGTATTAAAGGAGACATGGTTGCTTCTATTGTCGGAATTTTTTTGGATGTAATAGTAAATGTGATATATGAATATGGAGACTTTCTAGGTAGGTTTTGAATGAGTTCTTTTTCAATATATCATCTCAATGTTCCTTAACATACCCCATGTGATTAGGAAATGTTTCTTTTGGGGATTTTAGTGTTGTATTATCGACCCTTCCTTCTCTATATTACTGTTTTATGTAAGTTGTATTTTTCAATTTTATGTTATAATTGATTCATGGACATCATGTTACTTTGTATATTTGTCAATTAATTTAGGGTAACATGACCCTGAAAAATATCCATGACAATTTTTGATTGGGTGTTGCCGATGGACCCTGTATGGGTAATTATCTTGTTGATAGGAATATGATCAAAGATGTGGTGTGCACTTTTTGAGCTGCAAGACAAGGTGAATAACATTCCCCAATCCAAGTAAGATATTCAGAACCTCAAAAGGATTAGGACATGATTTTAGACCAATAATTATTCTAATATAAACCATTATCTTTCCTTGGGAAAAACATTCCACTTGAGGTGACTGATTAGGTAAGAATGACCAAGAGGCACTTTAATTTCATAATGACTCATCATTCTGTGAAGGTGAGATGCACTATAATAAATCTTGGAAGTCTATGTCAAAGGTGTTGGGACACAGTTTTTATATCAAGGAAGTATGAGGTCATAGTGTAGAAATGATTTAAGACCAATTTTATAATGAAATTAAACATAGATTCTATCACCATGGAAAAATTAGGGAGTATCTCACACATGTGAAAGGTAATCAATCGGTGATTGAGTCTGCTAATCATTTCACTAATTATTCCATTTTCTCTCCCAAGTTTGTATCTAATGATAATATTGAGGAGCATATGATTCATAATGGTATTTAAGATGATATCTTGTCATAGGTAATCATATTTAATTATACCACCTATGATGAGGTTTTGGATAGGAAATTGATTATTGAGATTCATCTCGAAGGTATGTTATGGTTTACTAGAGTTCTTATTTCCACTTATGAATATGTTAAAGAGAAAAGGAATCAGACCATGTTCCATTGAGTAAATAGTTGTGGTGCCTCTAAAAATTCTCTCCATGAGACATTTTTAGTGCTTAGTGGTTTTATTTTCTTCCAGTGTTTCCAAAAAGCACACATGAAATGATTTCGGCTCATACTTCAAAAGGTTTTCCACTCATGTGGGTGTCATGGTCACCTGAAGAAGTTATATCAAGATCATTTATTTTATCCCTCTAGGAAAAAATCATTATCCCCTATAGGATATTTTTTTCATCTGGATGCTTCACAGACAATGGGTTCCAACCAAAATACCTAGAAATGAATATTTTAATCATAGTATAATAGTATCATAGGAATGTTAATGTGGATCCTATGATATTTAAGGGTATCATTGGTATATTTTTACCATTTATACTACAATTTTTGAAACAGGTGAATCTGACTTCATTTAAAATATATTTATTGTTGTCCATCTAAAAAATCCTCTAAAGGTCATGTCATTTTTATGGAAATGATAAGGCCTCGAGGATAGATGGACTGAGGTTTCCATTTTACCACATACTCTATCTTTATGTGTTCCTTATAATTGGTTTGGGATTTTCTAGTTCATGACTTAGACCTATTTATTATAATTATTGGGATGTACTGGTTGATTTCTCATTAGGTATGCAACGATTGGTTTTCTTTACCAATTTTGATGGGAGATTCCATGTGTTCTAGAGTGAATCTGATCCAAGGTGTCATATTGTGGGACCATCTCTTAATTGGATTGATAATATGATTATTAGATTGACTATTTCAATGGGAACAATGGTTGTCTAAATCATATCATCATTCTAGTAATCACAAGTACATAATCAACGAGTTATGTAATCCAAATAACACTATTAAATGATGGTATGGACACTTCAAGCACCTCAAACATCATTTGGACTAACTAATTATTGTATTTTATTCATGGTACTGATGAAATGGATTTTCCACCAACATATTTTTATTTTTTATTAGTGTTCATGGATGAAATCCTAGTGTACTCAAGTAACATGGAAGATCATGTGCACAAGTTGAGTCATGTTTTTGAAATTTTTGGGGATAATTATCTTGAAAACAATTTACTGAAATTCAAATTATGTATCTAAGAAGTTATGTTCTCAGGACATGTGATTATGCAATGTGGTATATAAACTGACCTAGAGAAATTAATGTATATATATATCATGGTAAGAACCACTGAATGTATTTAAGATTCAAATATTCGGTGGATTCGAAGGGTGTTATTAGATGTTTATAATAGATTTATCAAATTTTTCTAATCATTTGATGGCTCTCACTCAGAAGGGGGTGAATTTTTTTATGGGAATTAAAGTGTTAATAATCCTTTGATGGTCAAAAATGGTGTTTGTAAATCGATAGAAATTTTGAAATTACCAGCGTCTAGTTTCGGATATTTGGTATATTGTGATGCTAGAGGTGTATTTTTGGGATACATTTATATAAAAGGAGATAATATGGCAGTTTATGGCTTGTGTAATATTTGAAATAATAATAGGAACTATCCCACACATGATTTGGAAAATGTAGTGGGTTTTCATTCCCTTAAATGTTGGTGTCATTAAATTTTTGGGGAAAATTGTTTCATTTACTCAGGACAAAATATATTTTTTACATCTTATCTAAAAACTATTTTATCCTCTAGTAAATGAATTGAAAGGACTATCCACAATTATTTTATGCTAAAAATTATAATACATTAAGAATTCATAATGAATTCACAAACTCTCTTATCCTGTAGTTACCTTCCAAGGCTATAATGGAAGTGAATGATGAAAGGAACTTAATAAAATGCTTTCCCCAAATGAAATTAGGAGTTAATGAGGATGAGTATGGTTTTGTTTTGATAATAGTTTGTGTTATTTTCTCTATACTTGAGATGATTATAAAATATTTGTGATAATATAAGGTGTTTATGAGTATCATCAATTATTTATATAGTGGGGAGAGCACCTGAAAATTTTTCTCTCTTTGTAGAGAGAATTATTTTCTTCACGAACTATTATATTGTTCCATTTCTATAATAAAGTAAATGTGGGGATTTTTTCATCATTCATTGTGGGTTATCTATCCAGGAACTATAAAGATTTTTTATGACATGAAGATTCCATTTTTATGATTTGGTTTAAAATATTAAATACCCAAAAAAACTATATGTTTCAATGGAAAACATATAATGGTTGATCAGAAAAAGCCTTCAGTTTTTTTTCATTATATCCTCATGAAAGCATCTAAATGGAATGGATTTTTGATGGATTTCTTCATTAGTTTTCTTTTAACTCCCTGATGTAAGAATTCCATTTTGGTGGGTATCAATTGGTTGACTAATTCAGCTTACTTCTTACTAATCAATGACACCACTAAATTTTATGATATTAGGAAGTTCTGTGAGTGAGAGGTCATGATAATTCATGGGACTCTTATGGAGATTTAATATGATCGGGACCATATTTTAACCTCGTCATTTTTGAAGGTCCACTATGAGGAAATTGGGACTTGGGTTAGGTTGGTCCTAGAATATCATTCTTATACAGATGGGTAGACTGAAAAGGCTAATTTTATTCTAAAATATATTCATTTTGAATGTGTCTTGGGCTTCATAGGAACATAGGAAACCGATCCGGTTGAATTTACTTATAATAATAACTACTATTCATTTATCAGGATGGAACCGTTTAAATTTTTGGACATCCATCCTTATATATCTCCTCTATATTGGTCTGAGTTATGAGAACCGTACATGGTTATAAATTTTTTGGTTCAAGATATAGTAGTGAAGATCCAATTGATTGGATTTTTATGTTGGTTAAAATGTTTTGTTGAACACCTCACCCTATTGGGGTCATCAATAGATCAAAAAGCAAGGTGATCTCACCCCTAGGTATATGGGACCATTTGAGATTGGTTAATGGCTTGGAATGATTGAATAGTAATTTGATTTACCAATATGGTGGACTTTAATACATGACATCTTCCTTGTTTCTCATTAATTGTGGTGATATGTGGTTTCATTATTTGGATTCATTCTATAAAACATGATTTCATTATCTTCTTATTCAATTTCTAAAATGGATGGAAAGTAGGATTTTTTACTTTATCTTTTTGAGGTTTTTGAGTCATTTATAAAAGGGAATGAGAAATGTTGTGAGAAAATCTTTTGGTTTTGATATCACTATATGAAAATGGATTTCACCATTTGTGTTGTTAGAAAATTTGTTATAAAGATAGATTTTTATGGTTACAAATATGAAATAACCATTGAATTATTATAACAAGGTAAAACTAAATTCAATCGAAGATAAGGAAGGGATACTTCCATAGGTATGAACTTCTTTCCCCAAGACCTATCCTACTTGGGTATTGTGTGCATATCTTTTCCAATGTTATGGAAAGTAACCACTCTTATGAGTGAAATATTTCCCAATAGATCTATTCTTCTAGGGTAATGTGTCCACCAGGTAGCCTAATAATCATGAAAATTTTTTGTGGATCCTCATTGACCTAGACTAATATTAACTGAATAGAATTTTTTATTAGTCATTAGCCTTGATGTGTGTGTTAAAACGTTATTAAATTCTTTGAAACCCTATTGGTATGATTAATGGAAGTTGAAAAGGTTGATTTATCCATTATTTAAACTAAACAGAATCTCATTACTATTTTTTAAATTTCATGAGTGTAATTGGTTTATTTTATAAATTCTTCTTATGAAATGCTTGGTGGGATCTTACAGTGCTCTATTTCTCACTCTGTGCATACACCATTGAGTGTGTGTTGATCTTATTTTACCTAATGCATGATGGGGAGAGGTATCATAGAACAACTGTGGATTTTTTTATAGTATGGTGTGAGATTCTAGATGTGACGTTACATGGAGTTAGTACATGGTAGTAATCAAATAAATCAATTATTAATAGATCTTGGAAATTATTTTTCCTAATGATTGTATCATTCCACTATTTTATTTTTTATCACAACTGATATTTTGTTTATTTATATCACTATAATTCTAGGTCTTTGTGATGAAATCATTACCAAATGTAGTTCTTAATTCCCTAGAATGTATTTCCAGCATATGGGTATCGGGAACACCATTTAGGTCCTGTAAGAATCATCTTTGGTTATGGATTGTTTGCTAATATTGGTTTTTTGACATATATTCATTCTAATGTTCTTCAATATTTCTTTCTCAATTAGTTGTAATCCTCTGGAATATGGGTATTTTTCCCTGATGTCATGTGACACCATCACTATTTGTATCATAGTGTGAACTGGTTTGGGGATTTCATAAACTAGTATATGAGAGTCTTTCCATTTTTAATATTTTTTGGAATGTTAGACAGAATATATGACATCATTTGAACTTACTGTGTAACATGTTCTTGGTAGTTTATATCCCATGTGTAAGGAAGGATTACATACAAGGGTGAGATTGATTTTTAGGATTTTTACATTAATGTTGAGTTACATCAACTCATTTTACACACTTTATTTTAGATTTTTTTTGAATCATGGTAATTAATATCTTATATGGAATGGAAAAAATGATTGTGTTCTTGCATCATGTCATGCATCTACTATTGAAATTCTATTCTATTTATTACATATGTTTGGTCATATATTCCCCGTGCATGTGGAAATTATTTGAAGTGACTGTATTAAATTATATAATGATTTCCCATATAAAATGATGGTGGAATGTTATCTTACTGATTCTATAAATGGTAGAAATTTTGAATTACAATTACTTATTTGGGTTAAATTATGGTGTATGTAAAATAAAATCCAAAATTTAATTTATAATTTGTTTTCCTCTAGAATATTTAATTAGAACGTCTTGTAATTGTTCCACTATTTTGAAATTCATATTAAAAAAATGAATTTAAATGATGTGATCGTATATTCATATGAATTAGTCTTTAGTGTCGATATTTGTGTATACATAGAGTTGTTGAGTTATTAGAATTTATGTCATGGGGTGTAAAGAATAATAGTATGTTATTGTTATTATTTATTTCAAAATATAGTGATATTAATAAATGTTATAGTATGGTGTTCTAAGGTGTTTTTTTTGTAATTAGTATATATATTCCTCCATTATTTTCCTCTCATATAGTTTGAGGTGGCTAACGGTGACTATTCCCCACTAGTGGTTGTGATCGATTCTTCTAAAATGTTAGGGAATGATATATTTTTTTATCTTTGTGAGAACTTATTATGATTCAGGCAGTTGATGACGAGAGAGGTTCCTCAAGATATTCATATGGTTTCTAATCTAACAAAAGTGTTTCAAATATATAATCTTTTATTTTTCACTAGGTAGCAAAGTCCCTGGGTAGATGAGTTTTTGATAGTTTCTATTTAGATAATATTTTGTCATCTAGAGACACCTTCAAATAGGATGTTGAATCATGCTCTCTATATTCTACAAGGCTTAGTAAATCTCTTCTGTGGGTATCATGGTCTCTATAGGCTGAAATCTAGTATTATACTAGATGGAATTCTATGATAGATATATTAATCAATTCTTTTTAGATGAACTAAGAGATGAAAGGGATAGGGATTTTATACACCATTAAAAAAGCGGTATTTCAATGATGTAATATATTAATCTATAGATAGACATAATTTGTTATTCCCTATATTGGATGATAGTGAGACAGCTAGGGTGAGGCATTTTGATGGCCAATTGGGGTATGATCTCTGAGTGTGGTTGAATTTTTTTGATTTTCTATATTTTTATAGGTTGCGAATCCAGTTCATGTATAGATGAAACTGGGTGAAGGTAGACAATCATTGAAAGGTACATACACAAATTATATCAGTAGTGGTCCATTCGATTTTATGGGCTTCATTATGATAATTCTATGTTGAGTTATGGTGGGAAGAATAGTTAGGGTGTTATATCATCCATTCCTCCTCAAGTAGATAGTTTTGTTTGGTTTCATCGTGATGGATTCCATGTAATATTTTTCCTTAGTGAAAGAGACAACCATTTGAGTGAAGATATTGTGAGAGCATGGGGAATTTATAGATGTTCTAATAGATTACTTAGTTGTTTTCTAATTATATATGATTAGGATAGGTATATATGATAGTATTATAGATGATGTGGATGTTGGGTAGTTGATACCCACCAACTGTATTAGTTATGTTGGATGATGGGGTGCTCAGGGGAAGGAGTAGAATTACTAGAAGAGTGGTGCTACATTGGGTATAGAGACTGATGCTCATGATGGAAGAATAGTCCAAGTTCATGTCATTCATCCAAAAATAACTATCCATGATAATGAACTATCTATAATATCAGATGTGATCTTAATGGTCTCTACATTATCATGTTAATTTTTGGACAAGGAGTTATCTCAATCATTCATATCAACATAGTTTTCGGATTTCATAGGCTTATCTTTAGATTATTTATACATAAATATGTTGATTAAAACATCAATATGGGAGTGATCTCTATGGATTCTCCTATGTGAGGAATAAACCCTTTTTATTATGAATATAGATTCTTTAAGGTTCTCTTTTTGCTTAATATGAATGGTTTGGATTTAATTTTTTGCATGCACTGGATAGTACTGTATCCATACCATATCCATTTCAATCACAATTAGTAAAAAATTTCATCCCAAAAGAGTGGTAGTTACATCTATCTTCAAGAGTGGGATATATAGGTGGGTAATGCTGGACATGACCATCAGTAGATGAGTATGATTTCTGCCCAGAATTCTAGTTATATATTGGATGACGGGGAATTGTAATAGAAAATTTTTTTCGGATTTATTATATCTTTAAGTACTTCATTCTCAATTATTTCATTGGTTTTCTACCCAAGAGATTTGTTGATTTCACTATAGATATCTTGCCTAGTGTGGAGCCTATTACCATACCTCCTTATTGGATGGATCATGTGGAGAAATAGGAGCTATATCCCTAAGGGGAGGTCTTATAAACTGAGGGATTCATATGGTTGAGTTATTATTGTTTGGCTTCTGTAGTCCTATTCGATAAGAAATTGGATGTATCTTTGAGGCTATATGTTTATTGTTCAAAGATAAATCAAGTGATGGCTAAAAATCAATATCTACTTCCATTAATAGACTACCTATTTTACAAAATTAAGTGTGTTCATGTTTTTTCTATGATTTATTTGAAATCATATTATCATCATTTGACTGTGGGGCCTTCATGCATACTTATCACAACTTACAAGATCATGTATGGTCTATATGTTTATTTGGTGGTACCATTAGGGCTAATTAATGGTATAGTATAATTTATAAACCTAATGAATTGGCTCTTCAAACTATATCTAGAAAATTTTATGGCCATTTATATTGGTTATATTCTCATATAACCTTAATTGATAGTAGAGTAAACTTTTCATCTAGAGATCATTTTGGGAATAGTTTAGGAGATTTTTATATATAAATATCAACTAATTTAAAACAATTTGATTGAATAGGTTGACTTATTAGGGTGTATTAAATTGAATTTTGGTGTATCATTAGACTCATATAAGGATAGAGAAGTGGTTTCTTGGATGTGACCTATGATTTTTTTCTGGCATCCATAAATTTCAGGGATTACCTACTTATTACAAGAGATTTATTCATGACATCTCAAACTTGAAAGAGTCTATGATATTCCTTTATAAGAAAGGGGTCAGGTTTATTTGGTTTTATAGTTATGATATTCATTTCAAGATTTAAAGTGGATATTGAGTATAGTATTTATCCTAACTCTACCCAAGTTGGGTAGGGAATATAATTTTTACTATTCTTCATTAAGAGTCATGTTGGGAGTGGTTTTAAAGAAGGACAATTCGGTGGTTGATTATAGGATCATAAATGTGAGGACATATTAGCATAACATTATAATAAGTGAATGAAAGAAATTAGTAGTGTTATATGCATAGAGGTGCAAGTAGAATAAACTATTATATGAGTGATTCATGGTGCATACAGTCCATAGGTGCCTAAGTTTCATATTCTCAAAAAAGTACTTGAACCTTCTATAACAAAGATGGGACCACTCTTTATAGTCCCATGATTTTGAGTAGCTGGACCCATGGAAAATGAAATTACTTAATAGATGTATTGATCTATAAGACCCTTTCTCAATTAGAGCATAAGTTTAGTAGAGAGTGGTAGTCGATGTCCCTCATTATTGAGATGCATCTATATGTCCAGAAGTAATACTTATTAAGAACCATCATATACTTCTATATCATCTCCTCACTCTTATTTAGGGAGAATAATATCTCAGTATAAGATTTATATTGTCTCGTCAAGAGAGACTGTATATCTAATAGGGATTCACCTACAGTCTAGTCTCTTGAAATAGATGAGAATATTCATTTATAATGTTCTGTAATATTTTCCAACAATATAAATGAGGATGTGATGTGTTAATTCGATTTATAAAGATAGATAATACACCTAGGTTTTAAAATGATGTATTAGTTCATATACAGATTGTACTTGTGGACTGGGATTTATGGAGACATAACAGATATTGTCTGATGATGGTCATCTGTCAGTAAGTGAAGGTCTGGAAACAGGGTCTCACTGGTCATATACATCTACTACCTATCCTTTAGTATAAATGGGATGAAATGATAATGGATTTCTAGATGAGGTTTCTAAGGAATCCTTGAGGTTGTGATGTGGTACAGGTGGTCAGGGATCAGTTGAATAAAGTGTCATATTCCCCACAAATCAGATATACCTCATTATTTGAAGAGTTGGGAATGGTTTATGTTTAAGAGGTAGTTCTCTAACACTATATCCCTGGAAGATTAATTTTGACCAAGAATTTTCATTTTATTTAATATTTCTAATAGGGATTAAATGAATTTTTTGGTACAAAGGTGTATCTGAGCACTTCCTTTCATCCATAAATGGAAAGAGAGTCCAAGAGTATTATTCAAATATTTGAGTACATACTGAGATCATGTTTTAAAGAAATTTTTGGTTCCTAAGAGAAGAAAATTACCTTATTAGTGTTTTATAAAAATAATAGTTATCATTAATTGATATATATGTATTTTTTATTCCTTATATGGATGTCTTTTATGTTCACGCTTTTTCATACTATAGGGATGAATATCTATTTTCAGATATTTTATTCTATAATCCAATGTTTTTAAACCCACCAGAGTGTTATTTAATGGGAAATTCTTAAATTTTTAGGGATTTAGCTTATTTTGAGTTGAAATGAAAAAATGGGTTAATTCTAGAATTGTAACATCTTTTAAATGTATATATATTTCAGGATGAATCCAAAATACCCTTCATGCCATAAGCGATGAAAAGCGGCGTGACTCCATATTTTTTAAAGAGAAATAAGGTGGAAATTCTGGTGTAGAAATGGTACACATCAAGTACATAGAGTAAACCATATTTAGTTTCAGTTCATGGCATGCTTCAAACTGTGTTGAACAATTCATTATGAGCATACATGTTGTGAATGACTAGTACATGTCATGAGTCTTCATTACAAGGTGTTTACCTGAATCAAACTAGCATACAATGTTTCTGTGTATTCAACATGATGGAGAAATACATGGATCAGATGTACACAATGTGTAACCCCAATAAAAATCTTGACAATGGTGGGATGCTACAAAATAAATGCGATGCTAAAATGGTTCCCTATGATTTAGCCTATTAATTGAGGCATCTTCCACCCTTCCAAAGCATCTCGGTAGAACTAAAACCAGAGGGAGCCATGCCAGTGGAGATCCACTCAAGGTGATCAGTATTCCAAGATGTAATAAAATCCACAAAGGGATAAAATCTAAAAGGTGGTGGGCAGTGATGATTCAAGTATATTCTCTCTTTTGACATAGTGCTATTTATTATAATATCTTTTCATTTTGGATTATCATAGAGATGGTCTACATGAATGAAGGAGGTTTCTTTCGTTTTCATTTTCAATTTATTATTTTTTATTAGGAATTTTTATCATATAAGGACTATAAAATTATTTCCCTTTTGTTTAATAATACTTGGGTGTGGTCTCCCTATTGAGAACAATAATAAAAATTAGCCTAAGTTTCTCATAAATCATTGTGTAATCAATCCACTCCCTTATGCGGATCAAGACCCATAACTATTGTATTGCTATGGTTTCTAGTCAATATGGGTGTATAACATGAGATCTTGATTTATACATTTGATAATTAAATTGAAACTCTATTTTAAAAAATGATAAATGGGATGTATGAGGATCTATTATTGACTACAACTTCCACATTGGTTTGTTTTCTTTTTAGTACGATTTCCCCTTGATTTACACTAACGAGCATAGATTAATTATCTCATTCTTAATTTATTAGTTTAGTTAATTTCAAATCCCCCAATCTATATTTTTATTACGAAAGTTATAAAAGAAGAGTGATAATAGGAAGATAGTGTGTTGTAAGTGGGCTTCTTGAGATCGACCCTAGGGTGTGCCACTAGTGAGTATTCTTAGGAAAAATTATAAATAAATTAAATTGGGAAACTCACATAAAAAGCCCATAATGGAAATTTAGATCCATTTATGTGGAGTCCAAGCACTTACAAACAATATTTTTCATAAAAATACAAAAATAAAATATAAAAAAACAAAAATAAAATAGAGGGCTTCATTGCATTTCGTTAATTTTCCATGATGAATTTTTATGTGGATTACTTTATTGTGGATAACATTGTTGGTGACCTAATAAATGATGAAATTATGAAAATATAAATGCGAAAAAATTCTACTCAAATAAGATAAAATTATTTTCATGTTGAACAAAATGACTTGACTCTTCAAGAAAAATTCAAGATGATAGAAAAGGAAAGCAAGATGATGGAATTATTGGCCACTGAAGTTGAATAGGTTAAAATGATATGGATGGAAAGAGAACAAAATAAAATATAAAGAGAAAGATATAATTGTTCTATATAACATTAATGAATCATTTTTTAGGTTGAGGAAAACTTTTAGATCAACTCCCCACTCCAACAAATGATGTTCCCAGCTGCCTTGCTTGTGGAAAAATAGTTTGAAATATGAAATTTTTACGAAGATTTAATTTCTATTCATTATTTTTATTCAAAATTTATTAATTATGAATTACAAATTGATATACCTTATTCTTATTTTTTATTCAACACCACTTCTAAAGGCCCAAGAGGTAGATGATAATGAAGTTGTTTATTTTGATGAGATGATGGGTGATCCATTCGGGTTTTTCACCGGTGAAAATTATGGTTATGGAACAAAATAAGAAATCCCTAAGGAATTAAATGATGAACCTGAAGCAGATTAGAATATTCATCCCATTCTACTAATTTCACCACTAGTAGACCCCACTCATCAAGATTAAAAAAATAGTTAGCACCCCTACATTATTTTTCCTCACCCTATGAACCTCATGTTTTCATTTTCATCTTTTCTTAGGGTTAGATATATCTTTATATTCTTAATAGATTCTCACTTGTGGAATCTACTAACAATTGTCGGGACAAAAAATATGTGGTGGTTTCTAATCAAGTAACATCATACAACAATATATTGGGGTTAGACTACATCAAATAACTAACTAGGGGATGTAAACACCTAGCACCTTCTTGGGGGTAAATATAAGAATTCTCCCTCTTGATTATGATTTCTATTTATTTTTTCTTTATTTTTCATATGCCTATGGTTATTTCATTATTTTCAAGTTTAATTTGGTAGAAACTAGGATCCTAACAATGTTTTTTCTCTAAAAAATAAACTCAGGTTGTATATATCCTTATCATTAGTTTTTCTTCCATTATTTATATTTTTTGAGTTGAAATGAAGGGTAGTGATATTTGATGTGTGGGGTGATGGAGTGTCAACATATTTTATTGTTTTGGGTGAATTTTCATTTTCAATTTTTTTGGAAGCCTATGATTTAATTAATATTCTTATCACTTTTCCAAAATCGATTTAATTTGAGATAATTGAAATGAATTTGGAAAAAATGGATTTTAAATGATTTTTGATGTGAAATTTTTTTTTCTTGAATTTGATTTTAATTCATTTTTTGAGTTTGAACAAATTTTTAAAACCCATTCCCATTAAACTATGACATAAAATATTTTTCCTATGCTATGAGGTATTCTAAACAATTTTTATATATTATTCTTAATAATCAAACATACTTTAGAGAAACATGTATGTTGTTTGAGAACCCGAATTTGTGATTTTTCACTTTGAATGTTTTGGATTTCATGGATTTTTTTAATATAATTGAGGCACTACATTGGCTACATACATATTAACCTGAGCCCCATCTTTGCATCTATCCTTCGTAAGTCCTTAGATTCCATGAATTTTCTTATTGGATTAAGACTCATTACAAGATGATTTTTCCTTATACACCCACACTCTTGATATTGTTTAATGTATATTTCAAGTTTGAGTGTGGGGGAAGGGCCTTTCGTGTGTGATCTTTGGGATGTGTTTCATTTTTGGGAAGTGTGAGGTGTGTGCCATAATTTTGGGTTGTTTATTATTAGAAAAGTGAGAAAGATTCATCATTTCATTATGCATCATTTGTTTCATTTAGTTCTTCTTCAAAAAATGAAAATAATGTTTTCACTTTATAGAGCTTTAAAAAAATATATAAATAAATATTTTTTCCATTATAGATATTTATAAAAAATATAGAACATGGATGATATAATTATTTTCAATAAATTACTGTCTCATGTCCCATGTCATAAAAAAGGGGTGGTATTGTGTTTCACATTCTTAAGGGGATTTGAGTGAGGTATATCCTGTGTTTTAACTTGATTATTCATGCATTTTACATAAGTGTCAAACCTCCTATTTCCAGATGTAGAAATTTTTAATCATTTTCCCACCTACCCTAAAAATCTATTTCATTTTATCCTTAAATTAAATCCCTCCTGATTGAATTCATTTTCATGTTCACACTGTGGAGAAATTAGAATTTTCACAATCCTATGGTGATACATGAAAATTACAAGCAAGAGAAGAACTCTAGATTGAATTTATTTTGAGTGAATTGTGAAATAAATGTCAATGTGATATCAGTTTTGATTGGGAAATAGATGAGTTTATGAGGTTGAACTTATTTAAATGCGAGGAATGAAAATGATAGGGAATATTTTTCATATAGAAGAATTGATAGAATTATGTTGTGGATAATATTATGGTTGTTTTCTCATTTGTGATTATTATATGAATTTTGATTTGAATATTTGATAATTTTATTGAGAGTATAGTGGTTAAGTGTGGGGGATTGAATAAGATCATAATTTAATATATTTTATTCTATAATTCAATTTTATTAAACTCACCATAGTGTTATTAAATGAGATATTGTCTCATTTTTAGGGGTTTATATTATTGTGAGCTGAAATGAAAAAATGGATTTATTCAGGAATTTAATCTACTTTTAACTACTTGTGTACTCTAAGATGAATCTAAAATACCCTTAACACAATGATTGAATCCAAGAGATGTGACACCATATTTTTTTGGGAGAATAAAATGGAATTTCTAGTAAATAAATGATACACATCATGTATTGGGAGTACACAATGTGTAGATTCACTTCATGAAATACTCCAGATCGTTTACCAAATTTCATGATGACTATACATGATGTGAACTACCTGTACATTTAAAGAGTCTCTAATACACAATGTGTTCCTTAGTTAAACTATCGTACAAAATTTTTGTAGATTCAATGCAGTAGAGAAAATCATAGATCTGAAGTACATGACGTGTAAACCTAGTATATGTCATGAATATTGTGGGACACCGAAAAATAAATGATCCACTACAACGGTTCCTTCAGATTTGGCCTATAAATATAGGCATCTTACACCCTTCCAAATCTTCCTAGGTGAACTTGCACGAGAGGGATCTGTGCCGGTGGAGAACCCCTCAAGAGGAGGATTATTCAAAGATGTAATTAAAGACGTGATGGGATAAACTCCAATATATGGTGGGTGGAGATGATTTAATGATATTTTTCCTTTTGATTTTGTGTTATTTGTTGTAATACCATTTCATTATAAAGTATCTTAGAGACAGTCAACCTGAAGGAAGTAGGTTTCTTTCTTCCACATTTTTTGTCTCCTCTATTTTGATCATGAATGTTTATCATCTTATGACTGAAAAATTATATCCTTATTATTTAAAATTCTTGGCGTGAAGTCTCCCCATTGATAACAATAAGTTCAATTAGTCTAGGTTTCTTAGAGGACTTTATGTAAATGAACCACTCTAATAAGGTGATAAAACCCCATAACTAAGGTCTCGCTATTTTTTTTAGTCTATATAGGTGTATAAGATGAGTTTTTGTGTTTACATTGGAAAATAAAATTGAAAATCAATTTTTGACAAGATAAAGTGTTTTTATAATGATCAATGCTTATCCACCGCCGCCTCATTGGTTTTTTTTAATTTGGTTTGCCTCTAATTTTCAATAACTAATGTATATATATTATCCCAATTTTAATTTATTAGTTTAGTTCATTTATGATCCCCCCCAATTTATATTTTATTATATTTGTAATAAAATAAAATTTATAATATGAAGATAGTATGTTGTAATCATCCACATTGAGATTTACCAATGTTTGTACAACTATTTTTCACTCTTAAGAAAAATATGAAATTTATTTAATGGAGAAATGCGATTAAAAACCACTATCATCATTGAGGTTAGTGCATTTTTAATGATTTGGTCGAGTTTTGTGCAATAGATCTTGGATTATATTTAGTTAATTAATAAATTTTTATAGAACTTCCATAGTAATAAAAGGGTGGATATTGACCTTTACTGTTTGAGTTCGTTGACTGGGTATTTTAACGAGTGTTTACTTGATTGGGACATTTCCATTTTTGAATGTAAGGAATGTTTGCATCTAGATATAATTAATAGTCCAATATATTTGGTAGGGTTAGTATTATGACATCCCTATTGGATATTCCCCATTTTTATTTCTATTCACAATGTATTCCATATATCATATATTAAATGGTACTATCTTGTTCCACCTCATGTGATAGACATTGATTGTTTTTAACTGAAGTAAGATGCATTTTTTAAGGAGTATCTAGTTTTGAGCAGTATAATGAAGTGATAAATATATATATGGAAATAAATTTCTAGTAGTATGAGTATACTAGATTATTGGCCTTATCTGGGGAGAAAAATTATACTGATAATAAGATGTGTGGAGTTAGTAGCTTGTGTTATTTAGCAATGAGGCCTTGTGAATCATGTTAGTGGATCATGTGGATGAAATGTTATATGGTGGTAAGGTATCAAAAATATGGGCTTCCTTAATCTATGAAGCCAATTTAATTTTTATGAAAGTTCATGATTTTCATATTTTATGAATTATTTATGTTTTTTGAGGATAAAGAGTGGTTTAGGAGAGTTGGATGGGGCATATAGCTAAAATTTAAGATGCAGGTACACAGTCATGGTGTGATAGTGAATTTTATGGAGAGACACATGGAATAGGGATTCAAGTTGATCTATGATAAAATAAGTACACCATGAAGACTCCTATGTTATGTTTAGTTCCTCAATTAGATTGAGGTCACTCTAAAACCCTAGGTTTCATTATATAAAGGTATCTATGTAGATGTAAGGATCTCAACCTGACTAAGTTATATCATGAATCAAAGGGATTCCTTCTATGACAATATTCGGGTAAAAGGTAGGATCTCATCCAAGGTTTGGTCACATCATGAACATTCTAATATGTGTTTTTTAATTATGTAATTAATTTAATTGGGTTAAATATTAATATGTTCTCTCTACTACTCTACTTTTCATGACACCCTTCACACATCTTTTGGAGTTCATTCTCTTCTATGTGAGTTCCTCCTTCATTCTATGATGGAATCACATGTCATTTTATCTAGTAAATATCTAGTGTTATGGAAAACACTCATCATTCCTACATCCAATGATTTATTCACTATTTTTTTGTCTTTAACAAATCATGATCATTTATTACTTATTTTTTGATTTTCATCTTGATCATTGATTCTTATAATCTATTCTCGAAACACAGTAATAAATTTAATTAATAGGGTACTATGAACCTAATTTAGAGGTTCCTTAAACTGTCACTTTGAGAATATAATCATTTTTAGTGTGTGTGTTGTGTTGTCACCAAAAATTAATATACATGGATCTAAATTTCTAAAAAATAAATAAAATTGATGTTTCTTTTAAGTAATTTATATTTTGGGTCATGAGTGGCCTATTGATGAAAATTAAACTAATCCATTTTTCCTCCATGTGAGGGGTATCTAACCAAGAGTAAAAAAAATTAAGTGGTCACCCATAAGGAGTTCCCAAAAAATGACCTAATAAAATTGTGTGGATGGCTAATTCAAACCCAATATCTATTACTAACGCATATCATGTGCGGTAAATAATATAACTAATGATTTAAGGATGACATGGATGATCTACATGGATCCAGATTTAGGATTATTTACATAGAATTTTTTTATTCTTTTTTTTTATTTATTCCTTGGGATCACTTGGATGTTTTCCTTATATTAGAACTTATGAATATGGATATGGGATTCTTTGGTTCTTCTCCTTGGATCCTAATTCATAAATATGAACACATGATTTCTTGGCTTCCCAACTTAGATCTACATTTAATCTAATGGATATGGGAGTCCTTGGATTTCTCTTTGGATCCAAATTTATGAAAATAGAAATTAGATTCCTTAGATGTGATTATTTTATCTAGATTTATGCCTAAGGATATGAAATTCCTTGGATATTCTCATGGGATATAGATTTAGGCCAACTAATATGGGATACCTAGGATTAACTAAATGTAAATATCTTTATTCTTGATTAATTGTTATGTTTAGATATATCCCTCGTTGTTTGAAGTAGGTATGTTCAGTTCTGATTTACACCTTAGAACTTGAGGATTAGATATGCATGTGTTGTTTCGTTACATCCTCATGGGAAATAAAAATTTATAACATCATTGGTGAGTTTTTTAATCCTCTAATAACCACAAAATATTTTATGGAGTAATTATATGGTCACCCCGTAGGGATATGAAATCTATGAAACATATAAAATGGTTTAATAGAGGTTGGACCATTAGGGTTTTTGGAATAAGTAATGATAATTAATTTCCATACTGATATTCAATTTACTAAATAGTGATTCGGGATCAATTTTAGAGGATTTATTCATAGATAATCAATCCCTCATTCATGTAGTGATCTTACATAATTGTAAATAACGTTTTTCTTATATATCCAATTTCATTTGGTCAAATAAACTGATTCTATAAAATTCGGTTAAAATTATTTGGACTAAGAATAGTCACCAATTCATGCACATTAAGTTAAATTTTTAATGTTAAAGATAATAAAATTTATTAATAATAACATAATCCTATAAACTATATTGGTTTACCTATTAATAATTTCACTTTATTTGGTTCATACAAAGATTTGTGATGAAATTAAATTCCAAACAAATTCCTAGAAAATCATATTTACCAAGGTTTTAGTTTAACTATTTATTAACATTATATCACCCTTTAAATGATCCATCACCCCTTATTGATACAAGACACACATCATAAAAAATATATCACCACATGTGAGGAAGTAAAATTAATGGATTAATTCATGAAAATTTAAAAAAATGAAAATGAATGAATGGAATATCAACATACATGAAATTAGAAAAAATTTCGAGGAAAGGAAATAGAATTGAAGAAACTTTCCTAGAATCAATGTATAAGTATATCTATATTATAATATTGAAGGAAATAAGTAATAAAACCAAACAAGTGAAAATATTCTAAGCCTCCCAAAAATTTTACTACACCTAAAATATAAAAAGGATACCCCCATTCTCAATGTGAATAGGTATTCAAAATGTTAAAGGTTAGGGTACCATTAAAAGGGCCTCAATAATAATATTTTAATTTTATGCATATTTTATTCATGACATGATTGATAATTTGAATATTCAAAGTATGTATCCTCCTTAAATAACTATCATCATATCTTTGGACAATATGGATGATTCAATAGTCATCTTTGGATAAAAATATTCATTCCATGATTGGTTTTAATTGAATGAATGATTTTATCAACCTGGATGATTTCATTGTTGCACTCCCTTCACTTTCATACAAAAATTCACATTGTGAAATGGGAATCACTCAATAAATGATTTATATTTTTTCAATTTACTCAGAAGCAAATCCATAATATTACTACCACCAAACCTAAAAATATCCAAAAAATTTAGGCATAAAATAAGTAAGTAATTATAAATAATTTAAAATATGGATCCAAGTATATATAAAAATTACACATATGAAACCCCCAAAACATTAAAAAATTCATGTCGCTAATAAAAAATAATCCCAACAATGATTTAATAGGACAAAACATCCAAATGGAGAGAAAAATAAGCATGCCAATAGAATCATGTATTAATAGAAAAATATTAGGACTCAATGAAACATTCCTCTAAGAATATTAGTCATGCTTCATGTTTTTTATTTTCATTCTAATACACAATACATGTATTCTTCATTTCTAAATAATTCTTTAGAGATTGTGTGAATATGGTGATATAGAATTCTATGAATTTTCTCTCATCAGTCAAGGTACAATTTTTAATGAAGATACACACAAACCTTGAATATAATCTCCAAGAAATATTCATTCATTAATCTCAAATATTGAAATCATAAAAAATGTCAAAAATAACCAGGTGGGCTTGTATTAGGTATCAATTGACACAGAGGTTTTGGGTCGGTAGCTAAAGATTTGAAATCTAGTAATGCTAAAAAATGTGGGTGAACTCTAAAATATAATGCATGATAATCAATAAAAAATCACAAAAAAATTACACCTCTAATAATTATGTCACCTTAATTCCCAAAACTCATTATAAATTTCAGGATACATATGAATCCATAATGAATGATACAACCTCAATTAATTTTTTTTCTTTTTGTTTTTTTTAATTATTTTTTCCATTTTCATTGAAATTGTTTCTTAATTAATGTCTCACATTCATCATAAAACCCAAAATTATCTCGAAATAATTGGTCAACAAATAGTTATTTTTTACCCCAATTTGATATAACACATTTTTAGTGGGGTAAATATTGAATCATAATGAATGAAATACATAATCCTTCCCCAAATCCCTTGAAACACAACCCCACTTCCCCTACCCAATATAGAATATACCTATATACTATCTAAAACCACTTTCCCACACATTAAACAATGAATATGATAAAAAATTAAAAGAGTAGGGTGGGAAGGTATAATAAATGATTATAAAGTAGTTATTCCATATCTAAGGAATATCATGGATTGTACATAATAAATTACAATTCGATATTAAGGTAAACCTTAAGGAAAATGGAATTAAAAATAGAAACAACTCTGAATTTAAAAAGTTATATTTTCTAATCATATCTTTTTTATTATACTATTACATGTTCATGTAGGTTTACATCTCCTTAGTACCTCTCATTAAATAATCTCAGAATTAATGGTAAATATTAATTCAAAAATAATATAATGATTGAGAAAATATAGAATAATTTAATCACTAAAAACTTGGATACCAATTAATTGGTCAATAAAATAATTATTTTATAAATTTTGAATTAAAATTTAAAAAACATTGTAAACTTATTAGTCAAACTAGATTATTTCTAAAATGGAATGACAAATTTATTTCATATAAATTGAAATTTAAAAACTCAATTATATTTCTTTTTTCTATTATATTTTAATGTAAAAAACATATATCCATTGAAAAATGTCACTTCGATTAACGATGATAGTTAAAAACTAAATTGGAAGCAAAAAAAGGATCCAATGTATCCCGCCACACATAAAACAAAATAGTGTCCCCACTACATGGAATTAAGGTGAGAAAAGTGTAATTCATAAAGAAAAATGTTGATACGCATGATAAATTGCTTTCATGAATCTTCCATAAAGAAATTAGTGTGATATGAAAAACAGATTGGACCATGGCAGGATTTCTATAACGTAGAACATATTTTTATAAAAACACCTTCACTTGGAAAATTGTGACATCAAATAATTAAATAATAAATAATAAAATTAGAAGAAGTTATAAATAGTAAGTAAAAAAAGTGTGATTTGATGATAATGGAATTATTATATAATAAGGATATTAAATCAGATGCATAACCCTCCAACAAAAAATTGAAAATTAAAAAATATGGGAAAATAGGGGAAATTGTAAGACTTTATAGTGTCATTTCCAATAGTGGTTATAATATCCTCCCCATGGATAGGATTTTGGATCTTAATATTTGATTCAGTTACAAAAATAGAGATGATTGTAAATCTGGGAAACCATGGGATTAACCAATTATACAATAACATTCATCTTTCTCAAAATGGTATAATAGTTCTAGGTAGTGTCCTTGTTTAGTAAAAAATCATGAATATGAAAGGATTTCATGGATCAAGTTACTTGATCAATGAAAGGGGACTCTATAAAGGTAAAATAAATTAATTTATTTCCCCAATTAGAATGATAAAAACATTAAATTGTTAATTTGTTGGGTAGTTTATCACGGGAGACATTATAGAAGAGTTGGGTGATAATAGAGGAGTGGGAGAAAAGATGTAACTAGATACCAATTATGTGGAAGAGGGACCAGAAGTTATCATGGGGATAAAGGTATAATGAAAAGTTGGAATAGATGTTGTGAAAAATGAGGGGGAATCTATAATAATTGAATACACTAGTACTAATAAATCCACATTGGATTCTCTATAAGGAACTAGAGAGAAGTGCCACTGTAATAATTCACTCCCCTTGGCTGATGTAATTTGGAATTGGCAGTGACAATATAGAGGTGATGGGATTTGTGGCATGCATAGTGGATTCCTATGCCTCATAGGTATCCTAAAAATAATATTAATCAATGGAAGATATATAATAGACTACCCATTAATAATTTTTATTGATGTTATAATGGAGAAACATAATTTAGAAAATAATGAGATCAATGAACAACACAATCTATAAGGATGATATTGATAATAATAAATTAAAAATTCCCAAATTATAGGATATAATGGTAATGAATTTTCCGCACATAAGCATTCCAAATGTCATTCAATAATATCCTTCGTTATATAAAGAAAAATTTCATTCGTATTGACTGTTAGGGACCTAATGAAAATAGAATGAATATGTACATCCACTTTACCCATGACCCCATGTGAATATTCCTAGATAAACTAGGAATAACCATGGTAATGATGAATTACTCAATGAACTAGAACATTAAAATGGGTTCCCACATTTTTCATCAGGACATGAAATATTTTTGGATTAGAAGAAACTAATGCTTAATTATATATAGTTCCTCTATTATTTCGAACAAGGTTTAAGGATAAAAATTAAATTGATCCCAAAATGATAAAATGTAAATCACATTGTTCACCCTAAATTATTCCATATTAAATTTACACTATATAGAAACCATGAAAAGTGAATCATGAACAAAATATAGCTCAAATTGCTTCAAATATCAATGAAAACCTCCCTAAAATTTTCCTCCATAACGTCTAACATATTGTTGAAGTGCATCCGAGCCGATTCCTCCTTGAAATCATCATAAACATGAATATTCATTATTACCCCCCATATCAATGGTATTTGTATCATTATTTTTTTAATATAGGTGATATAATTTGGAATAGAACATGGGATTATAAAATTGAAGGTAGAGGTGAGTGTGTTATTGTGAGACATACTAAAAGAATGAATGGGGTGAGGGTGAATTTGTTTCATAAAAATGGGTGGATGGGTTTGAAGAGGTTAACATACTAATTTCCCTAATTATTCATTTTGGATTATTGTACTCATGATTTGGTATGTGGTTTGTTTGACTACAAAGATATTAATTTTGATGGTGCTTACTCAAAGGTGTGTTTCATAGGGGCATTGAGGAGAATATGGTTGAGAGTAAGGTTTGTATAAAAGGTGCTATAAGATATTAAATTAGATAGGTGATGATGGTGATTTATCAAAATTAATTCAATGTGGAAGTGGTTATTGAAGAAAAATACATCACATGAAAATGTAGCTAGAGTTCATGACTTTGAGAAATGGTTTTAAGAGGGGGTACCTAGGGAAGATGAGATTTTTGGAACTATTGATTAAAATTTAAGAGCTCTATATTCAACCAAAGGAGATTATGAATAATAATGTGGCTCATGGAATTATTAGACCACTAGGCCAAATATATAATATAACTAAACCATTCATGTTGTGAATGGATAATTCACATTATGAATTAGTAGTATCAGTGATATTTTTATCAAAGTCATCCCACAGATAAACCATAACTTCATGTTGATAATAGTTCTATCGAAATAAACTTCTCCACAAGTTTTATAAGTATCCACAGGAGTTACATCCCATGTTTTTTGAGCCCAAAAAAATACAAAAACTACCTGAAAGGAACATGTTAGAGTTAAAGCATGAAATTGGGTTTCTTCTCAAGTAGTGGTTTATTGAATGTACAGAGCTATCAAATCCTCATATTGGTGATCCAAATTTCATTGTATAGACACACCATTCATGAATAGTTTATAGGAATAGCTTTATCCACCTTGAATAACAATGAATATTATAACCTCTCATACATTACATATAGATATTACATCAACATTGAATAATATTTATTACATTACATCATAAGAGAAACCATATAGGATTAGTGTCTTTTGAAACTGGGAAACATAAACAATAGGTTCATAAAACATCCACATTGTCTCTCACATATTTCTTCATAACTAGACTCCCTTTCGACATATCTTACTTAATACCTTTCTTCATGACTGAGTAAAAGAAACATATAATAGGGTGATCTCAAAAGCATAGTAAGGGTAAACAAGGGAAAAATAAATCATATCATAATCATAAGAACATAACATTTGAAAATATTATCCTACATATAAATTATCAAAAATCAGGTCACGGGATAAATCATTAAAGTGAAATTTAATCCTAATAGTCATAATATAAGACATGAAATTTTTTGGCATACACACATAAGCATAGAAAATCATTTCATATTATTCAAGGTTCATTGTCGAGACAAACATAGAGACAAATTCCATTACTGAACCGAGTTCATTCCTCATTCCAACCCGGTAATGATGAACCATATTTACATGTAATTCCAGTGATTTCTATATCATGAGATATAAATATTCACCTAGTGAATTAGGGGGAGATATATTTCCCACCCATATCATAATGAAACCATTTTTACCTGTGCCACAAAAACATAAAAACATTCACCATAGCATAACCCATGAAATAAAATGGGCTTCTTAAACATCATTCCATCAAAATTGATATAAAACAAATGGATTTTCTACATAAAATTCCTTTATAAAAATATTCCAATAATGATAATAACAGGGATATAAATATAACAATATTTAAATAGTATCATCTTAGATTGAAAATAATTCTTAGAAAACACTTGAAATTAATTCCTGAGGATAATATTATTTCTTCTTCAAAAAGTTTTTTCTTCCACAAAATGCCACACAATTTAGAATAAATTATTTTTATGTGAAAATAAACTTTTGATATTATATTTTAAAGATAAAGGAAATGAGGAATTATTGCAGCATAAAAAAATCATGACATACAAGTTAAAAAAACATTCTTCTCATACTGTTTTGATAAAATTCAAATAGTACCTGGTATGGAAAACGAAAGAGAGATTCATTACATACCATTAAGTAAAAATTCACCAATGGTTAAAATTAAATTTAAAAAATATTCGATGGATATAAATAATATATATATATATATAGGAAATGTGGAGGTGGATTATAAATATACCCTAATAAATACTTAAAAATAAATAATCTCGGATAATAAAATATTACAAAATTATCCCTTATCATAGGTCTGATATGCATCGTATGTATCTAAATATCTTATATAATGATTTAAATAATGTTACTAATTTATTAAATAATCATAATCATTTTTTTGATAACATATATGATCATATTTTCATCTGTTATTTAGTAACATTTCATTATTACTTGTTATTCAGGTATTAACTTATTTATGTTGATTTTCATGTTTTGTCAGATAATTTCTTATCCCTATTTTTATGTTATTGTTATATAAATTAATAAATGGTTTAAATATAATATATATCATATTTATTCATACAATTCATGTATATAATCATGGATTAATTAATATCATGTCAGATGAATCACATCACATTGTGGAGACAGTAGGCCGTACGTACATATGATCGATGATATCATTCACAAAATTATTGAATGTTTTTGAAGTGAATGGTGTATGATAATTCAAAATTAGTATCCTGTTATAATAATCGTTTATATTTATTCTTTCTGTCATTATACCCACCTAATTAAGTTGGTGGTGAAAAGAATATTACACCACGGTGTGGAAATAGTAAGTCGTACATACGCACGCGTGATGATTTCATTTTTCGCATGATGGTTAAATGGTGAAATAGGGATTTTTAATATTTATAATAACATATAAATATATTAGTGATATATATATTGTTACTTTATAATGAAACAAATAATTAAGTGTAAGTAGAAGAAGAAATAAGTTTGAAAGAATCGGTAGAAGAGATTACCTCTTCCTTGGCGCGCTTCTTCTAAATATCTTCTTAGAGCATTAGTGTTGGTCTTTGGAGATGAAAAGATACTCTAAAATGAAAATAGTAGAGTTTATAAGGAAAACAGTTAGGGTATGTCTGATATTGAAGGCTCATAAATGAATTGAAGAGATGAGGGAGGATGTGCCCTTTTATAAATGAGGTAAGGGGATCTTTTGGAAACTCAAAAAATAATAATTTATAATAAAATAAAAACCTACTGAAAAACCTCCAAATTTACTAATTTCAACTATTAGATGAGATAAGGTTGTTATATCATCCACAAATAATCTTTGTATAAGTTAATATGTCAATTTAAACCATATCTATTTAACAGACACTAAGTTATTCTGTTTAATTTTAATGGTGGTAATAGCTTTCTAAATATTTAATGGTTATAAATATTTACTTATGTGGTGTTAAATTTCTATAAATGGATATTTGATGAAATTTTAGATCTTATAATTATAACTCAGTAATTTTTGAATATTTTTATGATTGATAAATAATTTAATAAAATGTTATTTTTATAAAATATCAATAGTGTCAATTTTTACACAATTCGTTTATTTGAATTTAAAAAAAATACACACAAAACATAAATTCAAAAACATATTCAATACACTCTTAAAATGTAATAGTAACCATTAAAATTTTTTTAGAACATTAATTAGTTAATATTAAACTTGTTTTAATATTTTTAATACCATTTATTTGATATTTCTATTAATAAACTAATTTTTACTTCAATATTTTGCCATCATATATGGCGGTTTTTAATCACTAAAAATTATAAATAAATTTATATGATGTAGTAAATTATTTTATATTTCCATAGAATATACATCCTATATTGTCTCATTGTTATTAATTTGTTAAAATTAATATAGAAATATAAAATGACATTGTGACATTTTGTAACATTTGTTAGTTTTTATTACATTCACGTCGTATTCATAGTTAAGTGGGCATCAAGTGATTTCATTCAGAAAAATAGATGATAAGGGTATAATTTAGGAATCCAATTGTATTATTACTGTTTTAAGTTAATTTTATTGTATTATTTTTACATTTAATTACCCTATTTACCTTTAACCATGATAATAAAAATAATTTAAAAAGTTACTATTCATAATGCCCAAAAATAAAAGTAGACTATTAACATAATTTAGACCAACTAATTCCTATTATATGGCCCATTTTTAATAATTCAAAACAAAATAGTTGAATTAATTTATTTAAAATCAATTACGTTGTTGGAATTAAAGAATGGGATATTTTTATAAATTAAAATATTGCAAAATATTGAAATGTGATTTACTATGAATTCAAGGTAAAATTAATGATAATAACATAAATTATATTTAATTATAAAAATATAATCTATTTATAAATTAAAACCATTAAATATTATAATTTAACCATTACAATTATCTCGACAAAAAATGTTGTTTTCCATTAAAATTTAGTATATGTTTTCTATTCATCAAAACACAAAATTTATCAGAAATTTATACAAAGTAAATTTTTGTATTCCTATTAAAAATAAATTATTCAAGTTATCATATAAAAATTATTAATGTTTCAAAATCGTAATTTAAAAGGGGTTCTTTATTCAACGGTGTAAAATAAAACATTAAAAAATATGTTTTTAAACATAAAATAGTGTTTTATTCGAACCGTATGACTAAAATATCTGTTGGATGAGTATAAAATATATTTTATTAAGTATATAACACATATATATCTCATTATATTAATTACCAAAATAATGCCACTCAAAAATAAAAATATCTAACAGGTTTATATTTTCATAAATAATTGATAGCCAACGAATTCCCAATGAATTTTTATAAGTTAGTTATAATTATTTAAACTATACTAATGACTAATATATAATGATAATGTTATAATAAGGGAATGTCTCAGTTTGTTTAGACTCATGATTTCATGCAGTGGAAGCTACTGAATAATAAAATTTATTTAAAGAAAATATTTAATAAAAAGACATCTAGGTGAAACATTCTACCCCCCATAAACTAAATTTCACCCTTGAAATTCATCACTTGGAAACAAATATATGAGGATACCACTTCCCCATAATATCCACAAGTTCCCCTTTTTCTTCTTCAAATTAGTTCTTCCTCTACGAAACTTTAACCAAGTGAGTGGTCTTTTTAATAGAACATTTTCATTATAATCCAGAATCTCTATTGATTTTTATTCATAAGAAAGAACATGCTTCAGCGGAATGACATCTGAGATCAGTACATATGAAAGATCAGGTATGTAATTTCTCATGAGTGATAATGAAACACATCCTCAACTTGAGATAGATTTAGTGGAAGTGCTGATCGGTATGCTACCGTCCCAACATGATCCAGAATTTGAAAAGGAATGATAAACATAGGGATCTGATGTCCCTTATTTCCAAATCTCATTACTATATACTAGGGAGGTATTAGTAGAATCACCTTATCACCCACTTCAAACTCTAGGTCTTTTCTTGGTTTTTCAGCATAACATTCTTCCCGACCATGTGACCATTTCTTCCATTTCATCAACAAGATCGGGTCCTAATATCATTCTTTTCCCAACTTCATCCAAGCAAGTTGGACTTCCAATCTTCTTTCCCTAGAGGGCTTTATAAGAGGCAATCTGAATAATAGAGTGAAATCTATTATTGTAAAAAATTAAACCAATGGTAGGTGTTGATCCCATACAACTTTGAAATCAATAGAGAATGCTTTCAACATGTATTCTATAGTTTGAATTGTCCTCTCAGACTGACCTTCTATCTGAGGATGATAAACAGTTCTGAAACATAACTCTTTATCCAGAGCATGATGAAAACATCACTATAACATCAAGGTAAAAATAAAAACTATATCATATTTAATGTAAATCGGTACTCCATACAATCTATCCAAATATTATATATATATAACCTTACAAGATAATCAAGCGATAAATCCTCTCTAATAGTAATGAAGAATGCTTACTTCGTATTATGATCAAACATAACCCATATAGCCTTATTTCTTTTTGATGTTTTGGAATGTCTGATGACAAAGTCTATAGTGATGTTTTCCCATCTCCATTATTTTATAGTTAATGGTGGTAACATTTCCTAAGACTTCGGTCTCTTAGCCTTAACTTGTTGACAAAACAGGAATTGAGAGACCTATTTAGCGACATCTCTTTATATGCCATCCCACCAAAAGTATAGTTTAATCTCCTTTTATGTGAAAATATACTTTAGGCTTTTACGAACAATATAAATATAACACCTTTCTCGTTATGATAAAGCCTCCATATCTTTAATGCAATTATTACCACAGCTAACTCTAAATCATGGGTTTGGTAATTATCCTTATGAATTTTTAACTACCTTGAGGCATAATCTATCACCTTATCATTTTGCATGAGAACACAGCCCCAAAACTTCTTGGATGCATCACTATAGGTCACAACCCTTTATCTACTATAAGAAAGTTTGAGAACAGGTTCACTGGAAAACACTAGTGGATTTTTTTTTAACAAAATAGAATTTTCCACATCGTTTCAATATAACCTATGTGAAATGCTATAAAAATCAATTTATCATGTCGTTTATTGTATAACTAATGTGATAAATCTATGATAATAAATTTTTTTACTTTGTTTATTTTATAACCAGCATAAAAAATACTGAGATAACCTTTATCATTATCTTTATTCTATAACCGACGTGAAATATCAAATCTAGGCACACTATCATGTCAGTTATAAAATAATCGACGAGATAAAGAAAATCTCAGAAATTTATCACATCAGTTATCTAAAGAACCGATGTGATAAAGTACCATTTATCACGTCAGTTATAAAATAACTGACATTATAATTTTTTTTGTATGCTTATTATTAAATAAACCATGTAATAAACATAAAAAAATAGTTTATCATTTCGGTTATTCAATATTCGATGTGATAATGCTTTCATTTGATTTATCACACCCTACATTCAGTCATTCTATTTTCTTCGATCGGGTGACATGCAACTCATCTCTCTCATGCAGAAAACCTAGAAAAGATTTTGTGAAGTCGTTCCATCCAGCCTCATTTTTCAAACATCATTGATCATCATTATTTTCACCAGATCGATCAGGTCGACTCGTAACACTCATGTAAGCCTCACAAGTCTTAGTTTTTATTTTTCATTTTTCTGATTCCCTAAACTATTTTTTTCAGATGTTATTTTTCTAACATTGTTATTGCTATCATGGTAAGATTCACAGTGTTCATTTATACCATGATAAATTCTTTTCTGGTAAAATATACCATGGAAGTGTGATCATGAAAGTTTACTATTTTTTGATTGTTCTATCTTGTGTCTGTGCACATATAGGGGTTCTCCACGGGGGTGGGGTTGTCCACAGGTGGGGGTTGTCCAGGGGGTGGGGATGTTCAGGGGGTGTCCAATGGTGTTGGGGTGGTGTCTAGGGGGTGAGGGGGCTATCCAAGGGGGTTGGGGGTGTCCAAGGGGGTGGGGGTGGTTTCCAAGGGGTGAGGGGGTTGTATAATGGTGTAGGGCTATCTAAGGGGTGGGGGTGGTGTCCCAGGGGGTGAGTGTGTTGTCCAAGGAGGTAGGGGTGTCCAGGGGTATGGGGGTGTCCAGGGGGTGGGGGATGTCCAGAGGGGTGGGGCTGTCTAGGGGGTGAGGGGATATCTAGAGGGGGGTTATTGAATGAGGTGGTGGTGTCAAAGGGGTGGGGTGTTCTCCAGGGGTGAGCTGGCTTTTCAATGGGAATAGTGGTGTCTAGGGGGTGGTGGTGGTGTCTAGGGGGTGAGGGGGCTATCCAATGGGGCAGGGGGAGTCTAGGGGGGTGTCCTAAGTGGTAGGGGTGGGGTGGTGTCCATGTGGTGGGCGTGCTGTCCAGGGGGTGAGTCCATTGTCCAATGGGGTAGGGTGTATCCGGGGGGTCCATGGGGGTGGGGTGTCTTGAATGGTGGGGGTTGTTTAGGGGGTGGTGGTGTCTAGGGGGGTGTGGTGGTGGGGTCTAGGGGGTGATTGTGCTGTCCAAGGGGGTCAAGGGTGTCCACAGGGATGGGGGTGTCTGGCGAGGCTAAGTGGGTTGTCCAGAGGGGTGGGGGATTTTCAGGGGGTAGGGGTGTTGTCCAAGGGGTTGGTGGTGACCAAGGGGTGTCCAAGGGGGTGGGGGTTGTGTCTAGGGGTGAGGGTCTCTTCAAAGGGGAAAGGGGTGTCCAGGGGGTGAGGGGGGATGTCCAGGGGGTGGGGTGTCTAGGGGGTGGGGGTGGTGTCCGGGGGAGTGAGTGGGCTGTCAAATGGTGTAGGGGTATCCAGGGGTGGTGGTGTCCAGGGACTATCTAGGGGTTGTCCAAGGGGTTGGGGTGGTGTCCAATGGGGTAGGGGTAGGATGGCCCCCTCACCCCTTATACACCACTCCCCCATCCCTTGGACGCCCCCACCCCCCTTAGATAGCCTCCTCCACCCCCTGGACACCACCTATATATATATATATATATCCCAATGGTTTCATTGAAACTATTTGCATATTTTATCTTCAGGTAGTCTATAATAATGATTCTTATAGAATCGTTGGTATAGGGCTATTGCAGCGACCATCATGCCAAAAGTGTGTGAAACTGTTGGGGTATTCTATTCCCACAGTTTCATGGGCTATCCCATTGGTTTCTAATAATTATGATAGGTGTAATTTTTCATAGTGAATGTATACATATTTTGATAATTATACATCATATTGCTTTGTTATAGAAGGTTGAATTTGGTATCGAGATGCACTATGATGTATTCATTGTGTACCTTAAGAAGAAAGGATCCAAGATGAATTAAAAATGTTATATCTAAATATATTTTCTCTTTAAAATCATTTTCATGCATATATTTTCCAAATACGCATAGATTTGTTTTATATTTCAAATTTTTTTTACTTTCAAATTATGATATTTTTCATATAAATATTAAATTGGATTATCTTAACAAGATGTATAATTTTGATATTTGTTATATGTAATAATAATTAAAAGTTGGATTATGACACATCGAATGAGTAATGAGTATAAAGAATGTGTTGATGCCTTTTTGGAATTTTCTAAAATAAATGTTCCAAGCAGTGACATTTTTTTCTGTCCACGCCTGAAATGATGGAATATAAAGAAGATGAAAAGTAGAGACATCAAAGATCATCTGATTTTTCATGGTTTTTGTCCGAGATGTAGCCCTTGGATTTGGAATGGTGAAACTGGACAGAATGTCAGATTCTACTGATGATGATGATTTGTAAGTTGGTAACTACGATAAAATTGAAGAAATGATTCCTGATATTGCTGCAGAACAAACTGAGATAGAACTGACAGTTTTGAGTCAATATGGGGATGCTAAAAAACCATTATATCTTGGTTTTTATGGATTTTTCGTTTTTTTCATAAATGTTAAGATTTATTAACCAGAATGTGAAACATGGATTGAGTAAAAAAAAGTTTTATAGAGCTACTTCAATTGTTGAAAGACATTCTTCTTAAAGACAACGATATTCTAGATTCTCATTTTAAGGAAAAAAAATATTGGGCCCAACTAGATTGGGATACAAGAAAATACAAGCCTGTCTGAATGACGATATGATATATAAGAAGGAATATGAATTTCTGTCAGAGTGTCCAAAATGTGGGACATCACGGTATAAGTTTAAAGAAAAATATATTTAGATGAAACATTTTTAAAACCATGAAAAATCCAAGGGCTACAGCTCGGACTAAAACCACAAAAAATCATATGATCTTTGATGTCTCTACATTTAAACTTCTTCATATTCCATCATTTTAGGCGTGGACAGAAAATCATGTCATGCTTCATGTTTTTTATTTTTATTCTAATACACAATAGATGTATTCTTCATTTATAAATCATTCTTTAGAGATTGTGTGAATATGGTGATACAGAATTCTATGAATTTTCTCTCATCACTCAAGGTACAATTTTTAATGAAGTTACACAAAAATCATGGATATAATCTCCAAGGAATATTCATTCATTAATCTCAAATATTGACATCATAAAAAATGTCAAAAATAATCAGGTGGGATTGTATTAGGTATCAATTGACACAGAGGTTTTGGGTCGGTAGCTAAAGATTTGAAATCTAGTAATGCTAAAAAATGTGGGTGAACTCAAAAATATAATGCATTATAATCAATAAAAAATCACAAAAAAATTACACCTCTAAGAATTATGTCACCCCAATTCCCAAAACTCATTATAAATTTTAGGATACATATGAATCCATAATTAATGATACACCCTCATTTAATTTTTTTCTTTTTGTTTGTTTAGATTATTTTTTCCATTTTCATTAAGATTGTTTCTTAATTAATGTCTCACATTCATCATAAAACCCAAAATTATCTCGAAATAATTGGTCAATAAATAGTTATTTTTTACCCCCATTTGATATAACTCATTTTTAGTGGTGTAAATATTGAATCATAATGAATGAAATAAATAATCCTTCCCCAAATCCCTTGAAACACAACCCCACTTCCCCTACCCAATATATAATATACCTATACACTATATAAAACCAATTTCCCACACATTAAACAATAAATATGATAAAAAATTAAAAGAGTAGTGTGGGAAGGTATAATAAATGCTTATAAAGTAGTTATTCCATATCTAAGGAAAATCATGGATTGTACATACTAAATTACAACTCGATATTAAGGTAAACCTTAAGGAAAATGGAATTAAAAATAGAAACAACTCTGAAATTTAAAAAGTTACATTTTTTGACCATATCTTTTTTATTATACTATTACATGTTCATGCTGGTTTACATATCCCTAGTACCTCTTAATAAATAATCTTAGAATTAATGGTAAATATTAATTAAAAAATAATATAATGATTGAGAAAATATAGAATAATTTAATCACTCAAAACATGGATACCAATTAATTGGTCAATCAAATAATTATTTTATAAATTTTGAATTAAAATTTAAAAAAAATTCTCAACTTATTAGCCAAACTAGATTATTTCTAAAATGGAATGACAAATTGATTTCCAAAAAATTAAAATTTAAAAACACAATTATATTTCTTTTTTTATTATATTTTAAGGTGAAAAACATATATCAAGTGAAAAATGTCTCTTCGATTAACGATGATAGTAAAAAACTCAATTGGAAGCAAAAAAAGGATCCAATATATCCCACCACACATAAAACAAAATAGTGTCCCCACTACATGGAATTAAGGTGAGAAAAGTGTAATTCATAAAGAAAAATATTGATACACATGATAAATTGCTTTCATGAAGCTCCCATAAAGAAATTAGTGTGATATGGAAGACAGATTGGACCATGGGATAATTTCTATAACGTAGAACATATTTTTATAAAAACACCTTCACTTGGAAATTGTGAGATCAAATAAATAAAAAATAAATAATAAAATTAGATGAAGTTAGAAATAGGGAGTACAAAAGTGTGATTTTATGATAATGGAATTATTATATAGTAAGGATAGTAAATCAGATGCATAACCCTCCAACAAAAAATTGAAAATTAAAAAATATGGGAAAATAGGGGAAATTGTAAGACTTTATAGTGTCATTTCCAATAGTAGTTATAATATCCTCCCCGTGGATAGGATTTTGGATCTGAATATTTGATTCAGTTACATAAATAGAGATGATTTTAAATCTGGGAAACCATGGGATTAACCAATTATACAATAACATTCATCTTTCCTGAAATGGTATAACAGTTCTAGGTAGTGTCCTTGTTTAGTAAAAAATCATGAATATGAAAGGATTTCATAGAGAAAGTTGCTTGATCAATGAAAGGGACCTCTATAAAAGTAAAATAAATTAATTTATTTTCCCAATTAGAATGATAAAAACATGATAATGTTAATATTTTGGGTAATTTATCACAGGAGACATTATAGAAGAGTCTGGTGATAATAGAGGAGAGGGAGAAAAGATGTAACTAGATGCCAATAATGTGGAAGAGGGACCAGAAGTTATCATGGGGATACTGGTATAATGAGGAGTTGGAATAGATGTTGTGAAAAATGATGGGGAATCTATAATAATGGAATACACTAGTACTAATAAATCCCCATTGGATTCTCTAGATGGAACAAGAGAGATGTGCCACTGTAATAATTCACTCCCCTTGGCTAATGTAATTTAGAATTGGTAGCAACAATATAGAAGTCATGGGATTAGTCACATACATAGTGGATTCCTATGCCTCATAGGTATCCTGAAAATAATATTAATCAATGGAATATATAGAATAGACTACCCATTAATAATTTTTATTGATGTTATAAAGGAGAAACATCATTTAGAAAATAATGAGATCAATGAACAACACAATATATAAGGATGATATTGATAATCATAAATTAAAACTTCCAAAATTATAGGATATAATGGTAATGAATTTTCCACACATAATCATTCCAAATGTCATTCAATAATATCCTTTGTTATATAAAGAAAACATTCATTCGTATTGACTGTTGGGGACCTAATGAAAATAGAATGAATATGTACCTCCACTTTACCCATGACCCCATGTGAATCTTCCTAGATAAACTAGGAATAACCACGGTAATGATGAATTACTCAACGAACTAGAACATTAAAATGGGTGCCCAAATTTTTCATCAGGACATGAAATCTTTATGGATTAGAAAAAACTAATGCTTAATTATATATAGTTCCTCTCTTATTTCACACAAGGTTTATGGATAAAAATGCAATTGAACCCAAAAATTTAAAATGTAAATCACTTTGTTCACCCTAAATTATTCCATATTAAATTCCCACTATATAGAAACCATGCAAAGTGAATCATGAACAACATATAGCTCAAATTGCTTCAAAAATCAAGGAAAACCTGCCTAAAATTGTCCTCCATAACATCTAAAATATTGTTGAAGTGCATCTGAGCCGATTACTCCTTGAAATCATCATAAACATTAATATTATTTAGTATCCCCCATATCAATGGTATTTGTATCTTTATTTTTTTAATATAGGTGATATAATTTGGACTAGCGCATGGGATTATAAAATTGAAGATAGAGGTGAGTGTGTTATTGTGAGACATACTAAAAGAATGAATGGGATGGGGGTAAATTTGTGTCATAAAATTGGGTGGATGGGTTTGAAAAGGTTAACATACTAATTTCCCTAATTATACATTTAGATTATTTTACTCATGATTTAGTATGTCGCTTGTTTGACTGCAAAGATATTAATTTTTACGGTGCTTACTCAATGGTGTGTTTCATAGGGGCCTTGGGGAGAATATGGTTGAGAGTAAGGTTTGTATAAAAGGTGGTGTAAGATATTAAATTAGATAGGTGATGATGGTGATTTATCAAAATTAATTCAAGGTGGAAGTTGTTATTGAAGATAAATACATCACAAGAAAATGTATCTAGAGTTCTTGACTTTGAGAAATGGTTTTAAGAGGGGGTACCTAGGGAAGATGATATTTTTGGAGCTATTGATTAAAATTTAAGAGCTCTATATTCAACCAAAGGAGATTATGAATAATAATGTGTCTCGTGGAATTATTAGAACACTAGGACCAATATATAATATAACTAAACCATTCATGTTGTGAATGGATAATTATCATTATGAATTATTAGTATCAGTGATATGTTTATCAAAGTAGTCTCACAGATAAACCATAACTTCATGTTGAGAATAGGACTATCTAAATAAATTTCTCCACAAGTTTTATAAGTATCCACAAGAGTTACATCTCATGTTTTTTGAGCCCAAAAAAATACAAAAACTACCCGAAAGGAACATGTTAGAGATAAAGCATGAAATTGGGTTTCTTCTTAAGTAGTGGTTTATTGAATGTACAGAGCTGTAAAATCCTCATATTGTTGATCCAAATTTCATTGTATAGACATGCCCTTCATGAAAAGGATATAGGAATAGCTTTATCCACCTTGAATAACAATGAATATTATAACCTCTCATACATTACATATAGATATTACATCAACATTGAATAATATTTATTACATTACATGATAAGAGAAACCATATAGGATTAGTGTCTTTTGAAACTGGGAAACATAAACAATAGGTTCATAAAACATCCACATTGTCTCTCAAATATTTCTTTATAACTAGACTCCCTTTCGACATATCTTACTTAATACCTTTCTTCATGACCTGAGTAAAAGAAACAAATAATAGGGTGATCTCAAAAGCATAGTAAGGGTAAACAAGCGAAAAATAAATCATATCATAATCATAAGAACATAACATTTGAAAATATTATCCTGCATATAAATTATCAAAAATCATGTCACGGGATAAATCATTAAAGTGAAATTTAATCCTAACAGTCATAATATAAGACATGAAATTTCTTGTCATACACACATAAGCATAGAAAATCATTTCATATTATTCAAGGTTCATTGTTGGACAAACATAGAGACAAATTCCATTAACTAACCGAGTTCATTCCTCATTCCAACCCGGTAATGATGAACTATATTTACTTGTCATTCCAGTGATTTATATATCATGAGATATAAATATTCACCTAGTTAATTAGGGGGAGATATATGTCCCACCCATCTCATAATGAAACCATTTTTACCTGTGCCACAAAAACATAAAAACATTCACCATAGCATAACCCATGAAATAAAATGGGCTTCTTAAACATCATTCCATCATAATTGATATAAAACAAATGGATTTCCTACATAAAATTCGTTCATAAAAATAATCCAATAATGATAATAACAAGGATATAAATATAACAATATTTAAATAGTATCATCTTAGATAGAAAATAATTCATAGAAAACACTTGAAATTAATTCCTGAGGATAATATTATTTCTTCTTCAAAAAGGTTTTCCTTCCACAAAATGCCACACAATTTAGAATAAATTATTTTTATGTGAAAATAAACTTTTAATATTATATTTTAAGGATAAAGGAAATAAGTAATTATTGAAGAATAAAAAAAATCATGACATACAAGTTAAAAAAACATTCTTCTCATACTGTTTTGAGAAAATTCAAATAGTAACTCGTATGGAAAATGAAAGAGAGATTCATTACATACCATTAAATAAAAATTCACCAATGGGTAAAATTAAATTTAAAAAATAGTCAATGGATATAAATAATATATATATATAGGAAATGTGGAGGTGGATTATAAATATACCCCAATAAATACTTAAAAATAAATAATCTTAGATAATAATGATATTGAAAAATTATCCCTTACCATAGGTGTGATATGCATCGTATGTATCTAAAAATATTATATAATGATTTAAATAATGTTACTAATTTATTAAATAATCCTAATAATTTTTTTGATAACATATATGATCATATTTTCATCTGTTAGTTAGTAACATTTCATTATTACTTCTTATTCAGGTATTAACTTCTTTATGTTGATATACATGTTTTGTCAGATAATTTATTATCCATATTTTTATGTTATTGTTATATAATTTAATAAATGGTGTAAATATAATATATATCATATTTATTCATACAATTCATGTATATAATCATGGTTTAATTAATATCATGTCAGATGAATCACATCACATTGTGGAGACAGTAGGCCGTACGTACGCACGATTGATGATATCATTCCCAAAATTGTTGAATGTTTTTGAAGTGAATGGTGTATGATAACTAAAAATTAGTATCCTGTTATAATAATCGTATATAGTTATTATTTCTGTCATTTTACCCACCTAAGTAAGGTGGTGGTGAAAAGAATATTACACCACGGTGTGTAAATAGTATGTCGTACATACGCACGCGTGATGATTTCATTTTTCACATGATGGTTAAATGGTGAAATAGAGATTTTTAATATTTATAATAACATATAAATATATTTGTGATATAGATATTGTTACTTTATAATTAATCAAATAATTAAGTGTAAGTAGAAGAAGAAATATGTTTAAAAGAATCGGTAGAAGAGATTACCTCTTCCTTGACGCGCTTCCTCTAAATATCTTCTTAGAGCATTAGAGTTTGTCTTTGAAGATGAAAATATCCTCTAGAATTAAAATAGTGGAGTTTATATAGAAAACTCTCAGGGTATGTCTGATATTTAAGTCTCATAAATGAATTGAATAGATGAGGGAGGAGGTGCCCTTTTATAAATGAGGTAAGGGGAACTTTTGGAAACTCAATAAATAATAATTTATAATAAAATAAAAACCTACCCAAAAACCTCCAAATTTACCAATTTAAACTATTAGATGAAATAATGTTGTTATATCATCCACAAATAATCTTTGGATAAGTTATTTTGTCAATTTAAACCATATCTCTTTAACTGGCACTAAGTTATTCTATTTAATTTTAATGGTGGTAATAGCTTTCTAAATATTTAATGGTTATAAATATTTACTTATGTGGTGTTAAATTGCTATAAATGGATATTTGATGAAATTTTAGATCTTATAATTATAACTCAGTAATTTGTGAATATTTTTATTATTGTTAAATAATTTATTAAAATGTTATTTTTATAAAATATCAATAGTGTCAATTTTTACACAATTCATTTATTTGAATTTAAAAAAATACACACAAAACATAAATTAAAAAAACAATTTCAATACACTCTTAACATGTCATAATCACCATTAAAAAAATTTTATAACATTAATTAGTTAATATGAAATTTGTTTTAATATTTTTAATACCATTTATTTGATATTTCTATTAATAAACTAATATTTACTTCAATATTGTGCCATCATAAATGGTAGTTTTTAATCACTAAAAATTATAAATAAATTTATATGATGAAGTAAATTATTTTATATTTACATAGAATAAATATATCTAACATTGTATCATTGTTATTCATATGTAAAAATTAATATAGTTATATAAAATGACATTGTGACATTTTGTAACATTCGTTAGTTTTTATTAAATTCACATCATATTCATAGTTAAGTGGGAATAAAGTGATTCCATTTAGAAAAATAGATGATAAAGGTATAATTTAGGCATCCAATTGGATTATTACTGTTTTAAGTTAATTTTAGTTTATTATTTTTACATTTAATTACCCTATTTACCTTTAACCATGATAATAAAAATAATTTAAACAGTTACTATTCATAATTCCCAAAAAAAAAAGTAGCCAATTAACATAATTTAGACCAACTAATTCCTATTATATGGCCCATTTTTTAAAAATTAAAAACAAAAAAGTTGAATTAATTAATTTAAAATCAATCACGTTGTTGGAATTAGAGAATGGGATATTTTTATAAATTAAAATAGTGCTAAATATTGAAATGTGAGTGAATATGAATTCAAGGTAAAATTAATGATAATAACATAAATTATATTTAATTATACAAATATAATATATTTATACATTAAAAACATTATATATTATAATTTAACCATTAAAATTATCTTGAAGAAAAATGTCATTTTCCATTAAAATTTAGTATATGTTTTCTATTCATCAAAACACAAAATTTATCAGAAATTTATACAAAGTAAATTTATATATTCCTATTAAAAATAAATTATTCAAGTTATCATATAAAAATTATTAATGTTTCAAAATCGTTATTTAATAGGGGTTCTTTATTCAACGTTGTAAAATAAAACATTAAAAAATCTGTTTTTAAAAATAAAATAGTGTTTTATTCGAACTGTATGACTGAAATATCTGTTGGATGAGTATAACAAATATTTTATTAAGAATATAACACATATATATCTCATTATATTAATTACCAAAATAATGTCACTCAAAAATAAAAATATATAATAGATTTATATTTTCATAAATAATTGATAGCCAACGAATTCCCAATGAATTTTCATAAGTTAGTTATAATTATTTCCACTATACTAATGACTAGTATATAATGATAATGTTATAATAATGGAATGTCTCAGTTTTTTTAGACTCATGATTTCATGCAGTGGAAGATACTGAATAATAAAAATTATTTAAAGAAAATATTTAATAAAAAGACATCTATGTGCAACATTCTACCCCCCATTAACTAAATTTCACCCTTGAAATTAGTCACTTGGAAACAACCAGATGAGGATACCACTTCCCCATCATATCCTTAAGTTCCCATGTTTCTTCTTCAAATTGGTTCTTCCTCTACTAAACTTTAACCAAGTGAGTGGTCTTTTTCATAGAACATTTTCGTTATAATCCAGAATCTCTGTTGATTTTTATTCATAAGAAAGAACATGCTTCAGCGGTATGACATCTGAGATCAGTACATATGAAATATCAGGTATTTAATTTCTCATGAGTGATAATGCAACACATACTCAACTTGAGAGAGATTTAGTGGAAGTGTCGATCGGTATGTTACCGTCCCAACATGATCTAGAATTTAAAAAGGAATGATAAACATAGGGATCTGTTGTCCCTTATTTCCAAATCTCATTACTATATTCTAGGGAGGTATTAGTAGAATCACCTTATCACCCACTTCAAACTCTAGGTCTTTTCTTGGTTTTTCAACATATCATTTTTCCCGACCATGTGACCATTTCTTCCATTTCATCAATAAGATCGGGTCCTAATATCATACTTTCCCCAACTTCATCCAAGCAAGTTGGACTTCAAATCTTCTTTCCATAGAGGGCTTCATAAGAGGCAATCTGAATAATAGAGTGAAATATATTATTGTAAAAAAAATCAACCAATTGTAGGTGTTCATCCCATACAACTTTGAAATCAATAAAGAATGATTTCAACATGTATTCCATAGTTTTAATTGTCCTCTCAGACTGACCGTCTATCTGAGGATGATAAAAAGTTCTGAAACATAACTCTTTATCCAGAGCATTCTGAAAACTTCACTATAACATCAAGGTAAACATAAAATCCATATCATATTTACTGTAAAGTGGTACTCTATGCAATCTATCCAAATATTATATATATATCCTTACACGCTAATCAAGAGAGAAAACCTCTCTAATAGTAGAGAAGAATGCTTATTTCGTATTATGATCAAACATAACCCATATAGCCTTATTTCTTTTTGATGTTTTGGAACATATGATGACAAAGTCTATAGTGATGTTTTCCCATTTCCAATTTGTTATAGTTAATGGTGGTAACATTTCCTAATACATCGGTCTCTTATCCTTAACTTGTTGACAAACCATGAATTGAGAGACCTATTTAGGAACATCTCTTTCCATGCCATCCCACCAAAAGTATAGTTTAATCTCCTTTTATGTGAAAATATAATTTAACCTTTTATGATCAGTATAAATATAACACCTTTCTCGTAATGATAAAGTCTCCATATATTTAATGCAATTATTACCACAGCTAACTCTAAATCATGGGTTTGGTAATTATCCTCATGGATTTTTAACTACCTTGAGGCATAATCTATCACCATATTATTTTGCATGAGAACACAGCCCCAAAAATTCTTGGATGCATCACTATAGATCACAACCCATTATCTACTTCAAGGAAGTTTGAGAACAGGTTCACTGGAAAACACTAGTGGAAAAAAATTGAACAAAATAGCATTTTTCACATCGTTTCAATATAACCTATGTCCAAAGCTATAAAAATATATTTATCATGTCGGTTATTGTATAACTAAATTGATAAATCTATAATAATCAAAAAATTTACTTTGGTTATTTTATAACCGGCATAAAAAATACTGAGATAACCTTTATCATTATGGTTATTTTATAACCGACCTGAAATATCGAATCTAGGCACTTTATCACGTCAGTTATAAAATAATCGACGATATAAAGCAAATCTCGGAAATTTATCACGTCAGTTATCTAAAGAACCGATGTGATAAAGCGCCATTTATCACATCGGTTATAAAATAACTGACATTATAAATTTTTTCTATGGTGTTTATTAAATAAACCATGTTATGGACATAAAAAAATAGTTCATCACATCGGTTATTCAATAGTCCATGTGATAATGCTTTCAATGGATTTATCACACCCTACATTCAGTCATTATATTTTATTCGATCGGTTGACATGCAACTCATCTCTCTCGTGCAGAAAACCTAGAAAATATTTTGTGAAGTCATTCCATCCAGCCTCATTTTGCAAACATCATTGATCATATTTATTTTCACCAAATCTATCAGGTCAACTCGCAACACTCACGTAAGCCTCACAAGTCTTAGTTTTAATTTTTAATTTTTCTGATTCCCTAAACTATTTTTTTGAGATGTTATTTTTCTAACTTTGTTCTTTCTATCATGGTATGATTCATAGTGTTCATTTATACCATGATAAATTCTTTTCTGGTAAAATAAACCATGGAAGTGGTATCATGAATGTTTACTATTTTTTGTTTGTTCTATCTTGTGTTTGTGCACATACAGGGGTTCTCCAAGGGGGGTGGGGTTGTCCAGGGGTGGGGGTTTTCCAGGGGGTGGAGATGTCCAGGGGGTGTCCAAGGGTGTTGGGGTGGTGTCTAGGGGGTGTGGGGGCTGCCCAAGGGGGTTGGGGGTGTCCAAGGGGGTGGGGGTGGTTTCCAGGGGTGAGGGGGTTGTATAATGGGGTAGGGCTATCTAGGGGGTGGGGGTGGTGTCCTAGGGGGTGAGTGTGTTTTCCAAGGAGGTAGGGGTGTCTAGGGGTGTGGGGGTGTCCAGGGGGTGGGGGGGTGTCCAGAGGGGTGGGGCTGTCTAGGGGGTGGGGGATATCTAGAGGGGGGGTTATTGAATGAGGTGGTGGTGTCCAAGGGGATGGGGGTGTTTTCCAGGGGTGAGTAGGCTTTTCAATGGGCGTAGTGGTGTCTAGGGGGTGGTGGTGGTGTATAGGGGGTGAGGGGCTATCGAAGGGGGTAGGGGGAGTCTATGGGGGGTGTCCAAAGTGGTAGGGGGTGGGGGTGGTGTCTATGGGGTGGGGGTGTCCAGGGGTGGGGGTGTTGTCCAGGGGGTGAGTCCGTTGTCCAATGGGGTAGGGTGTATCCGGGGGGTCCAAGGGGGTGGGGTGTCTTGAATGGTGAGGGTTGTTTAGGGGGTGGTGGTGTCCTGGGGGTGTGGTGGTGGGGTCTAGGGGTGATTGTGCTGTCCAAGGGGTCAAGGGTGTCCAAAGGGATGGGGGTGTCTAGTGAGGCTAAGTGGGTTGTCCAGAGGGGTGGGGGATGTTCAGGGGGTAGGGGTGTTTTCCAAGGGGGTGGTGGTGTCCAAGGGGTGTCCAAGGGGGTGGGGTTGTGTCTAGGGGTGAGGGGCTCTTCAAGGGGGAAGGGGTGTCCAGGGGTGAGGGGGGATGTCTAGGGGGTGGGGTGTCTAGGGGTGGGGGTGGTGTCTGGGGGAGTGAGTGGGCTGTCAAATGGTGTAGGGGTATCCAGGGGTGGTGGTGTGTCCAGGGGGTGTGGGTGTCCAGAGGGGTGGGGTTTTTTTATGGGGTGGGGGGATATCCAGGAATGTTGGTGTCCAGGGACTATCTAGGGGGTGTCTAAGGGGTTGGGGTGGTGTCTAATGGGGTAGGGGTAGGACGGCCCCCTCACCCCTCACACACCACTCCCCCACCCCTTGGACACCCCAACCCCCTTAGATAGCCTCCACCACCCCCTAGACACCCCCTTTATATATATATATATATATATATATCCCAATGGTTTCATTGAAACTATTCGCATATTTTATCTTCAGGTAGTCTATAATAATGGTTCTTATAGAATCGTTGCTATAGGGATATTGTAGTGACCATCATGCCAACAGTGTGTGAAACTGTTGGGGTATTCTATTCCAACAGTTTCATGGGATATCCCATTGGTTTCGAATCGTTGGGATAGGTGTAATTTTTCATATTGAATGTATACATATATTAATAATTATACATCATATTTATTTGTTATAGAAGGTTGAATTTGGTATCGAGTTTCACTATGATGTATTCATTGTGTACCTTAAGAAGAAAGGATCCAAGATGAATTTATAAATGTTATATCTAAATATATTTTCTCTTTAAAATCATTTTCATTCATATATTTTCCAAATACGCATAGATTTGTTTTATATGTAAATTTTTTTTTACTTTCAAATTATGATATTTTTCTTATAAATATAAAATTGGATTATCTTAACAAGATGTATAATTTTGATATTTGTTATATGTAATAATAATTAAAATTTGGATTACGACACATCGAATGAGTAATGAATATAAAGAAGGTGTTGATGCCTTTTTGGAATTTTCTAAAAGAAATGCTCCAAGAAGTGACATGTTTTTCTGTCGACGCCTGAAATGATGGAATATGAAGAAGATGAAAATTAGAGACATCAAAGATCATCTGATTTGTCATGGTTTTAGTCCGATCTATAGCCTTTGGATTTGGAATGGTGAAACTGGACAGAATTTCAGATCTACTAATAGTGATGATCTGTAAGTTGGTAACTACGATAAAATTGAAGAAATGATTCCTGATATTGCCGCAGAACAAACTGAGATGGAACTGATAGTTTTGAGTCAATATGGGGATGTTAAAAACCCATTATATCTTGGTTTTTACAGATTTTACATTTTTTTCAGCAATGTTAAGATTGATTAACCAGAATACGAAACATGGATTGAGTGACAAAAGTTTTATAGAGCTACTTCAATGGTTGAAAGACATTATTCTTAAAGACAAAGATGATCTAGATTCTCATTTTAAGGACAAAAAAATATTATTCCCAACTTGATTGGGATACAATAAAATACAAGCCTGTCTGAATGATGATATAATATATAAGAAGGAATATGAATTTCTGTCAGAGTGTCCAAAATGTGGGACATCACGGTATAAGTTGAAAGAAAAATCACAGGCTGATATGTCATGTTGGATTACGACTTCCAGCTGATTTTCCACAATGTATGAAAATTGATGAGTAGTATCCTATATTTGTAAATGAAATTAGAAATCTTAGACTTGGGTTGTGCACATATGGAATGAATCTATATCAAACCCTCAATTCCAAACATAGTTCATGTCCTGTTTTATTAGTAATTTAGAACCTCTCTTTTAAATATTGTATGCAGTGAAATTATGTCACGTTGGGTATAATGATTTCTAGTCTAAAGTAACCTAGAAATGATATTTATGTTTTCTTAGAACCATTGATTGTTGATATGAAAGTTTTATGGGAGTATGGTATTAGGGTGTATGATTCTTATAAAATGGATTTTTTTCAACTGCATTAAGTGCTTATGTTCACTATAAATGACTTCCCAGCATATGGAAATTTGTCTTGATATAATTTTAAGGGGCATTGAGAATTTTTAATTTGCGAACAACAGACTTCATATTTTCAATTGCATCATGGGAGGAAAATAGTATACATGGGTCATTGAAGGTTTTTTCCTATGGAACACTCTTATAGAAAACTAAAAAAGTAATTCAATGGCTCACTAGAATTTGATATATCTTCAAAACCTTTACACCTTGATGTGTATTTTAAGAGGGTGGAAACCTTGATGTGTCATTGTGAAAGACAAATAAATCTGAAAATGATAGACATATTTGGAGGAAAAGGTCTTTATTTTTTGAGCTACCATATTGGAGATATCATGAAGTGAAACATAATATTGATGTCATTCACTTGGAGAAGAATATATAAGACAGTTTGATTAGAACATTTTTAGATATTAAGGGAAATACAAAAATTGGTTGAATGCAATATTAGACTTACTATCAATGGTAATACATTTGTAGTTAGCTCCCACTCCTAATCGAAGACGAACAATTATTCCCCCAGCTTTTCATACAATATCCAAGAGGGAGAAAATTTATCTTTTATCAGGGTCTTCGTGATATTAAAGTTCCTCAAGGTTATTCTTTAAATTTAAAATATATTGTCTCTTTGGAGGATTAGATGTTGATAGGTATGAAACCTCAATATTTTCACATCATGATGCAATAACTTCTATCGGTTGAATTCTGTCGAATATTTCCCCTCCATGTCAAAAAGACTATAATGTAGTTGTGTTATTTTTCAACTCAATTTGTAATAAGGTGATTGATGTGAATGCTTTCAACATTTTGGGAATGGATCCGATTTCTGTACGTTTTTCAATTGGAAATGTATTTTCCTACTTATTTTTTGATATGATGGTGAATTTAATGGTTCATCTAGTTTGAGAAATAATGATTTGTGGACTATTTTATCTTAAATGGATGTATCCTTTTGAATTGTATATGAAAATATTGAAGGGTTATGTTAAGAATCCATATCAAACTGAAGCCTCCATTGTTGAAAACTATATTTCTAAAGAGGTTGTGGCGTTTTGTCTGTGCTACTTGTTTGCGGGGGAGCACATAGTTTTTCCTCCAACTATCCATAAATGAGTTAATAATGAGGGTAGGAGGATTCATGGCTTGAAAGTAAAATCATTATCAGTTGAATAGATTAAGAAGGTAGAATTATTCATCTTGAATAAGTTAGCTGATGCTCAACAGTATATAACATTGATATTAATGAGTTGAAACAATGTCATCCAAAGAAGAAGAAAAGGCTAATTTTGAATGAGCACAAAAAAACATTTCCTCCATGGTTTAAAAAGACCATGCTTGGTAGATTAGATGTATTAGAGCCATTAAAATGGTTATTGGGTGGTCCAAGATTAAAAGTGATAACATGGTCTAGGTATGACATTAATGGCTATACATTTTATATGAAAGATCACAAAAATAGAAGAGTAATTCAGAATAATGGTGTATTGGTGATTTCATAAGCAATACATTTTTCGAGTTCCAAAGACAAAAACCCAATTTCTGCATAATGTACATATTATGGATTCATTGAAGAGATATGGGAGGTTGATTACATTAAAATTAATGTTCTTGTTTTTATCTTCAATTGGTTAATCAGTAATAGCAGAGCCAGACACGATGAATTTGGAATGATAGTTGTTAATCTGAATAGTTTTGAAGACACAATGTATTCTTTTATAATGTAAGAACATGAAAAATAGATTTTCTATGTAGTTGATCGATTGGATATGCAGTGGTCTATTGTTTCACAAGGGAAAAAATATATGTCGGTGAGTATCAACATGATGAAGATTCTGATTTATGTGAGCTCCCCACTTCCATGGAAGGATTAATAGAAAATGATGATGAGCATGTTGAAGACATGGTTTGTGCCATAAGGAATGATCATTACGAAGGAATTTGGGAACAAATCCATTTTTACATTCCTAATATAATATGTTACATATGTTTATTTCTTGTTTACACTTTCTAATTTCATAAAATGTTAGATATTGTAATTTTTTTCTTTATTAAAACTCATATTACAACAAATCAGTAAAAAAATTTGTTTATTTTAATTTTGTTTAGTTTTTTATCAAGTTTACCATTATTTAACTTATATATCTATTCATTTTGTTGAATGAAAATTACTTTACCATTTTTACCAAAGTTTACCAAAGTTTACCAGTACGTAAATTATATATTTATTGATTTTTTTTAATGAAAATTACCCTACCATGTTTACCATGTTTACCATATTTTCTATTTTTTAACATGATTACCCAATTTACCCTATTTAATATTATGTAACATAGTTCAATTTTCCATTTTTTTGCATTAGTATTATAATATATGAATTGGTATATTTGTGAACAAATGTTATATTTTTTTATTTTAAGGATAATGACAGATCAATCAGTTGATCAACCACATGATTCTGGATATGAGCATCATGATCATACCTCTGGGGAGGAACATTCACATGTTCCTATTGATGTTCCACAATCTTCCACATGTGATACCATAATGACAATGAGGAGTTCAAGATTTGGTAAGCGTGGTTGCAAACATTTACAAAAACTATCACTTACCCATATCCAGGACCAGAGGATATTGGTTGTGTTTGATGAGAATGATATTCCTGGAGGTCCAAATGAAAAATATTTTAAGAGTTTTGTATCTACTCAGGGTGAAAGAAAAGAAATCATTGTGTATGATGATTGGAGAAGTGTATAAAAAGAAATAACATATTAGTTGTGGGAGACAATTTTGGTAATGACTTTTTGTATTATTGGACTAATCATTAATTGTTTCTAGTATAATAAGTTTTACCTCTTCTTTATTAGATGACATTTGATATTACTGACATTAAAGGAGTTTTGATTGAAGGATTATCGATGGATGCCAGGATATGGAGGGATTTCAAATCAACCCTCACATCTGATTTCATTTTTTGTCATAGGAATCATGAAAATCCAAGACAAATATATCTTTTCATAGATGAAGACACATAGAGGAAATTTTTTGGAAGTAGAATAAAAGATTAAATTTTGGTAAGGGTAATGTAAAATTTAATATGATTTCTTATATAAATGATCTTATTATTGTTCCCCACTCACCTGGTTGCTCCCAAGTGCTCACCTTGGCTTTCCTATCCTAGGGTTTTGGCCTCTCCAGGCGGCAGCTCTAATTCACCCTTGGATGTGCTCTTTCTCAGTCGGATTTGGAGCACGTGATTCTCTGAGGTTTTGGGTGAACAGTTTGGTGGACGGAAGGTTTCCAGGTGCTTCCAGATATGGGCTTTCAGCCAAGGGTTTCAGTCCCATTTCTTTTCATTTTTTTCATGCATTTATCTTTTTTCCGGCAGTGAATTTCACTCACTCAGGGATGTGCTTCCTCTAATTTTTCCTTCTACCTTTCTCTTGTTTTCCTTATTTGTGATGATCTCCATTTTATTCCCATTTTCCTCCCTACACTCTAATCTTGTGTTCCTCAACTTCTCTCCAGGTCAGTTTTGGAGCGCGGGATTCACTAAGGTTTTGGGCATGCAGTATGACAGATGATAGATTTCTAGGCTCTCAAGATTTGGTCATTCATAGGGTTTTAATCCTTGTCCCCTTTTCAGCTAGATGAAGGTCCTCATGGAATTTTATGGTTTGGTTTTACTCTGTTTTGGTTATGGAGGATTACGTTAATGGTTCATGATGGTGATCTTTCTGTTTATTATTCCTTTATTTTCTCATTTTGATGAAGTTATTTTGAAATGTACTGGTGTGTCGGATGTTCCAAGTTCGCGATGGCAAGTTTTTGTTGTTATAGGGTAGTTACGGAGGACTCTACGGTGACCGGTGTGATGATGGGTCTATGACGACACCAGCTGTATGGTCGGCGATAGTGGTGAGTTTCTTCTCCAGCGGTAAGGACAGCGACGAACATGGCTCTTATGATGGGAAAGTGAGTGAGGTGACCAGCTCTCTTGGATCGATGTCTCCTCGCGATGGATGATCATTTTTGGATAAAGATGGGTTTACTCCGGGTTCGAGGTGGATGTGTCGGTTCCATTGTATTTTACCTTTTGAAATTTGAATGTTTGTATTTTTGAACTTTGAATGTGGTGTGTAGTGGTTCTTTCGAAGGTGGGATATTCATGTACTGGTGGCTGTGTTTATATGGTTCCCACTTACCCAAAAAGTGGTTTTTAAAATATAAAATAGTGATGATGTATATAAATGATCTTATTAATGTGTTGTTAATGATTTCTTATTCTTAATTTAAATCAAACAAGGACATCTCATAATGAGATCAAATATAAAAATGGTTACCCTCATAGTTTATCTTGGTAGGGTTTACATTATTTGAAGAACAAATGATGGATGAAAATTTATAAAAACTAACAGTTGAGTCTTCAAGCTATGGAGTGGTATCCCCTATATCCCCTCTATCTATAAATGAAAAATTAAAGAGAGATCAGATAAGAAAAAAGGGACAATAGCTTTCTGAAGAATCAATAATCCTAGCTGAGAGGATAGTAAAATATTTATTTTTTATTTAAGTTAATTATATTCTTTATATAATTTGACTCATTATAGAAATGTTCAATTAATTAATACTGAATTAACTTGAGGAGCATAGCTCACATGGGGTATTTACAACTACTGGGAGGCAAGATATTTTATATGTAGCATTGGGAAAGCCTTAACACCCCGGTCGTGTACGAGGATATCTCCCAGGTGTATTAGTAAGAAAAATGTTTCCATGTTCTTAAAATTTTTCTACTGTGGGTGTTTGTAAAAAAATAGAATCCTTGGAGGCTGAAGATCATAATATTAATTCAATGATGGAGGAAAAGATTATATCATCGGTACAGTCTATGTTTGTAGACATACAATGACAATTTTAGATTGCAACTCCCACTCTACCACCACCCCATACTAACACCATTATTTATCCTCCACCTCTTCCAGTAGCTCCCACTCTTCCACCTCAACCAAAAGACCCCATTTTTATCCTACTCCTCCACCACAGCTTCTTACTTATTGTGACTTGTATATTGAGGATCCTTTCCATCATATAGTTTCATATGGGCTGGTATATTGTATAGTAGATATAGTTCATCATCAACAGTTAGAGTTAGAGAATCATATGGTAACTATATTGGATATTATAAATAGATCAGATGGACTACAATTACCTACAGATGAGGTGAAGACAGCTGGACATAATATCAGACACTTTTTAGTTTGGCCATCGAGACTTCTATGACTCATTACCATAGAGGTATGTATGTCATATCTTTTATTTTATTTTTTTATTAAAATTTTAACATTTGAAAACTAATATATTTTTCTATTTATTTTTACAGGAATACTTCAAAGGTAAATAAATACTATATAGATAGCAACAAAGACAAATGGCTATGACATCAGTTATAGATTCTAGTTGTCTTGACCCATTGTCTAGATATTCAAATTTTTTCACGGATCATTATGAGTTTCCAATGGAAGCTCATGTTAGTGGATGTGCAATAAATGTGGGGATTCTGAAAAATGATATCATGGAGCTTTTTACTAGAGATAAGTTGGGCACCAACGTGTTATAGATTTTTTCCATGTAACTCCTAACACCTTTCCCTACATTATATTTATTAAAAATGTATACTTATGTCAGTTTTGTATTAGGTATATTTATAACATGTGTGAGAAGAATGAGAAGAGATATGTATATGGATTCATGGACCCACAATTGATTTCCCCTAAAGGACATGTATTGGATGAGGAACAAAGAACACTTTATATTGCAGGAAGATTTGAATGGAGTATAATCACGCAGCATTGGATGATGCCTTTTTGTGAGGGGTTTAAAACATATATATGGAAAAGTGTTCATTATCTTTTAATATAAATAACCAATATCCTTAAATTTTTCTTTATATTAGTGATCAATGGATTCTAGGTGTTTTTTTCACAGGAGAAAACACTTTATTGGATATGCTCTGTCCATGGCGATGTGTGCTAATGTTTTAAGAATATGTTGAAAAAGTAAGTATCAATTTCTTAATAGTTGTTAATATTATAATGAATTTTAAATTTATCCCATTCATATTGTTTTCTAATAGTGGATGGGTCTTCTTTTGAAAAAAATAAAATGAGTTCCAAGATGAAATATGTAATAGTAAAGGTAAATATCCCTTTATAATTTGTATTTTCTGATGTATTACATAAAAATGATATTTTTAATTGAAACTCATTAAAAATTATTTTCATGAAAAAAAAGGCGTCGTCGAATATAGATATCATATGTTAAGATTTATGTATGAAATAATTACAACTAGAACACTTTTGACATTTCACCTGGTAAGATTTCCTTATAAACATGGCCATAATATTTCATTTTATTTATTCATTATAAATGTTAACTAATATCCTTTTAATTTGCAGCTATTTTATGACCCTCAACCCTATAGTCCTCAAGAGTTCAAACACTTTCCAGTGGAATGGTCAAATTATTTTATAGGTTTGATTGGATTTTAGTGTTTTTGTAGTGTGAAATATTGATTTGAATATTATAATTATAATTGTGTATTTTGTAGTTGTTTTGGTTCGATTTAGGTTTTTTAGTTTACATTGTATTTATGGAATGTTATATATGGGAATGATTAATTTTTCTCTGGTTCTTCTTGTTTTGGTCTAGTTCTGATGTTTTTCTAGTTTGGATTCTGGTCTGGTTTTGGTCTTGTTTTGGTCCAATTTCTGTTTGTTTCATACTTTGGAAGAGCATAGTAATGGTTTCATGGGGGGTCTTTCAAGGGGGTTTGGGTATCTAGGGGTGGGGGTGTCCAAAGGGGTAGGGGTGTTCAGAGGGTGGGGATGTCCAGGGGTGGGAGGGGCTTTCCTGGGGGTGGGGTGTCCGGGGGGTGGCGATGTCCACAGGGGTTGGGGTTTCTAGGGAGATAGGCCTATCGGGGGTGGATGGCCAGTGGGGTGGGAGGGTGTCCAGTGGGTGGGAGGGTGTACAAGGGGTGGGGGTTTCCAAGGGTGGGGTGTCGAGGGGTGGTGGGAGGGGTTGTCCAGAGGGTGGGGGTGTCCAGGGGGGCTTTCTAAGGGGGTCGGGGGGTCTAGGGGGTTGGAGGGATGTCCGGGGGGGGTAGTAGGGCTATCCAGTGGGTCGTGGTGGTGTCCAGTGGGTGGGAGGTTGTCTAAGGGTGGGGTGTTCTAGGGGGTGGGAGGTGATGTCGAGGGGGTGTGGTGTCCAGGGGTGGGGGCTGTCCAAGGGGGTTGGGGGTATCCAGGAGAGTGAGGGGCTATTCGAGGGGGTGTCTAGTGGGGTGGGGTGATGTCCATTGGGTGGGAGGGTGTCCAGTGGGTTGCAGGGTGTCCAGGGGGGTGGGGATTTCTCGGGGTGGGGGTTCCCAGGGGGTGGGAGGGGTGGTCTAGGGGTGGGGTTGTCTAGGGGTGATGGGGGTTGTCCATGGGGGTAGGTGGTGTCTAGCGGGTGGGGGCTATCCAGGGGGTGAGGTATGTCCAATGAGGTGGGGTCGTGTCCAATGTGTGGGAGGGTGTTCAGTGGGTGGGAGGGAGTCCAGGGTTGGGGGTGTCCAAGGGGGTCTGGGGTGTCCATGGGTTAGGGGTGTCCAGTGGGGTGGGGTGGTGTCCAGTGGGTGGGGGGCTTTCCAGGGGGAGGGCGGGTGTCCAGGGGGTGGGGGGCTGTCCAGTGGGGTGGGGTGGTATCCAGTTGGTGGTAGGGTGTCTATGGGGTGGGGGTGTTTAGGGTGGTATGGGGTTTCCAAGAGGGTAAGGGTGTCTAAGGGGGTGGGGAGTCTGTGGGTGGGAGGGTGTCCAGGGGGTGTAGGTTTCTAGGGGTGAGGGGTTTTCCAGGGGGTCGGAGGGGCTGTTCAGGGGGTGGGGTGACCAGGTGGTGGGGATGTTCAGGGGTTGGGGTGTCCAGGGGTGGGGTGGTCTATATACGGGGGTTGGGGGTATCCAGGGTGGGGGCTATCGAGGGGTTTGGGGGTTCCCAGGAGTGGGTGGGTGTCCAGGGGGTTGGGGGTGTCCTGGGGGTGGGTGCTATCCAGGGTGTGGGGTGTCTAGGGGGTGGGAGTTGTCTAGTGGTTTGGGTCTAGTTTTGGTCTATTTTCTGCTTCTTTCAGTTCCTCTTTGGATGTGCATTGTAATGGTTGAACTTTATTACTAAATTTTTTTATGTCAGTTATTTTATAACCGATTTAATAAATGCATTGGGATGATTTGTTTACATCGGTTATTTAATAAACAACGTAGTATATATGATTTCACGTCATTTATATTTTAACCGAAGTGATAAACTTGTTTTTTACATCGGTTTTAGAAAACCAATGTGAAAAATATTTCATAGGGGTTGTTTATTACGTCAGTTATTTAATAACAGATGTAATAAACAACATATAATGGTGGTTATTTAAAAAACATAATAAATCATGACTAAGTACCATTTTCCATCTCATTTTTTTAGAAAACAGCGTGAAAATGGCATCTGATTTCATTTTTTACGTAGGTTATAAAAAACTGGCATAAAAACATTATTTATAACATCCTTTACAATAACGTCAGCCAAAAAAAGATGTAAAAAATGTAAAATAATAGAATTAAAAAAAATCATTACTGTAATATTATTTTTAACTCTTTGAAATTCTAATCCCAATCCTCTATCCTAATGAAAATAAATCATGTCTGACTCAACATGTTGAGTGGATTAGATAGTCATGAAAAATATTTCACAAAACATCGATAATATCCAACCAATCCAAGAAAACTCCAGATCCTCGACCATCTTTCAATAACCTCTGATTTTTCTAGATCTATAGATATCCCATCCCTTGAGATTATTTGACCCAAAATTGAATCTTTATAAATCCAAAATTCATACTTGGTAAATTTGGCATAATAATTCTCTTTTCTTAGGGTCTTTTGTACAATTCTCAAGTGATCTTCATGTTCTTACTTTCCCTTCAAAAAGACAGGAATATCGTCTTTAAAGACTACAAAAACTGATCATGATATTCTCGAAGGACTGTATTCATTAGATACACAATGATAGTGGGGGAATTATTAATACCAAAAGGAAACCCAATAAATTTATAGTGTTCATACCTTTTACTGAATGTCACCTTCAATATATCTGGCCTTTTTACTCTAAATTAATGATATCCTAAATGAAGATAATTATTGGTAAATTATTGAGATCCATATAATTGGTTGATAAAGTCATCAATGCAGGGAAGAGGATATTTGTTCTTGATATTGATCTTGTTATATTCTCTATAATCAATATAGTGTCTCGTTGATCAATCATTATTTAAAAAAAATAGAACAGTTTCTTGCCCAGTTGATGCACTAGGGCATATGAATCCCTTATAAAGATTCCATTTGAGTTTATTTTTCTATTCCGACTACTCAATTAGTAAAATTCTATAAGTAGTCTTTGAAATAGGCATAACACTCGGTATGAGTTCTATAGAATACTAAGCATCGCGATTTGGTCGAAGACTTGGAAATTCCTCCGGAAAGACATCATCAAACTCCCATATAATGGGAGTATTTTTAATTGTGAGTTTCACCACAACCATTTGAGATTAATAAAAATCATTTATGAGAATAAATACCCATAAGATAGATGAAATTCCAACTGGAATTTTCTATTCAAACATGCATCGATATATGATCATATATTTACCTCGAATATGAAATATGACATCTCTTTATTAGAAATTGGTATGAGATACATATAGAGAAAGACAATTCATTCTAAGAATCACATCAAATTTCACTATAGAACAAATCCCAAGATTTATAGGAAGCTGTTTCCCACAAACTTCTACCAGATAAAAATTATAAACGTTTTACGTGATCGTTCTTCCATTATGAGTTCTCACAACTAACTCAACATCTAATTTTTGATATAATATGTCAAAACCCTTATAAAATTCTTCAGAAATAAAATTGTGGGATGATTAAGAATCTAATAAAAGATTTTCTACTTTCTATTGGATGGTAAGTGTATATTTCACAACATCATTATCATATTCCACATCCTCGATGGTTATTTCATGTGACTTTCCTTTGTCTTAGGCCTTAATACATTTTTACATCCATCATTATGAATGAACCTTTGATTAGGGAATTGATTTGAATAATGCAACATTTCCATGAACTTGTAACATGGATGTGTAGAAGGTGTATTATGTGTAACCTTGTCTTTATTAGAATAATTTGGTTTCTTTTTTCCATCACGTTTACATTCAACTTCCCGATGACCTTATTTTCAAAATGTAAAACATTTACAAGTTTCTGTAATATAATTCTCACCATTTTTCATTCCAAACATAGATCATAAGTGAAAATTCATCTTCTTTTCATAGTGGTCTTTAAATTTTTATTTTTATTCCATTTTTCACTTCTTATCAAACCCATATGACAGAGGGGTTACTCCAATATCCATATCAATAGTGAGGGCACATTGAAACATTTCCATATATCTATTATTTTCCCTTATAGATAATTCCCTTTAGATACTATGTTTTAAGCCACTAAAGATTCAAATAATTTTACTCTTATGTTGGATAATAATTCCAAAATCATACCATGAAATACGAGTAAAATTTTCTTTTTAGTTACTAAAAATATAATCATCTTTCGATTAAGATCAAAGAACTATTTCTCCATATTTGTTAAAATAATACAAGGAATGTACTTATTGAAAAATAAGTTCTTGAACTCATCCCATTCCATGTAATCAATTTCGTCTCTTTTTCTCGTATTCTTGATAAGATCCCACCATTGATAAGATTCAACTTTAAAATGATATAATACTAAGATGACAATATCATGTTCAGAAAAATGTAGATCGGAAAATATCTTTTCAGTGGTACAGATCCATTTTTCAACCACTAATGGATCAGAAGACCTGGTGAATGAAGGTGGATACTGCCTCATGATGGATTAAACATAATGTTGATCCCTCCATTACTCATTTGTATTTCCTAAATAATTCATAGATTGGAAAATTTTTGTGGGAATTGATACTAGATTTCTCATTCCATCTCCTATAACATTTAGTTTCTTTGGGGGACAATCATTCCATTCCCCGTCACATTCAACATTTACGTGGATCCTGCGAGTTCTAGTCATTCACTAAAACCAAGTATAATAGTGTGAGAAACACTAATCATAATAGGAAAACCACATAATAAATAATAAAATTTCAATTTTTGAAAATTTAGGTTTTATCCTAGGTTATTCATGGTCATTTCCAAAACACTCAGATTGTATCCTATACTTAGACATATCCTTAGGGTTCTTACTAAAATTTCTCATCCTATTTTCCAAAGGTTAACTATAGCTTCTCTCTAATACCAACAATAGTGGAAAATAATTTACAAATATATATTAATTCATTATTGAAGAATATTTATTACATTTTATAACAAAAAACTAGGCCAGGTGAGTATAGGTTTAGTGTCTTTAAAAACTGGGAAAAATAAACAACTAGTTCATAAAACATCCACATTATCTCCCGCTTATTTCTTCATAACTACACTCATTTTATACATATCTTACATAATTCCATTATTCATAACCTAGGTAAATGAAACATATTAAAGGGTGAGATAAAATTCTTAGTAAGGGTAAACATAGGAAATATCAATCATATCATAATTATAAGAACATAACATTTGAAAATCATATCCTACATATAAATGATCATAATATTAAGTCATGGGATAAATCATAAACGTTAAATTTCATTCCAAAATTCAAAATATAAGACATTAAATTTCATGGAATGCACACATAATAATAGTAAATTATTCCATATTAGTCAAGAATCATTTTCGAGACCATTGTACCAAAGAAAGTCCATTACTGATCCGAGTTCATTCCTCATTCAAGGCCTATATTACTGAACCAGATTTACATGTCATTCTAGTCATGTCTATCTCATAAGATATAAATATTTTCCCAATTAATTGGATGATTATATAGGTCCCACCCACCTCATAATTAATCCATTATTACATGTGCTACCAAAACATAAAAATATTCACTATAGTGTATCCCATGAAATAAAATGGGTCTCTTAAACATCATTCAATCATAATTAATATAAGAGAAATAAATTTATTAATTAAAGTTTCTTAACAAACATAATAAAATAATACTAATAACATGGATATAAATATAACCAGATTTTAAATGTTTCATATTAGATGGAAAATAATATTGAGCAAACACTTGAAATTAATTCTTGATGAAAATATCTTTTCTTCTTTAAAAACGTGTATCTTCTTCAAAATGACATACAATTTTAAAAGAATTATATTTAATGTGAAAGATACATTACAATATTTTCGGGGATAATTCATTTAAATAAGTCATTATGAAAGCATAAGAATCTATTCAGGAAATATAGGTTAAAAAAACATTCTTCTCGCACTTTTTCCGGGAAAGTCAAAACGTACATCGTATGGAAAACAAATGAAATATTTTTTCCATACGATTTAATAAAATTTCACCAATGGTTAAAATTTAATTTTAAAAATATTTTATTAATATAATTAATACTATATATTTAGGAAACATGGATTTGAATGATAAATATTCCCTATTTAGTACTTATGAATAAACAATCTCAGATAATAATGAGATTTCAAATTTATCCCATACCTTAGGTCAGATATTCTTTATATGTATCATAAACGTCTATATAGTGATTTAAATAATGTTAATGAATTATAAAATAATCATAATCATTTGAATGATAAAATTTATGATCATATTTTCATCCTTTTTGGTAACATTTCATTGTTACACGTTATTCGGATATCAATTGATGTATGTTCCTATGAATGTTTTGTCAGGTAAGTTCTTATTCATATTTTTATGATATAGTTATATCATTTTAAAAATGGAATTATTATAATATGTTAAATATTTATTCATTAAATTTAGGTATATAATCATGGTTTAATGAAGATCTTGTAGAATCAATCTCATCACATCGTGGAGGCAGTTGGTTGTTCGTACGCACAAGCGATGATATCCTTCCCCAAATTATTGAATGGAATTGACGTGGATGTTATATGATAATTCATAATTATTATCATGTTGTAATAATAATATATAGTTTTTATTTCCATAATTTTACACATCCATGTAAGGTGGTTGTGAAAATAGATTACATCATGATGTGGAGACGGTAAGCTGTACTAACACACACGGTGATTACAACTTTCGTAGGATGGATAGAAGGTGAAATATGGTAGTTTAATATTTATATTAACATATCAATATATGTGTGATAATTATTTTATTACTTTATAATTAAACAACTATTGAAGAGGATGTTTAAGTATAATGAAGTTTTAAATAATCCGTAGATGAGATTAACACTTCCAGGACATGCTTCCTCTAAATCTCTTTTAAGAGCACTAGAGATGGACTTCGAAGATGACCCGAACTTCTAAAATGAAAATATTTGAGTTGATAAGGAATAATGGCAGGATATGGCCGAGAATGAAGTCTCAAAATGTAGTGAATATGTGAGGGAGGAGGTTCCATTTTATAATTGAGGTGTGGGGAACTTTTTCAAACTCCATATATAATACTTAATAATAAAATAAAAACCTACCCAAACACCACCAAAATGTCCCAATTTAGAATATTATATGATATAGTGTAATAATATCATCAACCAATAAATTTGATTCAAGTTAGTGTGTTAATTTATGACAAATATTTTTAATTGACACATAGTTATAATATTTAATTTTAATTGTGGTAATAACATTCTAAATTTTTAATAGTTATAAATATTTACATATATGGTGCTAATTGTTCATAAATGGATATTTAGATCTTATAATTATCACTTTTTAATTTAAAAAATATTTTTTTGTTTTTTAATTATTAAATAATATTTTATTTTTATAATATACCAATAGTGTAAATTATGACACAATTCATTTATTTAACCTTAAAAAAATTATACACGGAAGATAAATTCAACCCAAAATATTAATTACACTCATTAAAATTTCATGGTCACATATAAAATTTGTGGATCACAGTAATTATTTTACATGATATATCTTTTAATATTTTTGATACCACTTATTTTATATTTCTATTGATGAAATAATTTTTACTTCACAATTGTGTCTTCATTAGTGGAAATTTTTAATCTCTAGATATTATAAATAAATTTATATGATGTTGGTAATTATTTTAGATTTCTAGAGACTATATATAGTAGAAATTATCTTCTAGTTATCTATATATTAAAATTAACATACTTATAGGAAATGAAATTGGGACATTTTATCACATTCATTAGTTTTTATTACATTCGTGTCATATTCATTGGTCAGTGGCCATCAAGTGATTCCATTTCAAAACATATATGATAAGGGTCGAATTTAGTCATCCAATAGTATTTTTACAAGTGTTAAGGTAATTTTATAATATTAATTTTACCTTTAATTATATGATTTCTCTTTAACAATGGTAGTAAAACATATTATCAATGACACTATTCATAATGCCCTAAAAAAAGTATCCTATTAACATAATTTTGAAATACTAATTCTAAATATGGAGACTATTTTTCAAAATTCAAATCAATTAATTCACAGTAATTAATTTAAAATCAAACTCGTTGTCTGAATGAGAGAACATGATTTTTTAAAAGTGAAAACATTTCAAAACATTGAAATCTTTTTACCTATGAATTCAATGAAAAATTAATGCTAATGACATTAATTATATTTAATAATTAAAATATATTATATTTATACTTTAAAACCATTAAATATGATAATTTGACCATATAAATTATCTCAATGAAAAATGTTGTTTTCAATTAAAATATAGCATATTTTTACTATTCATCAAAATATGAAAGTTTTCATAAAAATTTCAGAAATTTATCCATTGTAATTTTTTATATCTCATATAAAAATAATGTTTTTATTTTATTGTATAAAAATTATTAATGTGTAAAAATTATAATTTAAAAGGGGTTCTATATTCAAAGGTGTAAAATTAAACTTTTAAAAAATTGGTTTTTATACATCAAATATGGTTTTATTCATACCCTATGTCTATTATATCCGTTGGATGAATATATAAAATATTTTATTAAGAATATAACACATATGTAGATATATATCTTCTTATTTTCATTACCAAAAGTAATTCACTCATAAATTCAAATATCTAACTGATTTATATTTTCGATAAATAATTGATTGCCAATTAATTCATATTGAATTTTTATAAGTTAGTTATAATTATTGTTGTTTCCCTAATGGGAAGGCTATAATGATAATTTTATAATAAGGGCAAATCATATTTTTTTAAACTCAAGATTGCAACCAATTCAAGCTACTAAAGGCAAAAAAAATATTTAAATAAAATATTTCATAATAACATATTGGTGTTACAAATATTGATTCATCTCCTCACTTAATATTAATGGATCCATGAAAAAAATATTATTCGTACTATGAAGGGTCTCAACCAACCTACCATCAATTTTCTAAGAAACAATTTTCAATAGAGGATTCAATATAATTAAATTATACCCTTGTGAAAATTTCATTCAATGAATGAGATATTCATTCCATTGATCAGTGTTTTTTATATATCTTCTCGCTTTCATAAAAAAACTTCTAAGATGTTATAATTCATTATCCCACAACATACAAATTTATTCTCATTATGTATCTATTCTTTTCTTCTTGATAGGTCAAAATTTCCAGTTCTATATAACCACTAGTAACCGGAAGGGTTTTCTATAGAAAATCTAAAATGGGTTCATATCGATGGTTATTTTAAATTATCTTTTGTATACCCATAAGGAATCATCAGGGTTATGGGTCTATTCTTTTATTCTCGAGTTGATAGTTTTATAATGATTTATTTCATTTCATGGTTGAAAATTTCAACTTTTCCACTTTTTTAGAGGTGATAAAGTGATCAGTTATTATATATAATTTTATTTTTATCAAGCTATATCATGCTTAGGTGATTATTTATATAAAATCCCTTATCATTAATGAGTATTTAGGAAAATCCAAATAAGATAAAAGAAATTTATTTAATAATTTTTTGACGTCCATGGCAGTGTTCGGAGTGGCTCCCTTAGCTTCTATCCATATTAACACCAAATCAATTCATGCCCGGATGTATATATATTTTTAAATAATTTTTTAATGGTCTAGAAATGTATATAACAAAAAAAAATTAAAAACATAATCTTCTAGTAAAGATTAATTCAGAATATTATTCCACTTATATAAACTTCATATTTTCTGGAATTGATCATAGAATTTCCAAAATTATATAGAATATTAATATACTATGGGATATAATAGGCACCTTTAAAGTATTTTTGATATGTTATAATCATATATATTATTCACCTAGTAAGTGATTAATGAAAACAATGATCATCACCTCATCCTCAAGTATGAATTTTCAAACAAGGTCATCTCTATACTATTTTAAAACATATGGTTCATCCAAAATGTATTCTATTTCTACGAAAAAGTTATTTTCTTTTATAGATATGAAATGTGAGAGTATAATGTTTTGGTGGAAAAATAATTCTTTATTTCAGAAAATAACTTCCTATCTTACAAGTTCACATGAAATAATTTTTCATTTGGAAATTCATCAAGAATGATCAACTAGTTCTCCACCTTAAAATTTTGTAACGGTAATCATCCTATGAAAATATTCTCAGAGCCCTACTTATCTATGATGGTAATATAGAATTAATTTAGAATAAAATCCCACCGAATCAACATCATATTGAAAACATCTTTTGAGTTGGTATTACATGAATGAATGGTTTTTGTAAACTATCAATTTAGAAAAAATTATATATGACCATTATTTATCAAATGAAAACACAATTTCTATAAAAACATTTTTATTTATAATGTAATTTATCTTGGAATCATTAAATTTAATATTATAGGTCAAAATTTTTTATTAAACCACTATTCTAATACATCTCCTACATTAATTTCACTTGTCTCATACATATTCTGGAATTATTTTCCCTATAATGATGCTGCAATGATTAGTGAATACCCAGGGTTTTCTTTTAGGACAGAAAGTCCTATTATAAATTATATTAAAACCCAATAGGAAGGATCTTATCCAAATGTTTCCTCAGTGGATTAGAAATCTATGATAATTCTAGTAAAACCATTTGTAAAATTTCACATTCCCATGAAATTTTTGAATCCCCTTAACTGTTATGGGTTTAGGTATGTCCTCAACAAACATGATTTTGTAAATTTCAACCTATATTAATTTTTTTGAAATATGGTGTTCAATTATGATTCTACCTTGTTCTATGAAATAGATCTTCTCTCAATTAAGAAATATAAAATATTAACATCTCATCAATACTAATTCTATGTTTTCTAGGAAGACCTTAAATGGCCTCATATAAATGGAGAGTTAATCTAAGAACATCTCTAATAATTGGTCCTCTATATCATAAAAATTTAGTCACATGAACCATTGAAATATTATTATTACATTGCACATTTAAAATGAAATTCAAAGAATAGAAAGTTTCTATATGGTCATGTGAAGCTTTTCTTAGATTGTTGAGTGAGATCCAGCTATATTTGATTATATTACTAAAAACCATTAAAAAAATAAATGTCTAGGAGGGATAACAATTCTATAATTATATCCATTAATAGTAAGATAAAATTATCTTTTGGGGTGGATATATTTTATTCTATTTAATCAACAAACACTATCAGATATATGAACATTATTGTGTGAATTTACTATTTACCTCCATTCATCACTATAATCTACTCACCTTTTTAATTTACCACTTACAATGGGCTCACCCACACACTATTAGAGAAAAAATATATGATCCTTGAATTAATATATTTTACTACATATTTCTTAACCACCAATTTCATAGGTGTTATGAGTTGTATATATAATTAATGAAGTGGTATTATTCTCACGTAATGTAAGATTTTATTGGTTCAGACATTGTGATAGATACAATTTATATTAGTTATACACTATTCGATGATTATTTTTGTTTGTATTAAAAAATATTGAAGTTTTTAAAATTTCACTTTTGATTGGTTTGAATTTATGATCATTTAGTGTGATTAATTGGATCTCAAGAATGTATATGTAAGGGTTATTGGCATGGTAATTTTTTCTATTGTAGTTTGATTGATCACCGAGTGAGTAAAACTGGATGAGATTATCTCATAAATAGTTCTATCTAAATTAACCTTTTTCTTGTTGTTTTTGTCTTATTAATTTACATAAGTTTGTTGTTATATAATATATTTCTTATCATCAGTGAGATACATCACCTTTTCTTCTACTTCTATTATTTTTTATAGTGTAACTCCTTACTCGTCATCTTCCTTGGCCATTAAAATGGTATCCAAATATTATAGATCAATTAATTGATCAGAATCATTGATAAGTTCATAAACTAATTTCCCTACTCAAATCAAATTTTTTCAAAAATTGGTTCACATTGATCAATTTTATATAAGGGTCTCACTAAAAGTATTATCGTGACGCCTTCTCTTTCCATCCTAAATTCAAATAAATCTGTTGGGAAGTTAAATTTATTTACTATGATAAAATAATTCTATAGTAATCTTTATGGGTCTTTAACATATTAATATATATGTTATAGTAAATACATAGTTTTTTTCGGTTCAATTAACCCTATATTTCAAAAATAACTCATTACCATAAGGATGACACTTGTGCTAGAGTTGGAAAGGGAATTTCCAAAAGTACATTATCCAAAGGTACATGAAATTTAAAATCCTCTAGGTTATCTCATCATTTATTTTGTATTTCTTTAAACTAGTGATTATAAATAATTTCTTATGGAGATAACACATAAATATTCAATATTCTTTTTTGGATATTAATTGTTTCATGAATTTTTCATATGATAGAATTTCTAAAATTACATCCATAAAGGGATGTTTGATGTCATGTTGGTTAAAAATATTGAAGAAATAATTGTGTTCGGTCTTGAAATTCCCTTAAATCATCCTTCTTAGAAATGGGAGAGGATTCCAATATGGTTTCCATGATATGTAAACATTTTCCTTTTGGTAATCCTCAATAGGATTTTTTGTATTGGGTTCTTGTTTCTAATTTTATTATTTTAATCATTAAATATATCCTATAATTTCATTTCTAGATCCATCTATTCTTTCCCATTATTACACTCCTTACTCTTCATCTTCTCTTAAATATTTAGGCTTATTGTCATTTTTTATCATCCACCCATATGTTTCCTTTCCCCATCTCTCATCCTCTTCTTAAAATGATGTTTTTATCTTCCTCATGAGTGTGTGTTTCTCTATTACCTAGTCTTTTTTCTGATAATAGGTTCAAATATGTTTGGAATATTTTCCCAACATGATTATAAATGTTACATAGGATGTCTCTTTAAATATTTATATCATTTTCCTTAATTTTAATCATTTGGAATGTCAAATGGTTGAATTATGGGAGAAGATTCTCATGATTAGGTGGTTATGGATAGGGTGTGTGTGACTATCTTGGAAGAATTAGATATCGGTACAACTAATTAGGTGGTTTATTATGAGATATATGTTGTGTAATGTGATGCAATTTCATAGGATCTTCTTGTTGTGGTGGATATAAAGGTGGTCCATTCAATCATGGATACATTGGACTAGTGTTTTGTTAATGGTAGAACCCTAATTGTATACTCACTAAGGATGCATTGCTATGGTATGGTTTTTACTGTACTGAAATTCATATTAACAATAGTTATAACTAATATAGCTCTATAAAGGGTTTTATTGTATTCTAATCATTATCTTAATTCCCAATCAGTGTGTAGGATACCACATATTTCACAAGATTACACTTCAATAGTATGTGATATTGGTGGTGCTTATTATTGGGTGGGGAATTAAATTTGTTATAGTTTCTTCATAATAGATTCTTTATTGGTGATTCGTCTTGTGGTGTCTTCATCTTGATGTATATCGTGACTAATTATTCCTTGATATCTCTATAAATTGATCACTCTATGATATTTCTAATCTAAAATATATCTGGTGATTTCTAGAGTTTTATCATTAGGCCTCCATTAGCAGAGGAATCACCCATGGCTCTTATAGTAGATTGTAGTCTATAATAAAATTATTGCATATTTAATCAAATAGTGAGTCTCTGATGTGGTAATTTTCATTGAAACTCTTTAAATATTTCTTGTACCTCCCAAAAATAATCATTATTAAGTTGAGTGATGTTATGAATTCTACTTCTAAACATACATGTATTGTAATTTAAGAAATAGTTAACATGTAATTTATTTATTAGGCAATCAAATTTTTTTATTGATATAGTTGATTGACTACTCATATAGTCCTTTTCTCTAACTCGTAATGAAAATGGGAACTCCCGTAGTCTAATATAATCTGATGTTACTCTATGATGTTTAACGGTTTCATAGACTTCAATGTACTTTCAGATGTGTCTATGTTGTTCTTCGCACTAAATTCCACTGAATTGGGAAATATTTGGATAATCTAAATTAAGATACTCATGAATTCAAATTTTTTGTAACTGAATCAAAAGAAAAAAATGACACTCAGTGCATCACCATGGATGGATAGAAGGTTGTGTTCCATGATGGTTTATTCTAGAAGTAGTGGTTGTGAACCATTCCATTATTTATCATGTAAAAACATGGCCTTATAAACATCGGGGGAAATGGGGGGTCAATATTCATTCATGAAAAAATGGTGATGTACATATAGGTATCTATTCAATTCATAATCGAAATGAGTGGTTCCCTGGAGTCCAAAATCTATAACTAAGTTCTGGGAGCCTGTAGTATACATTATCATTCATGAATGGAAAAAATAGTCTTTTCTTGTGAAAATAGTTAATATTAAATTAAATGGTAATGAAAAAACTGAAGGATTCCATAGAGAAACATTGAATGTATCATGTCACACTAGCAACGATGACAAAAATGATACCCCTATAGCGAATCATTACTTCCCCATGGAATTGAATAATTTATAAATTAATTAATTCGTTTCTAGATACTAAACTTTCCAAAAAAGAGTTTATAGAAAATTTATATTGTCATCTTATAAGGAGGTTAAAGATGGAAAGCTTAGGAAATTGATACTTAGATATTAACACATTTAGAATAACTAGATCAATCAATTATAATTGTAATATTTACTAAGATTTAACTGCCTAAATATGTATTAATCATAAATTTATAGGATTTATTTATAGGATACCATTACCCTTATTCATGGAGAGATATAACAACATTTTCAACAATTTTTTTCTAACATTACAAATTTTCATTTCCCAAATCAATTCATTCTTAAAAAATCAAAGAAAAATAATTAGTTAAGGAATAGTTACTAATTCAGGTTCATATAGTTATACTCATAAACATAAGGGAATATATGTTATTATCATAAATTAATCCTCTCATCTATATTATTTTTTCTCCAAAGAAATTATTTTGATTTGGTTTATGTAAAGGGGTGTGATAAAATTAAGAAACAGACAATTTTTTAACCAATTAGATTTACATTTTTAGGTTAATAATTAATTAACACTCTATAATGTCAATCTTGATTACTCATATATATAAAAATAGGCTTTTAAACATATTATTACATGATTTTAATCATAATTATACATGATGTACAAACAAAGGATCAAAAATTCTAGTTCATTCAAAAGACTAGGTACATAATTGGAATTAATAAAACTAAAATAAAAAGGATTTTAATTAATCTTCATTATTTTATCCTAACATATTATTAGATTCTACATTAATATTGGATAACCTATGGAATACATAGATAAAATGGATAAGATAAAAACCCCAGTAAGGGAATGAACATTGGAGTCACAAATAAAGCATAACACATGAATTAGAAGGCATAATATGATGACATAAAAGTCATTGATCATGAATTAATGAATGGAAGAATAAAATATAGAAAAATTAATCATATTGAAATATATTAATATGGTAGTAAAACATTACATGACATAAATAAGATTCAAATCAACCTTATAAGACAATATTACATAGTAGAAAAAGTCGCATAATGGATTAAGTTTACTCCCTAATCCAATACATGAGGTCTCAAGAGACTTAACATTACCTAGTGAATTGGAGTGATATATATGTGCATCTATAATAGCATATCCATTCATATTTGTTTAATATAAAACATCAAACATATGGAATGAACATAAGGGTAACCCAAGGAATGAATTGGGTTGCATAATCATGTCATAATGCATAGAAACAATGTGTATAATAATATTATCCATGAAATAATGGGTATAAATAATTCATAGTTATTAATAGAGGAATAATTAGAACATATCATGAATAATTATGTATAACATAATTGAAAACAATAAAAAGATTGGTTAGGTATCATTATAATTGTGCCACTTAAGTATGGTTTATTAGAAAATAATGGAAATAATAAGAGGATAAAGGCATGATTAATAATAAAGAAACTAGAAATAATCAAAAAAAATCATAATATACTTTTTGATTTTTTTTTACAAAAATATTTAAGGATTAAAATATTATAAATATTTTACTCTATATTGGGCATGATAAAGGGATGTTCACTTTAATTGGGTTTATTTCCGAAAGGAAATGAGACTAGAACATTATAAAACATGTAATTAAAAATCAAATAAAGATTAATTGAGATATATACAAATGTTTGGAACATATAATATTTTTTGAATATTTATATATGAATAATGAAGATATAAATTGGGGTAAATAGAGATAAAGTGTAACCAATGGAAATATAGAGGTTTAGAGAGATCTCTTACCTTATGTATGAATACATTCTTTACTTGCACATATTTTCTAGATGAAATTAAATTGATTAATTACATAATTAAGAACCTATTATATATAATTTTTATTTATTATAAAGTTATTAAGTTATTTTATGACTATTTAAATGAGTTATAATGTTCCCTTTCATTATTAAAGGAGTGTTCGTTGCATGGTTTCAAGGTCAATTCACTTAAGTAAAATTTAGGTAGTCCATCTCAAATGGAAATAAATCTCCAAAAACATTATTTGGTATTATTGAAATTATAGAATTTTAAAATTTCAAATTTATTATTTAATTTTTGGTTGTTATCATGACTCGTTTGATAAAACATTACTGATAATTGTATTGTTTATTTTGGCAGTTTTTATAGTCATGAACAACTAATTTTGTTTTATTTAATATTATATGTATATATTTATTCAAGAGGATGAAAAAAGATATATTATACATATTAAAATAATTTTCAACCACAATAATCTTATCATGACCAGACCTAAATGAGGTAATGAAAAAGGGAAGATTATTATCCATGGAGATGGTTAACGACCATAATTTTAACAACAGATTCAATTCATTGAAAAAGTGGAGAGGAGAACATGGGTGGAAAGAAGATATTCAAATAGAAATAAAGAATTCAATAATATAAATAATAAAAGATTTATTATGATTTTATGTATGAAGGATGGGAGGATAAATTAGATGAAGAAATGAAATTAAAAGAGATGGTTTGAAAAAGTAACCTATAAAATATCACCTCTTTGAAGGATACCTTAAGTAACATAGAATTCAACTTCTCTTAAGGCAAGAAGCTAATGGTAATTAGGAAGGGGCTTGGGAAAGTAATTTGGAAGAGTGTTGACAAGGTATAAAGCATATAAGGTGTGATGATAAGGGGTGTTGAGGGATGATATTTAATAGGGGAGAAAAGGGGTGTTTTTTTATTAAATTTATTAGTTTATTATTTTGGTTCAGGGTTACAATCATTAAATTAAAGAGACTAAATACAATAAATACTTAAGGAAGGTTCTAGGTAATGGTTTATTATATCACCCATTACTCAAAAATTTATGAATTTACCTAATAATATTAAATACCAAAATTTACAATATTTCACTATTCATTGAAAAATTAAACCATTTTAGGAAAAAAAATGTAAATTTTTTCAATTTTTTTATTTAAATAATCGAATTCATTATATGAAAAAAAAAATTAAAATTGATTTTTTTTAAATAAAATCTTCATTTATTCGAAAAATAATAATTTTAATATTATATTAGATATTATAACCCTTTGAAAAATTAATTAAGGTATCATAAAATTATATTATAATTGTAATAACAAATAATTTTTTATATATCTATTTTATTGAAATAAATTTTATTTTAAATCATTATATTAATTTTAAAATTGTAAAGAAATATATTCATTTTACATAAATATCGACACATAATTAATCATTTAAAAAAATTATTTACTTGTAATATGATATATATATATATATATATATAATACCTTAACATTGTTTTCATACTTTCAATGATGATTTACTATTCTATAGGCCATATTACTATTCCCGACGGCTAGATTACTATTCCAATAGTCATATTTACAATTGTCCTTTAGGATCCTTAATTTCTAAAAATACAAATAATTTTATTCTCTCTAAATTAACATATAATTATATCAAGGTTATATATATACATTCATATTAAAAATATATATTATAATCTTAAAATTAATTTTTGTTCAGCATATTTCTTGACAAGTTTTTTCTTTCTAATTGATCGAGGGGGTCTATATTTTTCCATTATTATTATCTTATTTTATAATTATTATACTATGGTAATATTTTTCATTCTTATTTATTTTTTTGGATACTAATGTATCATTATAAATTTTTTAGAACAAATATTTATTGGTTTCTCTATGTGATATATGTGATTTATGGCATAAGAAGGGAAATTCCAATGATTAAATTTTGGGTCATTACATTCTTACCCTCTTCCGAAATTTCCGTATTGAAGTTTTTTTACAAAGTAAAGTTAAAATATGATAGGGTACATCTCCCTCATTTATTCCACAAGTTCCCATGTCACCTTGTCAATCATATTGTTTCTCCATAGAACTGTGACTAATATAGTGGTCTTGTTGGGTATAACTTTATCTCTATGTTTTAAAATCTTTACAGTATTCTCCCTATAAGACATGGAATTTTCCAACCATACCAACTATGAAATCAATACATGTGATAGATCTAGAATATACATCATCAAAAGGGATATGTAGAATACATCATGTTCTTGATACATGGATAGTGTAAGTGCTATTTAATATGCCACAACTCTGACATGATCACGAATCTCAAAGGGGTCATTGTACTTGGTACATAGATTTTTTCTCTTAAAAAATATCATGACCCTATTACATGGATATATGTGAATTAATACTATTTCAACAACATCAAATTCTAAGTACCTTCAACGATTATCTATGTAGCTCTCCTATTCAATTTGGGAAGAATTGATATGTTCTTGGGTGGTCTTGACCATTTTCTATCATTCACTCAACCATTAAAGGTCTCGAAATCCTATGTTCTCAAACATCATCATATCATGCAGGCGTTTTATATATGTTCCCATAAATTGATTCATATGGGTCTATTTGGATACATTAGTGGAAGCTATTATTTTAAGATAACTTTACTAGGGAAAGATATGATTATTTCAGGAGTAGGGGAAGCTTGCAGAGGTGGGCGATATATTAAATTTTCATTTATTAAGTGTTTCCTGAAACTAAGAGTGATGATCTAGCACATAAAATTTATAATTAGTGTATTTAATATTTTAAGAAATAAATTTTTGGGCTTTGGAATTTTATTCATTGGTGAATGTTTATCATCTTAACAGATCCTTTTAGTTTACCTTTATTTTTCTGTAAGGATCAAAGGATATAATAGTGACCCAAACATGATTCTCTGGTCTCCATGAAATTCCCCTCGATCTTTTGGTGCTAGCACGATGAGTGAAATGTCTGGGGTTGTTTGTTCTTTATTTATTATTCAATTGACTTGAAGAAATATCTCTTTCATTTCTCATTCATGATATGGAGAGATAATGCGAAGTTGAGATATAATTCAATATGTGAAACAATTATTTATTATCAGTTTTTTGATTCTCTATACCATTGATGTAGTCATGTATTTATAGAAATGGGATTTATGTTAAAACACAATTTAATTTCATACCATCCATTAAATAACATTTATTATCTATAATAAACCCCATTCTACATAATAATAATTATAATATTTATATTTTATGGTCTGATCCAACTTCATCAACAAAAAATATTTTTTAATGGTCCTGTTAATTAATATAGTTCACCGTACTCGGTCATTGTCCATTCGAACCATTCGAGAATTTATTGAAAAAAATTAATATTTTATAAACAAATGTTTTATTCAATATCAGGGAAACATTTATTAAAATATTCAATAAATAAAATAACTATTTCATTCACATGCTGGAGAATAAATATATATTTACTTTATACAATCAATATAACTTGAATAAAATTATTCCTCAGTCTTGATAATAATATATACTACATTAATTAAACTCAAATTGAATTCATTCGAGATAAAAAAAACACTTAGTGTGTGACCCTCTATAATTCACTCTCATTGGTATTAGACGGGCTTGCCTAATGTCCAAGATTAATACCTTGCAACTGGTCAAGTCACCCAAAGGAAAGAACATAATTTCGTAATGTCGAAAACCAAATATGAATACTAACTTTATAAGACAATACCCTTTTCACAATGTCTCGTCAAGTAAGATGTATAACAGTGTCACCAAACTATATGCTCGATATGGCGTTCATTGACTATAAGAAATAAACACGTCGTTAAACCATGGAAAAAGAAATTAAAGTGAAGGTTATTTTACAGTTAATGGTTAGAGATATCATCTAATATAAGGATAAAAGTTACAAATCCATACTCAAATCATTCATTAATGACATGTCACTCATGACACACCCAATATATCCAACATCAGCATTAACAGTTATCATATTGTATTATGAAATACATCTATATACACAAGTTATAACAAGCATTAATAAAAATAGTACTACATAAGGACCATTACACATGCTTGTTGATTGGAATATCTAATGAAACCAAAACATACATAATTCCTATTGGTGGGTCTATTCTCATAGTATCCCATATTAAAGATTACCAAGCAAGAAATTCATTAGAATAAACTTCATCAACTAATGAGTACTCACACCTGATAGTCTATATACTATATTTCACATCATATTACATTATCTAAAAATATATCAATTTTTATGAATATCATCATTTCACATAATGGTTCACATAATTAGGGATTTTTAGGACCTTATGAATACAATTAATACTCTAGGACGTTATTACAAGATATTCTTGCTAAAAAATGCACAATATCTTACAATTACATGTATTCCCAAATGGACAGAAGGCCTTTATTTTTTATTTATTTTTTATAATACCACTTTTTAGTTTTGAAGGGGAACCATAAAATTACATTGAATTTAGTCTTGGAGACATTCGAGGACTCATAGGACTTAAATAATCATACAGACTATGACTACTAGAAACTGTCTCTCCCCAGCATCTGTATCGTGATCAGCTCTCCACCCATGCATGGTTTTCCGGATAGCTATCATGTGCAGAGATGGATAGGACCGGTTCCAAGGGATATTACATGGCCTCTCATTCTTCTAAATCTGTTATCCTTACTTTAGTGAATTCACCATACTCTTGAATTATCCTCTGAAGCTAGTTCCTTGTATAATATGTTTGGGTATCTCCGCATTAGGTGTCCCGAAGGGCTTGATGTGTTTTGAAAGCCTTGAAGTGGCCTGAAGGCCTTAAAGGTGTCCCAAAAGCAATATTTGACCTGAAGGCCTTGTTTGCCCAAAGTCTTTAAGGACTCTGATCCCAAACCTGGGGTCCAAGGTGAATATTTCCAGCAGCTACAATACCGAACAATACCTTTTATAGTAACTGCTATAGTACCATATAGTACTGCTAGAGTGCCTACTACAGTGCCCGTATAGTACTGCTATAGTTCCTGGTTATTTAAATCAGAATTATGCCTCCACCTAGTTTCGAACCTTTCTCATGGATGTACATAGAGAGACCTCACCAACTGATCAAAGGATCATGTGCAAATAGTTGGACATAAGAAACCAATGCCAACAATATCCAACATAGACTAGAGAAAACGTCATATGACCTTCAGCCTTCTAAACCTCACATGATAGTCATGTTTCAACTGATTCATGGATTTAGTAAAGGGGTCAACCACATTTTATTCCATGGAAATAATGCTCACTAGAAGTCCACCTCTCTAAGAAAAATATATCAAGAGATGATAATCTTGAAGTATGTACTTCATCGACTGATGTGACCTTGAATATTTTGAAAGATCCACCACTGTAGTATTATCATAATAGAGTGTTATATGATATTTAATTATAGGTACCACATAAAGCTCTTGAATAATGTTTGACATACATACTTTTTATTTAGCTATCATAGAATCCTCAGTATACTAATACTTTTCTATAGATTCTTCATCCACAACCTTCTTTGAGCTCTTCTAGCTCACATCACACCCATTAAAAGTGAAGATGAATCTCATTTTTTATTTTATGTTATCATGATAAGTTTGGAAACTAGCATCTGCGTATCCTCTAATGAAAATACCCTCATATACTCCATAAACCAAGATGATATCCTTAGTACACCTCAAATAATTAAGGATAGACCTAAATTTCATCAACAGTGACCACCTAGAGAAACATGTAATCTTCCTACCACACTTAATGTGTATGAGACATTAATCCTAGTACATAGCATAGCAGATAAGGATAACCCAATAAATGATGAATATGGAATCCTTGTAAATTAATTTTTTCCATGATGTGTCTAAAGTAATTTTTTCAATGAAATTTGAATGCCTTGTGATACTAGAAATAATCCCCTCTTGGATTGTTCCATACTAAATAAATTATGTAACATGTAAATATATGTACATTGAAATAGGCCTAGAAAACTCTTAGTCCTATCACGCTGGATCATGATCCCAAGAATATATACCAAATCACCCATGTAATTTATGGAGAATAATTTATTCAACCAAGCCTTAACAGACTGTAAGATAGGAATTTTTTTCCAATGTATAATATATCAGCATCATAAAATCTTAAGAAAATGACTACATGCCCACTAAACTGTTTATAGACACCTAGATCACATTCTTTCATTATGAAACCAAATTCTAGTATAGCCTCATTAAAATTGATGTTCCATAACTTGGATGCTTTCATTAATCTATAAATGACCCCTTCAGACAAGAATACCTTGTGGGCATCCTTTGAAGTTAAAAACCCTTTGATTTGTTTCATATATATATCTTCCAATAGGATCCCATTATGGAATGTTATTTTGATATCCATTTTCCCTATCTCATAGTCATGGAAATCTGTAATGGAAAGTGTATTTCTAATGGATTTCATCATTGCAACTGGTAAAAATTTTTAGTCAGAGTCAATTTATTAATGTTGTTTAATCCCTTTTGAATCCTATGAAAACTTATAGGTATTAAATTTTCCTTACATGTCCATTTTAATTTTTAATACCAATTTGAAACCAATAGGCATTACATCTACTTGTGGGTCTACCATAAATCTGGACTTGGTTTTGGAAAATGGAATCCATTTCAGAATTCATGGTTCCTTTCCACATGGAAACATTTGTGCCACTTACATCTTCCCTTTAGGTTAGAGGATCATTATTATAAAATCAGAATGATTCAATATTCATTGTGACTATGAGTCCATAATTTTGTAGTTCCATGACCTCTTTTGTACTCTTATGTAGTAATTGTGTATTTGGAAAAAATTAATCATTAATCTGGATTTGTGTAATTTTTTCATGTTCCATATCTTGTGTATCTTGAGCTGAGAATTCATTGATGTCTATCTCTCTCCCCTATCTCTTATAGAGATAAGATCCTCCTCAAGAAATTTGGTACTCTTTTTTACCAAAACCTTTTTTTCTGAAGTATTATATAGGAAGTATCCCTTTATTTCTTTAGGATATCCTAAAAAGATACACTTTGTGCCTTGGGGTGAAATCTTGTTACCTGAAGTGGCCTTAACAAATGCTTTTAAACCCCACACATGTTAGTAAGAAAAAATAATTTTGAACCCATTCTATAATTATTATGGTATAGAATTTACTTCTATAGTTGCCACTCTATTTAATACGTATGCTATTATTTATAATGAATATCCCCAACAGCAAAATGGATGACACGCATGACTCATCATTGATCTCACAATGTTCAATAAGGTGTGTTTCCTCATTATTCTTACACCAATCCACTGTGGTGTATAAGGTGGAGTGAGTTGAGATAAAATCCCAAACTCCTAGAAAATAGCAATGAAGACTTGATTAGGATATTCATCTCTATGGTTTGAGCAATGTTTCTTAACTTTATTAAAAATAATGTTCTCAAATTCATTCTTGAACTCCTTGAATTTATCGAAATAATACGTGTTATACCAAATTAAGTATACATATCCATGTCTACTAAAATCATAATTAAATGTATTTAACTATGAGTACCCACACCATGCTTCAAAAGGAAATGGTCTACAAACAATGGAATGAACTAATTCAAGAAGAACATTTTCCCTTTCATCTTTCCTACCAAAAGGGGATTTGGTCATTTTTTTCATGTAAACATGTGTGGCATACACCATTGGATTTTGTTCAAAAATATCTAAATATTCATCTTGATTTAAATTAGTACAGTGCTTTTCATTTACATTACTTAGCCATTGATGCCATAGTTGGGTGTGTTAACAGTCTGGTGAAGTAAATTTTTTATCAATTTACATTATTTGTTTAGTGTAATCCAACAAATAAAGGTCATTATTGGAATGTTTATTACCATAAAAATGTTATCATTATAATAGAATCAACATTTATTCCCAAAATAAGAAAATAAATCCATCTCTATCAAGTCTAGATATAGAAATAATGTTTTTTGTAACTAAAGGAACATAATAACAAACCTTTAAAACCAAGATAATTATGGTTGGAAATGTGTGGTGGTATTCCCGAGTAGCTACTAAAAAGTTTAGCTCAATTGAATTCTTTATAATCTAAATCTCTTCATTTAATCATTCTGAATCTACTTTGATCCTGTATTTTATACAAATGGGATCACCACAACCTATATCTAATACCAAATTTTTAAAAATAGATAAATTTTAATGGATAAAAAAGTACCTATAGCTTCCCCTTGATTCTTTTTATGGGTGAATTTTTTATTCCAGTGGACCATATTTCTGCATGTGAAATAAATTATATCCTATTCCCTCACATGTCCATTAATGATCCTCTTTATGGAAGGGATTAAAGAATCTTTGGGATTAAAGTGCTTCGCTTTCCCTTTCCATTTCTTCACCTTAACGATGGTTGGGTTTTCACACTTTTTATCCTTATCAACATAGGAAAAAAGAGTTATAATATCAAGTAAAGACTTCTCAATGATGTTCATATGAAAATTCACAACAAAATTAGTGAATCTTTGAGGGAGTGGTCCTAAAATGAGGTTAGTTCCTAGTTATTTGGGGAGTTTAAATCCTAGAACCCCTAAGTGATCATTCAATCCAATGCTCATGACTATGTGAGGCCAATCTTGGGCACCTACTCCAATATTAATCAGAATAAGCCTCTGGGAAACATCAAATCATTCATGTCTATCACTCTCTTGGTAAAGACCACTGAGTTCAAAAATCATGCATTACACATCCATATTTTGCAATACTTCATTAGTTCCCTATATGTCATGAAAGAATAAAAATTGAATGTTTACCACATCGATCAAATTGTTTTCATTGAAAATTAACTCTTCATCACTCGCCTCTATAGCAGACGGATCTGGAATTGAGGATTCTAAAACATAATATTTCCCTACCTATCATACACAACCCAAAGGTGTCCAAACAAATACGGGATGTTACTTATAGTAATGATGTTATCTTTCCCCAATATTGAACATAGGTATGGTGTGGATTGTGACCACTTCTTTATATTTATTAATTAAAAGAGGCATACTATTAATGCTTTTCCTGATTAAAAAATAAGTGAGATATAATAAATTAATTTTTTTTTGAAATATTCCACCATTTTTTCATGTCACAATATACCTCACAATTGAACTCGATATTTCTAGTTTCTGTAGAATTATAGTGGCAAGGATCCCGATTAGTTTACATAGTGATCCAAATTTTGTCCATGAAAGCCATAAAAAATTAATGATGTAGGTAGTCTTTCCATCTATGGAATGATATCTCCTTGATCCGTTGAGTGGATTCCCTGATCCTAAAATCCTAACATTGATTTCCGGAACACTTGATTTAAAAATTGTATTGAACTTACAGTGGACATCAAATTCAATAAAATTTTGTTTATGTATACCCAAAACTCTTATCAGAACTACCATATAAAAGTAATTTTCATACTTTTTCTACTTACTACACTTAATTCTGTGGTGTGGATTCTCAATCAAGAAATGGAAGGATTCGGCAGACTTAATCTGTATTTGAGTGGTTTTAATTTATTATGCATAAATTTTGTCATATATTCACCTTTACACATATTTTTAATTCTATGTGGATGTAACTTAATTAATTAACCATTTTGGATAAAACATTTTTGAATAATTCATTTATTTAATTTATATCTTTTCAAATTAATATATTTATTTATATGATCGTGTCCATTCATCCATAAAATATATAATTTCATAGACATGGACAAAAAAAATTATTGACTTGTTCATGAGAAATATCTGATTGTTGATTTAATGATACAACATTTATTCATCCTTTCACCAAGGGTAAGTAACTCATATTACCGGTCGTGGAATGAGTTACATCATTCCACTTATCACCCAGTGTATCTCATAGGTATTCATCATTATAATTTCATCATGATATACATCCACGTGCCTCAGGATGCACCATTAATTACAAATACTTATTACTCACATGCATCTGAGGGGAAAGAAAGGATCACTTAAAAGGGGATCTATAAATATCATTGGTAAAGTAGGTCAATCATAATAATGGAGGTAGGGATGAATCATTGGAAATAATTTAATTTAATATTAAATAATTGAAAATCCATGAAATAAATTAAATTAAAAACATCCCACACAGACAGAGTGATCCTGATCAAGTTCATGAATGGTTATACATGCAATGAATATGAAAAAGTAAACTTCTAGCATTCATTTCATTATTTTTTCTCTTTTAATTTAATATTGGCGTGCTTTCATTATTGAATAAATAAATTAGTAAATAAATTACCTTTCATCATAATTATCATAAGATCTTATTTGGAGGTAACCAACATTAATGGGATTCATGGAAAATAAATGGAAGAACCAAAAATGAAATTTAATATAATAAATAAATTAATAATTTAAAATTCACTAAAACCAGTATTAAATTGTGAAACAAACAACAGTGTTCCCCTCAATAATTTGTTTTTTAATTCTTAAATTTTTCAATTTAATGTAATTTTAACTTCTTAAATTAATGGGAGACTACGCAGAGTGTACATGCAGACACACGACATGTTCCTCGATTTTTGTATATCCAAGTTACACACTAGGGGCTTTAGAATGTTAAATCAATTGGACTACATGGATTGTACATGCCCAATACACACCCTTTATCTACTTGTTGTATTCCAGGTTGGCTCGAGAAACATACAATGTGAAATAAAATCATAATATATAATTAATTTCAAACTATATCTAGGTATAATGTGCATGGGTATAAGGCGTGTTCTCCGGCTACACATCGTGTAACCCAATTTTACTAGGCATTGATTTGGAACATCCCAATAGCATCATTGGTTCTTATTTATTATTTCTTAAAACATTATGAAAATGAAACCCTGGACAAACATGATTAATATGTCAATAACATGTTAATTAAAATTTGATTAAAGACTGAATAATATGAAATTAAAATATATCCACAAGTGTGAATAGATAAAAAGTAAAATAAATACATATAAATTTAAATGTAACCCATCAGATACCAATTTATGGCATTGTTCATAGAATAAGCATGAATTGGGGGTGATATATTAAAATTGATTTTAATAATATTTTCCTAAAACCAAGAGTGGCGTTCTTTCATGTCGAATTTATAATTAAATTTTTTAATATTATAAAAAATAAATACCTTGGATTAAGAACACTTTTTGTTGGTGAATGTTGATCAGAATATAGGATTCATTAGGATTAACTTCATTGTATTATAAGGGTCCAATGATAGAATCCCTCTAGCGGTGATCCACACATGCTCCTATGATCTATGAGAAACACCACTCGATCTTTAGGTGCGAGCATAGTGATTAAAATGTATTGGGTTGTTTGTTATAAATCGTTCATTCTTCATCATAGATGAAATATCTATTCCACTTCTCATTATTGAGAGGGAGAGAGAATGGGTAGTTGGGAGAGAATTCATTGTGCACAATAATTCACTATTCTCAATTTCTATATACTCTATACAATATACATATCTATCTACTTATAATGTTAGGATATAAGTTCAAATATTATTTAATTTCATACATTCCATTAAATAACATTTATTACCATTAATAAAACCAAGACCACATAATAATAGATATATTATTACTATTTTTTGTTGTGTGTACATTTGATAAATAACATATATTATTTAATAGTCTTGTTAATTAGTATTTTCCATTGGACTGGGTCTTGGTCCATTCAAGCTCCTCTAAAATTTATTTAATTGTAAGAACCTGGATCTTATTTTTAGGTATAAGTTTTGTTTTCAAGTTGTTTTTGGGAAAAATGATAAAAATTAATGTTTTAGGGGGTATACGTCATGTAATTCCGTGTACACATTGTGTACTCTGGCACAAAGTCCATGCTATTTATGGTTGTCTAATAGCAGTGTAAATGAAAGTGTGACAATGTGGTAGGACGGCCTAATGCGGGGCACAAAAAAGGAATATACAAGTCGTTCAATTTTAAAGTACAGACCATGTACTTTTCTTTTTTATTTGATAAATGAGACCTGGGTCATGTCTAATTGGAAGAAACGCCTTCTTCTAACTCATCTCGTCCAGGAGCCACCGTATGGCACGATTCTTCTATGATCCCCTAACAGACCATCAGTTCTTTGAATCCACCATCATTGATTGCGTTGGAATCACCATTGTGAGTTCTTCTTTCTTCTAGAGCCTTGTTCCTTGATTTCTCCTCTTTCATGAGATATCCTTGGTTGAACGTTTTAGAAATTTTTTTAAATCTATGTCAGTCATGGCTAATTCAAGGGCCAACACCAAAGTATATTTATCATACAATGCTGAGGTAGGTTGTTTGTTCCTTTACGTAGTTTTTCATTGAATTATATGTTCCAAATTTCCCAATACCCTATTTTAGGGTATTGCGTGTTTAGGGATTTTAACCATGTTGATTCCTTCTATGCTTGTTTTCTTGAGTTAGAACTTTAGTTTGTAAATAGGGTTATTTTTTCATGCGATGGGGGTGTTTTCCCATGTTTGATTTGATATTTACCATTTGGTACTTTTTCATGTCAGGATGATTGATTTTTATGCCTTGTGTTATTAGGATAGAGGGATTTATCTAATGTTGTGATAGGCTTGTAGCTGCACATGAGCCTCAGCCCAATTGGTGAGCACTAATTAAGTGCTTCCAAGAGACCAGGGATCAAAACCAAGGGGAGGCTAATTTCCAGGTACTGTTGCAGTACTGTAACAGGTACTGTAGCATTACTGAACCAGCCACTGTTTGGAACTGTAGTAGCCAGGAATATTCCCCTGTTTGGGTCTTCAGGACACCGATTTGGTCCTAGAGTCCTTTAAGGCCTTCGGGACACCTAGGCCTTTGGGTTAGTAAAGCCTATGGGCGACCTCAAGGACGTTGAGCCACCTTAAGTGCATATACAAACCAGAAAACCTACAAATAACAAGCTTCAGAAGGAGGATGAGCAAGGAGCATTCACCAGTGCAGAAGCTAAACAGATTGTAAGAATGAAAGGGTATGGAACCTACCATCGAGACAATCATATGCATGCACGGGAAATATTATCTGAACAACCATGCAAAGGTGGAGAGCTGATTTTATGATGAAGATGCTGGGGAGGAGAAGTTACATGTAGTTAGTCAGGTTTGTATGTAATTTTTGAAGCCTACAAACATTGAATTCCTCTAAGGCCTACGGGCCATGTAATTCTTACATGTACGATCCTTGTAAGGGTTCAACCTCACCCCTTTAAAGGTGTATTATCAAAAATAAATAAAAAATGAAGGCCTTCAGGCCATTGGAGGAGTGATCGGCTTGTAGCTATTTAGCCATGTAGTACTTTTATGTTTACTTTGGTTGTTCAACATCATGTGTGCTTGATTTCTTTACACAGGGCTGTGGGAACCTGGTGTAGTGAGACCATAGGGAGATGTGACATTGAGGGATTCCCTAGAGTTTCTATTATTCTTTATCACACTATGAGACCATAGGGGAGATTGACGTAGAGTAATACATCAGAGTTTCTATAATTACCATTAGGAGACCACATGGGGAATTGATGTTGAGTGCTTCCTCAATGTGTCTATAGTTTATCATTAAAATACTATAGGGGAAATTGAGGGTGAGTTCATCCTCATAGATTCTTTTTTTTCATGAGAAAAAAGGGTTTAGCCATTTGAGCTTACCTAGGAGGTCGTTGTATCCTAGTATAAGTTGAACCGGAGGGGTTAGGCTGTGAGAACATCCCTAGAGGGTTACCTGAGATTGATTGGTTGAACCAGATGGGATATGCTATGAGAACTTCCCAGAGGGTTTCTTATTTTCATTTGGTTGCTTAATTGAGGAATGGTAATTAATGTAATTGAAACTGTAGGAGTATTTACTTTTGAGTACTTCCTTGTTCATTGCTTTTTTTCGTATTTCCTGCCATATATATTCACTCACTATTAGGTACAGATCTTTGGGTGGTTGCCTAGTGGGATTCATATCACACCCTGTTTAGGTCATGCTTTTAGGCTTAAATAGATTTTATTGCTGCAATTAAAGATAACGAAAATATCCCTTCTACTTCAAGTACTTTATTATTGTGGACCTGGATAGCATGGGACCAAGATGAGGATTGTGATGATACTGGTGTTATTTACTTGTTTACTTTGAACTTTGGTTTAATATTGCATTCCTTCATTGTGACTAGTTTCGCTGCTTTCCGGGATAATTGTGGCATGCATCATTAATGATATATATATATATATATATTACAGTTGTTTATTTACTTCTAGTATTCCGTTGTTTACTATAGTATGGTATTATTATTGCTTCTACTACTGTTATCTGTTTATTTTTGCTGCATTACTCTTCCAATGTGGGCATAGTTTCCCCACTATCACACCCAAGCCCTCACTGCTAGTCAGAAAACTCTAGTGTTTGTGGAAATGTTCCTGAGTCCGTGTGACCAACCAGGTACAAGGAACCTTTGGGCGGAACCTGAAACCGAGATGTTACAAAGTGGTATCAGAAGAATTATTTTCTTCTGAACATACTATTTGGAGCCTATAGACATGGATAAGAACAAATATGTAGTTTTTAATATTCTGTCCATGGGAGTAGCTAACCCATGTACATGGAAAAGCCAATTTACCTCGTATATTTCCATTTTCTAGTTTTGCAATGATTACAGTTGATATGATTACTTCTTTGGGTGATTAACTTGTTTTGTGTTGTTAAAGTTGATAATATTTGGGATCTATTTCTGTTGCAACCCGATGAGATGAGGGTATTCCATCTCATTCATCATATAATAATGTACTAGAGATCACATGCCATGCATTCATTTCATGCCATTTAGTGTTCATTACTGATTAAATGTCATATTGAGAGATGTTTTTCTATATATTCATGCGGTTGTTATAGATGCCTTGATATAATACTTTTTATTTGATAGGGTATTGTATTCTGTATGGTTACATTTGAATGAATTCCAAACATTGGTTCTTGATGTGTTATGGCCCCCATGGATCAGAATTTGGTGGATTATTGTGCTGTAATGATTGTATATGACACAAATAAGATTTCAAACATTGAAAAGAGGGGATTATGGGCCCTCAAAGGTCAAAATTTGGAACTTTAATGTTCGTTTTAGTATTTTTTGGGGTTTTGGAGTAGTTTCTGAGGCTTATGTTCTGAGAAAACACTGAATACATGCTGTGTATTGCTAAATACACGCCTTGTATCCTTCCGTTAGAGAAGAAACTGTTTTTCATAATTACATGCCATGTATTGTATGTACACTCCCTGTAGTCTCTAACAATGTCACTGGCTATGTGGGCAGAGACACAGACATGGAAAATCCTTGGAGGAATATTCCTGGTGTCATACATAAATGTCGTGTTGTAGGGACCATGTGTCCACCCATGTGACTAAGGAAATAGATGGATGAAACATAGGTTATACATGTCGTGTCATGCTTGAACACGCCATGTAGAGTAACCCATGTATCCATCCATGTGACTAACAACACCGTTCGGTAAAATCCTTCTAATACATATCGTGTCTAGCATGAAACACCATGTAGTCTCATTATAGGAGAACCGTGTGGATTGGTCATGTAGAAGAACTTGTTTAGGGGAAAATGATTCAATTACATGTAGTGTCTTGGGAGAACATGTCATGTGAATGGGGTGTTACACGACCTGGGTTGGTAGGAGTACACACCCATGTGAATGCTTAAAGGAACACGCATTATAGGGGTCATACATGCCGTGTATCCATATTTTGAAAAACGTGAATGTTTTCCTTCTTATGTTCCTTTAATGCACATCTAAATTTTAGTACTTGTTAATCATGATCTAAGGTGTGCGCTTGACCTTACAGATTCATACCCCTGCGACATCCTCCTGTTGTACGCTAGATACAGGGAAATGATCAGACACCGAACATTGTAGATCAGGGTTTCCCAGTAGACCCTCCCATCGTGCCTGTCTTGGAACCATCCATCATTCTGAATACTTATATATATGCATTGTTTCAAGAATTCTTCATGAGGTAAATGAAGACCTTCTAGGTAGAACCACATCCTACCCCATCTATGGCAGAGTTGATGTGGGCCTTTCAGCAGCAGCATCCTCCCACTTTCTCAGGGGATGGAGGACCACAGGCTGTCAATTCATGGTTATATTCCATGTTATCTATCTTCGAGTATCTGGATATAACTCCAGAGGGGAGGGTGAAGCTCGCTACTTATATGATTCAAGATTCCACTAAGAGATGGTGGGATGTGATCTCACATTAAGGACACCAGTAGTTTACAAAATGGGATGAGTTCTAGCGTAACTTCTACAAATAATTCTAACCAAATACGTTGAGGTTAGGCCAAGCCATAAGGTTCATGAGTTTGGAGCAAGGTACTCTTTCAGTAATGGAGTATTATTCTTGCTTTAGATAGTTGTATCATTTCACACTAATTCAAGGGGTGATGAAATTTTCCTAGAGAGGTTGTTTGAGGATGGTTTGAGGCATGTCATATTATCTCAGGTGAATGTAGAGACCCGAAGCTTAATGTACATGGACATTACATTACTTTTGTGGAATTCTTAGTACATAACAAAAACACACACACAAGGACCGTTATAGTTTAGTGTCTTTGGAAACTCGGAAAATAATCTTCTAATCGTGGTGAAAGATCTTCAACATATCCCATAAATATCTTCCTTTTTTTTACCTAAAACCTTTATTTATATCCTAGGGAAAAGAAAACATAAAATAGTGAGCTCAAATGCTCAGTAAGGGTAAACAAAAGAAATATCAATCACATCATATTCATAAGAACATAACATTTTGGAAATCATAACCTGCAAAAGAGATCATAATATCATAACATGGGATAAATCATAGTAGTGAAATGTAATCCCAATAATCATAACTTAAAACATGAAACTTTGTGGCAAACACACATAATCATAGAGAATAATTTCTTATTAGTCAAGACTCATTGCCAAGACTATCTTAGTGGACAAAGTCCCTTTCTGAACCTAGTTCACCCCTCATTTCAGTCCTGTTTCACTGAACCGGTATAACCTACCGTTCCAGCCATGTCTATCTCATGAGATATAAAATCTTTACCCAATGCATTGGAGGGAGATATAGGTCCCACCCATCTCATAATGATACCATTCTTATGTGTTCCACAAAATCATAAATCATACATAATTTCATAACGCATGTAATAAAAATGGGAATCTTAAACATCGTCACATCGTCAAACAATTCATATAAGATAAAGTAATTCATAAAAATAATTCCATCACAACATAATCAAATCAATGTAATAATAGGGATAAAAACAGAACCCTTTATTATCTTAGATGGAAAATAATTTTGATAAAACACTTGAACTCCATTCTTGAGGAAAATATCCTTTCTGCTTCAAAAACACTTTTCCTTTCTTAACATGTCATACAATTCTAAACTAAAAGAATTTGATTAAAAATAAACTTTAAAACTTGTAAAGGAAGCTTCTTGGAAATAATGTTTTAAAAATCCATTCATGCCGTATAAGTTAAAAAAACATTCTTCGTACTTTTTTCGGAAAAGTCAAAAAGTACCTCATACGAAAAACAACAAAAGATTCCTTTCATGTATTTTACAAAAAACTCACCGAAGGGTAAAATTGGATATAAACTATTGTATAAGGATATAAATATTACATATTGAGGAAACATGGATGTGGATGATAAAATACACCCCAGTAAATTTCAAAGTATAAACAATCTCGGATAAAAATGAGATTGTGATATTTTCCCTTACCTTAGGTCTGATTTGATTCATATGTGTCCGAACCTCCTGTATAATGATTTAAATAATGTCATTTACTTATTCCAGAATCATAATCATTGTTATGATATCATATATGGTTCACTTATGGCTTTATATTACCCGTTCTTTTGTAAATTCCATGTTAAAGAGTGTTTTGGGTAAAATCGTTCCATTTGTCGTCTGTGTTTTGACTTGTAATTATTCATATGATTACATAGATCATGATTACTTAATTTCAGAATGTAAAACATGATTTATATATAATATATATTCAGAATATATATATATATATATATAATATATCAGCAAATGGAAAGAAATACACCATTCATGGAGACGGTAGACCGTTCGTACGCATGAACGTTGTTTTCTTTTCCTTATTGAGTTGAATGGAATTAAGTAGATGACATATATATATATACACATAAATCCAGAATCATTATTATGTCATTCATGAATGGTTAACGTGGAGAATTAATCTCATCGCGTTGTGGAGACGGTAGTTCGCACGTACGCACGAGCGATGATATCATTCTCATGATCGTGGAATTGTATTGGAGTGTATGTATACTATTTCAGAATCAATATCACTTTACAATAATCATATATAGTTATTATTTACACCATTATACCTATCCAAGTAAGGTGGTGGTGGAAAATAGATTACACCACGGCGTGGAGACGGTATTCCATACGTACGTACGCGCGGTGATTTCATTTTCCGTAGGATGGATAGATGGTGAAATAAGGTTGTTTCATAATTATAATAACAAATCAGTATATAAGTGATAATGATGTTATTACTTCATAATGAAACTACCTAAGAAGAAGAAGTGGAAGAAGAAATAAAGATGAAAGAATCGGTAACGGACATTACCTCTTCTTTGAAGCGCCTCTTTGAGATCTCTTTTTAGGGCACTAAAATTGGTCTTTGAGGAAGACCAGAACCTCTAGGATGTTTCTAGGGAAGTGGAGAAGGGAATTTGACAGGGTTTGGCTGATCTTGAAGGCTCAAAGTGGTGTGAGGAAGAGAGGGAGGAGGTGCCCTCTTATAAGGGAGGAGAGGGGCACCTTTGGAATAACTAAAACTATTATAAAGTCAAATTCGGTTTTAAATAGCTCCAAATTGATTCATTTCGAAGATAAGGTGGGGATGGGTCGAAATCCTCTCATCAAATATAATTTAGACAAGTTTAGGTTCCTATTTTAACCTTATCATTTAGATTTAACATTAAGTAAAATAATTTTACTTTTACCGTGGCTTCTTGTGTTCTTATACTATAAGGTTAATAAACTTACTATAAGAAGCCAAACGAATCCCAAGTTGTTTATTATTAATATATATAACCTTATATAAGTCATTTGGCCAAAAATTATTTTTTTAGGAATAAAATAACAATTAATAATATAATATTTGTTTTAAAAACTATTTTATGTTAATTTTGACACTATTTATGAATTGATTTTTGTACAAATAATAACTGAATGATTAGTTTGAAAAAAGTTAATTAAATAAATAATAAAATGTCATATTAACCTAGAAAATTAGTGGAATTCATAAAAAGTCTCAAATTACATTTATTTTGGTATTTATAACATCAATTATGGAAATATTTCATTAATAAGATAATTACTGCATCATCATTGTGTCATAAATAAATTAAATTATTTAATGTCTAAAAATTACAAATAAAATACCATTATGTAGGAACACTTTTTATATTTCCTAATGAATATTTATAGATGAATTTATCTTATGTATAACCCTATATTAAAAATGATATACTTATTAAACATTGATTTTAACTATTTTAACCCTTCATTAAATAAATTAATAATAAATGTCCTAATCTAATCCAAGTGGGTCTAAATGATCATATTTTATTCCTAAGGTTGTTTTTGGTCGAATTACACTTATCCAATAGAATTAGGACATGTGTTAGAGTAATACTAATAACATTTTTACCCTTAATTAACCTATTTACTTTTAACCGTGGTAAAAAAAAAATAAAAAGTTACTATTTACCAAAAAATATTTTCATCTCATTGAACCACATTTTACTTACTAACATCAATCGTGTCTCTCAGATTTTTGAAATTCCACTCACAGAAGCGGTAAAATTTTGTTTTACGAAAAAATCATTTTTTTTAACTACCACTTAGTGGTTTCACTATTCATCAAAAAATGAAAGTTTCCAGAAAAATACCAAAAATTTGGCATGAGCTATATTTGATATTATGAATTCAAAAATGATGTTTATTTTACCAAATTCAATACATATCAGTTACATTAACAAATTTAAAAATTAATTCCCGTCGTCAAAACAAATAGCGTGTTTTTAAAAGATAATAATTATCAAAAGATTGACACTTGTTTATGTCTGGTTTAAATGTGAAATTACATCCAATGAAAAACATTGTATTAAATTGTAAAAATATATTCTAAATATACTTTAAAACCACTAAAATTAATAATTTATCACTATTAATTATTTCGATTAAAAATGTTGTTTTTAATTAAAATTTAGTAATTTTCACTATTCATCAGAAAATGAAAGTTATCCAAAAAGTACCAAAATTTCACCCTAAGCTAATTTCGATATTACGAATCCAAAAATGAATTCCATTTTGAAAAATAAAATTTAAAAAATTTCAAAAAGTGGTTATTACTATTCATAACGGCTAGTTTTAATAATATTTTAATAGCATATTGTTGTTTAGTGAAACTCGTTATTGCGTACTACACACGCTATCGAGGAAGGTCGCAATTGCGTGTAATGCAAGGCAAGTCAAGGATGAGTGTTTTGAAAGCTCCTTTTGGTGTAGTGTACAACACAAGACATAAATAAAAATAATATTTTTCATAAAATCTCGGGGTGTTACATTATACCCCCCTTAAAATGAATTTCTCCCTCGAAATTCATCGGGGTTATAATTGGTTTACTACTTGAAAGTTTCTTTAATAGAAACCCACATCATAAAAAAGGAATACCAAAACCATTCTTTAAAAAACAAAAGTATGAAACGTAACGGTTACCCAAATAAACAAATCACGGGGTTTCCACATAGGTGAAAATATGGATATGGAAGAGAAATCTAACCATCATGTTCTGATGGAGAGTGGTAGAGAACATGGCTATGGAAAAGCCAGCAATCACAAAGCCATAAATTTGTGACGATCTAAGGTACCATCTGATTCATCAGATATAAGATCACTAGGACAACATTTTTGGTTTTCAAGATCATTTCCCTAAAGTTGATGAAATTGGAATTAGAAGAAATACTTTCGTGATTTTGGTATAGTCTCACTGTTTGTCGTTATTTGGACAATTTCCACTTCATCTCTTAAAAAATGAAGTTGAATTTGTCATTCTTGATGTGTTAGCAGATCATGTGATAGAATGATGGGTCATTCCATCTATCTCAAACAAAAGGTTAGAAAAGTTATCAAAAAATACATAAGTCCATCTATAGTGAGATTAATCATCTATGGTTCCGAAAATGGACTTATAATTCATATATCATACTGCTTAATATAATAAAACTAGTTTCTACTAAATAGAGACTTCCTGTAGGCCAGTGGTAGGCGATAAAGGCCAATCACACTTCGGTTGTGGGTTCGATTCCCACAGCCTTGTCCGACGCGATGGGATGTCGCCCGTCCTGCAGGTTGTCCTTTTTTCTAAAACTATATAATATCAAAATTTCTATCCTTAAACAATACTAACTTATGTCCAACATAATCCATTCCAATCTTTAGGCTTATCTAAAATACTTCGGTCCAAGCTCATAATATAAAGAAAATGATTACTTGAAATGTCATCAAACAAGAATGTGAATTCCATCATTTATCCCCCATATATCTTGTTGGTCACATTCCAATCATGTGAATACCTTAATCATGTATTCTCTTGAAAAATGAATACCCATTAAACCTTAATGAAAACATGAATGCTGTCAAAATTTAACTCTTTCCTCATACCAAAATCCAAAAATTCTATATACTCGATCCATTACATAACCTTCTCTTTATATCAGTCATGAGCTCATGAATACTATCAAACATTTAATTTTCTCCTTATCCCTTCATTATGCGCATATCATCTATATTCCAAAAATATCCGAATATCCTTTAATGGATACTGGTACCATTAATCATACACTTTCAAAACTCATGGAAAGATAGCAGTGTAACAATCCTTAGATGTCTCTTTATTCCATAGTACCATGAGATTACTTATACAACATTACACTTGATAAACATGTAATCATTCCACTACCTTCTTAAACCATTGACTAAGTTTCAACAATTATTTCAACTCACATATCATTTGTAGTCTCTTCATCATCATCAACATAAATACTACTCATATGGCCGTACTGATTCTCTTCATGAGACTTTCCCTTAGGGCATTGGTTTGCATAATGCTCGTACATTCCACATTTAAAACATTTAACCATTGTTGATGTCGTAGCAATACCATTATCCTCATCCATAGTGTTAACTGATCCTTTTCCTTTACACTTACTGGCTTTGTGTCCTTCTTTTCCACACCCAAAGCATCTTCCAGTTCCCATGAAACATTCTCCTCGATGCCTCTTCCCACATGATTTACATAGGGGAAATTTAACTTTCTTTCCTCGATGATCATCATGAAACTCCATCTTTCTCTTATTAGCTGAGTCAGGAAACTTACCAAATTTGAGTTTATTGATCATATTGTGAGATTACTGATTCGGCATAATAATGATGGTTGTACTTCCAAATCCCATTTCATTTGGTTTCTCATGAAGAATATCATTCCATTGTCCATAATATCCTCCATTATCGTGAATCATCTTGTTTCCAACCATTTTCTAAAACCCAAAAAGAATGGTGTTAGAGGAAAAAATCATACTAAGGAAAACAACATAATAAAGGGGGAGTACCCTCAATATCTAACATCTTAGGCTAAATTCTAAGATCGTTAGCACAATTCTAGGACTATAACCTATACGTATAATTAACCTTAGAGACATCCCTAGACATACCATAGAAATATCTCTAGGGATCTCACTAACGTTTTCACATCCTAGTTTCCAATGGTTGACTAAACCTTTCCTCTAATACCAACTGTAGAGACCCAAAGCTTAACGTACATGGACATTACATTACTTTTGCATAATTCTTAGTACATAACAAAAACACACACACAAGGACCGTAATAGTGTAGTGTCTTTGGAAACTCGGAAAATAATCTTTTAATCGTGGTGAAAGATTTTCAACATATCCCATAAAGATCTTCATTTTTTTACCTAAAACCTTTCTTTATATCCTGGGGAAAAGAAAACATAAAATGGTGAGCTCAAATGCTCAGTAAGGGTAAACAAAAGAAATATCAATCACATCATATTCATAAGAACATAACATTTTGGAAATCTTAACCTGCAAAAGAGATCATAATATCATAACATGGGATAAATCATAGTAGTGAAATGTAATCCCAATAATCATAACTTAAAACATGAAACTTTGTGTAATACACACATAATCACAGAGAATCATTTCTTATTAGTTAAGACTCATTGCCAAGACTATCTTAGTGGACAAAGTCCCTTTCTGAACCGAGTTCACCCCTCGTTTCAGTCCTGTTTCACTGAACCGGTATAACCTACCATTCCAGCCATGTCTATCTCATGAGATATAAAATCTTTACCCAATTCATTGGAGGGAGATATAGGTCCCACCCATCTCATAATTATACCATTCTTATGTGTGCCACAAAATCATAAATCATACATAATTGCATAACCCATGTAATAAAAATGGGAATCTTAAACATCGTGACATCATCAAACAATTCATATAAGATAAAGTAATTCATAAAAATAATTCCATCTCAACATAATCAAATCAATGTAATAATAGGGATAAAAACATAACCCTTTATTATCTTAGATGGAAAATAATTTTGATAAAACACTTGAACTCCATTCTTGAGGAAAATATCATTTCTGATTCAAAAACACTTTTCCTTTCTTAACATGTCGTACAATTCTAAACTAAAAGAATTTGATTAAAAATAAACTTGAAAACTTGTAAAGGAAGTTTCTTTGAAATAATTTTTTAAAAATCCATTCATTCCGTATAAGTTAAAAAAACATTCTTCGTACTTTTTTCAGAAAAGTCAAAAAGTACCTCGTACGAAAAACGACAAAAGATTCCTTTCATATCTTTTACTAAAAACTCACCGAAGGGTAAAATTGGATATAAACTATTGTATAAGGATATAAATATTACATATTGAGGAAACATGGATGTGGATGATAAAATACACCCCATTAAATTTCAAAGTATAAACAATCTCTGATAAAAATGAGATTGTGATATTTTCCCTTACCTTAGGTCTGATTTGCTTCGTATGTGTCCGAACCTCCTGTATAATGATTTAAATAATGTCATTGACTTATTACAGAATCATAATCATTGTTATGATATCATATATGGTTCACTTATGGGTTTATATTACCTGTTCTTTTGTAAATTCCATGTTAAATAGTGTTTTGGGTAAAATCGTTTCATTTATCGTCCTTATTTTGACTTGTAATTATTCATATGATTACTTAGATCATGATTACTTAATTACAGAATATAAAACATGATTTATATATAATACATATTCAGAATATATATATATATATATAATATATCAGTAAATGGAAAGAAATACACCGTTCATGGAGATGGTAGACCGTTCGTACGCATGAACGCTGTTTTCTTTTCCTTATTGAGTTGAATGGAATTATGTAGATGACATACATATATATACACATAAATCTAGAATCATTATTATGTCATTCATGAATGGTTAACGTGGAGAATGAATCTCATCGCGTCGTGCAGACGGTAGTCCGTACGTACGCACGAGCGATGATATCGTTCTCATGATCGTGGAATTGTATTGGAGTGTATGTATACTATTTTAGAATCAATACCACTTTACAATAATCATATATAGTTATTATGTACACCATTATACCCATCCAAGTAAGGTGGTGGTGGAGAATAGATTACACCACAGCGTGGAGACAGTATTCCATACGTACGCACGCGCGATGATTTTGTTTTCCGTAGGATGGATAGATGGTGAAATAAGGTTGTTTCATAATTATAATAGCATATCAGTATATAAGTGATACTGATGTTATTACTTCATAATGAAACTACCTAATAAGAAGAAGTGTAAGAAGAAATAAAGATGAAAGAATCGGTAACGGACATTACCTCTTATTTGAAGTGCCTCTTTGAGATCTCCTTTTAGGGAACTAAAATTGGTCTTTGAGGAAGACCAGAACCTCTAGGATGTTTCTAGGGAATTGTAGAAGGGAATTCGTCAGGAATTGGCCGAGCATGAAGGCTCAAAGTGGTGTGAGGAAGAGAGGGAGGAGGTGCTCTTTTATAAGGGAGGAGAGGGGCACCTTGGGAATAACTAAAACTATTATAAAGTCAAATTCGGTTTTAAATAGTTCCAAATTGATTCATTTCGAAGATAAGGTGGGGACGGGTCGAAATCCTCTCATAAAATAGAATTTATACAAGTTTAGGTTCCTATTTTAACCTTATCATTTAGATTTAACATTAAGTAAAATAATTTTACTTTTACCGTGTCTTCTTGTGTTCTTATACTATAAGGTAAATAAACATATTATAAGAAGCCAAACGAACCCCTAGTTGTTTATTATTAATATATATAACCTTACCTATGTAATTCGGTCGAACCTTATATTTTTTGTAATAAAATAATAATTAATAATATAATATTTGTTTTAAAAACTATTTTATGTCAATTTTGACACTATTTATGAATTGATTTTTGTGAAAATTATAACGGAATGATTAGATCAAAAACAGTTAATTAAATCAATACTAACAAGTAATATTAACCTAGAAAATTAGTGGAATTCATAAAAAGTCTCAAATTACATTTATTTTGGTATTTATAACATCAATTACAGCAATATTTCATTAATAAGATAATTACTGCATCATCATTGTGTCATAAATAAATTAAATTATTTAATGTCTAAAAATTAAAAATAAAATAACATTATGTAGGAAAACATTTTATCTTTCTAATGAATATTTATAGTAGAATTTATCTTATGTATAACCCTATATTAAAAATGATATACTTATTAAACTTTGATTTTAACTATGTTAACCCTTCTTTAAATAAATTATTAATAAATGTCCTAATCTAATCCAAGTGGGCTTAAATGATCATATTTTATTCCTAAGGTTGTTTTTGGTCGAATTACACTTATCCAATAGAATTAGAACATGTGTTAGGGTAATACTAATAACATGTTTACCCTTAATTACCCTATTTACTTTTAACCGTGGTAAAAAAAAGTAAAAAGTTACTATTCACCAAAAATTATTTTCATCTCATTGAACCACATTTTACTTACTAACATCAATTGTTTCTCTCAGATTTTTTAAATTCCACTCACAGAAGAGGTAAAATTAATTTTTATGAAAAATTCAATTTTTTTAACTACCACTTAGTGGTTTCACTATTCATCAAAAAATGAAAGTTTCCAGAAAAATACCAAAAATTAGGCATGAGCTATATTTGATATTATGAATTAAAAAATGATGTTTATTTTACAAAATTCAATACATACCAGTTACATTAACTAATTTAAAAATTAATTCCCATCGTCAAAACAAATAGCGTGTTTTTTAAAGATAATAACTATCAAAAGATTGACACTTGTTTATGTCGGGTTTAAATGTGAAATTACATCCAATGAAAAACATTGTATTAAATTGTAAAAATATATTCTAAATATACTTTAAAACCACTCAAATTAATAATTTATCACTATTAATTATTTTGATTAAAAATGTTGTTTTTAATTAAAATTTAGTAATTTTCACTATTCATAGGAAAATGAAAGTTATCCGAAAAGTACCAAAATTTACCCTAAGCTAATTTCGATATTACAAATCCAAAAATGAATTCCATTTTGAAAAATAGAATTTAAAAAATTTTAAAAAGTGGTTATTACTATTCATAATGGCTAGTTTTAATAATATTTTAATAGCATATTGTTGTTTAGTGAAACTCGTTATTGTGTACTACACACGCTATCGAGGAAGGTCACAATTGTGTGTAATGCAAGGCAAGTCAAGGATGCGTGTTGTGAAAGCTCCTTTTGGTGTAGAGTACAACACAATACATAAATAAAAATAATATTTTTCATAAAACCTCTGGGTGTTACAGTGAACATCATCAGGTTGACAACCATATCTTCCATAGTCAACCAGGCACTGATCACAGAGCACAACCTGAGGGATTCTAGAGCTATGGGACAGTGTAGTTCAGCATCCATAGTTGGTGATTCTCCGGTGGATAGAAGGATATACCGCTTGGAGTCTACACGTAGAGATATGAGTAGGTGAGATACACCTTCAGGTTTCTAGGTGTTATGCTACCAGTGTCGGAAGGGTGGGCATACAAGGCCACATTTCCCAAGAGACCTATTAGAGAGCTGATATTGCAGCAAGATGATCCATCTTCAGTGGGTTTTTCATCTTTTCTCATCAACAGTTGGTGATGGGGGTTCTTCGATGACTCCTCGTTCAGGAGAAGCAAAACCCATTTTACATCAGTTAGAGAACTTGTGTTCTTCCAGCCGTTCAGGCAGAGGTGGAGGTCATGAAAATGGTAGATATTTGATATCCTTTCAATGAAAACAGGGTAGACCAGCTTAGGGTGGTTAGGCAGGGTCATAAGGCTGCAGTACAGGACAAACTTTTGCAGTGGAGCATACCCAGCAAGAGCAGGATCCCAAACCCTCTATTGTTCGTGGTACAATCCTAGTTTCCTAAGTTTTATCTTCTACAGTCTTCGATACAAGGTATTCCCATAATTTCATATTTGTTGCTATTCTGGAGAGCCTTGGGCTCTATATCTTTACATATACTGATGTCTTGAGGCTAGACAGTCCGTTAGGGACAAGGACAACTGGTGTATATTAGTGCAAGGAGTTCCCTCTTGAGGATGGTGGGTGTCACTTCTTCTAAGACCTCTATGTCCCGGAGATGACTGGCTATAATGTCACTCTCATAATGGACTTGTTAGTTCCCTTCCAAGTTGTTGCCAACTACTATCACCGTAGGGTGATTTTCACATCACAAGAGGGAGGTTTGTTCATACATAAAGTTTATTGGGATGTCCAAGAAAGTTGATTGGGACATAAGAATCATGGGTTGGGAGGATTTACTACGCATATTTCTTGTCTATATTAGGATGAATAGACAACATCACAGTTGGACATTCCTCCAGATGTGGATCATTTCATTATTGTGTTTCCATAGGATTTTTGTAGTTTTCCTCTTGAGAAAGAGGTGGACTTTTCTATTGATCTTGTTCCAGGAGTAGAACTGGTGTCCATTCCTCCTTATAGGATGGATACACCCGAGTTAGAGGAGATCAAGAAGCTATTAAAGGATATACATGTGAAGGGTTTCATTAGACAAAGAAATTCTTTTTGGGGTTCACCTGTCTTGTTTTTAATGAAGGCGGATGGCACCCTCAGACTTTGGGTGGATTTTCAGAAACTAAACCAGTTGACAGTCAAGAACTGATATCCCTTACCGAGGATTGATGATATCTTTGATCAGATTCAAGAATCCCATGTGTTCTCAAATATTTATGTGAGATTCGATTATCATATGTTTCATGTTAGACCATCAGATATACCTCTTACAGCATTTTGGAGCAGGTATGGTCTATATGACTATGCAGTTATATTGTTTGGTCTCACAAATGCGCTTGAAGTTTTCTTGGAACTGATGATCAGAGTTTTCCTTCCATACATGGATTCTTTTTAGGTAGTTTTCATGGAAGATATCTTGGTGTACTCTCACACTCGACACAACCATGCCATACTTCATGAGATTGTTTTGAGCAGACTAAGAGAGCATTATTTATATGTTAATCTCTCAAAATGCCACTTTTGGATAGACCAAATTAACTTCTCGAGTCATGTAATCTCAGAGATTGGTGTATCAGTAGACCTAGAGAAATTTAGGGTATTAGTTTCATGGGAGAATCCTAAGAATGTCTGTTGACACTCCTTTCGTCACAGAATATAAGGATCGGAAAAGGGGAATATCTAAGCAAAAAGTGATTCATCCTTTGAAGAAACATCAAAAATCGACAAAGGGATGAACAAGGAGAACATTTCCCATAGGTCGCGCAAGTTCCCTCATAGTCACGCAAGTACACTTGCGCGCCGCCTAGTGGTCGTGCAAGTACTTGCGCGCCGCCTAGTGGTCGTGAAAATACTTGCGCGACGCCTTATGGTCGTGCATGTGACTTGCGCGACCTAAGTGGTAACCGCCCGGTAACCGCCCGGGGTCTTCTTTTGCCTATAAATAGACCCTGTGGGCCCCCCATTGAAGAGGATCTTTTTCCAGAAACTCGAATTGAAGCTCCCGACGCCCAAGTCTCTTCTCAAAGCTTCCGGAACACTTCTAAGGTAATTTCTTACCTAGAACGGAAGATTTAAAGAGAAGAAGGAAGGCCTAAGTGTTGAAACTCATCAACACTTGCGCGCCGCCTTATTCCTTCAATAGAACTTGCGCGTCCCTTTTTTGGATGAACCTCAAGAGGATTCTAAAGGGATTTATAAAGAGTCGCTCAAATATTCTAATGGTATTTGAGAATCGCGCAAGTACCCCTCATGTCGCGCAAGTATACTTGCGCGACCAATACCTGCGCGCCGCACCAATACTTGCGCGCCGCCGCAAGACTAGCGCGCCTTTCAAGACTTGTGCGCCCCTCTTTTTTTTGGGTGCCTATCTTGCCCATTTTACCCCTCTTAAGCCATCACACCTTTCCTTTTCAAGATTCAGTCTTCAAGACACTCTTCAAAGCCATTTATGGAATGATTTATTGATTTGACTTCCTTATCTGAAAGGAATTCTATGGAATATCTCTCAGTCTAGTGATTTAAATATCCTTATGTCACTAAATATGGAGAGTTCATTCATTCAACCTCATCCTTTAAGATGAGAGAATCCTAACCTGGGTCTCCTTTTCAGGAATAAGACTCAGTCATAATCTTGGGCTTCTTTTTCAAGAGTAATCCCCAAGTCCCCTAATGTGGGCATCCTTCATAGGAGTAAGCCCCAATCTCAAATGTGGGCATGCTTCTCAGGAGTAATCCCCAAAACATAATCCCTAAACCTGGGTCTCCTTTTCAGGAATAAGAATCAGTCATAATCTTGGGCTTCCTTTTCAGGAGTAAGCCCCAAGCCCCCCTTAAATTTCTCTTAACCAGTTCTAATTTACCCTTGATTTGGGCTTCCTTTTCAGGAGTAAAACCCAATCATAAGTCCCCTCCTAACTTGGGAATCCTCCTTAGGAGCAAGCCCCAAGATTAGAGTATTCAAATCTCCATAAAGAACATATACCTTTATGGACCCTGTTCCTGGATTTTCTCCCTAAAAGTAAAATCCTAAACCTTCATCTATCTGGGCATTCATACAAACATAAGCCTCAACCAAATTCTTATGATTGCATCTTTCATGGCACAATTGTCTAATTTTTACCAATACCTCTTGTTTCTTACACCGAGCATGAATCACGTGAGCTTAGAGTGTAAAAGTAATTATGACATTCTTCTTTGAGCCATCAATCATAAACATCATACTCCATTTCTCGAACTACGTGGGTTCTGATTCCTTTTCCAAAACAAAGGATACGTAGGTAGCCCATTTATGGGTTCGATCCCAACTTTGAAATAATCCATGTCCTTCTGAACGACGATAAACTTCAAGTGCCTCACTGAGTGGCTTTAAAACCAGCCTGGTCATCATAATGACCAAGATACTTTTATAAATGTTTCGAAGGATACCATTGACCAAAGAATCTCTAAATAGATACAGATGATTCTCTATTGATGAAGAACCTCGAATACATATAAAAGATTCTCTAAATTTCTTGCATATTTAATCATTGATTGTTAAAACTTAAGGAAAGCTCATTTTATACTTGGTAATGTAATAAGGATTCACGAACATAACTTAAATCTATAAAGAGAGTCCCGGAGTAGACAATAATTCCCCTCAAAAAGGTGTGATGAGTCCGACCTCCCATCCTCTCGACCAATGCAAATTCCTAAGCCTCATTAGTCCACAAACTAATGAGCGCCTACCTTTGGAAAGTAGGTCCAAACGGATGTGGAATCATTGGATGTTTCCGGTTCTACGAACAAACCCGTTAGAAACCGATCGGAACGTTTGAATCTCCCGTCCAGGAGGTCATCCCCGAAATCCGTGAGGAAACAAAAATGGTGAACCCGACGTGAATCCTTAACCAAGTTAAAATGATGTTTTTCTTATTTGTTAGGCCCCTTGGGCCAACAAATCAATCATTGACATGTGCTCATCCAAAAGATGCAGTGGCCAGATTCATCTTGATTATGTATGTTATATGGAACAGGCACTCTTTTCTCAAGATCTTCTGCAAAATGGATTTCCTTAAATTCACCCCTGTGTATACTGCTGCTGTGAACACCTCTACTGTGAGGTCTGCTGTTGTGAAAACCAATGCTGCTACTCCTGCTAGAACGTCGTCCGCTCTGAGGATGACATCACCAACTCAGCATCTTCAACACTGGGTTTCTAATGCACTGGTTAAGGAGTACCGTCTCAACGGTACTATCCCAACTCTGGAGGCCGCTCGTCAAGCCCTCCAAGTTAACAACTCTACCTGGTCGTCCGGACAACGGTGTCCAGCGATCAAGAAGCAGGCGGTGCTGACTACCGTCTCTTACCGTTTCGGGTCGTTATCCCCGGAACGCAATTTCCATTCATTACCTTACTCTGAGGAAGTGAATGAGCAGGTCCTGCAGGGCCTTAATTCAAAAACACAGGAGTCCTTCTCAAGGGCTCCCATCAACAATCGCCGCCAGACTCGTGTGGTAGTGCGCCCTCAACATGATGAGGGTACCGACTCCAGGCATTCAGCTCAGGTTCCTCGAACCCGAGTAGGCAAGATGAACCGCCAGAGACGGAATCCGGTTAACAATAGGCAGGTTGTCATCCCTGCCATCTCCGGAGAAGTCCACCAACCTAACTTGGTGGCAAATAACGAGCAGGCACAATCACCTGTCCGTTTTAATTCCGCTGTCCAGCAGACTCGTCTGGCAGCATCACGCCAATCCCGCCAGGCAATTCCGGCGGAGTACCATAGGCAGGAACATGCACCTGCTTATACATCACCAGTTAGTCAGCAGGCTCGTCTGACTACATATGATGGATCTCATCAACCGCGTTTGGAGAAGTGTAATCAGCAGGCACATACACCTGCTAATACTAATCAAGCCTACCAACAGTCTCGCTTGGTAGCACACGGAGAAGTCAGTCGGAAAGTCCCGACGACAAACAGGAGGCAGACTCAACTCTCTGCCTCCACACTTGAGTACTGTCAGGATTCACTGACAGGAAAAGGAGGACACGAGCAGGCACATACACCTACTCCAAGCCCGGAATGGACGTATATCCCCGTTCCGGCGGCTGAAGTCACCAAACATATTTTGTCAATGGTGAAAGAGCAGAAGCAAATTCCTGCTCATATTCTGGATGCTTGCCAGGATATCATAACAGCTTCAGCATCATCACAGGGACAGACACATAAATCTATCCCTAGCAGTGGAGTGACACATCAACGATTCACTCCGGAACAGACACACACATCTGTTCCAGTCCAAGAGGGTTATGGGGCATACTCCCCCATATCATACGGACAACCAAGTCAGGCACATACACCTGATTTGAGTGGAGATCGTCAGCCTAACCTGATCATCTTTCCTGATCAGGCACATACACCTGCTTAGAGCAATCACTTTCGTCATCAAGTGGTTTCTAAAGTGAGTAAGAAGGCATCTAAGAAAAAGATCCGCCCAGCACAATCAGGAGATCAAAGGCCAATCTGTAACCAAGCCTTGCTCGATGCTGGAGTTCTTGAAGCCCTCAGACATTTATATGTCAGAATTCAAGATTCTACTCCCTCAGTTCCCAATAACGGGAACATTAATTTTGAAGGTCTTCAACAGACACTTCCTCATGAAGACTTGCTTCATGAAAGTTCGGTCAATCTTGAAGTTTCTTCTTCAGATGAGAGCCACAGGAACCCTCTGTGTGGTCAGAAGACCAAGGAGCAAGAGATTTCATCTTTTGCTGTAACCCATCATGACGGTCCTCCTCATGGTGATGAACTTCGCTGCGAAATTCCTCTCCGCAGTAGTGATTCACGTTGTCTCAAAAATTCTTCAGAAGGCAATGTAGTGACGAGAAAGCCCTCCTATCTCGAGGCACTTGCAAACGTAAAACCAGTCATGTCTGACGCTTTACTATCAACAGGTGAAACTCTTTCTCCATCAGAAGATAGCCTGGGGTTCAGGTTATTCTCCGAACCATCCCTAGGTCATTCATCTTCCAGCATGAATAGTGATATCTCTACCAATCTTGTTGAATCTGATGAAGCAACAAGGAAACACCAACTCTGGTCCAAACAGGTAGAAGAATCTTCATTTAATGATAAAGAAGAAATGCTGAACATGAGAAAAAAACTGGCAAAAGGTGAAGTACCAGTCATGTTTTGGCCTTTGGCTAACTCTCAGTACGACATTCTAAAGATGTTGACGGATGATGGAATCCATGATATTCGTCTCAACATATGGAAGACTCTTTGTCAATTGAAGAAGAAAGTATTATCTTATGGTGATTATGAAAATCATATTAAGATAATAGAAGGGTTACAACGCCAGATTGATTTGGCATCTCTATCAGTCTCTCGGTATCCGAAGGCTGAAAAGAAAATCCTTCAACGTTCATGCCTTGGCGCACTAAGAAAATTGCGTCAGTTAATTGCCAATGCTCCATCTGATGTTCATATAAGAGGATGGGGTGTTCATGGAGCACTACATTTCACAGTGATTTCCAGTCAGCAAAGCCCACCGAAAATGGTCTCATGCAATGTTATTGCCCATGGCCGGCCACAGTCAATGGGCTTTGTTCATAATCAAAAGCTTGCTCAAAAACAGGCTTCAACTAGTTCCTCTCAAAATCAAGTATATAGAGAACAAGTTGTTGAATTGCTCCTACATCAAGCAGGCGAGAATATTGCACAAGCCTCTCGTCTGGAGCAAACACATCATCAAATGATAGAAGTTTCGGAAATCATCCAACGGTCTGTTGAACCAGGTGATAAAAGTGGATACAGGTTAATGCATCCAGCTAATTTCCAAACTAAGATTCGCAAGATCAAGAGAGATTTTAAGAAGATCTCAGACATAGCATGTCAAGAGACACCCCATCTTGTCAGACTGGGGACTTCTCTAACCCAACCTTCAGAGTCAACAAATGGGATTCGAGGAGTTGAGCGGAAGCAGCATGAACATCCCTAGTCCACCGGACTGGGGACTTTTTCAAATCCTCAATCCCTCCCTCAGAGAAAGTCAGTATTCTCTCGATTAGGGAATAAGCCTCAAGAGGAACGAAGAGCCAAGCTATCAGGAGATTCTATCCAAGTGACGGTTCTCCAAGAAGTTCCTGAGGGATCAAGTCAACGGAATTCCATGTCTCATCATGGACATGGAAGAAGACAATATCATAGAAATGCTGATAGAAAGGATTCCATGCAATATGCATCCATTAATGTCATCAATGTCGTTGCTGCTGATTCACCAGATGAGGCTCAATCAGAGGGATCAGATGAAGAGGTTCCGGCTCAAGAAGTTGCGCACACAGACCTAAATGAAGAAGGTGTGTGCACACGTAATCAAAGGCTTACCCAAAATCTGGGTATTCCTTCAAGTAACCCACTTCCCCCTCTCCGAAAAGGATCCAATAAGGGGAAAGGAAAGAATCAGGTTACTTCTCACCCTTCCTCTGAAGGAGGTCAATCGCTCTCATTAGAGCAAAGGTTTGCACAACAGGAGGAAGAAATGAAAGAATTAAGAAGGTTGAATGCAGAACTACTTCAGAGTAGTCTTCTTCTTAAGAATACTGAAGTCCGACAGCCAAAGGAATTTGTTGTAACTACTGAGATGGATCAGGAATATCCTCCTTTATCAGTACACCCTCAGAGGTCTAATCCTACGAGTCAAACGCAACAACGGTTGGCAGCACTACCATCAGTTGCAGCACCAACCACCACGTCTGTCCAAGCTCCATTCATTGCACCTACCCAAAACCAAGTTCAACCTGATGTTTCTCAAAAGTTAATAACTACTATTGAGTCATTAACAGCTCGTTTAGAAACTATGGAAGGGAAACGGGTGCAAGTTCAACCTGAAAAGAAAGTTTACCCTGAATGGGTAGATTCAATTTCTCCTCCATCCAGTTTTGGAAACCCTATTTTCCCTACTTTCAATGGATCAGGCGACCCTGAACAACATTTAACGCATTACGTGTCTTTTTGTGATCCTATGATGGGAACTCCAGAGCAGCAAGAAGCAGTGAAACTCAGATGCTTCGTGCGAACCTTGCAAGGACCAGCTTTTGTCTGGTATACAAGCTTGCAATCCCGACCAGTCATCGAATGGGAGGATCTTCGTCAAAAATTCCTTCTTCAGTTTAGCTCAACTTTGCCAAAAATGACAGTTTTCGATCTTACAAACTGCAAGCAAAGGGAGAATGAAAGAGTCTCTGATTTCATTGCTCGTTGGAAGGGATTAACGTATTCCTTGATTTTAGCACTCCCTCAGGAGGAATTGTTGCCAATCTGTGTGGCAAATTTGCGTGACGAATTACGCACGCCATTGATCCCTGTGAAATACATAGGAGGGTTTCGAGACCTTACTTCAATCGCTCAGCAGATTGAAGATTCCCTTATACAGGCTAAGGTTAAATCTCGTGTAATTCCATCAGCTCCAGGAAGAAGAATGGGTAAAGCAGAAACTGCTACAGTTATGCTTAAACAAGCACCTGTACCTATATCTACTTCAAAACCTTCATCTTCTCGAAGGACTCCACCTCATGAACGCCAACAACAAAGGTCGTTTCGTCCAAATGATCAAAGAGATCAACGAAGAAAACAATTTGAGGATATGAAGAGTAAAACATACTCTTTCCGAAATGAGCAAGTTCCGGGTTACTTCATTGCAGCTCTGGAAAATAATTTGGTTCAATTACCAGTGCCCAAGAGGCCAAACAAGGAAGGAGATGAAGACCGTCCCAATTATTGTCCTTTTCATCAAATGTTGGGGCATCCCATCCAGGAGTGTTTTGTCTTTAAAGACCTCCTGCAAAAGATGGTCGACTTGGGACAAGTCAAATTGAAGGGTTCTTCAGCACATGTAGCATGTATTACCGCTACAGATCCAGAGGAAGGAGGCGAGTGGCAGGAAGTCAAAAGCAAAACTGCGAAAAAATATGATGATTGGATGGTCAGAAAGACAATCAATCGGAACCATTCCATTTTGCGAACACAATTGAAGAAGCCAATTGTGTCTCCTACAAAAGCTGCAGTAAAGCCTCCATCAAAAGACAAATCCTCAAAAGGGAAGCGCAATTAAAAGAAGAAAGAGGAATCAGGAGAAGATGAGTATGTATCAAAGCATAAATTGTCTTTGACTCTGGCAGATTTCATGCAATCTACTTCAAAGCCACGGGCACCGCCCCATCAAACGGCACAGCCTAAACAGGCTAACCAGGCAGAGTCTTTATCAGACGAAGAGTTAATCTTTGGTTCTGTTAATATGATTCAATTAACAGATCCATATTCCAGTCTTGATGATCCTGAATTCCCTGTATCAAATAAGGGAATCTGAAGAGGTTCTAGAGGTTCAGGATATAGGGGAAGATGTGGATCTTTCCGAAGCCACTACTCTAATTTTACCCCTGCTAGCACTGTATATGCAGCAGAAACTCGTGGTATAGCCCTTCAGCGAGCTCAAAAAGAACAAGCAAGTTCTTCTGCCAATGGCCAACTCAGTTTTGGCACAGTTATTTTGGAAGACCGATTAAAGGTTCCATCTTCTTTATCTCAGCAAGTAAATGGATCTAATCAGTCTAATCTTCCAAAACCAAGGATGTTGCCAACTTCAATACAAGATGCATCAGCTTCCAAAGCATCTGCTTCCAAGGTACCTGCTAAACCGCATATTCCTATTGGGAAACGCAGACCTCTAGATCAAAAGTATGATATATTGAAACACATGGCCCAAGTACCATCCAAGTTATCAATTTTGGATGCATTGAATCTGTCAAAAGATCTTTCGGAAGCACTCATCGAAGCTTTGTCAAGTCCTCAGGAGTTTGAAGCTGAAATTGCTGCAGCTGAAATCTATCACATAGAGAATAATCCTGCAGAATGCCATGCAGTGATATCTTTTACTGATAAAGATGAAGATGATGTTGTGCATGGGCACATAAAACCTTTGTACTTATCTGGAAAAGTCAATGGTGTAGATGTTCTAAGAGCTTTCATTGACAATGGTTCAGGAGTCAACCTCATGCCCATTCGTACACTTCGTCGATTGGGCCTCACGGAATCTGATTTATCTCCTTCTACCATGATGTTACAAGGATATGATAAAAATTAACAAGAACCACTGGGAGAAGTTACACTCAGAACTCAGTTTGGAGATCTTGTTTCCAATTCGGATTTCATGATTGTTGATCAAGACTCAGCTTTCAATATCTTGCTTGGAAGACCCTGGCTACATCAGCATGCAGTTATTCCATCATCATACCATCAATGTCTCAAATACTGTTTCGATGGTCAAGTTGGAACATTGTATGGTGATAAGGCCCCATTCAAGACATGTGAGTCTCAATACATTGAGGCGGAATTTTATCACATGAAGGGAATAGAAAAATCTACAATAAAGGAAATTACCAAAGTTAATGCTCCATATGGTTTGGAAAAAATTCCAATAAATCCATTTTCAAATGTGAGTACAGATTATGTGTTACCTATCAGTCAAATTGACAAAATAGGCCCAAATCAAAATACTCTTATGGAAAGATCCATAATGTCAATTACGGCAATCGAGCCAGACAACATGGGAGAAATTGGTAACTTACCAAGCAACGATGAAAGCATAAGTAGTGACGTTTTCATTTCGTCTGCTGAAATCCAACAAGTCTATACTTCGCTAATCAGGCCATAAGAAGTTATAGCAACACCATAGGTGAATAATTATGTCGATTCTCGATCCATCATCTCCTCTTTGATTCCCAAAGAAGACCCTTTATCATCAATAGGGTCGGAAATGGAAGCTTCTTCTTCAAAATGTGAAAATTTTGACATTTCTTATGATCATGAGAATTTTGTTTTTTCATCTAATTTGAAAGTAGAAACGGAAGAAATAACACATGATGAAGAGGAAGAGGAAGATCTTAGAGATGCTCCTCCAGCATTTGAAGAGGGTATCTCTACCACTGTGGATGAACTCAGAGAAGTAAATCTGGGTACAGAGAAAGATCCACGCCCCACTTTAATTAGTGCGGCCATGACCCTTGAAGAGCAAGATATGTATATTTCTTTTCTAAAGCAAAATAAAGATATTTTTGCTTGGAATTATACAGAAATGCCTGGGCTTGATCCTGATGTTGCTACTCATCATTTGGGTTTACCAAAAGAACATCGAGGATTCAAGCAAGCCGCGAGAAGAACACACCCAACCTATGCTTCCAAAATTGAAGCTGAAGTGGATAAGCTGATCAAAGCCAACTTCATCAGAGAATTTCAATATCCCAATTGGTTGGCTAATATTGTCCCTGTAAAGAAGAAGAACTGACAAATTAGGGTTTGCATCGATTTCAGAGATCTTAATCGGTATTGTCCTAAAGATGATTTCCCAGTTCCGATTACAGAACTCTTAATTGATGCGACGGCTGGCTATGAAGTACTTTCTTTCATGGATGGATATTCTGGATATAATCAGATCTGAATGGCCCCAGAAGATGAGGAATATACAGCCTTCAGAGCTCCTCAATGTGTGTTTTGTTACCGGGTGATGCCCTTTGGTTTAAAGAATGCAGGTGCAACATATCAACGCGCCATGCATCGTATCTTCAAACCTCTTTTAGGGAAGTTTGTTGAATGCTATGTAGATGATTTTGTGGTTAAATCCAAACAAAATTCTAATCACTTGGCTGATTTGAAAGTCATATTCCACAAGCTTCGACAACATAATTTGAAGATGAACCCCTTAAAATGTGCTTTTGGGGTAACCTCGGGAAAATTCCTCGGATTTGTTGTACGCCATCGTGGTATTGAAGTCGATCCTGAGAAAACCAAATCAATCCTTGGTATGTCACCTCCTCAGAATTTGAAAGAATTAAGAGGACTTCAAGGACACTTAGCCTATATTCGGCGTTTCATCGCCAATTTGGCAGGCAAAAGTTTACCCTTTACCAAATTATTGAAGAAAGGAGTCACTTACCAGTGGACTGAAGAATGTCAAGAAGCATTTGATGTTCTCAAGAAATACCTCTTGAGTCCACCAGTACTCATGCCACCTGTTGAAGGTAGACCGCTTATCCTCTATGTGACAGCTTTAGAGCGATCATTGGGTGCCTTTCTCGCTCAAAAGGATGATGCTGGGAATGAAAATAGTCTCTACTATCTCAGTAGAACTATGCTTGAAGCAGAAACCCGGTATTCAAGTATTGAAAAGTGCTGCCTAGCATTAATCTTTGCAGTTCATAAACTGAGACACTACCTGCAACATCATGAGGTCCAATTGGTATCTCGTAATAATCCGCTCAAATTTATCCTTAGTCGTCCAATGCTTACAGGACGTCTGGCAAGGTGGGCGGTTATTCTACAGCAGTTTGACATTCAGTATGTGTCTCAAAAGGCAATTAAGGGCCAAGCTCTGGCTGATTTCCTGGCTAAACATCCTTCAGTGGAAGACACGTATTCAGATATCGAACTCCCTGATGAGGAAGTTTTCTCTATTCAAGAGAGTCCTCAAACATGGGAAATGTATTTTGATGGTGCTTCTAGAAGTCCAACAGGGAAGAAAATGGAAAATCCTAAATTCAACAAAGTTGGTTTAGGAATTGTGCTCATTTCCCCAGATAAGGCAGTGTTACCTTATTCCTTTTTGTTGTGGGAAAGTGGTACCAATAATGAAGCTGAATACCAAGCTCTCATTACAGGCTTGGAGTTAGCGCTTCAAGCACAAGTGAATCACTTAAAGGTGAAAGGTGATTCAGACCTGGTAATCAAACAAGTCAATGGGGATTATGCCATCAGAAAAGAAGAATTAATCCCTTTGTATGATTACGTCAGAGAGTTAATGTCAGAATTCCCTTCAGAACCGACATTTTCTTATGTCCCAAGATCACAAAATGCTCAAGCTGATGCACTGGCTAATATAGCTACAGCTTTAGCAGATCCAAATCGGGATGAGACAACCATCTGTATTGCCCATCGTCGTGCAATTTCACCTTATGTTCAAGTCAGAACAGAGGAAATTAATGAAATTAGTCCCATTCCTGAATCGTATGGTCATACTACAGGATGGATGTCACCTATCAGGGAATACCTTCAAAATGGAACACTTCCACCTGATAGAGCCGATAAAGAACAAATTCGGCGACGTGTGGTCAATTTTACTCTTTATGATAGCCCAAACCACCTCGAGAAAATTCTCTACAAACGTAGTTTTGATGGAGTTCTCTTCAGATGTATTGATGGTGAAGAGACAATGGCTGTCATAAAAGAAGTGCATGCAGGAGTCTGTGGTGCCCACCAGTCTGGACATAGACTATCTGATCAAATTCGAAGGCTTGGATACTTTTGGCCTTCAATGATACAAGATTGTGTTAATTTTACAAAGAAGTGTCATTCATGCCAAGTATATGCCAAATTCATTCATAAACCTCCAGATTTGCTTCATACAGCTAAATACTCATGGCCATTTTCCACATGGGGAATGGATGTGGTGGGACCTTACCCTTCAGCTACGGCCAAGCAGTTTAAGTACATTCTTACTGCTACTGATTTCTTTTCCAAATGGACAGAGGCATTACCTCTCAAAGAAGTCAGTTCTAAATGCATTGTTAGCTTCATCAAGTCTAACATCATTACTAGATTTGGTGTCCCTCATACCATATTGACGGACAACGGCACCAACGTCTGTTCTTCTGAGGTAAAGAAATTGTATCAAGAATACAACATTAAGTCCAACCATTCATCTCGATATCATGCAGCGGCTAATGGCCAGATAGAAGCCTTCAACAAGACTCTTTCAAATATACTGCAAAAGATGGTGGATAATGATAAGAGGTCATGGCATGATAAACTCTTTCATGCTTTATGGGATTATCGGACTACCACTCGCAATGCAACGCGGTCAACTCCATATTCGTTGGTATATGGAACAGAAGAAGTCTTGCCAATTGAAGTTCAATTGTCCTCACTCAGAATAGCCATTTGTGATCAGTTATCTACAGATGAGCAATCCCAAAAGCGGTTGAATGAATTGGAACAATTAGATGAAAAAAGATTGTGCACTTTGCACCACTTGGAAATCTATCAGAATCGAATAGCACGAGCTTTTAACAAAAAAGTTCGTCTTCGTTCATTTATTCAGGGAGAATTGGTATTGGTTCTTAGAGCACCAATGATACCAGGAAAGAAGCCTCCCAAACTTGAACCAAAATGGGAAGGACCTTATTCAATACATAAGGTCTACTCCAATGGATTGTATTCTCTAATCTCAATGGATGGAGAACACATCACGACTCCAACTAATGCCAGATTTCTGAAGAAGTATTTTGTATAAACACAAAATATTGTTCCCAGATCCAAAACAATCACATTGGTTCCTGATATTATGTCCTACATGACACTAAACTGTATATGTCCGAGATGACATTAAACTATATTTTGTCCGAGATGACATTAAACTATATTATTTCATATATACATGACATTAAACTGTATAGAAGTTCCTTATTATGTCCTACATGACATTAAACTGTATTATGTACGAGATGACATTAAACTATATTTTGTCCTATCTACATGACATTAAACTGTGTGGCACTTCCAACGTCCAGCATGACGATAAACTGTAAAAAGTCCCCAGAACTGATATCCTCGTATTGGTTCACCTTAGTCCTAGCTACATGACTTTAAACTGTACAGCACCAGTTCGTCCATGCTATATGACGTTAAAACAATACAGCAATGGTCCAGTATGACTTTAAACTGCAACTTCATCCCACATGAAATTAAACTGTGAAAAAGTTCCATGAACCGTCCAGCATGACCTTAAACTGCATCATCCCTGGTCCATGTATATGACCATAAACTATTTGCAAATCCCTTATGTTCAGCAAGACGTTAAACTGTGACGTCCTAAACTACATGACGCTAAACTGTATAAAAGTCCCTCACGTCCAAAAAGACGTTAAACTATATAATCATCAAAGGTTCAGCATGACATTAAACCGCACCATCCACGGTCTATGAATATGACCTTAAACTATTCGCACTTTCGTCCAATATGACGTTAAACTGTATTGTCCCCATCGTCCTAACTACATGACGCTAAACTGTACAGAAAGTCCTTAATATGTCCTACATGACATTAAACTGTTATTTTGTCCTTGATACATGACACTAAACTGTGCAGCACCAACAGTCCTAACTGCAAGACTTTAAATTGCATAGTCCCTTTGTTATGTCCTACATGACATTAAACTATGCATCGTTAAGGTGGTTATTACCTCTTGTTTCTCACACCGAGTATGACTCACGTGAGCTTAGAGCGAACATCAACCATAACACTCCCTTTGGGCCTCTAACCATGTGTAAGTCCCAACAACATTTTAATTAGATCATTGTCCCCAAGAACAACTTGATCATTAATTCATTCTTTAATTAAACTACACGGACTTTGATCCTTTCCCTCCAGGCTGGGTATGTAGGCAACCTCCCAGGGTTCAAGCCCAAAAAACAATCTCTTCACATCGGTTCACCACCATCTCATATGATGTTGATTCGTGAAACCTCCCCTAGAATCAATATCTTTACATTGATTCACTTTCGTCCTTGTTATATGACGTTAAACTATACAACACTTTTCTCCGGTGCGACAATAAACTACAATATTCTTTGATTTCCTCATTTGAGAAGGAACCATTATTGACATTGATTTTTTCAATCATGTTTCATTTCAAAAGACTACGTGCATACATGGTAATGCCTAAACTATTTATCTTAGGTTAAACCATCATTGCACTAAAGTCCCCTTTCACCCTTCACATATACGAACCAAATTTGTACAAAGGGTAGTTCTAGAACTACGTGGACTTGATTCCCATCCTTATGGGATACATAGGAACATTCGAGTTTCCCTCGAATCCAGTCCCAAGTCTTTTGGGCCTAACCCCAAATTTCACTTTCAGTCCCTTGGCTGAAAAGTCCTCATGAAAACACACACTGTGTATTCATTATTATGGTCCGAATTCTATGACCCTAAACTAAGATCACTCATACTTTCGTCCTGCACGACGTTAAACTGCATTTCAAGAACTACGTATGGCTTGATTCTCATTCTTATGAGATACGTAGTGAAGTCCAAGTTTTCAGGACCCAGCCACAACATGATTATGGTTATCATTGACCTATGTATCTCTATATACATTGGACAATACCCATCTTTATGTGTTATAATCCTAACCTTAAATATTTTCAGATCTTCATAACCCTTTTCATGACTTCTAATCACAAAAATGTCAAACTTCTAAGAATTCTTTTGCCTGACTATGCAGCACGTGCCCATAGGTGGCCATGCATAAACAGTCCACATAACAGACTTGTCAGCCAAAAGATGCTATTTATTTAACCATGCAGCCAATGCCCTTAGGTGGCCCTGCATATTTCAACCCCCTAACGGGTTTTGTTAAATAATAGTAACTTCATTCTTGGGAAGAATGCCTCTTTTTTCCTTATTTGTCTTAGACGACAGTATGTAGGGATCCGCAAAAAATAGCCATCCTTAACATATTTGTCCCATATCCTTTTTCATGATCTGAAAGTATTCAAGTCTATGGTTTATTCTTCTTCCCTATGTTTGGGTCAGACCTTCGTAGGAGTGATGTTCATCCAGTTCTTCGATATTCTTGTTCGGACATATCTTCTCCATATTCAAGTACCTCTTTCCATGCAACAAACTCTATACTTTAGAAAATTTTAATCTCCATAAACTTTCATTGGCTTTTAGAACTAGGAAAGTAAATTTCTGGGAGTTCTTTTGCCTGACTATGCAGCACGTTCCCATAGGTGGCCTTGCATAAACAGTCCACATAACAGACTTGTCAGCCGAAAGATGCTATTTATTTAACCATGCAGCCAATGCCCTTAGGTGGCCCTGCATATTTCAACCCCCTAACGGGTTTTGTTAAATAATAGTATCTTCATTCTTGGAAACTACTTCTTCTAATGCCTTTTAGCTCTTTTTCATATCATTCCTCAGATTCAAATATTCTTAAGACATAGTTTACATTTTTTCTCTCATACTTGAGTATGGTAATATGTTTTCAGATAAACTTTCAAGGAATTGTGTCAATTCTAATCCATTTTGGTCAAAGCTATTTCGACCTTAAACATTAGCCCCTTTATGTCCGGCATGCATGACTTTAAACTGCCCACAAAAGACAAAGGAACTCTGAATAAAAGTCAAGTTCCAGCACACTTGCGCGTTGCCCTCTGTGCCCTGAAGACTTGCGCGCCCCCTTTTCCTTTGAATGTATTCAATTTCCTCAGAGTCAAATCCTCATTTCATTCCGGATCCAACTCTGAGGGGGGACTTTTGTTGACACTCATTTCGTCACAGAATATAAGGATCGGAAAAGGGGAATATCTAAGCAAAAAGTGATTCATCCTTTGAAGAAACATCAAAAATCGACAAAGGGATGAACAAGGAGAAAATTTCCCATAGGTCGCGCAAGTTCCCTCATAGTCGCGCAAGTACACTTGCGCGCCGCCTAGTGGTCGTGCAAGTACTTGCGCGCCGCCTAGTGGTCGTGAAAATACTTGCGCGACGCCTTATGGTCGTGCATGTGACTTGTGCGACCTAAGTGGTAACCGCCCGGTAACCGCCCGGGGTCTTCTTTTGTCTATAAATAGACCCTGTGGGCCCCCCCATTGAAGAGGATCTTTTTCCAGAAACTCGAATTGAAGCTCCCGACGCTCAAGTCTCTTCTCAAAGCTTCCGGAACACTTCTAAGGTAATTTCTTACCTAGAACGGAAGATTTAAAGAGAAGAAGGAAGGCCTAAGTGTTGAAACTCATCAACACTTGCGCGCCGCCTTATTCCTTCAATAGAACTTGCGCGTCCCTTTTTTGGATGAACCTCAAGAGGATTCTAAAGGGATTTATAAAGAGTCTCTAAAATATTCTAATGGTATTTGAGAATCGCGCAAGTACCCCTCATGTCGCGCAAGTATACTTGCGCGACCAATACCTGCGCGCCGTACCAATACTTGCGCGCCGCCGCAAGACTTGCGCGCCTTTCAAGACTTGCACGCCCCTCTTTTTTTTGGGTGCCTATCTTGCCCATTTTACCCCTCTTAAGCCATCACACCTTTCCTTTTCAAGATTCAGTCTTCAAGACACTCTTCAAAGCCATTTATGGCATGATTTCTTGATTTGACTTCCTTATCTGAAAAGAATTCTATGGAATATCTCTCAGTCTAGTGATTTAAATATCCTTATGTCACTAAATATGGAGAGTTCATTCATTCAACCTCATCCTTTAAGAAGAGAGAATCCTAACCTGGGTCTCCTTTTCAGGAATAAGACTCAGTCATAATCTTGGGCTTCTTTTTCAGGAGTAAGCCCCAAGTCCCCTAATGTGGGCATCCTTCTTAGGAGTAAGCCCCAATCTCAAATGTGGGCATCCTTCTTAGGAGTAAGCCCCAAACCTTAATCCCTAAACCTGGGTCTCCTTTTCAGGAATAAGACTCAGTCATAATCTTGGGCTTCCTTTTCAGGAGTAAGCCCCAAGCCCCCCTTAAATTTCTCTTGACCAGTTCTAATTTACCCTTGATTTGGGCTTCCTTTTCAGGAGTAAAACCCAATCATAAGTCCCCTCCTAACTTGGGCATCCTCCTTAGGAGCAAGCCCCAAGATTAGAGTATTCAAATCTCCATAAAGCACATATACCTTTATGGACCCTGTTCCTGGATTTTCTCCCTAAAAGTAAAATCCTAAACCTTCATCTATCTGGGCAGGCAGTCATACATACATAAGCCCCAAACAATTTCTTATGAATGCATCTTTCATGGCACAATTGTCTAATTTTTACCAATACCTCTTGTTTCTCACACCGAGCATGACTCACGTGAGCTTAGAGTGTAAAAGTAATTATGACATTCTTCTTTGAGCCATCAATCATAAACATCATACTCCATTTATCGAACTACGTGGGTTCTGATTCCATTTCCAAAACAAAGGATACGTAGGTAGCCCATTTATGGGTTCGATCCCAACTTTGAAATAATCCATGTCCTTCTGAACGATGATAAACTTCAAGTGCCTCACTGAGTGGCTTTAAAACCAGCCCGGTCATCATAATGACCAAGAGAATTTTATAAATGTTTCGAAGGATACCATTGACCAAAGAATCTCTAAATAGATACAGATGATTCTCTATTGATGAAGAACCTCGAATACATATAAAAGATTCTCTAAATTTCTTGCATATTTAATCATTTATTGTTAAAACTTAAGGAAGGCTCATTTTATACTTGGTAATGTAATAAGGATTCACGAACATAACTTAAATCTATAAAGAGAGTCCCGGAGTAGACAATAATTCCCCTCAAAAAGGTGTGATGAGTCCGACCTCCCATCCTCTCGACCAATGCAAATTCCTAAGCCTCATTAGTCCACAAACTAATGAGCGCCTACCTTTGGAAAGTAGGTCCAAACGGATGTGGAATCATTGGATGTTTCCGGTTCTTCGAACAAACCCGTTAGAAACCGATCGGAACGTTTGAATCACCCGTCCAGGAGGTCATCCCCGAAATCCGTGAGGAAACAATGTCTTTAAGGTATAGAGTTTTCTAGGGCTGGCTGGTTACTACATATGTTTTATACAAGACTTTTCACGATTAGCAGACCGACCTGATTAATAATGGTGTAAAGTACTTATGGATAAATTCCTATGATTCATCCTTTATGGAGCTAAAATAGAGGTTGACACCCACACTGATATTATTTTTTCCAAACCAGGAATGATCTATACCATTTTCTATGATTCATGAGGTGTTAGGCTGGGAGCAGTGCTGATGTAGGAGGAAGGAGTCATTGCGTACGAGTTTTGACAGATGAGGACCCATGAGAGGAATTACCCGATGCACGATCTCAAGTTGGATATAGTTTTTTCATGCTTTAGGATGTTGGATACATTATATTTAGGGAGAGAATTTTTTGGTTTTCACTGGCTGCAAAAGTCTCAAGTACATCTTCACTCAGCGTGATCTGAATATGAGATAGCGAAGGTGGGTTGAGTACCTTCATTCCTTTGACATTGAGCTTGCATATATGCCTAGGAAAAGCAACATAGTGGATAATGAATTGAGAAGAATGACTCAGTTATAGGTAGTATAGGAGGCTAGTAGTGGGTGGCATATTATGTCATTGTTCTCTGAGATGCATTTGGAGGTGGATGACCGATAAGGGCAGACATTTCTTTCTTCTGTGGCTTTTACAGATACTCTACCTAATCGACTGCGAAGGAATAAACTATCATATTCTGAATGCCAAGATATATGAGAGATTGTGTCAGGAGAGGACCATATTCATGGATGGACAGTAGGTGAGGATGATATCTTTCATTTTCATTGGCATGTATGGGTGCCAGCGAACATACGCGAGGAGGTGTTGTAGGATTTTCATTCCTCTCTTTGCGAAATTCATCATGGCGTCACCAAGATGTATTGATATCTACACCATCGGTATTTTTTTCCCAATATAAAGAGATATTTTTCTGTTTTTGTGATGAGTTTTTTCACCAGTCACTAGGTGGAGGAGGAGCATCAACGACCAGAAGTGATTTTGAAGTAGTTACCAATTCCCGAGTGGAAGTGTAATATTATCACGATGGACTTTGTGATAGGTTTAATGTGGTCGACTTGAGGGAATGCTACATTTTGGGTTATCATTGATAGGATCATGAAGGATACACACTTTTTACTGATCAAGGATACATTCAGTTTTGATGAGCTAGGAAGGTTTTACATATGAGAGATCATACATTTACATAGGGTTCCTCACTCCATTATTTCAGACAGGGATGCCCATTTTACTTCTCGGGTCTAGAAGGGACTACAGAGGGAGTTGGGTACACATGTACTTTTTATTACAGCTTACCATCCCCATAAATATGTCCATTCTAAGCATACTATTCAGGTGCTATACGACATTCTTCGAGCATGCGTCCAAGAATTTGGAGGTTTTGGGGAGAAGTACATACCTCTTGTGGAGTTTTCTTAAAATAATAGTTTCCATGATACTATTAAGATGGCACTATAGGGTCTTTGTACGGTAGGCATTGTCATTCACATCTATGTTTGCTGGAGGTAGGTGCGAAATCTATGCTAGGTCCTCATCTGGTTTAGGAAAAAACAGGGCAAATAGAGTTGATTTGGAAGAGGATGGCTACTACACAATCACGACAGAAGTATTATGCAGATCGATAGAGACGACCTCTAGAGTTCAATGTTGAAGATTTCCTACATGTCACACCGAGGTTGGGATAGATGAGGATTAGGATACAGGGCAATATTTCTCTGAGATATGTTTGACCATTTGAGGTTTTGGATAGAGTCGGCCTGGTAACATATCATTTGCAGTTACCTCTGAGGTACCTGGCTAAAAAATATTTCTTCCACGTTTCTCATATATAACATTACCTCTTAGACCCATCTCATGTTTTTCGACCCTTGGAGGTTGAGTTGGAGGTGGACGCCCCATTCAAGGAGCATCTGATCCAGATTATTGATCGAAGCATGAAAGTTATCCATGTATGGTCAGTTACTCTTGTATGGGTGCTATGGCAGCATGGCCGAGTATAAGATGAGACTTGGGAGAGGGAGACCAATGTGTGATCACAGTGGCTAGAGCAATTCATGGATTCATCTTCATTGTTATCTTCTTATGGTAATTTGGGGACGAATTTCTTTAAGGGGGGAAGTTTGTAAGAACCCGAATCTTCTTTTTAGGTTTGAGTATTCTATTACAGTATTTTTCAGGAAAATGGGAAGAAGGAATGTTTTAGGGGGTACATGATATGTACATTTTTGTACACTCTGTGTACTCCAGCATCGAGTCCTGGTCGTGTCTGGCTATGTCACAGTCACGTACACGACTGTGTGACGACGTGGAAGGACAGCCTAAAGTGGGGTTCCGTAAAGGCTTATACACATTATGTAATTTTAAAGGACACGCCATGTACGTTTTTTATCATTTAATAAATTAGACCAGGGTCATGTCTAATTTCCAGAAAAACCTTCTTCTTGAATCGGCTCATCTCAGAGTGACCGTAGGGCACAATTCTTCTCTGAGCCCCCGATCGACCATTCGTTCTCCGAATCAACCGGCGTCGATTGTGTTGGAATCACCACGGTGAGTTCTTCCTTCTTCTAGATCATCAATCCTTGATTTCTCTTCTTTAGTGAGATATCATTGGTTGAATGTTTAGACATTTTTGTAGATCTACCTCATTCAAGGCCGATTCAAGGGTTGATGCCAGAGTATATCGATCGTACAATGAAGAGGTAGTTGGTTTGTGCCATTCCATAGATTTTCTTTGAATTATATGTCAAACATTTCCCAATAACGTAGTTCGGGTATTATGTATTTAGAGATTTTAATCATGTTGATGCATGCTATTCTTTTTTTCTTGAGTTATGACTCTTGTTTGTAAATAGGGTTATTTTGACATGTTGTGGAGGTGTTTGACCATGTTTGATTTGATATTGACTATTTTGTTTAGTTTTTCCTGTTATGTTTATTTCTTTTGATTCCTAGTTTTGTTAGGATGGGGTGATTTATCTGATGTTGTGATAGGATTATAATTGTTTGTCCATGTAGTACGTTTAGGTATTCTTTGCCTACTGAACATCATTTCTACATGATTGCTTTACATAGTTCTATGGGAACCTGGTGTAGTGAGACCATAGGATAAATTTACATTGAGGGGTTCCCCAGAGTGTCTATTATACTTTATCACACTGTGAGACCATAGGGGGGGTGTTGAGTTCTCCCTCAGAGTGTCTATAATTACCATTACGAGACACTAGGGGGAATTGATGTTGAGTGCTTCCTTAGAGTGTCTATAGTTTATCATTAAAAGAATATTGGGGGAATTAATGGTGATTTCTTCCTCAAAGAGTCTTTGTTTTCATGATACCAAAGGGGTTAGACCTTGTGATCTTACCAAGGAGGTTTTTGTTTCCTAGTATAAGTTGAACTAGAGGGGTTAGGTTGTGATAACATACCCAGTGGGTTTCTTGAGATTGATTGGTTGAACCATTGGGGATAGGCTATGAGAACATCTCAAAGGGTTTCTTGTTTTCGTTTGGTTGATTGATTGATGAATGTAAATAAATGTAATTGATCTGTAGGACTATTTAATTTTGAGTACTTCATTGTTCAATGCCTCTTTTGATTATTACCTGCAATATATATTCCCTGACTGTTCGGCATGGATCTTTGGGTGGTTTCCTACTGGGATTCGTCTCACACTGTCATTTGGTAAGGCTTTTGGGCCCAAACAGATTATATTGTTATAGGTATAGATATGGGGAATTTCCCTTTTACTTTAGGTACTTGATTGATGTGGAGCTAGAGAGCATGGGACCATGATGAGGCTTGCACTGGTGCTAGATTTATTTAATTGTTTTCATTATACATTGGTTTAGTACTATATTCCAGCATTGCGACTTGTTTGGATGATTTTTTAGATACTTGTGACACACATAATTATTGAAAAATATATATATATATATATATATATATATATATATATATATGATGTAGTTGTTTATTTACTTCCAGGCTTCTGATTTTAGTCATGTATGGTATTATTATTGCATCTCCTACTGTTATCTGTTTCTTTCCACTACATTACTCTTCCTATGAGGTCATTGTTTCCACAATATCACACACAAGGCCCTCTTTTCTAGTCGGCAACCTCTAGAATTTGTGGAAATGAGCTTGAGGCTATGTGACCAACTGGGTATTGGGAAGCTATATGCAGCACCCGGAACAGGGATGTTACATTAATAACCAAATAAATATTTTATAAATAAATATTTTATTTACAGTATAGTTAATTAATATTTATTAAAATATTCCATTAATTAAACTCATATATAATTAAATTGTGATCAAAGGAAACACTTATTGTGTGACCCTCTAGGATTATTTCTTGTTAACATTAGGATAGATTTCCAAAAGACCAATATTACTATCTAGAAATAAGTTAATCCACCTAAGAGAAGTAACTTAATTTAAAAATGTTGAAAATCCCATACGAGCACTCACAATGTAATATAATCCCTTTGTTAAAATACATCATCAAGAAGGATTCATAACCACTTCAAAATACTATATGCTCGATATATATTTCTTTGAATATCTGACATAAACACATTGTTATACCATGGCCATGGAATTTAATATGATGGTTCTATTCCAATCAAATGGATGAGTTATCTGCTTTCATAAAGATTGAATGGAAAAATCGTTCATCTACTTGTTCATTAATTACATGTCACTCATGATTCACCCAACACATCCAACTTATCCATGAACTATTTTGGTCATGTTTTATGAAATACATCTAATTATATGAGTTTTAACATGCATTAATAATAATCTTAAAGTATAAGGACCGTTACACACGCTCGTAGATAGGAATATCTAATGACCCCAAAACAAGAATAATTCCTACTAGTGGGTGTTTTTTATAATCTACTATCTTGGATGTTCCTAAGTGAGATCGTCATGAGAGAAATCCTCCTATACTTATGAGTACTCACACCTGATAGTATATGTAATATGTGTCCCCTAATAGTAAATTGTCCAACCGGATAACATTATTTGATAATATCATCATAGGACATCAATGATATCATCATAGCGCGGAACAATTATGACCTTATCAATGTGACGTATACTCTAGGACATTGTTTCATTATATTCATGTTGAGTAATAACAATACTTAATAAGAAGTTTTGTAAATATTCAATACATTGAATATACTTGTAATAAAAGTAAAAACAATTGGTCATATGACACCAAATCCAACAACATATAGATCAAATCCTCATTTTAGGTACATTGAGAATTATCTCAACAATTCTTATAATGTCTAAATAGTACACTCATGTTGGCCATTAGTTTAAGGTGATAAGTTGTACTAAAGTTCAACTCTGTATTTAGAGTATGTTGGAGGATTTTTAAGAACATAGAGGTAAATAAATTGTCATGATTGAATATAATTTATAATGGAAATCCATGACTATCTACAGCTTATTTGATATAAATGTATAAAAGTTTCCACCTGAAAAGTCCTCTCAAATCATAATAATGTGTGTAGTCTTTGTAAGATGATCCATAATGACCCATATAACATTATTTATTCTAGATGTATTAGCTAGTCATGTGAAATATTCCATAGTGTTGTTTTTTCATTTCCATGTAGGTGTGCTTAATAGTTACATCATTCCAATAATATTTATCCTTTTATCCTTAACTTTATGACATACCAAACAAATTGATTTATATTTAGAAATATCCTTCTTCATATCATCCCGATAATATGGTTCTCATATATCTTGGTACATATTTATTCTCCATGGGTTTATGGAGAATGTTAGACTAGGTGAATAATTAAAAATATCATTTGTGTCTCAGGATTTGATGGTTCATATATTCTTTACTCAAATTTTATGACTTTGTTCACATCTATTTTTAACATTTAGGATTTCTCCCATCTTATTTCTTCAACCGTTTTTCTTAATTTCAACTTCATCTCTTTATACAATCTTTAACATTTCTAAATGGGGTAGTTGAGAAATCATTTTTGGAAGGAATGATGATATACCATCCATTATGATTTCCTTTTCTATCCTTTATATGTCTATGAAGATAGGATCATGGTTAACTCTATTCATTGATAATGTTAAAGGATCCTTTGTACTTAGAGTATCATTAACATTATTTCCTTTACCAGGATTATAGTAGATTTTGAAGTCATAATAAATGATGAGCTCTAACTATATTTTCTAGTGTATATTAATCTCATTCCATGTGAAAATATATTTTTTTCATTAATAATCAGTATAAATCCCATATTTCTCCTCTTGTAGATAATTCCACCGAATTTTCAATGCAAAGATCATAACCACTAACTCATATCATGTGTGGGATAGTTTTTATCAAGAACCTTCATATTCCTTGAGGAAAAGGATATTACCTTATCTAATTACATAAGTTAATAGCCTAATAAATTTTTTAAAGAATCATTGTATACCAAAATTAGTTCCCCACTTCTAAATAGTATAAGTACTGGTGTAGCCATACTACTATTTTCAACACTTTAAAGAATTCTTCACATTTATTAGTCCAGAAAAACATTACTAACATTTGAGTCATATTGGTTAGTTGGTTTCAAAATCACAATAATTTCTTCAAAAATCATCATTATTACCCAACTAAGACAAGGACACTATGGATATTTGTTATAGATGTCGGTTTGGTCCACTCCTCAATTGCCTTTGTTTTAAAAGGGGCCACAAATATTCTTTTCTAGGTGTTAAAATGACCCATCATTGATACTTCCTCCATCCACAACTCACATTAACTATACATTGCATATATTTTCTCACTTCTCAATGTATTTATCTTTGTATTAAAATTCTCTTTCTATTCCTCCTTCATATTGGAGTATATCTAATAATCATCTATGAATAATACAAAAAAAATTCAAGGAAATATCGGAATACTCTATTAATTAATTCCCTGAATCATTATTGAGAATTATTGATTCCAAATAGATTCAAAATGAACTCTTATTCTCCATACTGCATTCAAAAGGTATTATTGGGAATATCATTCTTCCTCACCTTTAATTGGTGATGTCATGGTCGAAGGATCATCAAAGTTAAATACTAGGCCCCACGTAGCTGGTTTATTAATTCATCAATTTATGGGAGGAGATTCTTGTTCTTTATCATGATTTTATGGATCTCAAAATAATATATGTATTAGAACATTGATCTATCCTACTTATTGATGAAGATGAATGGTTCACCCAATGATGATGTACTCAGGCATATAAAATCGTTATCTATATTCTCTTGTAACTGCTTCACAGTTCATCTAACTCAGCAGTGTTCACCCAGTATGTACTCTTTGATATAGATAGATATCCAGGTATAGTATCAATTGATAAATGAAACTCTCAGTTAGGATGATGTCGAGGAAATTATGTAGGGAACACACTAGTGTAGTCCCTCACAATGGTCATGTCTCTAAAAATGATCCTCTCATTTTCCTCAATCATTTTATCTAGATATGGTTACTCATAAAAAAATAATATCCATAATTTAGATGATGATTCTAAAAAATATTCATCCTCCTCCTTTCACTTATATGGGATTGGGGGATGCCTCATGATTTGATGAGTGATCTCCATTTCTCAATACTTGATAATGGCCTTGAATAAAAATAGGCATTCCATGCCCAATATATCATCTAATTCCACTAATAAAGTAAGATGATATTTCCTATGAGGTTTAATCCACAAACATTAACTAGGGATGAGATATATACTTTATAATTACTAATTTTATTATTTTATGTTCTTATATAAAACACAATCGTAATATTTGATGTTGTATTTTAATAGTTATACTAAACATTTTATGATATGAAATATTTCATATAAATAAATATTATATTCTCTATTATTGAATGAATAACCAGCGTACCTATCACCACATCATTTTTGATATCCACCTCATATATTGTGATAAAATATAACCTTCCTTTCTACCTCGAGGGTTATTGTTGTATATTTTATCTTAAAATCCATATCTTAGGGAATTATCTCACATAATTCCTATGTTCCTTATTGTTTAAATACCGCACTATAGGAATAGTATTGACTGGAACATTCATTTTTCTCATCCCAATCAGTGCATTTATTCAAATCCATTCCACAATAATTTGCCTCAGGACCCTCTCTTCCACATTTTATGCATCTCTTGGGTCCCTTTAGATGATTCACATGATCCTTGTTCCCACACAATTGAGATGTGGGGTATTGGGTATTCATTCTTTCATGTTATTTATATGTTGATCCTCTTGTACTAAACTCTATTTTCCTCTTTTTATATCTAATTCCATGAGACAACTAAGACTCAAAGCTCTCCATCTCAACCATTAGGGAACATTGTACAATTTCTTCATAACATTGAAAGTATCAAAACATGATGGATTTTCAAATACATGGGTTTAATTAAACAAATAAAAGATCCACCTTTACTTCAGTGTTCTTGAAAAACATGTAGGTATATCACTCATGTCGTGTAATGTTTCCCAAATACTTCATGATGGATTCATCTTCATTTTTCTTCAGTTTGAGGAACTCCATCTCCATCATCAGATGGATATTTCACTGTAATTATTTACTGAAGTATATTTTCCTTCCACCCTTGTCCATCCATGGAATCAATTTTTTCCTTAGAATTTGTGTTTTTTATTATTAACCAACACTGATGAGCTTACCCATCAAGATGATATAATGCAGGTATGACTTTATCTTCTTCTGAGATGTAAATTACATATAATTAATCCTCAATGCAGATAATCCATAGTTCTAAAATGATATAATTGGATGATCCACTAAACATAGTAGGTCTTCTTGGCGTGAAAATATTTGACCAGAAATTAATCTCTATTATGGGAAGGAGGGATTTTCACATGATTAATGTTATTATTTATAACATGAGACAATTTAGATTGTACTTCCATGAATTTCAAAGTTCCCATTCCCTTCAGGTTTAGAATCTCATTAGGGAATCATCACATTTCCTATCACATTGATTATTGTCATAGTTTCTCATATTTTATTCCATTAATTAAAAAAAATTATGGGGATTGAATAATTATCTAATGATCATATAAAAAGAAAAATATCAATATAGATGTAATAACAAATAAATTGAAATTATATCTAAACTTCTGATTCCCTAAGTTCAGGCATGATTATCCATGCTGATAAAATTATCTCTTGGGTTATTACATAATATTTCAAGTACAAATGCCCAAAAAAACTAACCTATGATCTATTATGAACTATAGATAACCTATCCATTTACACCTATTATTATTTGATTTTAATCATAATCATCCATGAAATACAAACCACAAGTCAAAAGGTATAGTGTATTTGGGAGACTAGGTACATAATTAGAAAAGTTTAAAATAAAATAAAACATATTTTTTTAATATTCATAATTTAATCCTAACATTATTATAGATTCTATATCTTCATAGGATAACCCGAGGAATACCTAAAAAATTAATTTCCTAAAAATCATAATAACAGAATAAACATAGGAATAAAAATAATTCATAACACATGAGTTAGAAAATATTACAAAATAAGAAAAAATGAATCGATCATGAATTAACATATATAATCATAAAGCATATAACATGGAATCATATGGAATTATTATAATTTGGAAAAAAACAACAAATGATATGACTTAAACATGACTCAATGATAATATGCAAGACTATATCACATGGTGAAAATATTCGAATAATTGATTAGGTTTACTTCTTAATCCTATACATGAAATATCATGACGCTAAAAATTAACCAATGTATTCAAGTAATATCTAGGTGCACCCATCAACACATGTTTATTCATATGTGTTTCACATAAATAATCAGACAATAGTAATAAAAATAAGGGTTACCCATAGAAATAAATGGGTAATCTAATCATTTCATAAGGCATTACCAAAAGGCGTATAATAATCGTATCCATGATAGAAGGAATTTAAATAATTATTAGACAATAATGAATTAAATATATGAATATATCATGAATAATGAAGTCCAACTGAAGTGAAGACAATTTAAATATTGGTTATGTTACCTTAAAAATGTGCCACTTAAGTGTGGTACTAAGGAAATGAATAAATAATCTTTAAAGGTGATAAATAAATAATTAATATCATAAAACCAAAAATAAACTAATTTTTTTAATAAAAAATTTAGTAATTTCATAAAAATATTGGTGTCTTAATGTATTTTATGTAGTGAACTTCATAATTGTTCTGAAGAAAGATAAGTTCCCTTTAATTTGGTTTTCATATTGAAATGAAATAAAAAGGGAGACTTATAAAACATGTAATTTCACATAATTGAAATGTTAATTGAGTTATATAAACAAGTGTGGAACATATACATATAATTTAAGAGAATTATATAATAATAGTGAAGAAATTCATTGGTTCAAACAAAAATAATGTGCATCCTAATAGAAATATGAACATTTAAAGAGATCCCTTGCCTTATGTATGAATGTGTTCTGCACTTGAACTTAATGTAATGGATAATCAAATTGTAGTCATTAATTACTCACATAATAAACTATTATAAATTTTTCGTATTTATTATAATTCTATTAAGTTCATTTATTACCATTTCAATGAGTTATAAATTTCAATTTTGTCATTTGGGGAGCTTTCATTTCATGATTCTATGGTTGGTTCACCTATAAAAAAATATATAAGTTCATTTTAAATGGGAATAATTATCCATAAGGGAAATTATATGGTGATAATGAACATCCATATGTTTAAATTTTCACATATATTACTTGATATTCTGGTTTGGGTATGATTCATTTGATAAAACAAAAATGATAATTGTTTAGTTGATTTTGGAAGTTTTTATGATCATCGCCAACTAGTCTAATTTTATTTTATATTATTTATATATATTAATTCCATACTAAGTAATAAGTTATAATATACATATAAAATTATTATTTAACTATAATAATGGTTTTATGACCAGCCTTAATGTTGATAATGAAAAATAAAAAATCATTATCAATTGAGATAGTTAATTGTCGTAATTTGGACAATGATTTGATTTCTTTGAATAAGAGGATAAGAGAAAATTGGTGGATATAATATATTCATCGACATTCCAAGAATCAATTTCCACTAAATAGTTACCTGAACCTAGTTAACCACTTGTCCTCCAGAACATCTCCCTAAACACCAGATGTTGCCGATAATTAGCGGGGCCTAGGGTGTCTCAATGGGGAGATAGTTTCCCCACAGATCCATGTATGCATACTGGTAAACAATATATAATCTATAGAGTAATCTTAATAATAATTATACATTATAAAAAGTAAATAAACAAACAATGCAATATAAATTAGGAAATAGTGAATGAATTTTATCGTTAATGGATTCAATAATATTGATCTCCATGTTATTATTCTATAAAAATGTAGTGTAGGGGAATACGGGTACAATCATACAATACATGCTATAAAAATGTAGAAAAGATTTAAAAACTACTACTTGGAATCTCATGCATAGGATCGAACCTCTACCCCAAACTCCATCCTATGCATTAAGTAAATCATGAATCAGAAGAATCACTCATCACTTTATCCCAACCCATGATCATAAAGTCTTCTATGTTGCCAAACAATGCCCAATCTGGGTGTAAGATATAAATTTAAGTATGATGGCACCTATAGTGTCTTGGTCCTTCCAGTTCATGCTATAAACTACATAGTATTATTGAATACATAATGAATAGAGAGAAAATATATATATAAACTTCATAACCTTTGGTATGGGTTCCTAAATGGAAACATATCCCATACAACCTGCAACTTCCTTACCTAGATCCCTTAAAATAGGTACTTGTGAAATAATAATATATATACAAGGGCCAATAGTAAACTAGTCTTACTGAGAGAGGCATACCCCCAAGCATGTGCTCTATCTTGGTGTCTAATTCACATGTAATTATTCAATATTCTAGTAAAATGAGGATGAAGAATCTCATGTTCATATAAGAGATAATAATAATAATAATAATTAAGGATTTATCTCATATTAACAACTAATCAATCAATCCATAAAATCTTGGGTTGCAATCCTGATCTTACTAATGATGGTCTAAACAGAATTCCACGTGTCTCTATAGGAACATCCAATATAACCCCATACCATTGTGTCTGTCCAAGGTGACTCATATGGTGTCCCATGAATAAATGAAGGCACGGTGACTCTATGTCCATCCATTGTATCTCGTATAGGTGAATAAGTACCACCCAAGGCATGGTGTATCCATATTTCCAAATGTGTTTATCCATGGTTGCTCCCCTAGGGAACTAGTATCAATCACAAGTGTAAGAAACTACCTGTGAAGTTTGTACCTAGAAATCCAAAGCATGTCTCTCAGCACATAGAGTAGTGAAAAACCAATAATAGAGATTCCATCCATGGGGTCCTTAATACAAGACCCATTTTCTCTCCAAACCCATATAAAGTTAGCCATATCAACAAGAACATGATATAAGGAAATGCATTTATATAATAACATTTTGTCACATAATTTATCACAAACCACATTCTTATGAACACAACCGTCTATTAAATTTAATCCCACAACAATGGATCAACTTTTTATTAAGGAAAATGGAATTAAACAAGGGAACCTTGGAATGAGTTATAAGAAAAAAATCATAAAATATAAAAAATTACATTTCATCATTTACATTAGAATAACATTATCTAGAAATATTCGTAATGCATCACATATAATTAATTCCAAAAAAAACTAGTGAATAAGCATTAAGAACTATCATAAGATATGGATACAAGGAAAGGGACATGGAATTAACATGCCTCTAATCACATGTCATCAATGGAATCTTCTAAAATCAAGATCACATGATTGAACAACAATGGAACTATATTTCAATCCAATCCCCATATTAAGAAACCAAAATTAAATGAGTCAAGAGAACCTGACACATGGAATGACATAAAATCAAACAATGGAATAGTACATGAAGTATAAACATAAAATTAGCCTACAAAATAGTTAAACCTAAGGCATAAATATTTCAATATAAATTATCAATCATGATCATTTAAATATTACATGTGAGGCATGTAGTTCATGGTATTGTCTCATCATTCACCATTTATATCAATTGAATTTATCAATTAAGGCCATAATACATGGGAAAAGCACACACCCAAGGTGATTATTTGCCATTAATACATAGGTTAAATAGTCTACTTTGGACGAAACACCCAAAGGGGGGACCGAAGACCACGAGAATACCCTTGTATGGGTTTCTATGCATACTAGTATCACTACAGACATGGAAACCCATTATAAATACTTCAATATGAAATAATGGGGTCATGAAAGAAGGCTCTGGTGAGCGGTATAATGATGTGATGTCAAACAGACTACGAAATTAGTGAGAAAAAAGAATAAGAACCCAAACTCATTTTTGTTACATGACACATGTCCAATAACAATCCTTGATTCAACCTAAAATGGTATAAATTAAAGGATTTATCAAAACCCCCAAAATATATCAAATGGATGTTCACCAAAATAGTGCAATAGATAATTGAGAAACTTAGATGTAATGGATTGTGGAAGGTAAATCTTACCCAGACGAGTCTATAGAATTTGATGGTGAAAGAAATAGATCAAAAATCTTGGAGGAAATAGAAACAAAAATATAGTTGGATAAGTGGGTTCATGCACCTGTAGGAGAGGAGAAAGTCTATAAGGGAAATATAAATAAGAAAAAAAATCCTTAAATCATTAATAAAGTCTAAAATGATAAATTTACTTTTGTTTTCACTTCACATAGTTTGGACAAACTATACACAAACTATGCATAATGCTCTATTTCACTAGGGCACATCACATAGTTAGACACATAGTTTGAATAACAATGCACAAACAATAATAAACCACACAATCCGAAACATGCAATAGGCCACGTGGGATGCGCCCTGGAAAAATGGTTTTAAACAAATTATGTGGCCTACTCTGTTTATTCCATTTTGGTGATTTGGGATTCAAAAAAGCTCATGACCCCCCCTAAACCTCCTTTAACCTCTCGAGAAAATTTTTTTGGGTCATTTAAAATAATTAAAACAAAAATTAAATGGCTTGTACCTTTGAATAAATCCATTATGTTAGAACCTTTAGTCTTTAAACTAACTTGTCTCCTAGTTTCCAATCTAAGGTTTATAGAACGTCCTATGTGAAAATAACTGGTCACAAAACATGTATATTGACCTCCCACGCCCATGACTCATTCTAAACACGTTAGTGCTACCATAACACATAGACCAAAGGAACTAATCCACCTCAAAGAACCTCATTCTATGATCTTTGATATGAATCAGACGCTTCTCTAAGGGCGCATCCACTTCGATCTCGATATCCATGGGATCAAATGAATGATATGTGTCTAGATAATATTATTTATGCTGATAAATATTGGAAGACAACATTCATGGAATGGTACATATGATGTAAAAATAAATGATAGGATATCATTCCAACACTTTCTACTAACTCAAAAGGTAAGACATATCGAGGTGATAACATTCCATGTCTCCTGATTCATTTATGACCCAATCAAGGTGATACACATAGAAAGGCCCGATTCCCACCTCTAACCCAAGAGGTCGACAATAACGATTGGTATTGGACTTGTACCTAGACAGAGATATTTCCATATGTTTCTAAATTAGTTGATCTTTCTCTGAAGACTCTTAAATGAGATGGGGACCTTGTAGAGATTCATCAACTACCCAGAGCTAGCATAGAGTTGAGAGATATGGCATACCATAGAGGGACTCATACAGAGACATCTAAATTCTATCCAGAAATCTGTTACTGTAGGAAAACTCAACCATAGGAATATGACATTCCCCAGAACCACCAGAAACTAGGATACAAGTTCATATCATATCCTCTAACACCTAAATCGTGAGCATAGACTTTCCATTAGTCTGATCATGATATTCAGTACTCAAGAGAACCTGATAAACTAGTTACTTTTAAAACCCTTCCCTGAACAATGATGTGAACTAGGAATATTGTTTCAAAATGATAGAACAAGGTACTCTATGAAGTGTCACTATCTCCTAGATATAAAGCCTACCTAACTCTTTAATAGTGTCTATCTCTCGAATAGGTAATAAGTAAATGAATTTGGTCAGCCTATCAACAATCACCCATAATTTATCTCTACCTTGAGGATATATCTGAAACAATATCATGAAGTCCTTGGTGATGTAGTTCTATTTAAACTCAGGAATGAATAGAAGATGTAGATGTCATGCCCCGACCCGAGAAGCCTTGGAGTTGGTGCATTAATAATCATGGTGTGTAATTTTTTTAAAAAAATAAATTCTTAAGAATTACACATCTTGTTCCATATAAGGGAACATTGTGTTTTAGGTTCCTGAAAACTAGATACAATTATTACAATCATTAAAATGCTATATAGAAAATACTCCACAAAGCAGCTACCATAGTGAAACTCAAATCTTCTAAACCTGTAAAAATGAATTGAATGCATAGGGTGAGCATACGAAGGCCCATTAAGGGGGTTTTTAAAATATAATATTTCAAATAAAACCTTTTAAAAACATTACTTAAAAAAAGTATTCATACGACATTTTCTTAATGAAAACTACAATACATGAAGCATAACATAATAGTTTTCGATGAATTGGAAGTGATGTTTTTATGGAACATTAACATGGCTACAATAAAACACGTTCCAATCATAATCATGCTTATAAAAAATGTATGGTGAGAAGTGCATTATTCAAGAGTTAATTAGACAATGCTAAGTGAATTGTGAAAGGGTGCAGGTACATAATTTACACATATAAAAAAGTACAAAATCAGGGTTGCTCATAAAAAAAGTCACTATTAATTTTTCACATAATATTCACATCATAAAATAACTAGTCAACTACCATAATTCTTTTAAAAATTTAGGAGATGGGTGCTGAATAAACATCATTCCAAGTGCATTTACTTCTTATGATACTCTTATGTACATGATCTTAACCATGCATATTCTCCAGTTGAATACACATGGGGTGAATTAAATACTACAAACATAATAAGGGTATGTATAATTCTAGATTGTGCCAATGCCTCGTGCCATGACCTAATTTGAATCATTAGTACTATAAATTCATTGTGGGACTTTCATTAAACGGTCCCCAACCCCTAGGGCTTTCATTAACTAGTCCCCTACCCATAGGGATTTCATTAAACAGCCCCCAACCCATTATACATTGATTCCAATACATTCCTCATTTTCCCGACTAAGGTCGTATATTAAAAGTGTCCCATACCAATTTGAATATTTAATTTCTCATTTCATATTATTGATGGTTTCCCATACCAATTATAATAAATCCTATATTTTTTTGATGAATTATGATGTCATGGGAGTAAAAATTTAGATAAAAAATTCCTCAATGACATGCATTAACTAATAAACATTCTTTTCACATGTGATAATGATCAAAACAAATAAGAAATGAATGGACAAGGTTTTCACATAAAATGATAATTAATTAATTTTAAAATCCATGATTCATGGTAATGGAAACTTAATAGAAATACATGTCATTTAATACAGTAATAAATTTGTCAGTGAACATGAAAATAGACTAAATCATAATTTTCGATTAAATAATAGAAATTATTGCAGTAGGTTGATCATGCAATAAACCATTAAGTTATCATAGAATGATTACATGACTCTACCCATCCTTGTATCCTTAAATATATTTTTCTATATTATTGTATACTTATAAACATATATTGGTTTGGAAACTCAGGATTAATACTTACTAAAATATTAAAAGTATTAATTGCAACAAAACATTAAATCAGTCCTATTATCCATCACATGATATTAGGGTATGTAAATCCTATATATATATATCCATATCCACAATGTTTATGTACGATCTTTACATAACTGAGACAAGGTGTAGTGATCCCTTACAATTAATGAATACTTCATAATATTATTTAATCTCGAATATCATTTGATTGAAAACCAAAACTCATGTTAGGTTTAAAGTACATAACCATGTGGATATACATATATAAAAACAAATGTTGTGAATAATAAATACAAATCCATTTGAACCAAAATCATAATTCACGTCCAAATCTTTATTTAATGATTAAAAATCATGTTTAAAAACATAAAAGAGATTTGGCTTGAATTATTTGTATATGTCTTAATATACACTAAGTGTATGTTCAGTTTTTCAAAATCAAAAAACATATTAAATGAACCCTTTTATCAACCAGAGAATATTAATACCCACAAACTTTTAATATTATTAAACTGTATATACATATAAATAATTGAAAGGGTTTTTCACTTCACAACCACACAATAACTGTTCACATCAGTTATGCACCGATAAACAACATTTTGAAATCCTTAATATGTTTATGATGGAATATATATATATATATATGTATGAACAAATACATATTTGTATATAAAAATTGTGTATATATAAAGTTTTTCACAAGAAAGACAAAGCATAAAAAATAAAAATCCTTACATGGATTCCGATTCTTGGATATACTAAGCAAAGAAGCAGAAGTGGGATATGAAATACCCTCAACATCAAGTATAACGAAACCTAGAGGTTGAAAAACACAAAAATAAAACACCATAAGGCAGTTCAGAACACAACCATATATTGATAGAGGAAATTGGGTTCGCTGGTGTGTATAGATATATACACTCAATGAAGTATTCCCAAAAATCTTTTTGGAAATAGTAGTGATTAAAAAACAAACAAATCCTATGTGAGATCTGATTCATACTAAAAAAGTGATTCATACTAAAAAAGTGGAAGATTCCAAAAGTTCCATTGATTTTTTGATAAAATTAACAAAAGAAACAGATGTAAATCTCACAAATCAGACTGAAAAAAATGGTATTTGAAAAATTTATCATAGTAATTTTAATTAATAAACCATATTCTAAAGTGCGACAATGAAATCAGTAGAAGAACAAACAAGATTTAGACACCAAATGTTGATGGAAAACAGGGATTAAGAAGTGTGGATAGGACTCAATTAGATATTGAAAAACAATAGTGACAAACATCAGAGTTAGATCAAATTGAATACCAACCTATAGGATTTGGTAAACTCTAACGAGAAGGTCAGAGACCTAATCACATCCACACTTAAAACCTGGACTTCACGGTGGTCGAACCATGGCAACGCCGTTCTCGGCTCCATCTCCAGCCAAAGCGCGACTCCAGATCAGCGCCTCTTCGCATTGCGACCAGACTGCACTCACTATGGCCCACTTTCACATACCATGGATTCCCCTCCCTTGGTGTCAGCTCAAGATCCCTCGCAGCTTCCCTCTGAAACTCTCTACTTGGCTCTCTCTACATCGTGTCGCTACTCCCCCACCTATAAAACCCCAAATCCCTTTACGAGATTCTTTTTTTTTAAATAAATATATTTTGTTAATATTATATGTTTATCATTATTTATTTAATCAAATATTATATTGTCAATAATTTTTTCAAAAAAAATACAAAATTTTAATAAAAGTAATAATCTATTAAAAATATTTTATCAACACATTTTTTTTAAAGTAAGAGTTTTTAACATTAAATTCATTTATAAAACACACACACACATATATAGATATAATATTATAAAATTAAAATGTTATAAATTTAATTAATAATTGAAAATGTATTATCCTGAAAATCCAAATAATAATTATCAAAATTGTTAAAAAATATTTGGAATTTTGAGACTTTAAAAATGTATATAATTTAATAAAACATTAATCTAATAAAAAATTATAATCTAATAATTATTACTATATATATATATGTGTGTGTGTAACACCCCAAACATCCACGGTACACTTCACTTTGAATAATACAGTAGCGTGTGTTGTACGCAACTTTGAGTTATAACACACCACAACCAATCAAACTAGCCTTTATGAATAGTAATACCCACTTTTTGAAATTTTATAAATTTTATCTTTCAAAATGGATTCATTTTTGGATTTTTAATATCAAAATTATTTTAGGGTGAAATTTTGGTGCTTTTCGGATAACTTTAATATTTTGATGAATAGTAAAAATTAATAAATTTTAATTAAAAACAACTTTTTTAATCGAAATAATTAATAGTGATAAATTATGAATTTGAGTTGTTTTAAAGTATATTTAGAATATATTTTTACCATTTAATACAATTTTGGTCATTAGACGTAATTTCACTTTTAAACCAGACATAAACAAGTGTCAATCTTTTGATAGTTATTATTTCTTAAAAACACTCTATTTGTTTTGACAACGGGAATTAATTTTTTAATTAATTAATGAAACTTATATGTTTTGAATTTGGTAAAATAGACATATTTTTTTAATTCTTAATATCAAATATATCTTAGGCCTAATTTTTTGTATTTTTCTGAAATCTTTCAATTTTTGATGAATAGTGAAAAATAATGAGTTATAGTTTATAACCGAATTTTTATTTAAATAATTATTTATTTTATTTAAATTTAATTAAGGTCAAAATAGATACATAATACCTATATATGTTCGATGTAATTTATTGACGTTCGTTTAGAATAATTTTAGATATATAAATATTTTATTGAACTTTTCACCGTCTTTTACCCACCTCCTAGGAGAATTTGGAAATTTACATAAAACTTAATTTTACCGATTCTGTGAGTGGGATTTCCAAAATCCGAGAGACACGGTTAATATCAAGGAGTAAAATGTTGTTCAATAAAATAAATTTTTTTTGTGAATAGTAACTTTTTACTTTTATTTACCACGGTTAAAAGTAAATAGGGTGATTTAGGGTAAAAATGATATTAATATTACCCTAAAATATGTCCTATTTGTATTTTACAAGTGTATCTCGACCAAAAACAACCTTAAGAATAAAATATTATCATTTAGGTCCACTTAGATTAGATTAGGACATTTATTATTATTTAATTTAAAGAAGAGTTAAAAAAGTTAAAATCAAAGATTAATAACTAAAACATTTTTAATATAGGGTTTTACATAAGATAAATTCGATTATAAATATTAATTAGAATGATAAAAAGATTTCCTACATCATGGTATTTTATTTATAATTTTTAGACATTATATAAATAAATTTATTTATGACACAATGATGATGCAGTAATTACCTTATTCATGAAAGAATAAAATAAATGATATTAAAAATATTAAAATAAATATAATTTCAAAATTTTTATGACATACACGAATTTTTCTAGGTGAATATGACATGTTAGGATTGATTCAATGTATTGTGTTTGAAGTAATCATGTTTTTATTATTTTAACAAATAACAAATACCAAATTGTGTCAAAATTGACATAAAATTGTTTTTAAAAAAAATATTATATTATTAATAGATATAACGGTCCTAAAAATCTAAGGTTTGGCCAAAAGACTTATATAATAATATATATGACATTAATGAACCAATTGGGGTCTATTGATAGTATATAGTATGTTTATTAACCATATACTGTAAGAATACAAGAAGACACGGTAAAAGTTAAATTATTTAACTTAGAGCAAAATCTAAATGATAAGGTTAAAATGGTAACCTAAACTTGTCTAACACCTATTGGTTGAGTTTTGTTCGACCTATCCCCACCTTAGACTTTAAATAATCAACTTTGGAGCCATTAGAAACCAAATATTAATTTATTATAAAATAATATTTTAAGTTTTTCCTAAGGTGCCCTTCACCCCTCTTATAAAAGGGCACTCCCCCTTCTCTCTAATTCACACCTTCTAAGCCATTTTTCTCATCCATCTCCTGCCCAAATACCCTCTAAAATATCCTCCATTAAACCTATAGGCCTTAGTGTGATCATAAAGCCAACCTATGGAGCCCTTTTGATCAAATCCAAAGGAAGAACCCGAAGAAGAGGAAATGCTTTCACCGCCCTCTTTCAAGTTCCTTTCTTCTTCCACTTCCTTTTTCTTTGTTGTTTCCATTATAAAATAATAACTCCAGTATATTCTATATATTGTGATGTTATTATAATTATGGTACAACCAAATTCATTATTCTCTACACCCTTTGAATGACATGTCACCATACGTGTGTACGTACGGCTTACCGTCTCCACGTCGTGGTGTAATTGTTATTCAATACATTATTAATTGGATGGGTATAATAATGATGTGTATTTGATTTAAATAATAAATATAACATGATAATTAATCTGTATATATTATATACCATCCAATTATATATTATATTAATATCAAAAGAATGATATTTTCTCTTGTGCGTACGTTCGGATTACCGTCTCCACGACACGATGAGATTCATTTCCAAGTTTAACATTCATCGACGATTATAAAAAAAATATTACTAATAAGTATATAATATATGAAATAATAAATCTACTGGAGATATATATATTTATATATATAATTATTTATGTACTTACATATATCTTATTCACTTACTTCCGTTCAATACTATATGAAAACCGAAACAACGTTTATGCGTACGTACGGACTACAGTCTCCATAAACGGTGTTTTCTATTTAATATTTACGTCTATTATAAATTTTTATGTTCTAAATATATATATGATAAATAAATCATTTTTTATATTCTGGAAGTATTTAAATCATGATCTAAGTGATACAATCAAGAATAACAAGTTAAAACACGTACAATAAAGAAAGTGATTATTACACGAATTATTAATATAACATGGATATTATTATTAAATGGGTAGTATAATTTCATAAATGAATAATGTATGATATCATAAATATTAATATGGTTCTGGTATAATTTAATTACATAATATAGTCTTCATACAGGAGGCTAAACTTACCCTCGACTAAAGCAAAGTGCAAGGTAAGGGGTTTTTATCTCACTCCTCATTCCCGTGAGATTCATGCCATATTGACACTATTACCTTTTGTGTGGTGTATGTACATCCCATAATTGTATTATTTGTGTAATACACTTTAATTTATGTGTATTTACATATTCATTGAATTATACCTCTTTTCATGGGGTGTATGTTTCGTTAGTTACCAAATTAGTAAGTGTTAATTTCACAATCTCTTTATTATCCGAAGTTGTTTTTACGTAAGTATCTACTGGGACATATTTATTATCCATGTCCATGTTTTATGAAAGAGGTTTCAAATGGATTCATTTAGGGTATTTTTTAATAAAACATCATTTCAAATGTTTTAAATATTTATTCTTCTAAATCTTTCTCATTTATGTCCATGTCTTCAAAATGGGTTTTAAGTATTTATTTATATGGACATGAATGTTTTTAAAATGTTAATTCCTTTAAAAAGTTTTAAAGTGGTATGGGGAACTTTGATTCAGAAATGTATTTAAATGACTTCTTTTCCAAATTGTGTGACTTTTAAATGTTTTCATGAAAAGGGGTATTTCTCTCAAAGAGTCTTACAAATCATTTTCATCAACGTCAAAATCCTTTAATAGATTTTAAACTTGTTTTGAAGTTGATTTATCATAATACAAATCTTCCATATTGTGTTGAAGGTTTTGTGATATGTTTGACTATGGATGTGATATTTTTATACCATTCATGGTTTATGGGTAATTTATTGACATTTTGTATGCTAGTTTTAATAAGAATGTTTATGTTATGTTTAGACCTTTTCATATGAGGAATGCATTGGACTTAGTAAGTGACGGGTGGAGGCCTCTATAGCTCCTCGATGCATCGGTAGGTCTCATGAGACAAACTAGTGTCTTGGCATGATGCCTTGACAAAATCTTATTTGTAGTCTTGGCACGAGGCCTTGGCTATGTGGTTAGGATAGTCTGGCATTATGCATTCCATCGTTATGAAAGTGGTTATTGATATTGCATTTGATTATTCAACTAGTAGAATATCCATGTGAATAAGTAAATGGCATTATTTCGTTTTATCTTTGCCATATTATGCTGAAGATCATGATTAAAAGGCTTTTTTTAGTTATACATTGCCTTAAATGTTTATGTTTATTTATGAAAGTTTCCGCTATATTATTATCCTTACTGAGCATCTGAGTTCACCCCTTTCTATGTTTTATTTTTCCCAGGATTCCAGGAAGTGTATTGTGATTTATATGCAGGGTTAAGAAAAGGTAATAATGACGTTCATAAAGGATTATTTATGTTTTTTTATGTTATGAAGTGTAATGTAACATTCATGTATGTAATCTATTTTCCATGATTGCTAAACTGATTTGTCCTTCGGGACTTGATTCCTTGTAATCATTCCAATGTATTAAAATAATTTACTGACTCTGGGTAACTAGGGTCGGGCCGTTACAGTTGGTATCAGAGTAAGTTTAGCAATAACCTTGGAACCTAGATTTAGATAAACTCTGATTAGATCACATTACCCTAAGATAGACTTTGAGGATTATTATAGAAGAACTTCCTAGAATTTTGGTATTGTAGTGATTTTGTGAGTTTTCCGAGCAATAAATCTCTATCTCTATATGAGCAGGTAGTGGCGGATCTGGCATAGATGTACCTAGGGGTAAAACCCAAAAACACCGCTTTGAGCTAGACTCGAACGGGAACTGGTGCACATCAACGGTCCTTGCTGCACTCTTAGTTACAACACTCCCGAGAGATATTCTTAGGATAATTCTCATTTTCTTTACAAACTGATTTGAAGGGTTTATGAGTATATACCTACTCAAAGAAAACATTTTTGTGATTATGGATTATATCCATAAACTATTCAATTTATGTTAGGTATTTTACATGTTTTGAATTATGAATTGTGATTCATAAATTGACTTAGTGTATGCCATTGTTTAGAAATAGCGCCTAGTTGAAGGAATGTGAACTTCAGAAATATGTATGATCCAAAGAGTAAGAAGGGTCATATCATTCATGATATTAAGAAAACATTTAGAAAGTAAATATTCTCCCATGTATTATCATCAATGAAAAAATAGTATCAAATGATCAGTAAAGAACTCTCTGAATCCTATGGCTTTGAAGGGAAGTGAGAGAAGAAAAGGATGGTAGAAAGAAATATGGATAAAGGGAATAAGGGAAAGAAGGATTTTCCAATATGTGATAAATGTGGAATGAATAACCTTGGTAAATGATTGAAGGGAATGTGAGTTTTTTTAAGTGTGGAGAAAATGGACGCCAAGTACGTGATTGTGAGGGTAAGAAAATGTTTTCAAATGTACAATGCTTCATCTGCAAGGAGTTGGGACACTACGCAAACCAATGTCCAAATCATCAGAGTATGCACCAAATGATGGTATTGGATAATAATAAAGTTATGATACTACCACAGATGAAGAGGAATGACTAGTGTTCTTATGTTTTTATTAAAGAATTATTTCATTTGAGTGTTGTATCAAAGATGTACTGGTTATATGAATTATGGAGATAAATAAGGATTGTACTACAGTACTATTTTATTGAGGATTTGAGATATTCTGGTACTATGAAAAGTGACTCAACAGCAAGTTAAACTTTTTTTTTGAAATACATGGTTGAAGGAAAGGTAATCCTTAATATGGTCTTGATACTAAGGTAGTAATTTTGGAATAAGAGATGGTTGATTTGGATGAATTATATTGGATATTATTGACTACCTTGGCACTGATTAATGGTTTGTTTATTTCATCATTGTTGGAATATTCAAAGTTTTTGGATATAAAGAATATATCTAATATTCTATAAGGAATAAGGGAGCATGAATGTAATCAATAAAGTTTTATGGTAATTCGGGGTGTTACCATATTTTAAAACAATACTTGATGAAGGTGTTCACATGCTATTACGTGAAAAAAGGGATCTTCAATGTGTTTACCTACATTATAAATTTGGGACTTTGAGTTTGGGAAGAAGTATTTTGGATAAGTCTAGTTTGAGATTATTTTTAGATTTCCATAAAAAAGGACAACCCGGAGGTTGGGCGGAAACCCGTCGTGTCCGGCAAGGCCGCAAGACTTGAACCCACAACCGAAGGGCGAAAAGGGTGTATCACCTACCACTAGCCCACATGATGTCCTGGATTGAATAATGTAGTTTTTTTAAAGGGTCTGATATGTGAATTATAAATTCATTATTTTTGGAACCCTATACGATTAGGATAAATAGAATATATATATATATATATATTTTAAATCTTTTAGAGTGAAAGATTAGTTTGTAGTAGGAATTAGTTGAAGGATGAAACTCTACTTGTCAAGTATATATAAATACACACACACACATATATATATATATATATATCTCCTCTTATTTTATGGATAAATTAATTATTAAACTTTAGGGAAGGGATCTCAAAACCAAAAATGTGTTATCCTAATAACTTACGTTTTGTTGAATCGATGGTATTTTAAATCATCATAAATTGGTGGCTTTGAGGCCCACAATTCTACAATTGTTTGTGATTGATGACCTCAATCACTCACTATAAATGTTTAAGTTTTTCCTCCAATTATGTGTCTCTAATTGCAACCAATGTTCTCCTAATCGAGATCATAATTTTTCGGTGACCCTTTCATTTCTCTTTTCCTCTTATAAAGACTACATTTTATTAACCTATTTTCCGATGTGGGTTTTCCCACAAAGATATTTTCTATTTTCAACCTTTTATTTTTGAAGTACAATATAAAATTATGAGGATGTAATTTATTGAAGGAGGGGAGAATGTATCACCCCAAACTTCCACGGTATGCTTCACTTTGAATAATACATTAGCGTGTGTTGTACGAAACTTCGAGTTATAGCACACCACAACCAATCAAACTAGCATTTATGAATAGTAATACCCACTTTTTGAAATTTTATAAATTTTATCATTAAAAATGAACTTCATTTTTAGATTCATAATATAAAAATTAGCTTAGGGTGAAATTTTGGTGCTTTTCAGATAACTTTAATATTTTGATGAATAGTGAAAATTAGTAAATTTTAATTAAAAACAACTTATTTAATCGAAATAATCAATAGTGATAAATTATGAATTTCAGTTGTTTTAAAATATATTTAGAATATATTTTTACCTTTTAATACAATATTGGTCATTGGACATAATTTCACATTTAAACCAGACATAAACAAGTGTCAATCTTTTGATAGTTATTATTTCTTAGAAACACGCTATTTGTTTTGACAACGGGAATTAATTTTAAATTAATTAATGCAACTTATATGTTTTGAATTTGGTAAAATATACATCATTTTTTAATTCATAATATCAAATATATCTTAGGCCGAATATTTTGTATTTTTCTAAAAACTTTCAATTTTTGATGAATAGTGAAAAATACTAAGTTATAGTTTAAAACAGAATTTTTATTTAAATAATTTTTTATTTTATTAAAATTTCATTAAGGTCAAAATAGATACATAATACCTATATATGTTCAATGTAATTAATTGATGTTAGTTTAGAATAATTTTAGATATATAAAAATTTTATTGAACTTTTCACCGTCTTTTACCCACCTCCTAGGAGAATTTGGAAATTTACATAAAATGTAATTTTACCACTTCTGTGAGTGGAATTTAGAAAATCCAAGAGACAAGATTAATATCAAGAAGTAAAATTTGGTTCAATAAGATAAAAATAATTTTTGGTGAATAGTAACTTTTTACTTTTATTTAACATAGTTAAAAGTAAATAGGGTAATTAGGGGTAAAAATGATATTAATATTACCCTAACATATGTCCTAATTCTATTGGACAAGTGAATCTAGACCAAAAACTAACTTAGGAATAAAATATTATCATTTAGGTCCACTTAGATTAGATTAGGACATTTATTATTATTTAATTCAAAGAAGAGTTAAAAGAGTTAAAATCCAAGTTTAATAACTGAAACATTTTTAATATAGGGTTTTACATAAGATAAATTCTATTATAAATATTAATTAGAAATATAAAAAAATTTCATACATCATGGTATTTTATTTATAATTTTTATACATTAAATAAATAAATTTATTTATGACACAATGATGATGCAATAATTACCTTATTCAAGAAAGAATCAAATAAATGGTATTATAAATTCTAAAATAAATATAATTTCAAAATTTTTAGGACATCCAAGAATTTTTATAGGTGAATATGACATGTTAGGATTGATTCAATGTATTTTGTTTGAAGTAATCATGTTTTTATTATTTTAACAAAAAACAAATACAAAATAGTGTCAAAATTGACAGAAAATAGTTTTAAAAAAAATATTATATTATTAATTGATATAATGGTCCTAAAAATATAAGGTTCGGAAAAAAGACTTATATAATAATATATATGACATTAATAAACCAATTGGGGTTCGATTGACAGTATATAGTAAGTTTATTAACCATATAGTCTAATAATACAAGAAGACACGGTAAAAGTTAAATTATTTAACTTAGAGCTAAATCTAAATGATAAGGTTAAAATGGTAACCTAAACTTGTCTAAAACCTATTGGTTGAGTTATTGTTGACCTATCGCCACCTTAGACTTTAAATAATCATCTTTTGAGCCATTAAAAACCGAATATGAATTTATTATAAAATAATATTTTAAGTTTTTCCTAAGGTGCCCCTCACCCCTCTTATAAAAGGGCACTCTCCCTTCTCTCTAATTCACACCTTCTAAGCCATTTGGCTCAGCCATCCCCTACCCAAATTCCCTATAAACTATCATCCATTAAACCTAGAGGCCTTAGTGTGATCAGAAAGCCAACCTAAGGAGCCCTTTTGATCAAATCAAAAGGAAGAACCCGAAGAAGAGGTAATGATTTCACCACCCTCTTTCAAGTTCCTTTCTTCTTCCACATCCTTTTTCTTTGTTGTTTCCATTATAAAATAATAACTCCAGTATATTCTACATACTATGATGTTATTATAATTATGGTACAACCAAATTCATTATTATATCCACCCTTTGAATGACATGTCCCCATACGTGCGTGCGTACGGCTTACCGTCTCCACGTCGTGGTGTTATTTTTATTCAATACATTATTAATTGGATGGGTATAATAATGATGTGTATTTGATGTAAATAATAAATATAACATGATATGTATTCTTTATATATTATATACCATCCAATTATATATTATATTAATATCAAAAAGATGATATTTTCGCTCGTGCGTACGTACGGATTACCGTCTACACGACGCGATGAGATTCATTTCCAAGTTAAACATTAATCGACGATTATAAAAAAAATTATTACTAATAAGTATGTAATATATGAAATAATAATGCTACTGGAGATATATATATTTATATATATAAGAATTTATGTACATACATATATCTTATTCACTTACTTCCGTTCAATAATATATGATAACCGAAACAACGTTTATGCATACGTACGGACTACCGTCTACATAAACGGTGTTTTCCATTTCATATATACGTATAATATAAATTTTTATATTATAAATATATATGATAAATAAATCATGTTTTATATTCTGGAAGTATTTAAATAATGATCTAAGTGATACAATCAAGAGTAACAAGTTAAAACATGTACGATAAAGCACTAGTGCAGAAAACGTTATTTACGTCGGTTATTTTTCATTTTTACGTCCGGTTTTAGCCGACGTTAATACGGACGACGTTATAAATAATGTTTTTTACGTCAGTTATTTAAAAACTGATGTAACAAACATAACATTGTGGTATTTATCACGTCGTTTAATTAATAACCGACGTGAAAAAACCGAGGGGGGTTTATAACGTCAGTTATTATATAACCGCCGTGATAAACTGGGGGGGGCTTTATCACGTCGGTTATACAATAACCGATGTCATAAACATGTGCGGGGGAGTTTATCACGTCGGTTATTTAATAACCGATGTGATAAAATCATGGGCTATGGTTTATCATGTTAGTTATTAAATAACCGACGTGCTAAACCAGTCCCGGGAGGGGTTTATCATGTCGGTTAATCAATAACTGACCTGATAAAAGGCCTGGGAAATGGTTTATCACATCGGCTATTAAATAACCGACGTGATAAACCATTTCCCAGGCCGTTTATCACGTGGGTTATTGATTAACTGACGTGATAAATCATTTCTCAGGTCCTTTATCACGTCGGTTATGAAAAAAAACGACATGATAAATACTTCTCGATTTCTTTATCACGTCGGTTATAAAATAACCGACGTGAAAGACAAAAAAATTTAAAAAAAATCCACTGCAGTCCTCTGCTCTCCCCTAAAATCAACCAGAAACCAAATCAATAATTCGTACCACAAAAACAGAGGGTGATCAAAACATGAACTAAATCAAATTTAAGCATTTACATTGATAACATATAAAACTTTCCCCACTTGATAGCCCCCACCCTCATGTATACCCCCTGTAAAGCCCTCCCCCACCCCATTGGAGCTCCCACCACACCCCTAGACTGCCCCCCGACCCCCTGGACAGCCCCAAACACCCCTTGACAACCCCCCACCCTCCTTAACAGCACCCCCTCACCCCCTCACCCCACTTGACAGCCCCCACCACACACATGGATTGCCCCCCGACCCCCTTGACAGCCCTAAACACACCTCGACAACCCCCCCCCCCACCCTCCTAAACAGCACCCCCTCACCCCACTTGACAGCCCCCACCACACCCCTGGACTACCCCCGACCCCCTGGCCAGCTCCAAACACCCCGGGACAACCCCCCCCCCCCCCACCCTCATTTATACCCCCATACCCTGGACAGCCCTCTCCCACCCCATTGGAGCCCCCACCACACCCCTGGACTGCCCCCCCCCCCAAACCCTCCTGAACAGCACTCCCTCACCCCCTCAACCCACTTGACAGCCCCCACCCCATTGGAGCCCCCACCACACCCCTGGACTGCCTCCCGACCCCCTGGACAGCCCCAAACACCCATCTACAACCCCCACCCTCCTGAACAGCACCCCCTCACCCCACTTGACAGCCCCCACCACACCCCTGGACAGCCCCCGACCCCTTTGATAGCTCTAAACACCCCGGGACAACCCCCCACCCTCATGTCTACCCCCCCACACCCTGGACAGCCCTCCCACACCCCATTGGAGCCCCCACCACACCCTTGGACTGCCCCCAACCCCCTGGATAGCCCCCAAACACCCCTCGACAACCCCCCCCCCCCCCACCCTTATGTATACCCCCCCCCCCACCCCACCAGACAGCCCTCCCAGACCCCTGGACACCCCCAACCCCACTGAACACCCCCCCAAACCCTTGAAACCCCTCCCCCCCAAAACAGAATTCATACCAGAAAAACCATCATAAGTAGACCAAAACATGAAGTAGAGAAAAATTAAACATTCACATATATAACATTCAAAACTTACACTGTCAACTTCAAAAAAAACTAAATCCAACCTAAATGACTACCAAATACACAATTACAATGACAATATTCAAAATTACATTTTACATTACAAACTACTAAAATTTAATCAAACCTGTAAAATAATTTGACCACTCCACTTGTAAGTGTTTGATGTCTTCAGCATTATAGGGTTGAGGGTCATCAAAAAGCTAAAAATGAAAAGGATAGTAGTTAACGTGTATAATGAGTAAATCAAATTGAAATATTATGGAAAAGTTTAAGAGGAAATCTTACCAGGTAAAAATTCACAATTGTCCCAGTTGTTATTATTTCATACATAAATATTAACATATAATATCCGCATTCGATGACGCCTTGTTGTTCATGACAATTCTGTTTGAATGAGTGTAAATTCAATATATTATTTTAATGTACTAAATCAAAAAGTAAAAATTATAAATGGATATCTACCTTCGCATTTACATATTTGATATTTGCATTCCTTTTCTTTGTGTTTTTTTGAAAGTAGGCCCATGCCCTGTTAGAAAATAATACTAATGGGGTAAATTTAAAATTCATTATAATATATAAAACAATTGAGAAATTGAAACTTACTTTTCCAATATATTCTTAAAACTTTCCCACACAACATCATGGACAGAGCATATCCAATAAAGTGCTTTCTCCCTTGGGAAAAAAACCCCTAACATCCAATGATCACTGTTAAAAGGAAATTTAACGTTAGTGGTTTTTTATGTTAAAAGATAATTAACTCTTTGAGAGAGATGTGTTTCATACCTCTCACAAAAAGGAATCATCCAACATTGTGTGACTATATTCTTTTCAAGTCTTTCAGCAATATAAAGCATTCTTTGTTCCTCATCCAATGCACATGCTTTAGGGGAAATCAGTTGTGGGTCCATGAATCCATATACATGTGTCAGCTCATTCCTCTCACAAATTTTATAAATATACCTAATAAAAAACAGACATAAGTATACATTTTTAATAAATATAATGTAGGGAAAAGGTGTTAAGACTTACATGGAAAAAAATTTCACCACGTTGATGCCCAACTTATCTCCAGTAACAAGCTCTATGATATCAGTTTTCATAATCCCCACATTTATTTCACGTCCACAAACATGAGCTTCCATTGGAAACTCATAATGACCGGCCAACAAATTTGAATATCTTGACAATATGTCAAGACTACTAGAATCTGTATCTGATGTCATAGCTATTTGTCTTTGTTGTTGTCTATACAGTATTACTTTACCTTTAAAGTATTCCTGTAAAAATAAATTGAAAAATATATTAGTTTTCAAATGATAAAACAACTTCAATAAAAAAATATAAAAGATATAACATTCATACCTCTATGTTAATGAGTCAAAGAAGTCTGGATGGCCAAATTAAAAAATGGCTGATACTATGTCCAACTGTCGCCACCTCATCTATGGGTAATGGTACCCGAGCTGATCTATCTATAATATCTTGTACAGTGACCCTCTGATTTTCTACCTCCAATTGTTGATGATGAACTGTATCTCCTATACAATATACCAACTCATATGCTACTATATGCTGTTGAGAATCATTAACATACAACTCACAATAAGTAGGAAGTTGCGGCGGAGGAGTAGGATAAAAAATGGGGTCAGCAGGCTGAGGTGGGGGAGTGGGAGCTACTGGCGGAGGTGGAGGATAAATAATGGGGTCTGCAGGGGGAGGTGGAGGAGTGGGAGCTGCAGTCTGAAATTGTCTTTGCATGTCTGCAAACATGGACAGAATCAACGCTATAATCTTGTCCTCCATCGTCGAATTAATATTATGAACTTCAGCCTCCAAGGATTCAATTTTTTTCTATAAACCCCCTCAACGTTTGAAGTTGAAGAACGTGGCAACACTTTTCTTACCGATACACCTGCCGGATATCCTCTTACACGACTAGGATGTTCGGGCCTTCCCAATGCTGCAGATAAAATATCTTCCCTCCAAGTATCTGTAAACGTCCCCTGTGAACTCTGCTCCTCAAGAGAGTCTTGTATTAATTAATTAAACATTTCTGTAATGATTTAAATTATATGAAGAAAATGGTTAACTTAAATAAATAAAATATATATCTTACAATCCTCTCAGCTACGATTCTCAATTCATCCGAAAGATATTGCCCTTTTTTTCCCTTCCGAGCTCTCTTCCATTTTTCATGTCTAGATGGAGGGGATGGAGGGGCCACCTCTCTAGAGCTTGAAGACTCAGATCTTAGTTGTTGAAATTTTTCCGCCATCATTTGTTCTTCTAATAATGCATACCCTCCCTGAGATAAACTATGAGGGTATACATTTTTATATTGGATCTCCTAATGAGATTTACGTGTTTTCTGTAAATTGAAAATAAGAAATCATTAACAAAACATTAATAAGATCATTTATCTAAGAAATCTTATAAAAGTTTACACTGCCCTTACCAAAAATGACTCTTTTCTTCTACTTTCAAAAAACTGTCTCCATGTGTCTTAATCTATAAAAGGATATATATGACATGGATTTTCATGACTCCTATGACTATAAATGAAATCAGATGAGAGGGTTGATTTGAAATCCCTCCATCTCCTGGAAGCCAACGATAAACATTTCTTCCTGACTCCTCCAGTGTCAGGAATATCAAATGTCATCTGATAAAGAAGAGGTTAAACATATTATATATACTAGAAATATTTAAAGAATATTCAAACAATAGCAAAAGATCTTACCAAAATCGTCTCCCATAACTAAGAGATTATCTCCTTATCCACACTTCTCCAGTCATCATACAGAATGCTTACTTTGATCTTATCCTGAGTTGCTACAAAAATCATAAAATCTTTTGCATTTGGACCTCTAGGAATATCATCATCATCAAACTCAACGACTATCCTCTGATCCTGCGTACGGGAAACTGATAATTTTGGTAAACGTGTGCACCCACGTTTACCAACCTTTGAACTCTTTGTTGTAATAGGAGAATGTGAATGTTACTCCCCATAGGTATGACCAATATGCTCATCTCCAGAATCATGTGGTTGATAAACTGAATGATATGTCATTATCCTTCAAATCAAAAAAACAAATGTTAGTTCAAAAATATAAAAATTCAAATATTTTAATACTATTGTAATCAAAAAATAGAAAAGTGTACTAAGTTACGTAATAGTAAACATTGGTAATATGGTAAGCTTGTTAAACAATGGTAAAGATGGTAAAGATGGTCAAGATGGTAAACATGGTAAACATGGTAAACCTAGTAAACATGGTAAATTAATTGTCACTGAACAAAAATAATAGATATATAATTAATGTAATGGTAAACATGATAAAGTAAACTAAACAAACTGAAAACAAGCAAAAACTTATACTTATTTTGTTTTAAAACATGTTTTAATAAATAAAAAACTTACAAAATCTAACATTTATGAAAAAGAAATAAATGTAAACAAGAAATAAACATATGTTACCTGTAATTTTATGAATGTACAAATGGATTGTTTTCCCAAATTCCTTCGTCGTGATCATTCCTTATGGAACAAACCATGTCTTCAACATGCTCATCATTATGTTCTGTTAATCTTTCCCTGGAAGTAGGGATCTCACATAAATCAGCATCTTCATCAACTTCATCCTCACAAACATATTATTTTTTCCCTTGTAAAACAACAGGCCACTACATATCTGATTGATCTACTATATAGAAAATTTGTTTTGCATGTGTTGCCATTATAAAATAATCAGCTGTGTCTTCTAATCTATTCAGATTAACAAGTGTCATTCCAAATTCATCGTGTCTGACATTGTTGTTACCGATAAACCATTTACAGTTAAAAATAGGAACTTTAATTTTAAAGTAATCAACCTCTCATATGTCTTCAATCACTCCATAATATGCACTTGATGCAGAAATTGGGTTTTTGTCCTTAGCACTCGAAAAATGCATTGCTTCTACAAACACCAATAAACCACTATTCTAAACTGCACTTCTGTTGTCCTGAGCTTTCATATGAAATGTATAGCCATTAATGTCATAACTGAACCATGTTATCACATTTAAACATGGACCACCCACTATCTATTTTAATGTCTCTGATACATCTGATCTACCAAGCACTATCTTTTTAATCCATGACAAAAAAGTTTTGTTGTGCTCATTCAAAATCCACATTTCTTTCTTCTTTGGATGACATTGTTTCAACTCATTAATATGCAATGTGATATATGGTTGAGCATCAGCTATGTTATTCAAGATGTATGATTCTAACTTCTTCATCTGTTCAGCTGACAATGATTTGACTTTCAAGCCACGAATCCCCTTTCCCTCATTATTAACCTGTTCATGGCGAGATGGAGGCAAACCTATGTGTTGCGCCACAACCAAGTAGGTCGTACGAAACTCTGCTACCTCCTCAGAAATATACTTTTCAATAATGGAGGCTTCAGGTCGATATGGTTTTTTAACACACCCCTTTAATATTTTCATATACCTTTCAAAAGGATACATCCAACGAAGATATACAAGTCCACAAAGCATTATTTCTCAAACCAGATGAATCATTAAATTCACCATTATATCAAAAAAAGTTGGAGGAAAATACATTTCCAATTGACAAAGTATAAAAATTGCATCCTTTTCCAAAATGTTCAAAGCATTCACATCAATCTCCTTGTTACAAATTGAATTGAAAAAATAACACAACTTCATCATAGTCTTTCTAACACAAATGGTCAATATTCCATGCAATGAAACTGGTAGAATTTGTTGCATCAAGACGTGACAATCATGTGATTTCATACCTATCAAATTCAAGTCCTTCAATGAGACAAAATTTTTTACATTTGAAGAATAACCTTGAGGCACTTTGATATCATGAAGACACTGAAAAAAGCTAATTTTCTCCCTCTTCGATAATGTATAACAAGCCGGGGGAAGAAATGTTTGTCTTCCTTTAGGAGTGGGAGATAACTCCAAATGTATTCCCATTGATAGTAAGACTAATCTTGCATTCAACCCATCTTTAGTATTTCCTTTAATATCTAACAATGTTCAAATCAAACAATCACATATATTCTTATCCACGTGCATGACATCAATATTATGTTTAACTTCATTATACCTCCAATATGGTAGCTCAAAATATATTGACCTTTTCTTCCAAATATGTCTATCATTACCATATTTCTATGTCTTTCCCAATGTCACATCACGTTTTTTCACCCTCTCAAAATACAGATCCAGGGATAAAGGTTTTGGAGAAGTTTCAAATTCTTGTGAGCAATTGAATGCCTTTTTTAGTCTTCTATAAGGGTGATCCATAGGCAAAAACTTTCGATGACCCATATACACTATTTTCCTCCCATGATGCAATTGACAATATGACGTCTGTTGTTCGCAAATTGGACATGCTTTATACCCTTTAACACTGTATCTAGCCAAATTTCTATACGCTGGGAAGTTATTTATAGTGAACAGAAGCACTGCATGCAGTTGAAAATATTCCATTTTATAAGAATCATACACCCTAATACCATCATCCCATAACAGATTCAAATCATCAATAAACGGTGACAAGTAAACATCAGTATCATTGTCGGGTTGCTTTGGACCAGAGATCATTATACTCAACATGACATATTTGTGCTTCATACAAGATTTAGGAGAGAGGGTGTAAATTACCAATAAAACATGCCATGAACTATGTGTGCTACTGAGGGTTCGGTATTGATTCATTCCATCTGTGCACAACCCTAATATGAGATTTCTTATTTCATTTCCAAATGTAGAATATTGCGCATCAATTTTCTTCCATTGTGGACAATCAGCTAGATGAAGTATTTTTCCATCACATACTCGCTCATCAGCAGGCCATCTTAACATTTTTGCATCATGTGAATTAGCAAATAAACGTTTGAAACGATGAATTATAGGAAGATACCAAAATACCTTTGAAGGGAGCTTTGTAATCTCTACATCAGCCTGTGATTTCTCTTTTACCCTATACTGTGATATCCCACATTTAGGACACTCTAACAGAAATTCATATTCCTTCCTATATATAATGCAGTCATTCAGACAGGCATGTATTTTCTTGTATCCCAATCCCATCGGGCATAATATTTTCTTGGCCTTGTAATGTGAATCTAGAAGATCGTTATCTTTTGGAGGAATGTATTTCATCAATTGTAGCAGCTCTGTAAAACTTATGTCACTCCATCCATGTTTCGCCTTTAGGTTAATCAATCTTAAGATTGCCGACAAACCGTAAAATCTGTACAACCAGGATATAATGGTTTTTCAACATCACCATATAGACGCGCAACTGTCAGTTCTATCTCAATTTGTTTTGCTACAATATCGCGAATCATTTCTTCAATTCCATCGGAGTTACCATCTTGTGAATCATCATCATCAGTGACATTTCGTCCAGTTTCACCATGCAAAATCTAAGGGCTGTAACTTGGATTAAACCATGACATATCAGATGATCTTTTATCTCTCTACTTTTCAACTTCTTTATATTCAAACATTTCAGGCATGGACAGAAAAAAATGTCACTACTTGGAACATTTCGTTTAGCAAATTCCAAAAAGGCATCAACACCTTCCTCATATTCATTGCTCATTCGATGTGCCGTAATCCAACTTCGACTCATTATTACCTATAACAAATATAAAAAATATATATATTTTTAAGATAAGACAAATATAAGTTTATATGAAAAAAATCATAATTTGAATGTAAAACAATTTTGAAATATAAAACAAATCTATTCGTATTTAAAAAAATATGCTTGAATATTATTATTAAAAGAAAATATAGTTAGATATAACAGTTTTAAATTCCATTGAATAAAAGAAATCCATGGCGCCTACATGGTTGATAGAAAATTGGAGAGAATAGAGTAAACTTGAGAATCAAATCATATTTAATATAAAAATTCATATGGAGAAAATCACCCCTCCTGGACACCCCCCCCCCACCACCCCTACCCCCTTGGACACCCCCCTAGACACCCCCAAACCTCTGGACAGCCCCCCACCCCCCCGGACAACCCCCAAAACCTTCTGGACAGGCCCCACCCCCTTGGACATCGCCCCCCCCCCCCCCACACACACACACCCACCCCCTTGGACACCCCCTGGACACCCCCCAACCCTCTGGACAGCCCCCACCCCCGGCCAACCCCCAAAACCCTCTGGACAGGCCCCCACCCCCTTTGACAGCCCCCCAGACCCACCCACCCCCTTGGACACACCCCTGGACACCCCCCCCCCCCAACCCTCTGGACAGCCCCCCAACCCCCTGGACAGCCCCCACCCCTCTAGAAAACACCCCCCACCCCTCCTGGACACCACCCCCACCCCCTACCCCCTTGGACACCCCGCTGGACACCCCCAACCCTTTGGACAGCCTCCCACCCCCTGGACAGCACCCCACCCCTCTAGACAGCACCCCCCACCCCTCCTGGACACCACCCCCACCCCGACCCCCTTGGACACCCCCCTGGACACCCCCAACCTCTGGACAACCCCCACCCCCAGACAACCCCCAAAACCCTCTGGACAGGCCTCCACCCCCTTGGATAGCCCCCCACACCCACCCACCCCCTTGGACACCCCCCTGGACACCCCCCAACCCTCTAGACAGCCCCCCACCCCCCGGACAACCCCCAAAACAATGGTTTACATATAAAAACTAGGAATGGTGAACAACTAAAAACACATGAATTTAATGTATACTTAAACATGAAATAGATGGAATTAAATATTATTAAATATGGCTACTTAAATGATCGTATGATAATTAAAAATAACCATTGATATTCAACTAGTCAAATGATCACAAGTTTTCTCGATAACTAATATCATAATGAGGTAATGGATAATTCTAGAAATCTTAAACATATTGTCGAGGCCTTGGCCAAGGCCTCAAAAAATACTAGGGTAATCCCTCAGCAGAACCCATTTTTATTTGGAATCATGAGACATAGCGATGCATCGAAGGGACATAGAGGTCAACAGCCATTACATTATATGTCTAATAGATTCTCATATAAAAGAGGATAAACATAAGCAGCAAAAACACATGAAATGTCCTTTCCGAATTCGTACATTTAATCAATAACCATTCTATGCAGTAATATAGGTGAATGAGATCATTAGTTGTCAATGACAACAAAAATTACAATCAATGTCGGGCATTCGCGAAACAAAAACAAACTAAATAAAAGTAGTTGAGGCTTACATGAATATTGTGAGCCGATCTAATAGATCTAGGGATGATAAATAAGATGATGATGGAAAAAAGAGGTAAGAGGGTTCGAAATCGAAGAATCTTTCCTAGTTTAAACACAAAAATCGCAAAACATAAATATAGACTATCCGAGAAAAAAATGAACGAAATAAATTCATGGAAGGCTTACTTGAGTTATGCGAGTTGAGATGATAGATCTGAGGAGAGTAAATATGATAAACGATGAAGGCAAAATGAGTTTAACGCAGCGAGATCGACGAGTTGATTAGGGTTTACCACGTGAGAGAGACGAGCCACCAGACTGTCGATCGAAAAAACGTAAATGACAATCCATGGGGCTTGTTAATTTTTTAAATGTTTTATAACATAGGTTATTTAATAACCAATGTTATAAACTGTTTTTTTACATTTATAACATCGGTTATTATAATAACTGACGTTATAAATGTATCAGATACAACTTTTTTACGTCGGTTATTTTATAACCGACGTAAAAAAATCCGCGTGTTGGTTTTTTATGTCAGTTATTTAAAAACCGACGTAAAAAAGACATCAAAAATCACAGTTTTTTTCATCGGGTATTGTATAACCGACGTAAAAAACATTCTGTGGGTTGTTTTGGTACGTCAGTTATAAAATAACCGACGTCAAAAAGGCCTAAAAAGCCGCGTTTTTTACGTCGGTTATAAAATAACCAATGTTAAAAACCCCCGCGCTTTGGTTTTTTATGTCAGTTATCAAATAACTGACGTAAAAAACTCCCGCACTTTTGTTTTTTACGTCGGTTAATTTATAACTGACGTAAAAACCAAACATGCGCGATTTGTAACATCGGTTATTAAAATAACCGACGTTAAAAAGCTACTCACTACATTTTTTACGTCTGTTATAAAATAACCAACGTAAAAAACCATGTTTCACAGATTATAACATCGTTTATATATAACCGACGTAAAAAATGGTGATGTAAATAACGTTTTCTGCACTAGTGAAGAAAGCGATTATTGCGCGAATTATTAATATAACATGGAAATTATTATTAAATGGGTAGTATAAAGTCATAAATGAATAATTTATGATATCATAAATATTAATATGGTTCTGGTATAATTTAATAACGTACTATAGTCTTCATACAGGAGGCTAAACGTACCCTCAACTAAAGGAAAGTGCAGGGTAAGGGGATTTAATCTCAATCCTTATTCCCGTGAGATTCATGCCATATTGCCACTATTACCTTTTGTGTGGTGTATGTACTTCCCATAATTGTATTCTTTGTGTAATACACTTTAATTTATGTGTATTTATATCTTCATTGTATTATAACTCTTTTATGGGGTGTATGTTTCGTAAGTTACCAAATTGGTAAGTGTTAATTTCACAATCTCTTTATTATTCGAGGTTGTTTTTACGTAAGTATCTACTAGGACATATTTATTATCCATGTCCATGTTTTATGAAAGAGGTTTCAAAGGGATTCTTTTAAGGTACTTTTTACTAAAACATCATTTCAAATGTTATAAATATTTATTCTTCTAAATCTTTCTCATTTATGTCCATGTCTTCAAAATGGTTTTTAAGTATTTATTTATATGGACATGAATGTTTTTAAAATGTTAATTTCTTTAAAAAGTTTCAAAGTGGTATGAGACACTTTGATTCAAAAATGTATTTAAATGACTTCTTTTCCAAATTGTGTGACTTTTAAATGTTTTTATGAAAAGTGGTATTTCTCTCAAAGAGTTTTACAAATCATTTTTATCTACGTCAAAATACTTTAATGGATTTTAAACTTGTTTTGATGTTGATTTATTATGATACAAATATTCCATATTTTGTTGAAGGTTTTGTGATATGTTTGACTGTGGATGTGTTATTTTTATAAAATTCATGGTTTATGGGTAATGTATTTACATTTCGTATACTAGTTTTAATACGAATGTTTATGTTATGTTTAGACCTTTTCATATGAGGAATGCATTGGACTTAGTAAGTGACGGGTGGAGCCCGCTATAGCTCCTCGATACATCGGTAGGTCTCATGAGACAAACTAGTGCCTTGGTACGAGGCCTTGACAAAATCTTATTTTTAGTCTTGGCACGAGGCCTTGGCTACGTGGTTATGATAGTCTGGCATTATGCATTCCATCGTTATGAAAGTGGTTATTGATATTGTATGTGATTATTCAACTAGTAGAATATCCATGTGAATAAGTAAATGGAATTATTTCATTTTATCTTTTCCATATTATGATGAAGTTTAAATTTAAAAGCCTTTTGTTTTAGTTATACATTGCCTTAAATGTTTATGTTTATTTATGAATGTTTCCGCTATATTATTATCCTTACTGAGCATCTGAGCTCACCCCTTTCTATGTTTTATTTTTTCCAGGATTCCAAGAAGTGTATTTTGATTGATATGCAGGGTTAGGACAAAGGAATAATGGCCTTCATAAAGGATTATTTAAGTTTTTTTTATGTTATCAAGTGTAATGTAACATTCATGTATGTAATCTATTTTCCAAGACTGCTAAACCGATCGGTCCTTCGGGAATTGATTCCTTGTAATCATTCCAATGTATTAAAATAAGGCACCGACTCTGGGTAACTAGGGTCGGGGCGTTACAGTGTATGTGTGTGTGTAAATATAGTATTTTTCAAAATATATAAAACCCATATAATTATTCATAATATAGATAAAATATTTGTCTGTATAAATTATAATAGTACACTTTTACAAATTAATGTCATTAAAATACATTAAAATAAAAAATTTAATGTCATGTATAACCTCAATATAAAATTATAATTTTATAATAGTATCTGTTTTATATCATAGTTTTATATAATTCAAGTCTAGTATACATATGAATATATATATATATATATATATATTTATATCATATTTTGGAAATCAAACAACAAATTAGCTATATTAATTTATTAGTATAATTAATATCTAAAATATTATATTAAATAATAATTTGATAAGAATAAATTACGTTTAATAAAAATAGCTATTTTAAATAAACTGTAAACAATTTGAGATAATATTTACTTTGAAAACTGTACTTATAAAAAAACAGTATTAGTTTTCAATTACTGTGTTGAAATTGATTAAATTATTAATATATCAAGTTAAAAACCACTAATAGTCACAAAAAGAAAACAACGGTCGTCTTTATAAACTAATGGATATAAAAATATCATTCATCTGTATTTCCAATGGTTAAGAAGACCCTTAAAAATACATGTTTATGGTATTTCAAACCTCCATGTCAGTCTGGCTTACAAAGATGGTTCTCTAAATCCCTATGCTTCTTAGTAAAAGTTACCTTATCCTAGTGATTACATTATTCACTACGGTCAGTCCAAGGGATGAGGGCTAACTTCTTGGTCTCATCGTGCTGCTTGGGGGTCTCCTAGTGGCACTTCTCAGATTTTCCATTAGTTTCTTAGGAAAGCTACTTTCTTTTGGGTTTGTTGAAAAGTAATTATTTCATTGTTTAATTGAATAAAACATGTCTTATTTTTATTTTTAAATAAATTTTTGGATTGAAAGAAAATTAGATGAAGTAAAACTATAAAATATTATTATTACACAAGAAATAGGTTTAGGGTGTCACATCCCCCCCTTCAAATAATTGCACCCTCGAAATTATATCATACTCACATACATCAGCCGACAATACTAGACAAACTACACTCCCAAGGTCCTTGCACCATGACCACCCCCGTGGATAGGCCGTTGATTACTTTAGTTGGATTCATAGGGTATTATATAGCTTATAGGCATACTTAGTCCAAATAAACTGTGAGTGGTTAGTGTCAAACTCATGCATAAAACACTCGGCCTTCCAAAGAGAGACATGAGAAGTGTGGAGGACAGAGATTTCTGAGTGGATCCATTCCCAATAAATCCCTTGAACTATATCGTTCATGAGATATTTGACGTTATAGACATCCCCATACAAACTAAAACACAGAACCTGGAACAGATAGGTTGTTCGATGGTCACCCTCCATTGCAGCTTCTCGAAATTTTCCTATGGCATGGTAGTTATCATCAAAAGTAAAACATAGAAAGGGACCTTCTTCATACTTTCTTCCTTTCCTATATTCTAAAAATTTTGTATTTTCAATATGGTAATATAAAAAACTATCTCTATCGTAGAGACAGAGGATATTTGGGATGATCGATACATGATAGAGTTGTTTGTAAAATAGACAAAAGATTTTATAGGGTCGTTATTCTTCTAAACAGGTATTGACAGTTATAATTTCTATTAGTTTAGTTGGAAGTGACAAGAGGTTTGTTAGTGAACCCCCACCTTCCCTCTGAAAATTTTAAGAAAAAGTTTCTCCGTAAAGAATAACTGTATTAAATTAAAGATGTTATTTTTTAAAATCATATTAAAGTACCAAATCATAAAATATTTATATTATATATTGAAGAAAATGTTAATGAAACTCAGGGTGTTGCATATTTGTTTGTTCCCTCTCACACGCTCAACGGTATGGACATCCTGACATGCACTGTGATGTACCATAATAAGCCCCACTAGCTTCGGCGATTTCCATAGTTTTCAGTTTAGCGGATCCCTAATGTTGTTCCAAACTCTTCGATCCCTTTGGTCCAGATGTAGCACAGGCAACTTGGATCAATTGGGTGTTGACATCAAATATTCCAAGAGAGAAAAGAATAATGTGTGTGAAGCTGGGAGACATTAGCATAAACTTGATATCATTAAAATGAACGGGAAGACTCATCCTCAAGAATTTTGAAGTCTATAACTTGACCAAAAAGACTGTAGATCAACATTTGACCATGATATGCTGCTTGGAGGTCATGCTCTTTTGAATCTTCCCGAACGTCCTCCAGGGATTGAAAATTCTCCTCTAGAGTAAAGCATTTAAACATTCAATAAATGAAATTTTTTTACATGCATAGAACGGAAATTGAGCATGTATCATAATGATATAGTCAAATCCTTATACTCAGTGGAGTTGAAGTACACAAGGAGAGCTGGATACACAGTAGAGGTGTTTACATGACAAACGAAGGTTTTCAAAAGTCTCATAGCCTTTTAAATATTACATGGCCTTTATAGTCTCTAAATTTTCTATTGGAAGAGAAATAAGGCAAGTTTCGACTGCTATCTGAAATATTTTATGAAGAATTATACTTAGTAAGACATAATCAAGTTTTTTTAATGTTGTTATAATATTCACAGGTTGTCTAAACCTCCCTTTCATACCAACTGCCATGCCCTGACCCCAAAATCCCTGGAGCTGGTGCGTTAATAAACATGGTTTGTAATTTTTCTTATAAAAAGAAATGCTGAAAAATTACACATCATGTTCCAAACTGAAGATCATTGTAGTTTAGGTTATGGAAAACTAGATACAAATATTACAATCCTTCAAATATGTTCAAAATAGACTCCCCAAAGTATCCACTATAATGAAGCAAAAATCTACTAATCCTGTAAAAATGAATTGAAAACACAGGGTGAGCATACGAATACCGAGTAAGGGGGTTTTAAAATATAATATTTCAAATAAAAACTTTTAAAAAATTCCCTTAAAAAATATTCATAAAATATTTTATTAAATGAAGCTGCAATACATAAATCCTAACATAACTGTTTTCTATGAATTATCAGTTGGAATTTTAAGGAACATTAACAGGGCTACAATAAAACATGTTCCAATCCTAAGAATACTTAAACAAAATGTATGGCGTGCAATATATTATTCAAGAGTAAATTAGACAATGCTTAGTAAATCATGCAAGGGTTTATGTACAGAATTTACATAGGGAAAAAAGTACATGATCTGAGTTGCGTATTAAAAAATTCGTAATAAATTATCCCATAAATTGAACATCATAAAATAACTGGTGAACTACCATAATTTCTATTAAATTTCATGAGATGGGTTCGGAATAAACATCATGTCATTTGAATTTACTTCTTCTGATACTCATAAGTATATGCTCTTAAAGAAGCATATTCTTTAGTTGAGTATAAACATTTTCAATTAAATACTGTTAATATATTGATGGAATATATAATTCTAGACTATGTCGAGGCCTCATTCCATGACCTAATTTGTCTCATGGGAACTATCGATGCATCATAGGGATTTCATTAGCTGGTCTGTAACCCATAGTGCTAGTGTTAACATGTCCCCAACCCATAGAGATTTTATTAAACAGTCTCCAACCTGTTGTACACAGAGTACAATACATTCCTCATATGCCCATATATGTTCATATATTCATAGTGTACTATACCACTTTGAATATTTAATATCTCATTTCATATTATTCAATGGGTCCCATACCAATTTGAATAATTCAATTCTTTTTTTATGAATTCATGATATTTCAGTTAGTATTTAGATAACAATTTTCTCAATGACATGCATAAACTAGTAAACGTTCTTTTCACGTTTGATAGTGATCAAAACACCTAAGATATGAATGGACAGGTTTTGTAAAATAAATTGATAATTTTTTAATTTTAAAATCCTTGATTCATGTAAATGGTTACATTAAAGAAATACATGGCATTTAACACTGATAAATGTGTTGGTGAAAATGAAAATAGATTAAATCATAATTTTGATTAACTAACAGCAATTATTGCAGCAGGTTCATCATGAAATATAAAATTATGTTAGTATAACATGATAACATGATTCGACACATCCTTTTATTTTTTTAATATATTTTTATGTATTATTTCATACTTATAAACACATATTTATATGGAAACTCATGATTAATACATACTAAAATCCTACAAGTATTTATTGCATCAAAACATTAATTAAATATGGTTATCCATCACTTGAAATTTGGGTTCTGAAATCATATATATATAAATATATATATATATATATATATCCATATCCACAAAGTATGTGTATGAGTTTTACATAACCAAGACAAGGTTTAATGATCCCTTACAATTAATGAATACATCACAAATTTAATAAAAAATAACATTGTATTGAAAACCAAAACTCATGTTAGTTTTAAAGCACATAACCGTATGGACATACACATATAAAAACTGGTGTTTTCATAATAAATAAAAACCTATTTGAACCAAAATAATTATTTGCATCAAAGTCTTTATTTAAAGATTAAAAATCATCTTTAATAATATAAATGAGATTTCGGTTGAATTATATGTATATGTCGAATATAAAGTAAGTGTATATTTGGTTTTGAATAAACAAAAACCATGTTAAATGAACCCATTAATCAACCATAGAAATATTAATACATGCAAACCTTTAACCTTTTAAAACCTGGATGCACCTTATATTTGTATATATATACTTATATATATAAACCATATATACATATAAATAATTGAATGGGTTTTTCATTTCACAACCATAGAAGTACTGCTCACATCTGTTAAACAATGATAAACAACATCAAGAAATCCAAAATAGGTTTAGGAAGGAAAACTATATTTATATATGTATAAACATATACATATCCGTATATACAAAGTGTTTATATATGTGGTTTTTCACAAGAACGAAAAAGCATAAATAAAAAAAATCATTACAAGGATTTCAATGCTAAGATACACTAAGCAAGAAAGTAGAAGTAGGGTATGCAATACCCTCAGTAACAAGTATAATGACACCTAGAGGATGAAAACCTCAAAAATAAAACACAACCAGCATAGAACTGAACCACATAACGATAGAGGAAATTGTAAAGACCCAGATTTTCTAGGTAATTTTTTAAAATTATATGGAATTATTACGTGTCTGTGAAAATTGACTGCACCTGATTCTGAGGACCAGTGTGCTCGAAATGAATTTATGAACATTTTTAAGGTAAGTTCAGTAAATGCGTGAGTTGCATTTTCTATCTTTTGAATCGTTTCATGGATTAAAAATCTGAGGGCATCGTTGAATCCGAAGCGTCGGGATTCACGTAAGGCAGTCTTCAAATTGATCGTAGTAGGCCTGGAGAAAATTTTAGTTTTTGTGAATTTTTAAAAGAAAAGAAATGAAATAGATTTATTTATTATTTATTTTTTTCATAACCTCCAACTAATAAGCAATGTGTGGGGCCATCGGTGTGTCTGACAATCTATGTAAAATCAATTTTGGGGAAATTAGTAAGCTTTCTAATAAATGAGCCTCATTAATTCCCCACGTCATTATTTACCCTTCCCCTCTTCTATATATATGGAGTTTGGGGAGGGTTATCAGCATAGCTTCGCCAAGCTACGAAGTGCCGAAGGATTGCCGAGACACCGAACCATTAGAGGACAGAGCCGATCTCAGCGGGAGGTGATGAGTGACACCGAACCATGAACCGAAGGATGACATACAAGTGGCGTCATTGGGATCCGGTTGCCGGAAAGAAAAAAACGATCCACCTTCAAGCATGGGTGATCTCCAACAGGTTTACGGGGTAGGGGATTTGATTTCTTTTTTTTAATCAAGTGAATTTATTGAACCCCCATTATCCTCCCCTGTTTATGAGCTAACGCGGAGGGCGCATGCCTAAAGAACATGGCTGGAACCCACTGCCACATTGCTAATATGATGCCATCCATGGAAGTTCTTCAGCATGGCGGCACCGAATGAATACGAAGGAGGCCGTGCACCGACACACGATGCAAGAGGAGGCTGCAAAATAGAGCCGCGATGGTCATCGGAGCAGGCGGCACCAGCCAGCCATGGAGGTGGTGCAGCACGCCGACGCGCGCCACCGGTGAGAAAAGGGTCGCGGCTTGTCTGCTGCAGCAAATAGAGGAGGCTGCCGGCATAACGGCCGGCCACAGAAAGGGAGGCAGCCCGACCACTGTGCCGCTGGTGAGTGGGAGGCAGCGCGACCAGCGCACCGCCGACAAATAGATGACGCGGCCGAAGCCGCGGCGGAGGCTGAACCCGCCCCTCCAGTAGGTTCCACAGTGACCGAGCGGTGCCCACATGGCGTCACTGCTATGCAAAACGAACAGACTATGGGCTGTTTGGGAGTTCGGGAGACTAAGGGGTTACACACCCAGCGCTGGCTAGGGTGGACCCCATAGTGGGTTGCGCCCCCCCACGGACTGGACCACGCCCCTGTCTGGCCTGGCCGCGCTCCCCCTCAGACGGAACCACGGCCCAGCTCGGGCCATGCTTCCCCTCAGATTGGGTCACCGCCCTACCTAGCCAATTCCTTACCGGGCAACCGCCATAATAGGCCGCTACCCTAGCTGACCGCCCCCTTGCGGGTCGGGCCGCCACATTGTGGGCCGTCCTATATGGGTCGGTCCACCCTTGTGGGCCGCCACCTTGCTGGCCAAGATGGACCTAAGCCAAGCACAGACCGGGTCGGGCTGGGTCAGTCCAATAAGGCCGGACTGGTCCCGGGCCAAACCGAGCCCAGAAACTATTAAAGGGGCATAACTTGGGAACCGATTGTTCGTTTGACGAAACGTCTACAGTGCTGGGACCCTTGGAGTGAGACGATCCTTTTTGGTATACTCCAATTTTGTTTTGGAGAAATTTGGAGAATGACCTGGTTGAATTGAACCCTAATCCAACCGGGCCCCTAGAGCTAAAAATCTTATAACTCACAGACCGAGCATCTGATTGACACACCATTTGTTGCATTGGAACCTTTGTGACATGGAGGTCCTTTGGGTTACTCCTTTTTTGAGCTTAGTGGCGGTCAAGGTACGAATGATACTTTGAGTGGAAGAATCTATGGAACTCGAGCGCATCGGGTGCAAGGAATCCAGTGGTTCCCAGTGAGGCAGAGGTTGGAGGAAGATTATACGTAGGTTAGTTTCGAGCGATCCTATGTGGCTCAGGACACAGCAGTCATGTGTGGCTTAGCACACAGTGGTCCTGTGTGGATCAGCACCTCCCAGTCCGGTGGGGGTCAGCTCCTCATGACCCAATGAGGACCAGCCTTATAGCGGCCCATCGTGGTTCATCAATATACTGATCCTTGGCAGATCAGATCATGTGTGGGTCATTGCGAGGGTTAGTTACCTATCAATCCTAGGCGGATCAAATTTAGTGTAGGTCTTTGTGGGGGTTAGTTACCTATCGAACATGTGTGGGTCAGACTCTGTATGGTCAGCAGTAGTGCCTCATGACAGAATAAGATGATCTAGCTTTGCGAATAATCATCTGTACATCTATACTTCACTGAAAACCTGGTATGAGATGAAACTCTATTTGAGCTATGTCTATTGCTTTTGTTTTGAGATTGAGATCATGCTTGGTGGTTTTTCCCTTTTGGAATTCTAAGAGACATTCAGGTGTCTTGGGGTCCCTAGTGGATATTATTATACTCACCCATGCACGGGCTTCACCCACACCTTGTGGTGTCTTGGGCAGATGACGAGAAGTTGGGCTGAGGTTTGAGGTAACCAGGACTAGGCAGTGTGTAGAGAAGATAGGTGGACGTGGAGTGTTGAGGAGGCGATCTGTACCTACCCTTCAGGTAGGATCCATGGAGGATGATCCAAGAGTTGCCTTTCACTTTACAACTATTTTTTACTTTCCAGTTGTACTTGTACATTTTCAAGTTGGGATTGTATTCTGGCCCCCTTCACTTTTATCACTCTTTATTACAGCAGTTTACATTGTGGTTGCATCTTGTTATGTTTTAGTCTATGTGTTTTTACATGTTTAAATTCAGTACCTCCTCTTTATAGGGATATGCCTTTCTGGTGCTATTTTCCAGCCCCTATCCTATGGAAGGTGGGCTTGGGGTAGTCATGGCACGGTCCCTGGGGTAAGGGTTATGACAAAGTGGTATCAGAGGAGTCAGTTCTACTGAAGAACTAGGACTCTGATTTTTTTAATGTAGCGATATTGTTAAGTGTTTTGAGTGTGGTTTTTAGTTTGGGGGGTCTAGTGTGGGTGCGGCAGCCAACATATCCATACACCAGAACCCTGAATTCTGATTTCCGAATCAGTGCATGAAAACACTGATTGCGTGTGTTCTTGGAAATTTTTTCCTTTTTATTTCTTCTTGAGTCAGCTCACTATGTATTACTTTTTTACTTTGTCACACTTGTCTTCTTTCAGGATGTCACCACATAGACAACCATCCAGTATTCCCGAGAGAGTACGCGATGATGGACAACTAAGCGATGAGGTCTCGGTGCAAGGCCCTCTTACGTCGTTATCACCTTCGGGTGGTGTACCAGCAACACCACTACCCGTTGGACAGCGGTTGACACCATCCCCACCAGTAGAGGGTACATACCAAATGAGCATGTTGCATGAGTTTCAGTGGCAGAGGACTCTAAGGTTTTGGAGAAAGACGGACCTGCAGGCGGCTGAGGACTAGTTGGAGGTCGTAGCCAGAGTTTTCATCCAGGTTGGGACAACAGCCGACCTTATGGTGATCCAAGAAGCCAGTCTCTTCTAGGTAGTAGTAGGGAGATGGTGAGCATGAAGCTCTAGATACATGACGAGGTGACCCTAGTCTCGGCGTACTTCGAGAGCCTTTTCAGGGTAGAGTTCATCCCAACAACCTTACGCTCAGTCCGTATATAGGAGTTGCTACACTTACATCATGGCAGCATGACAGTGGCCCAGTACTCGATGAGGTTCACTGATCTCTCCCACTAGTCCACCGACATGGTACGATACCCTTTCTTCAAGGCTCATACCATACAGTAGGGTGTTCGACAGGATATGTGAGAATCGAAGGTATCTCTCTACATATCGATGCAGGATGGGGTACTAGAGTGAGCGCTTTTGTTTGAGAGTTTCCTAGTAGAGCAGGCACCCACAACGAGAGCCACCACAGGACATCAGGTAGCAGAGTCATCTGCAGCAGGTAGCAGGCAGATGACACAGAGGTTAAAGCGGACTAGACCTTCTGGTGGACAACCCCAATACGCAGTTTCAGAGGTGTTTGGCTCACGAGTTAGGGGAAGTCGGGCGAGGGACAAGCAGCGTTACATGTGTGGAGGGCAGGGTCACATGGTGTCGACTATCCAACCTGCTGGACAGACGACTATCAGATGGTTGAGAGATCGCCAAGGCAGAGGAAAAGGTTCGATAGAGGGGGTATTCAAGTAGCAAGAAGATGTGGTAGGGTAGCTGACCATGCAGCATGCGGTGGGTGACGATATGAGGTTCTAATTCCACCACCAATAGGTGGTCCACCCCGACCATAGGGAGCGGGTGGACAGTGATGAGCCAAACTCCAGGTAGCTGAGGCCTACGACAATGAAGCTCCAGAGATTATTAAAGGTACAATCTGTGGCTACTTCACCTTAGCTGAAGTACTTATAGACAGGGGTTCTGGTCACTATTTTATTGCCCCGACCCTCGTTCGGAGATTAGAGATTCTGATGGAACCATTTGCTTGATCCTTACGGGTAGTGACTCCTAAGGGGGAAGATTCAACGATTACACACTGGTACTAGTAGTGTGAGCTTACTATAGGGGGTGAGAGATTCGGCTGGGATCTTCTAGTAGCGGGTAGAGGCCTTATGACGTCATCATGGGTATGGACTGGTTATCCACAGTCCATGCCCAAATAAACAGTATTAGGGGCAAATTACAGTGTGAGCGCACGGATGGGACTAGGTTTCCCTTCACTGACAAGAAGGGAACCTTTGCGGCATAGGATGGACTTACCCTGAGGAGAGTGCAAACGATTACACATTAGTTGGCTAGGCTTACCCTCGGAGAATTAGATGGTGAGAGTCTCAGCTATCCTATAGTGGTTGACCAGTTTGTCGATATCTTTCCTGATGATGTTCCCAGACTACCTCCACGTAGAGAGGTAGACATTCACATCGAGATGTACCCTGGGATGACACCGATATCAACACCAGCATAACATATGGCTCCCACTATGCTTCTTGAGTTACTGGTATAGTTGGAGGACTTGCAAATCAAGGGGCACATAAGGCCAAGCGTTTCTCCATTGGTTGCCCCGATTTTGTTCGACAAGAAGGTATATGGGAGGTTGAGATCTGTGTGGATTATCGGCACCTGAACCAGGTGACCATTACGAACAAGTATCCACTTCCAAGGATTGATTATATTTTTGATCAGCTGAAGGGAGCTCGTTGGTTTTCGAAGATAGACCTTAGATTAGGCTATCATATGCTCAGACTACGAGATTAGGATGTATAGAAGATGACCTTTAGATGTTGGTATAGCCACTATGAGTTATTGATTATAAATTTTGGCATGACCAACGGCCCATAATTGTTCATGAAACTCATGAATAGGATATTTCAGCCATACCTTGGTTGCTTTGTGGTGGTGTTCATTGATGACATCTGGATATACTCAGCGATGGAAGATGAGCATGACTATCATATGCAGATAGTTTTGGGTGCACTCCGAGAGCACCAGTTTTATGGTATGCTCTTGAAGTTCCAGTTCTGGGTATGAGAGGTCCACTTTCTAGGACACGTTATCTCAGAGACTGGAGTTGCGGTCGATCCAGTGAGGATAGAGGCTGTACATTCTTGGAAGCCACCTAGGAGTGTGACTGTGGTGCGGAGATTCATGGGGTTGGCTGGATACTACCGGAGATTCATGCCTAACTTTTCCAGAGTTGTGGCACCCTTTTCAGTGATGAAAAAGAAGGGGAAGCCTTTTGTATGGATGGAGAGATGCCAGCAAAGATTTCAGGAGCTAAGTTGGAGACTGACGAGTGCCCCCATCTTGAGGCAACAAGAAAAAGGCATTCGGTATGTAGTCTATTGCAATGCAGCAGGGACTAGACATGGGTATGTCCTATTGTAGGAGAAAGCATTGATTGCCTATGGCTCATTATAGCTAAGACTGCATGAGCATAAATATGCTAGCCATGACCTGGAGTTAGTAGTAATGGTCTTCTCCATGATGATGTGGTGACATTGCATGATGGGTGAATGCTTTACAGTCTACTCTAATCACAAGAGTATTAGGTATATCTTCTCTCAGAAGGACTTGAACCCGAGACAACAATGATGGCTAGATTTCATATAGTACTATGGCTTTGAGATAGTCTATACTCCTGAGAAGGGTAATGTGGTAGCATATTCACTCAGCAATAGGTCTGGTTTGCAGTTGTTGAGTGAGGCGACAGAGCAGCTAGCCGTGATGTAGATATCTTTCGTGGATATAGATGGAGCTGCTTACCTCTAGTCTAGGACAATCACTCCCCCACTCCTTCAGCAAGTTAGGGATGTGCAGCTTGGGGACCCTAACTGTGAGGCTCGACATGCTCAGATATCCTCAGGATAGGCACTTGAATTATTTAGTTAAGTTGGGGAACACGTCATCCTCTTCAGAGGACATACCATGGTGTCAGTGGCATTACAAGATGAGGTATTGAGGGTGTTCCATACGTCCCCTGTAGCGGTACATCCTAGTTTTTTGAAGATGTACCAGGAACTCTAGCATCAATACTGGTGTCCAGGGATGAAGATGGATGTAGCAGCGTTTGTTTATTGATGCCTCACTTGTCAGCAAGTGAAGGCTGATCATCTGGTTCAAGTAGGCTTAGCACAACCACTAGAGGTGCTAGAGTGGAGGTGGGAAGGGATCACCATAGGCTTTGGGGCAGAACATTCATGTACATCTAGGGTACCTGATTTTATCTGGGTGATTGTTGACCGACTCACTATGTCAGCCCACTTCCAACCTATCAGAGAGTAGGGATCAGTAGAGGGCTTGGGACACCTCTATGTATAAGAGATTGTGCGACTTAATGGGGTGTCATCGATGATCATCTCTGGTTGTGATGTATGTTTACATACTGGTTGTGGAAGGGATTATAAGAGGCGTTCGGGACTCAGCTGCATTTGAGCACCGCCTTTCATCCTTAGATGGATGGTCAGACAGAGCGGATCATACAGACATTGGAGGGCATGCTTCGTGCATGTGTCCTAGATTTTGGCCGTAATTGGAAGGATCACATGATCTTGATGGAGTTCACATACAACAATAGTTATCACTACACCATTGGTACGGTACCATTCGAGAACCTATACAGTCGACCTTTCATATCACCTCTATGCTGGACAGACCCAGGGGAGTCAGTACTTACTGCTCCAAAGATGGTACGAGCTACCACTTAGAAGGTGTAGACCATCCAGAAGAGGATGAAAACTACATTGAGCGGGAAGATGTCTTATGCTGATTGGAGATGGAGACCTTTGAAGTTCTAGGAGGGGGACCATGTATTCTTGTGAGTCTCTGCTCGATGGGGACGACAGAGATTTGGATGAGGTGGCATGTTATCATAGAGGTTTATCGGACCATTTATGATACATCGAAGGATAGGTGATGTGGTATACCACTTCACACTTCCACCACAGTTGGAGAGGGTGCACGACGTCTTCCACGTATCCCAGCTAAGGAGATATGTTCATGACCCATCTCACATCATCGACCACATCGATATGGAATTCTATGATGGGGTGACGTTTATGGCGGTTTCAGTGGAGATTGATGATTGACATGAGTGGGTCCTTGATGGGTGGTCGATACCTCTAGTGTACATTCACTGGAATCATGGAAACCTCTAGCAGAGCCCATTGGAGCTGGAGGCTTTGATTCGTGCTCAGTACCCCCTTTTGTTTCCATATTCTATGTTGTCGATTTTAGAGATGAAAATATCTAAGGTGGGGAGAAAGTAAAGACCTATATTTTCCATGTAATTTTTTAAAATTATATGCAATTATTACGAGTCTATGAAAATTAATAGTGCCCGATTCTATCTCATGGTGTGCCTGGAATGAATTTCTAAACTTTTTTTTGGGTATGTTCAGTAAAGGTGTGTGCGACATTTTCAATCTTTTGAACCATTTCACGGATTAAAAATCTGAGGGCACCATTGAATCCATAGGGTTGCGATTCACATAAGGGAGGCTTCACATTAACCGTAGTAGGTCTAGAGATAATGTTATGTTTTTTGACTTTTTAATTAAATGAAATAATATTATTTTATTATTTTATTTTCTTTCATAACCTCCAACGAACAAGTGGTGTGTGGGGTTAGTGGTGTGTCAATCCATTCAATGGCTTGACCATATAATATATGTAAAAGAAACATTGGGGAAATTTGGAAGTTTACCAATAAATGAGCCCCATTAATTCTCCACATCGTTACTTACCCTCCCCCACTCCTATATATGTGGAGTTTGAGGAGGGGAATCAGCATAGCTTTTTCAAGCAACGAAGTGTTGAAGGAGTGTTGAGAGGCAAAACCCTTAGAGGAAGGATCAGATCCGAGTGGGAGGTGACGTATGACACCAAACCATGAACCGAAGGATGATGCACCAGTGGCATTGTCGGGAACCAGTTGCGGGAACAAAGAACACGATCCACCTTCAAGCACGAGAGATATCCAATGGGCTTATGAGGTAGGGGTTTTGATTTCTTGTATTGAATTCAAGTGAATTTATTGAACCCCCTTTATCCTCCCCCTTGTTTACGAGCTAACGCGGACGGAGTGGGCCTAACGAACACACCCCGAACCCTCCTCCACTTTGCTAATCTTTTGCCCTCCATGGAAAGCCGCTAGCGAGGAAACACCGACCGACTACGATGGAAATCGTGCGTTGACGCATGATGCAAGAGGAGGCCGCAGAACATAGTCGCGGTAGTAATCAGAGGGTTCGGCACCAACCAGTCATGGGGGTGGTACGGTGCGCCATCCCACGACACTGGTGAGAAATGGGTCGCGGCTCGTATGCTGCGGCGAATGGAGGAGGCGGTCGGCTTGACGGCCGGCCGCAGAAAGGGAGGAGGCTCTACCACCGCTCTACTGGCTAGCAGGAGGTGACGTGACAAGCATGCCTCTGGCAAGTAAAAGTCATGGCGGTGGTTGAACCTGTGCCTCTGGTGGGTTCTACAATGACCTAGCAGCGCCTACACGGTGGAGCCTCTTTGCAAACTGAATGCCCTCCTGGCTGTTCAGGAGTTCGGTAGACCAGGGGGTCACACCCCCTACACCGGCTAGGGCTGACCCCACAACGGGTCGTGTCCCCCCTCAGACCGGACCGTGCCCCACCTTGGTTCGGGCCGCACTTTTCCACGGACCGGGCTGCTACCCTACCGGGCCGCTGTCCTAGCGGGCCGCCGCCCTCCCAGGCCGCCTCCTTTCCGGGTTGTCGCCTTACCGAGTCGTCGCCCTAGTGGGCCGCTGCCTTTGCGGGCCGCCCCCTTGCGGGTATGGGGCACCCCTATGTGGGCTATCCTATACGGGATGAGCCACACCCTTGTAAGATAGTCTAGACCTCGGCCCAACCCAGACCGGGTTGGGCCTGGTCAGTCTGACAGGGTCGGACCAGATCGCGCCCCACGGGGCACAGAAACATTTAAAGGGCCGTATCTTGGGAACCGGGCATCCGTTTGACAAACCATCTACAGAGATGGTACCCATTGAGCGAGATTATCCTTTTTGGTATAATCCACTTGAATTTTGGAGATAGTTGGAGTATGGATGGGTTGGATCGAACCCGAATCCAACCGGGCCACCAGAGCAAAAATGCTTAAAACTCACAGACAGGGCGTCTGATTGACGCGCCATCTGTCACGTTGGAACCCTTACGACATAGTTGTCCATTGAGTTACTCTGTGGATCTTAGTGGTGGTAAAGGTATGACTGATATCTCATGTGGCAGACTCTATGGAACACGAGTGTACCGGGTGCGAGGAATCCAGTGCCTGGTAGTGAGGTGGAGGTTGTAGACAGATCATACGAAGGTTTGTACCGAGCGATCCTGTGTGAGTTAACACCTAGAGGTACTTTTTGGATCAGCACCTAGATGTCCTGTGTTGATCAGAACATAGTGGTCCTATGTGGATTAGCACCTAGAGGACCTGTGTGGATCAGCACCTCCCGACCCGATGAGGAACATCCTTAGAGCGACCCGTCATGGTTCAGTAATATACCGATCCTGGACAGATCAGATCCTATGTGCGTCACTACAGGGGTTAGATACCCATCGATCATGAGTAGATCAGATCATATGTGGGTCATTGTAGGGGTTAGTTACCTTTCGATCCTATGTGGGTCAGTCTTCATATGGTCTGCAATATTGCCTCTTGACAGAATAAGATGATCTGGCTTCACGACTAATCATTTGTACTTTTATACATCACTGAAATCCTGGTTTGTGCTCAGACTATAATTGAGTTGTGTCTACTGCTTGTGTTTCGAAATTGAGATCATGATTTTTGGTTTTTTCTTTTTGGAATTATGAGAGACCTTCTGGGGTCTCGGTGACCCTACTGGGTATTATTATACTCATCCCTGAATGGGCTTCACTCGTACCTTGTTGCATCTTGTGCAGATGATGAGCAGCTGGGCTAAGGTGTGAGAGAGTCAGGACTAGGCGGTACGTGGAGGAGACAGGAAGACATGGAGTGCTGAGGAGGCGTTATGTACCTACCCTTCATGTAGGATATGTGGTGGAAGATCCAGGAGCTGCCTTTCACTTTGCAGCTATTTTGAACTTTTCAGTTGTACTTGTACTTTTTTTAGTTGGGCTTCTATTCCATCCCCCTTCACTTTTTGCACTCTTTACTACATCAGTTTACTTCATGGTTGCATCTTGTTATGTTCTAGTCTGTGAGTTTGTACAAGTTTAAAGGCAATGTGTTCCCATTACAAGGATATGTATTTCCTGTGCTAGTCGTCAGCCTCTGGCCTATGAAAGACAGGCTTATGGCAGTCACGACACAGGCCCCGGGGGACAGGTTGTGACAGAAATTGGGTTCGCTTCTACGTAGAGATATATAAAATCAATTAAGCTTACCCGAGAATCTTTTATGGAAACAACAGTGATTAAAAAAACAATCAAATCCTATGTGATTCGATTCATACTAAAAAAACAAGATTCCAAAAGATCCAATCAGTTTTTGATAAAATTACCAAAAGAAACATATTTATATTTCCCAATCAGAATGAAAAAATGGTATTTCAAAAAAGATTCATAGTAAAGATAATTAATAAACCATAAACAAAAAAGCGATAATGAAACAGTGGAGAAAAAAACAAGATGAAGACACCAAATATTGATGGAAAACCGAGAATACTACGTGTGGATAGGACTTAATTCGAGATTGACAAACAATAACGACACAGATCTGATTTAGATCAAATAGGAAACCTATAAGATCTGGTAAACTCAAACCAGAAGGTCAGAGACCTAACCACAGCTGCACGTCAAACTCAGATTTCACAGTGGTCGAATCACCGCACCGTTGTTCTCATCTCTGTCTCCAGCCAAATCGCGACTCCAGATAAGTGCCTCTCAGCATCGCAACTAGCCTACACTCACTGCGGCCCTCTTGCACTCGCCACTACTTCCCCTCCCCTGGCATCGTCTTGAGATCCATCGCGACTGCCCTTTAGAACCCTATGCTCGGCCCTCTCCCCATCACATCGCGAGACCCCCACTTTTGAAACCCCAAATCCCTGTACAGGTTTTTTTCTTCAAAATCAATCTATTTTATTCTTATTATACCTTAATCATTATTTATTTAATCAAATATTATATTGTTAATAATTTTAAAAAAAAGTCAAAACATTAATAAAACTAATAATCTATTAAAATTATTTTATCAATACTTTTTTAAAAAGTAAATGTTATTATCCTTAAGTTCGTTTATAATATATATATATATATATATATATATATATATATATATTTCATATTATATAACTAAAATGTTATAAATTAAATTAATAATTGAAAATGTATTATCTTGGCAATAAAAATAATAATCATCATAATTTGTATAAAATATTTGAAATTTTGAAACACTAAAAACCTTAATAATGTTTTAAAACATTAATCTAATCAAAATTTACAATCTAATAATTATTAATATATATATATATTTATGTGCATATATCATATTTACCAAAATATATAAAACCCATATAATTAATCAAATAATAGAATAAATATGTGTCCGCATAATTTATAATAGTTCACTTTTACAAAATTATGTCATTAAAATTCTTTAAAATAATAATTTTCAATGTATTGTATAACCTCAATATAAAATAATAATTTTATAACAGTATTAGTTTTATATCATAATTTCATTTAATTCAATCTAGTATATATATATATATATATATATATATTAGAAATAAAACAACAAATTAAATATGTTCATATATTATTATAATTATTATCTAAAATATTCTATTAAATAATAATGCGATAATAATAAATTCTGTTTAATAAGAACAGTTATTTTAAATAATATGTAAACATGGTGAGATAATGTTTACTTTGAAAACTGTACTTATAATAAAACAATATTAATTTTCTATTTCTATCTTAAAAATGATTAAATTATAAATATATCCTTTTAATAAAACAATAATTATCCCAAAAAGAAAAAAAGGTCATCGTAAGACACTAACAACTATAAAAATAACGGTCATATTTATTTACAATGGTCAGGAAGACCCTTATAAATACAGTTTATGGTATTTCATACCTCTAAGTCGGTTTGTCTTGCAAAGATGGTTATTTAAATCCCTCTTCTACTTCATACAAGTTCCCTTCTCCTAGGGATTAAATTATTCACTACAACAACTCCAAGTGACGGGGGCAACCTTCTTGGTCTCGTCGTGATGTTAGGGGGTCTCCTAGAGGTACTTCTCAGATTTTCCATTAGTAACCAAGGCTAGCTACGGTCATTTGGCCTTGTTGTAATGTAATCGTTCCAGTGTTTAATTGAGTATAACATGGCTTGTTTTAATTTTGAAATCATCATTTTGATTGCATGAAAAATAACTGTTGTAAAAACATAAAATATTATTATTATACAAAAAATAGGTTCGGGGTGTCATAATAGAAGTCCAGTAGGCCACTGGTTCTCTGCCTTCACCAGCTGACAGGTGGAGCACCAAGTATCAAAACATGATATCTACCTCTTCATACCAGGTCACTAGTATAGAAAAGCACATGTATGTATACATCTTGGTAATCCCATGATAAACTAACCAAACCAAGGCATGTGACTTCCTCATTAGTTATTCCTGTATATCAGAAGCACCAAAAAATACCCATGGTAGATCAGGGTCTCACTTCCAACAATAACAAAAACCACGAGATGGGTTCTCATCTGTGACCTTCTTAATTAGAATGAGGCCCTCATAATGTGATAACTAATGCATAAGAAACCATTCTAGAAGAGAGTGTGACACTTCAAGAGCCGCTAAGACCGGTTGGTCATGCTACTCTTGAACCTCCTGATGTAGCTTAGAAAACATTTCCATCATCTTCCACTAACTTCTTTCCACTTTAATGGCATGCGTCTGCGTTTTTTGGACTTTAGTCATCTTCCACGACATTACCGTTTCGAGGCGTATTATCCAGCTCAATGTCAAATGACTATATGTATTCTACCAACCTACACTACCTTAGATTCATTTCCCTCTGAGTGGAGATATATTTTGGAATTTTATGATCTGTATAAACTATGATATTATCACCCAAAATATAATTCCCCTAATAGCGTAGAGCATGAACCATGACATCAATATCAAGGTCGGGCATAGGATATTTTCATTAATTTGCTATCAGTTTTCGGGATTCCTAATCCAAAACTCAATCTCATTACATTAGAACTACACCCAACCCAATTCCTGAAGCATCACAGTAGATTGTATAACTTCTCCCTAGTTTTTCCAGAATCAGGTTTGGAACTAACATGTGTCTTCCCTTTAACTGCTAAAAATCCTTCTCCCAAGATTCAGACCACAAGAATAACACACCCTTCTTTTCCAAGGTGTTAAAATATGTTTCTATGTAGGAGAAGTCCTAAATGAACTATTTGAAATATCCAAAAATCCCTAAGAAGATTTTTATGTCAAACATGTTTTTGTGATTCTCCTAGGGATCCACAACACTCACCTTTTTTAGGTCAATTGATACGCCTTCCTCACATATGATTTAACCCATGAATTCAGCTTCTCTAATCAAAATGTGTCATTTGGTGAGATTCATATATAGAAGGTTCTCTCTATGTGTCCATAACACGGTCACGATATGGGTTTAATAATCGGAAAAAGAGTTTAAATACAATATGATTTAATCAACAAAGACTACCAGAAAGTAATCAAGGTACGGGTGGAGAACCCAATTCATCGGAGCCATGAAGACTGATTGTGCATTCATCTAATCTAACATCATAACCAAGTACACATAAAATCCATAACTACTCCATAATGTTGTATGTGGTATATTTTATGGTCTCACATGAACATGTGAATGGTTCGACCTCAAATCGATCATAGAGAAAATAGATTCCCCTTGAAGTTGGTTAAATCATGTCTATATGAGGTAGTGGATACTTATTATTCATTGTAATCTAGTTCAATCGATGGTAATCCACACACAATCTGAGGGAACCATCCACCTTCCTCGAAAAAACAACATCTGAAACCCATGGAGATGTGATATATTTGATAAAACCCTTAGCCTATAATTCATCAGCTACTTCTTGAGTTCCTCGATCTCTTTAGGTGTGATCCTATATGGTGTAATGGACAGTGGTGCCACACATGGAACTAGCTATAGAGTGAACTAAACCTCTCTCATAAATGGAAAGACCGAGAAATATTCAAGAATGATATCCTTGAAGCTATCCATAAATGGAGGGAATTATGGCACCTGCATTCCCTGGTCACTCATAAAGTGACTTGCTAATGGAGTTTTCCCTCATCCCAGTTTAGTACGCATCAGTCCAGCTCGGTCTTCCATGATATCACATTTTCCCTTGTGTAAATATGTGCTACCTTCATGTGATGTGAAAAACACTCAATGGTGATATCAATACACTTGGTCATGATAAGTAACAAGCCATTCTATAATAAGATTGACATCAAATATGATCATCTCAAGAATGTTGAGACTCTAAAAGAAATGACACCCACCTATCTCAATGGGCAATCTTGAAACTGGTGTATTCCCTCTATTCTGAACCCTAGCGGTGTGTAAAGGGGCTTGATTCCAAAGAAATACTCCCTTACCAGACCAAGACCTTCCACAAACGTAAAAAATGAAATAGTGTGATGTTCTATTATAAAAATGGGGGGAATCTACAGTAGAGGATACTTGAATAGTACCTCTAACTATTTATGGCCTTGAATGTTTCTCCTTTTTCCTATATATAATGCATACACATGTACTAAACTGCGGTCCTAAGATTCTGCATGACTAAGCTGAGTAGATCCACTCTACTGATGCTGTAGATCAAGGGATTGACTACCTGTTCCACTACCACCACTGCCTCGGCCTGATCGGCCAACAAAAGACCAACTCCCAACATGACAAGGATTCTAAGATCATATATAAGATAGAGGTGCTATTATGGATCCCCTATCACTATATGCTAGGTGAAAATAATAGAATAAGAGCTGAAGATGACCCATCCTCTTGCAAGATCAGCATTCCATTGGGTTCCTCATGTACAGAGGGTTCTTATGGCCTTCCCTTTCATGCTGGTGATATACAATGGAATTATCATTATGTGTAACCTAGTTGGAACCACCCCCATGTGTGCCTTCTAAATGGTTATTTGTATTCTGAGAAGGACCATCATCCTTCTGTGGAATAGAACTTTCCTTTCTCACATGTCCATCTTCTCTAATATTCTTCTATGTAATCATGGAATTGTTCTAGATCTCTGTAATGGTAATAAATAGAAGTAAATTCACCAAAGAGAATAAAGAATGACCATGAACATCCTCAATGTTCCTCACAATAATAAATTCATCACTGGTCAGAGATAGAGACAAATTTTGAACCTCAATGAAATGAGCAGAATACTCAAGCACTATCATTGTGCCTTGCATAAGATGAAAGGACTCCCTGGCATGATCCTCTAACAAAGTTTTTAGAAAGAAATGATCATCAAAATCCATCGATAATTACACCCAACACATATCTTGTTAACTCTATAACTATGAAATGACATCCCACCAAAACTTGGTAGCATCACACAGTGTGTTGGTAGAGATTTTTACCATCCCCTCTAGAGGTATATCTAGATGGTAAAAAGAGGATATCATAGCTTTAATCCATGAATCTATTAGATGAGGACCTACATCCCCTAATAATGTTTGAGGATGCAACTACTGAATGTCATTTTTCTTCTCTTCCTTAGTCGGGGAAGGACTCGGATCACCTAGAACAAACTATATAAACTTGAGAATACTACCATTGAAATTAGAATTGGTGCCCAGTGGAAGATCAAAAGAAGGTTCCTCAAGTGACACAACAGGAGGTACAATGGGTGGCTCAAGGCCCACCACCTCCAGAGTATTATCATCACCACTCTCTCGGCGTACACCATGATGATGTCATGGTGGCATAAATCAATAATTTCCAATTGCAAAAACCTCAGAAAAAATTTATAACTGGTAGGATAAGCATATAAGTAAGGGTATGTGAATAGCCTCCCTGAAGCATGAAACATTAGATAAAGAAAGTGATAAAGAGGATAAGATAATGCCTCTCCTCTATGTATAATATAACTAACATCTTACAACTAGAGCCATGCCTAGATAAGAAAGAGAAGGCCTCAGGAGAATCATAAGATATGAGACTCCTATCCCACTTCCATGTTAAAGTCACGGTCAATATCTCACATACAATTTCATGAATTCCATTTTATTTTAAAATTTGGTATTCACTTTGATTCATCTATGTATTTAATTTCCCTTTTCAAAATATTGAATTGGGTAGATCAACATTCCAATTCCTAATGGCCCATACACATTATAAATTGAAATTGGATGTCCACTTAATCATATTCAAAAGAAAACCATGTAAGAAAATTTGGAACATTTCTCAATTTAGAATAATTACACACTACAATTCAAAACAAATATTAACAACAGTAACAACATGAAAATAGAAAAATGCACGCTGAAAGTTGACATGGCAAGGAGATATGTATGACAATTCATTTACTATATTGGCTAATATGTTTTATGTGATGCAACACCCTTATTTCATTTGTCCTGAAGTAATATAAAACATTATATGAATAATAACAATCTTAATAGCATCATAATTTGTATTCTTCATCCTACAATGAAGTCGTATCCACCATTAATGGAATAATTAATAACACAATTCCCAATCGATATGATTTGGGTGTTCCCTTTACACGTGTTAGCTACATGAAAGAACATGGTAAATTCCAAATTCCATTGTCATAATTTCATGTCTATCCCAAACAGTAAGATAAAAGGAAAAAGGGTCTCTAAAATATTTGTCTTTCATATTAACTCACTAAAATTGTAATTATTTTAATATTTTTAATATCCATTATTTTTTAGTTTGATTAGATGAATAATTATTATGTCATCCTTGCATAGGAATTTATGAATATTATATAACAAAAAACATTTATAAATAAATCACCATAATGAATGTAATTTTATTATTCTCAAAATAGAAATCTTTATTTTTCACCACTTTCTTTTTTCTCTATGTTAACACATAAGATATATTTAAATATAAGAGTGGAATTTTTATTTTTCATTTCATTAAATATTATATAGGTCAATTTCATAAAAATGATAACCCTAAATAATTATATTTAGAGATGAAGGTCATAACAATATAATTACAATAATCCAACTGGAATTTGTATGAAATTTTTTAACCTTATCACTTAGTTTTAACCTATGTTAACCTGATTTACCCTTTACTGAGGTGATAAATTTTACCATTGTTACAATTCATATTGAAAAAAATTAAAGTGGACATTTTTGCCAAATTTTGACATCATAATTAAAAATATGGTATCCATATTATAATATTTACTTTCTACTAGTATTGGAAATTAACATTAAATTAAATTTTCAAAATGCGATGAAAACTATTTTTTTTGAAAAAAATATTGTTTTTAATGTAAAATTATATATATTCTTATCCCATGTCTAAAAAATATATTAGCTGGAAATTAAGGAATTTGATTGAATATATAATAAAAAAATAAAATAAAATAATTCACCAATATTTTTTATTTAATATCATTAAGATCAAAACACATTGTGCACATAAAAACTATTTTTTTAGAAAAATTATATTTTACATTAAAATTTCTTTTAAATACATTAATAATAAATAGATAATTAATGATTTAATTTTATACATAAATATTTCATAAATTAACCATTCATATTAATACATTCCAATTTAATGCCTAGGATATAACAGTGTTATATATTATGATTCATTTAATCTTGAGGTTTTGTGTATCAAAAGATATTGATTTTTTTTGAAGAGAAGTATATATTAAAATATGAGGGTGTTACATTATAACCCCTTAAAAATAATTTATTCCTTGTAATTAAGTCACTATGAGGCAATCAAATGAGGTTATGTTTTTATAATTATATCCTAAGTTTCCCAAGTAGCATAATTTAATTTTTAATTCCTTTAGTGAAGTTTAACCAAGTGAATAGTCCAGTTTCTAAGATCATTATCAATATAATCCAATATTTCTTCCAGCTATTCTTGATGAGAAATATGATGGTACGATGGTAAATCATTTTATTTTATTTCGTGTGAAGGATCATGTATGAAATTCCTTGGTATATATACATTGAAAACATCATAAACTTGAGAGAGGTTTGGTGAAAGTTCTAAGAGATAAGATATCATCCCGACATGAAAAATATTATCAAAGGGAATGATAATTAAATGGATTAGATTCCCCTGTTTACAAATATCATAACCTATTTTCATGTAAAAAAATCAAAGAACTACCTTCTCACTAATATCAAACTCTAGATATCGTCGATGATTTCCCGCATAACTCTTTTGAAAACAGTAATATTACCTTATATAATGTCCAATGGATCTAAAATTCTCTATCATTTTTTCAACTAGATAGATTCCCATTAATGTTGTTTCCAAACATCATTCTATAAATATATGATTGATAGACTTAATTTTAAGAAAATTCGTCTAATGGAAGCTGTTGATCATGACCACCTTTGAAATCCATAGATAAAGCTCCCAACAAACCTTATAGAGTTTAAATTTTCCACATACATTAACCATCTATTTTAGGATCACAATTAGTGTGAAATATCATTTATATATCAAGAGATCTGTGAATACATTTCTATAACATTGAGGTTAACCTCTTATCCTGGCCAGATACAATAGATAGTTATACTCCACACAACCTTAAAGAAGTCATTAATGTATATTATGGGAATTTCTTCAAGAGATAAATATTATTTGGTACTAATGAAGGGTGTTGGATTTGTAATGTGATATAAATAACACAAATAACATTATGGCATTTTGAAATTTTGGGGAGACCGATGAAAAAAAACTAAGTTGGGGTTTTCACAGTTCTATTCTAGTATGGGTAATGGTAATACCATTCTAATATTCTTTAGTATCATATCCTTAACTTACTAACATACCATGCATAGAGATACACACTCTGCAATATCTCTCTTTATTTTTCCACACAAGAAAAAATAGATTAAATATTAATAAATATATATATATATATATCATTAAACTTCCTAGAAGAATAGAGAATGAAAAACTAAGTGTCTCATCCAATAGCTCATTCTATTAGTTTTTTATTGATGGGACACATACTTAGTTCATGAACCTTATCCTGCCGTCATGGTAATGATTGTATCAAAAAAAATCCACACCTTCGTCTGTAATTCCACAGCAACCTTCTATGCCCTTTTAATCATCTCCTGTATGGATGTTTGGACATCCATATGAGAAATATAATAGCATTCCTATTTACTAATGAATTCCTAATACAACCTCTATAAACCAAAAAATATTGGATCCCATTCAATTCTCAATGTGGAAACAATTACATGGCATTTCTGATTAATAGCATCATCTATGTTGTTTTCCTTCTCTAGGTGGTAGTGTGTTGAGAAATAATAATATATTATTCACTCCAAACATCCTATATACCAAATATTCTACTACGTATTTTAAAATATATATTTCAAGCATTTATGATTTGTATATATTTATCACACCTTTCACTATACAAACTGTTCCACCCTATTTTCAATGTAAAATTACCATTACAAACCCCAAATAATGAGTCTTGTAATTTTTCTCATTAACCATTAATTGGAATGAGCAATAATATATCACCATATAATTATTTATAAGGAGTCCTCAGAGTCCCTTATTTGATGCATCATAATAGTTCACAAAAACATTTGCACTATAGTTTTGGGTAATCACAGTCAGGTTAACCAATATTCTTTTTAGTTCTATAATAATCCCTTCCCATTACTCTATCTATAAGAACATAACCTCCCATAAGTAAACGTTGCGAGTGGATAAGATATTCTTGAAAAAACTCTCACAAAGCATTGATAATATCATGCCACCCCGAGAAAACTACAGATCAAAGTTATTATAATTATTCAAGGATATTTTTCAATAAATTCCATCTATTAAGGATCCAATGATATACCCTCTCTTGAGATTATATTATATTAAATTGAATCTTTATGAATGAAAGATTCACACTTTTTAAATTTATCATAAAAATTTATATTCCTCGGGGTCTTCAGCACAATTCTCAAATGTTCGACATGGATTTCCATACTCTTCCAATATATTAGAATATCATATATAAAGACTACCAGAAACCAATCAAGGTTATCTCTAAATACTATTTATTATATCCTTGAAGATAATAGGATCATTGGTAAGTCCAAATGGAATTATAATAAATTCATAATGATCATACCTCTTATAGATTGTCGTATTAGATATATTATCTTTCTGGATCCATAATTGACAATATATGGATTGAAGATCGATATTGGGAAAAATTTAGATCTCCTTGTAATTAATCAAATAGATCATAAATACTGGGTTGATTATAGTAGTTCTTAATAATGATTTTTTAATGATCCCATCAATCAATTCATAGAATCATTGAACCATCATCCTTATTAAAAAATGTACTAGTGCAACCCTTGGTGAATCAATTGGCTGGATTAATCCCTGATCAAGATTTTCCTAGAGTTAATTAATTAATTAAAAAACTAAATATGTTCCATTCTATATGGATCTTCAAATTAGGTGTATCACTATGTAAGAGTTATATTGAAAAATCAACTTAATTATTTTTGGGAATAATAGGTAAATACTTTGGAAAACACATCAGTGTATTCTGAAAAAATTGAATCATTTTTAATAATGAGTTTCTCCCCAATCAGTAGAGAAATAGATCCCTCAAATATTGGTCACAAAACAAATACGATATAAATAATTTCTATTGTGATTTTAGGTTCATCCCCACTATGATAGATTATTGAATAATGATTTGGAATATATAATATAATTTTCTTCAATAATGAACCTATCCGAGTCTACTAGAAATGAAACCTAAGTGGCTGATCATGGTGAGGAAAAATAATGAAAATAGAAACAAGTATTTAATACAACCAAATTAAGACATAATAATATAAAATAAGATAAATAAAAAGATACAACCAAAACCATATAATCCATTCCAAGAGTGATAAACCCAAATTTATGAATAATGAAAGACCAAAAGTCTCTATGATACCAACCATTGCCTCCAAACCGATCCAAACCAATGCTTGTAATAATAGGAGAATCCATCATGCTAAAAGATGACCTTCCTTTCACTTGAATCCTATAATTCAATATCTACAACTGCCCAAAGGAAAAATTAGAGTGTGACCACAAATCTTGATATGATACCACCACCGAGTCAATACAAGGAATAACATAAATAATGATGTTGTTCTTTAATTCAAAACAAAAATGGTTTTACAAAGTATTTTCATAAATATAAACCCATTTTTAAATCATATTAATTTTATTTTAATAAGATCCTTTAATCATCTCTAATCTATAAATATGGAATATAAAATTGATAAAATAGAAATCTCATTCCACACAGCAATACATAAGTATGTAACCACATATACATGAAATGACATATCATGTGAAGTTATGTGTTATAAACTCATAGGAAAAAGTGAGAGAAAAAATTTCATGATCAAGCCCGTCCTGTGATAAGTAAATCATAAATGAAAAAGTATTCCGTATCAAGCCCCATCCAATGAGAATATGTACTATAAATAAAAGAATCCTAAACCAATAATATGTTGGTACCAACCAATATCGATTCATACCACAATCCATCGATATTCCAAAAGTAACCCCTTGTGGTTAAACTATCACTAAGGTTACCCTTGTCGATGTCTCAATGCTCCTAGGGGTTCAAATGTGCCGTGTTTGTGAAAAATTCATTTTCAAACCATTCTCACCAATTCTAAAACTCTTTCCAATCCAATCAGGTCCACTTCGATATTTGAAAACCCATTTCCAAAACAAAATACCCACTCAATAATATAATCATATATTTGGTGTGAATAAACCAATTTTTTTAAAGACCCATTTAAAAAATTTTATCATTATAATAAATCCAGTAAAATAAAAAATCACTGCAATTTAATGAACAAATGAAATAATATTTACAAGAATGAAATGAAATTAATCGAAGTATCCAATTTTATAAAAACACTTACCTAAATAATGAAGGAACCCTATCATACTTTGATAATATAGATTGGGAAACCATAGATATGACTTCGGAATAAAATGCATGACAATAAACTAGACAGGATTGAAAAATACACCACTCAATCAAAAAACTAAAACACAACTATGGAAAACATAGTAGATGCAACCAAAGGAAAATAATAAATATATGGATTCTTACATTGATAGATGAATTAAAACCACAATGATGATCAATCTCTGAATGAATAATCCAAAATGAGTGGAGATCTACAAAATTGGCTAAAATCACCTACGTGTTTTACATGAAGGGTTTTGGGCTGAATGAAACACAAAATAGGCATTAAGTGCACATGAAACCATTTAGATCAATATTTACACATAGTGTCATTTGACACGACATTTAATCCCATGAATTAAAAAAGAAAATGAAAAATAGTTCACCTCAAATAAAAGTATAAAGATTGACTACTATAAGATATGAACCCTATACAGAGCATGTAATCCTCTCACAATGATGACTAGATTTACAAAATCTTCCTACTGACCATTGCATGACTTTTTATCCCATTAAATGGATTGTAATTAACCAACAGATAGAAAACTTCCCAGTTCCATAAAGAAAGCCTCCAAACATAAAATTAATGTTCTCTGGTCCCAAGGATGACATTATAAATCCATTTACACATTTATACCCTGACACCATTTATTCAAAAAAACATACATCCCTAAAATTTAGGTCATTTACCCCTACAAAGGTGATCAATTATCAATAATCCCACAATACACCAAAACAAAAACATAAACAAAAAACAAAAGACAAAGTTTACCTGAAAAAAGATAATAAGGAGTAAAATCTCCCCACAATAATTACTTTCTTCCCCAAGAGAGTCCTCAGGATTTGGGATCCACAAAAAGGTGAAGGCCATTACAACCTCATTAATGATTTCCATTCCCACTACTCATAGATATCCCATCTTCACTACCACATTATATAGATCATAGGAATCGTGGTACCGCATTGACCCTTCTCTTAGTGACACAAAATCTAAATTGGTTGCTCAAGTATAATTGTTTCTGGCTGAAGATCAATATCCTTCCATCCAATGACATTGGAAGGATCCATTCGATACATCCTCATCTTAGAAACAAGAAACATGACCTGGATATAAGTCAAACCAAATAGAATATCCCACAAATAGGACTACTTTTCTAGTCTTCCAATGATCTCAAAGGGTCCAACAAACCACATTTCCAACATGGCCTTCTTACCCAATCGATGATGTCCCATGTGAGGTGAAACTCTTAGAAAAAATAGATCTCCCACAAAAAACTCTAATAGATGATGAAAAAGGTTCGTATAAGATTTCCAACAACTATGTTCCATGATCAAATATCATTCTATATAAACTATACCATCTCTTTAATGTCTAAAAAATAACTTCTCTAAACCAAGAACCACACTCCCAACTCTACCCAGTAAAAGGGATATCTACAAATCCAACCATACAATGCTTCAGAGTGTTCCATCTTTATCGAATCCTGATAACTATTTTTTGGTAAATTTGACTAGAGGCAGATAATTTTCCAAACATTCTCTAAAATCAAGCACATTATCTAGGATAATATCCTTAAGACCCTAGATATCCCACTTTATCTTTCCATCAATATTTAAATGATAAGTCATGCTCAATTTTATATGGGAACCAATAAAATCCTATAAACCCTTTGAAAACATTGGTATGAACCTCATGTCCCTAATAGAAATAACTAGAGAGGGTACCCAATGATGCCTCACAATCCCTCAGATATATATTTTATCGAGCTGGTGCACTTTTTCTGTCTTCATGATGGGGAATAAATGGCCCAATTTTGTAATTCATTCTATGATCATCCAAATTGTATCCTTCCTATAACATCCTAATATTTTATAAAATAATATTTTTGAAATTAATTTAAATTTTTAGATATCTTTCATTATATGAAACAATTATTTTCATTATTATCCAGTGAGACATGCGTTATCAAGTGTCAACGAACCATGAAATTATATTTTTTAAATATTATTATTATAATCAAACATTTTAATAGGTATGTCTGAATATTATTAAATACTTTATGAAATATACCTATAAATAACCTACTCAATATAAATTTATTTATAAATTCAATTTAAACATTCAATCAATTTTTTGAAAAGTAATTATATTGATCAAAAATATGTTTCTTCTAAAATGGTTTTTATTGATTTTTATGAGAGAATACTATTATTTATTTATAGATATTTTAGAAAATTTATTTTATACTATTAAATTTATTTTTATAATCACTAAAATCAAAATTAAATTATGGTGAAATTTTTGTATTTTCTGAAAAATATTGATTTTCAGTTAATAGTAAAAATATATATTTTTGTAAAAATATAATTTATTTCCAATAAATTAATTAGTATAAATGACACATTAATTTTTGAAATAACATAATTATTATTTAATTATATATAATCTACATAATTACTTTTAATTCAACTTTATATTTTATTTTAGTGTAAGTTTATTTTTGGGTTTTAAAAAGGTTTTTCAGAAAACTATTTTAAAGTGCATAATAATTCAGTATTGTCATTAATTAAAATTATCCATGAGGAGGAGATTCTTAATTAAAATTTATATATTATAAATTAATAAATTTTAATTTATTTTCAAAAAATTATTCTTATTAATCATACTATTAATATGAAATCACATTCGGATTAAAAAAATATACTTGTGGAAAACCCAGTTTTTCATCACTTCTGCAGGTTTTATTTAATTTTATTTTTTAAAATTTTAGAAATTTTATTATAAAAAATATAATTAATTTTTTTAATAATATTTTAAATATTAAATTTCAGGATATTTTCTATAATTTTCTAAAAAAATATATTTTTTAATGAATAATGAAAAATATAGAATTTTAATTGAAAATAAATGTTCATTTAAATTTTTTATAAAGTAAAAATATGTTTTAAATTATATTTAAAAAATGGATTAATTTAACATCTTTTAATCTGATTTTTTTTTCATTTTAGAAAATTTCATGTTGCAATTTGAAATAAAAACATGATAACCTTTTGAAAATTTTCTCTTTGAAACCCTCATTTATCATCGTGTCTACACGGTTAATTTTAAATTATAATTTTCCACATTTGTGAATTGAATTATAAAAAATGTTTTTCTATTTTTGAAATTAGAATAATATATATTTTAATAATTTAAACATAATTTTTTAGCACAATGGATAGTGAAAAGAGAATAAATAAATTGTCGCAGTTATGGTAAAGATTTGTTTTTCAGAGGTTAAACTAAAATGATATTGGTTGAAATAGACTAAAAACTATATTGATATATATATTTATGAGAATATTTTCACCCTATCCATTATATTATTGAATAATAATCCATTTTGGATACATTTTTCTTTATAGAAACATGTTTACACTATTTTCTTTTCAAAACATTACAAGTGTTCCAGTCACATCACTTATAAAAGGTAACCCCTCTCCTCCCTTCATCACACCATAAATACCTTTTGATTTGGATAATAACCACCCAAATAAGTTATAAAATCACCTCACATAATCTTAGAAGCCTTATATTTATGTACAAATATAACATAGTAAGGCTTTTGGTTCAAACCTAAGGATGATTCCAAAAGAAAATGTAACGTACTTCAACCAGCATTTTGATTTATTTCTTCATCTACCTCGCTAAATTATTATTAAAAATTATGATAAAATTAATTAAATAAATTAAATTTACGAAGATGTTTTTATTTTATGTACATGATCTAGACATATGTCCACTTCCATCAAATGGTATATGAAATCGTCATTTGGGTTTAAGGAAGACTACCGCCTCACATAATAATGTCATTCACTTTTCTATTACTACCTTCCACAATTGGGTACGCTGATTCATATTAAGTATATATATTATATTTAAAATATTATTATACCTCTTGAGTCATTCTATCATATATACCTTCTTACATTTCATTCCACAATGGATACAATTACATCGCTCATTTGTACGGCGTACTACTACCTCCCAAAGCGTTGTGGTTTATTTTTACTAACGCCTTACATGGAAGATAATAAGGATAAAGTCAATAATTATATAATATATACATGAAATAATTATGAAAATAATTAAAAATACATCATTCTTAAAATATAACGTATAATTTTTTTCCCTTTTCACTCACTGAAAGATGATAACGTTGTTCATGTACCTATGGACTACCACCTTCACAAAGTGATGTGGCTCTTTTTTCTCCACCACACCTCATGGATGATATTTATCCAGATGTTTAATAAACTAATATGGCATTTATTATTTTATTATAATTATTTAATGATAATATATTATTTTCCACCATTCTATAATGATTATTGAAAATCGGAAATGTTACTCCAGCATACGAATGACATATCGTCTCAATGATTGTAATATACATCATTTCTCAAAACCATGTATCATAGTTGGTATTAAAATTATAATTGATTTATAAATATTATAAATATATCATTAATATTATTCTTTATATGGTGAATCCATCATCAAATTATGTGGTTCGAAATAACAAATCAAAAAATTATGAAAAAATCATTTATTACCTAAAATATGACTTCAACATGGAATTTTTAATAAACATGAAATAAATAGACATAATTAAATCATATATTATATGATATATATAATTAGGGTTCTTTAATATATTTATAGTAAACTTGTATTTATTGTAATGGTGGTTTGAAATTACAAAGGATGTCGAGTCTTATGGTAATGGATTTCTAGTCTCTATTCTATTTCAGAGAGACATGTTCATGTTGACCACTCGTTTATTTTTTGAGGTGTATATATAATTTCGATATGACATGTTATATAAGGAATATAATCATTTTAAATATATTTAATTTTTTATATGATTTTATTATTTATTGGGTATTACAATTCAAAAAATTACCAAAGCGGTAATGTATTTATATCTCACATAATACTTCTGTGATAAACAAGCCATATTCACCACCTATTTATTTTATATGGTGTATATACTACCCATTAATATAAAGTATGATTATTATGCATAATTATTTTTGATTTACATATCCAATTTATGATATTTATTTCATGGTGTTTATAATTCAAAAGTTTCCTAAGCGGTAATGGATTGTTATCTTAATTTTTATTCTTGTAGTGATATGATAAGTAATGATTTTATATTCTTTAATATTGAGTATATACATACCCTTTTATATTTAATATCTCTAATTTATTTATCACAAGTATATTTTATGTTTAATTTAATTATATTCATTTTTAGGGTTTACGTTTCACTGCTACCAAACTTGTAATGAATTTATATTGCAATATCATCATTTATTAGGATTGATAATGATTATGTTTTGGATGATTGAATCATATGATCCATATCATAAGAAAACATGAATTTTATTATCCTTTTTAATTTCATGAGATTACATGTTTTCCATTTATTTTTTTATCTCTATGTACACAAGAGTTACAATAATGTTTTTAATAAAATTTTCTTTATTTCTCTCTTCGGTAAAAAACCCATTTTCTTCCAAAAACATGTTTCTAATTTTTTTTAAATTATTTTAAAAACATTTTTAAAAGATTTATAAAATAATTTTTTAACTAGTTTTTTACAATAATTTTTTTTTAATGGAATATTTATGTAGTTATAAAAAAATCCCCTTTAGGTTTTACAAACAATGTCGAATGAATAATTATTTTAATGGGACTTTAATAAAATAAATTTCATATTTTCATGAACCTTATTTAAATTAAATATTCCTTTATAATTTTTCAATTTTATATTCAATGAAAAGTATTTCTAAAAAAATTTATGATATAAAAAGTGTTTTTTCAAAGAAGAATGGATATTTTCCATATGAAATTGTTTAAATTATTTTCAAAGCTTTGTCCAAATTGTTTTCATGTTTATTTACCATGAAAATGATTTTTTTTAATATTTTGTTTTCAAAATTTATTTTCAATAAAATTTTATTTTCTTCATTAAACTTCCTAATTAATTTAACATTCAAAATAATTTTTGATATATGAAAACATCTTTTGATGTTACCTAAGTCTTACTCGAATATGGCGTAATGATATAATTATTATTCTTAATCTAAATTTCTTTTTGTTTATGATCAGATGATGTTTATGAAATGTTTTTCTCTTCCATGGTCTATACCATGACAAAATGATTTTGAAACCTTCTCTTTTACACAGTTTATTCTATGATGAAGTTATGAAATGATTTTTAAAATTATCACTTCTCCATAGTTTTTGACAAGATTAAATATTTATTAAACCCATTCCATTTAAATATTTATTATATGAAGAATCTTTTATAATATTATTACACACAATTTTATTATTTTCATTATTTTATATGTGGGACCTATATCTCTTTCTAATGAATAGTGTGAATATTTATATTTAATGATATTTACAATAGTAAATCTGGGAGTGAACCCGATTTAGTACGGGGATTTTCCCACTGTTATGGTGTTGGAAGTGAACCATGAATACTCTGATGGTTTAGGGGGTGAACCCATTACACAATGATATACTGGTACATAATCCTTTACAATTATGGAAATAATTTTCTATGATTATATGAATTCCATGATATGATATTAGGCCAATTGTATTCTCCAATGGATCATGTTATTTGTTTCCATTATGCATTGTGTCTTTTAAACTACCAATATTTATTCCATGAATCATGGTTTTGATCTCTGATATGCATGGTATGGTTTATAAATAATATTATCATGTTCTTATACAATTATGTTCTGGTTGTTTTTATATATTTCCCTTTTTATTTCATTATTGATAATCTAAGATCGAACATTGTTATGTACCCTTCCCCAGATTATGAATAATGGTTATAAGTTATTTATTTCTATGATGATTACTGAATGGGAAGTTCTTTATGGTTAATATTGAATATATTTCATGAAATAAGAATTTAGAATTATAAAAAATTGTTTTTCTATTTTTGGAATTAGAATAATATATATTATAATAATGTAAACATAATTTTTTAGCACAATGGATAGTGAAAAGAGAATAAATTAATTGTCACGGTTATGGTAAAGATTTGTTTTTCAGAGGTTAAACTAAAATGGTACATGTTGAAATAGACTGAAACCTATATAAATATATATTTTATGATAATATTTTCACCTTATATATTTTATTTTTGAATAATAATCCATTTTGGATACTTTTTTCATCATAAATACATGGTTACACCATTTTCTTTTCAAAACATTACAAGTGTTCCACTCACATCACTTATTAAAGGTAACCCCTCTCCTCCTTTAATCACACCATAAATACCTTTTGGTTTGGATAATTAACACCCAAATAAGTTCTAAAATTACCTCATATCATCTTAGAAGCCTTATATTTATGTACAAATATAACATAGTAAGGCTTTTGGTTCAAACCTAAGGATGATTCCTAAAGAAAATGTAACGTACTTCAACTAGAATTTTGATTTATTTCTTCATCTACCTCAATAAATTATTATTAAAAAATTATGATAAAATTACTTAAATAAATTAAATTTACTAAGATATTTTTATTTTAGGTACATGATCTAAAACTATGTCCACTTCCATAAAATGGGTTATGAAATCATCATTTGGGTTTAAGGAAGACTACCGCCTCACATACTAATGTCATTCACTTTTCTATTACTACCTTCCACAGCTGGGTATTCTGATTCATATTAAGTATATATATTAAATTTAAAATATTATTATACCTCTTGAGTTATTCTATCATATATACCTTCTTACATTTCATTCCACAGTGGATACAATTACATCGCTCATTTGTATGGCGGACTACTCCCTCCCAAAGTGATGTGGTTTGTTTTCACTAACACTTTACATGGAAGATAATAAGGATAAAGTCAATAATTATATAATATATACATGAAATAATTATGAAAGTAATTAAAAATACATCATTCTTAAAATATAATGGATAATTTTCTTTTTTACCTTTTCACTCACTGAAAGATGATAACGTCGTTCATGTACCTATGGACTACCGCCTTTACAAAGTGATGTGGCTATTTTTTCTCCACCACACCTCATGGATGATATTTATCAGTATATTTAATAAAATAATATGGTATTTATGATGTTATTATAATTATTTAATGATAATATATTATTTTCCGCTATTCTATAATGATTGTTGAAAATTGGAAATGTTACTCAAGCATACGTATGACATATCGTCTCTATGATTGTAATGTACTTCATTTCTCAAAACCATGTATCATAGTTGGTATGAAAATTATAATTGATTTATAAATATTATAATTATCTCATTAATATTATTTTTTATATGTTGAATCCATCATCAAATTATGTGGTCTGAAATAAAAAATCAAAGCATTCTGAAAAAATCATTTATTACCTAAAATATGACTTCAACATGGAATTGTTAATAAACGAGATATAAATATACATAAATAAATCATATATTATATGATATATTGAATTAGGGTTCATTAATATATTTATAGTAAACTTGTATTTATTTTAATGGTGGTTTGAAAGTACAAAGGATGTCGAGTCTTATGGTAATGGATTTCTAGTCTCTATTCTATTTCATAGAGACATGTTCATGTTGACCAGTCATTTATTTTTTGAGGTATATATATAATCTTGATATGACATGTTATATCAGGAATATAATCATTTTAAATATATTTAATTTTTCATATGATTTTATTATTTATTGGGTATTACAATTCAAAAAATTACCAAAGAGGTAATGTATTTATATCTCACATAATAGTTCTGTGATACACAAGCCAGATTCACCACCTATTTATTTTATGTGGTTTATATACTACCCATTAATGTAATTTATGATTATTATGCATAATTGTTTTTTATTTACATATATAATTTATGATATTTATTTCATGGCGTTTACAATTCAAAAGATACCTAAGCGGTAAGGGATTGTTATCTCAATTTTTATTCTTGTAGAGATATGATAATGTTTCCCTCAGAATTCAGGGATGACCTCCTGGATGGGAGATTCAAACGTTCCGATCGGTTTCTAACGGGTTTGTTCGTAGAACCGGAAACATCCAATGATTCCACACCCATTTGGACCTACTTTCCAAAGGTAGGCACTTCATTAGTTTGTGAACTGATGAGGCTTAGGAATTTTCATTGGTCGAGAGGATGGGAGGTCAGACTCATCACACCTTTTTAAGGGGAATTATTGTCTACTCCAGGAATCTCTTTATAGATTTAAGTTATGTTCATGAATCCTTATTACATTACCAGGTATAAAATGAGCTTTCCTTCAGATCTAACAATCAATGATTAAATATGTAGGAAATTTAGAGAATCTTTTGTATGTATTCGAGGTTCTTCATCAATAGAGAATAATCTGTATTTGTTAGAGATTCTTGGTCAATGGTACCCTTCGACACATTTATACAAAAGTCTCTTGGTCATTATGAAGACCATGCTGGTTTTAAAGCCACTCAGTGGGGCACTTGAAGTTTATTGTCATTCAGAAGGACATGGATTATTTCAGAGTTGGGATCGAACCCGTAGATGGGCTACATACGTATCCTTTGTTTTGGAAAAGGAATCAGAACCCACGTAGTTTGAGTAAGGGATTATGATGTTTATGATTGATGGCTCAAATAAGGATGTCATAATTACTTTTACCCTCTAAGCTCACGTGAGTCATGCTCGGTGTGAGAAACAAGAGGTATTGGTAATAAAATAGACAATTGGGCCATGAAAGATGTAATCATAAGAAATGGTTTGGGGCTTATGTATGTATGACTGCCCAGATAAATGAAGGTTAGGATTTACTTTAGGGAGAAAATCCAGGAACAGGGTCCATAAAGGTATATGTGCTTCATGGAGATTTGAATACTCTAACTTGAGACTTATTCCTGAAAAGGAAACCCAAATTAGGAGAGGATTGATAATTGGGTTTTACTCCTGAGAAGGAATCCCAGATCAAACCTAAATTAGGATTGGTTAAATAGAAATTAAGGGACTTGGGGCTTACTCCTAAAAAGGAAGCCCAAAATTATGACTGGGACTTATTCCTGAAAAAGAGACCCAGGTTAAGGGATTATGACTAGGACTTATTCCTGAAAAGGAGGCCCAGGTTAAGGGATTATGACTAGGACTTATTCCTGAAAAGGAGGCCCAGGTTAAGGGATTATGACTAGGACTTATTCCTGAAAAGGAGGCCTAGGTTATGGAGTGAGGTTTGGGGCTTACTTCTGAGGAGAATGCCCAAATTAAAGGACTTATAACTGGGGATTATTCCTAAAAAGGAGACCCAAGTTAATGATTCTCTCATCTTAAAGGATGAGGTTGAATGAAAGAACTATCAATCTTTAGTGACATAAAAAAATGTATAAATCACAATGTTTTGAGAAATATTCCACAGAATTCCTTTCAGATAAAGAAGTCAAATCAAGAAATCATGCCATAAATGGCTTTGAAGAGTGTCTTAAAGACTGAATCTTGAATAGGAAAGGTGTAATGGATTAATAGGGGTAAAATGGGAAAGATGGGCACCCAAAAAGGAAGGGGCGCGCAAGTCTTGGAAGGCGCGCAGGTACTGCGTGGGCGCGCAAGTATTGGTCGCGCAGGTATACCTACGCGACATGTGTGGGGTACTTGCACGATGTTCAACCAGCATTGAAATACTTGAGCGACTCTTTATTAAAGACTTTAGAATATTCTTGAGGTTCTTCTAGAAAAGGGACGTGCAAGTTCTATCGAAGGAGTAAGGCGGCGCACAAGTGTGGCCACTTCCCTTAAGGGCTGGCCACTCAGGCGCACAAGTGTTGATGAGTTTCAACACTTAGGCTTTCCTTCCTCTCTTTAGATCTTCTGTTCTAGGTAAGAAATTTCCTTAGAAGTGTTCCGGAAGCTTTGAGAAGAGACTTGGGCGTCGGGAGCTTCAATCCGAGTTTCTGGAAAAATTCCTCCTGAATGGGGGGCCCACAGGGTCTATTTATAGGCAAGAGAAGACCCCAGGCGGTTACCGGGCGGTTATCACTTAGGTCACGCAAGTCACTTGTGCGCCAAAGTGCGTCGCGCAAGTCCACTTGCGCGACTATGAGGAAACTTGCGCGGCCTATGGGCAAAGTTCTCCTTGTTCATCCCTTTGTCGATTTTTTATGTTTTCTTCAAAGGTCAAACCATTTTAATCTCAGATATTCCCCTTTTCCAATCTTTAGATTCTGTGACGAAAAGGAGAGTCAAAAAAAGTCCCCCCTCGGAGTTGGATCTGGAGAGAAAAGAGGATTTGATTCTGAGGTGATAAGAAATAAGAAATATGGCAGTTTAATGTCATGCATGTCAGACAAAAAGAGGCTAATGTTTAATATTGAAATAGCTTTGACCAAAATGGATTAAAATTGATTCAATTCCTTGACAATTTATCTAAAAACATATTACCATACTCAAGTATGAGAGAAAATATGTAAACTATGGCTTAAGAATATTTGAATCTGAGGAATGATATGAAAAAGAGCTAAAAGGCATCAGAAGAAGTAGTTTCCAAGAATGAAGTTACAATCATTTGACAAACCCGTTAGGGGGTTGAATTATGCAGGGCCACCTAAGGGCATTGGCTGCATGGTCAAACAAATAGCATTTTTTTTGGCTGACAAGTCTGTTATGTGGACTGTTTATGCAAGACCACCTATGGGCACGTGCTGCATAGTCAGGCAAAAGAACTCTCAGAAATTTACTTTCCTAGTGTTAAAAGCCAGAGAAAGTTTATGGAGATTCAAATTTTACAAAGTATAGAGTTTGTTGTATGGAAAGAGGTACTTGAATATGGAGAAGATATTTGCAGACAAGATTATCGAAGAACTGGATGAATATCACTCCTACGAAGGTCTGACCCAAACTTAGGGAAAGAGAATATGGAGAGTATAAACCATAGACTTGAATACTTTCAGATTATGAAAAAGGACATGGGACAAATATGTTAAGGATGTCTATTTTTTTGCAGATCCCTACATACCGTCATTTAAGACAAATAAGGACAAAAGAGGCATTCTTCCCAAGAATGAAGTTACCATCATTTAACAAACCCTTTAGGGGGTTGAATTATGCAGGGCCACCTAAGGGCATTGGCTGCATAGTCAAATAAATAGTATCCTTCGGCTGACAAGTCTGTTATGTGGACTGTTTATGCAAGGCCACCTATAGGCATGTACTGCATAGTCAGGCAAAAGAATTCTCAGAAGTTTGACATTTTTGTGACTAAAAGTCATGAAAAGGGTTATGAAGATATGAAAATATTTAAGGTTAGAATTATAACACATAAAGATGGGTATTGTCCAATGTATATAGATATACATAGGTCAATGATAACCATAATCATGTTGTGGTTGGGTCCTGAATTGAAATTTTGGACTTCACTACATATCTCATAAGAATGAGAATCAAGCCATACGTAGTTCTTGAAATGTAGTTTAACATCGTGTAGGACGAAAGTATGAGAGATCTTAGTTTAGGGTCATAGAGTTCGAACCATAATAATGAATACACAGTGTGTGTTTTCATGAGGACTTTTCAGCCAAGGGACTGAAAGTGAAATTTGGGGTTAGGCCCAAAAGACTTGGGGCTGGATTCGAGGGATACTCGAACGTTCCTACGTATCCCATAAAGATGGGAATCAAGCCCACATAGTTCTAGATATACCCTTTGTACAAATTTGGTTCGTACATGTGAAGGGTGAAAGGGGACTTTAGTACAATGATGGTTTAACCTGAGATAAAAAAAAATTAGGCATTACCATGTATGAACGTAGTCTTTTGAAATGAAACATGATTGAAAAATCAATGTAAATAATGGTTCCCTCTCAAATGAGGAAATCAAAGAGTATTGTAGTTTATTGTCGTACCAGACAAAAGTGTTGTATAGTTTAACGTCATATAACAAGGACTAAAGTGAATCAAATGTAAAGATATTGATTCTAAGGGCGGTTTCACAAATCAACATTGTATGAGATGAAGGTGAACCGAAGTGAAGAGATTGTTTTTGGGCTTGAACCTTGGGAGGTTGCCTACGTACCCAGCCTGGAAGGCAAGGATCAAAATCTGCGTAGTTCAATTAAAGAATAAATTAATGATCAAATTATTCTTGGGGACAATGACCTAAAAAATGATGTTGGTACTTACACATGGTTAGAATCCCAGAGAGAGTGTTATGGTTGAGGTTTTCTCTAAGCTCACGTGAGTCATACTCGTTGTGAGAAACAAGAGGTAGCAACAACCTTAACGATGCACAGTTTAATGTCATGTAGCATAGAAAAAGTACAGTTTAGCGTCATGTAAGACATATCAAGGACTTTCTGTACAGTTTAGCATCATTTAATTAGGACGATGTGGACAATACAGTTTAATGTCATGTTGGACAAAAGGGCGAATAGTTTAAGGTCATATACATGGACCGTGGATGGTGTAGTTTAATGTCATGCTGGACGTAAGTACAGTTTAAGGTCATACAGGACCTTTGATGATTATGTAGTTTAATGTCTTTCCGGACGTAAGGGACTTTCAAATAGTTTAGGGTCTTATGCATGGACCGTTGCTGTATAGTTTAACGTCATATAGCAAGGACGAACTGGTGCCCCACAGTTTAGTGTCATGTTGTAGGGACAATATAGTTTAACGTCATGTTGGACGAAAGGGGGACTGTGCAGTTTTAATGGCATGCGGTGAGGAAAGATTAGGGACTTTTCTTCTTCTTCAGTTTAATGTCATGCTGGACAAAAGTGTGAATAGTTTAGGGTCATATTCATGGACCAGGGAGGAGTTTAAGGTCATACTGGACCATTCCTGTATAGTTTAATGTCATATAGCAAGGACGAACTGGTGACACACAGTTTAGTGTCATGTTGCAGGGACATCTTATGAATAGTTTAAGGTCATACTAGACCAAGGGGGAGTTTAAGGTCATACTGGACCATTTCTGTATAGTTTAACATCATATAGCAAGGATTAACTAGTGCCACATAGTTTAGTGTCATGTTGCGGGGACATATTATGAATAGTTTAAGGTCATACTGGACCAAGGAGGAGTTTAAGGTCATACTGGACCATTTCTGTATATTTTAACGTCATATATCAAGGACGAACTAGTGCCGCACAGTTTAGTGTCATGTTGCGGGGACATCTTATGAATACTTTGTAGTTTATACAAAATAATTCTTCAAAAATCTGGCATTAGTTGGAGTAGTAATGAGTTCTCCATCCATCGAGATTAATGAATAAGCTCCATTGGAGTAGACCCTATGTATCGAATAAGGTTCTTCCCATTTTGGCTCAAGCTTGGGAGGTTTCTTTCCTGGTATCATTGGAGTTCTGAGAACTAATACCAATTCTCCCTGAATGAATGAATGAAGATGAACTTTTTTGTTAAAAGCTCGTGTTATTCAATTCTTATAGATTTCCAAGTGGTGGAAAGTGCACAATATTTTATCATCTAACCATTCCAATTCATTCAATCGCTTTTGGGATTACTCATCTATAGATAACTGATTAGAAATGGCTACTCTGAGTGAGGGCAATTGAACTTCAATTGGAAAGACTGCTTCCGTTCCATATACCAACGAATATGGAGTTGACCGCGTTGCATTGCGGGTGGTAGTCCGATAAGCCCACAAATCATGAAAGAGTTTATCAGGCCATGACCTCTTATCTTTATCCACCATCTTTTGCAGTATATTTTAAAGAGTCTTGTTAAAGGCTTCTATTTGTCCATTGGCCGCCACATGATACCGAGATGAATGGTTGGATTTAATGTTGTATTCTTGATACAATTTCTTCACCTTAGAAGAACGGAAGTCGGTGCCGTTGTCCGTCAATATGGTATGAGGGACACCAAATCTAGTAATGATGTTAGACTTGATGAAGCTAAAAATGCATTTAGAACTGACTTCTTTAAGAGGTACTGCCTCTGCCCATTTGGAAAATAAATCAGTAGCAGTAAGAATGTACTTAAACTGCTTGGCCGTAGCTGAAGGGTAAGGTCCCACCACATCCATTCCCCATGTGGAAAATGGCCACGAGTATTTAGCTGTATGAAGCAACACTTGAGGTTGATGAATGAAGTTGGCATGTACTTGGAATGAATGACACTTCTTTGTGAAATTAACACAATCTTGTATCATTGAAGGCCAAAAGTATCCAAGCCTTCTAATTTGATCAGACAATCTATGTCTAGACTGGTGGGCACCACAAAATCCTGCATGCACTTCATTCATGACAACCATTGTCTCTTCACCATCAATGCATCTAAAGAGAACTCCATCAAAACCACTTTTGTATAGAATTTTCTCTAGGTGGTTTGGGCTATCATAAAGAGTAAAATTGACCACACGTCGCTGGATTTGTTCTTTCTCGGCTCTATCAGGTGGAAGTGTTCCATTTTGAAGGTATTCCCTGATAGGTGACATCCATCCTGTAGTATGACTATACGGATCAAGAATGGGACTAATTTCATTAATTTCCTCTGTTCTGTCTTGAACATAAGGTGAAATTGCACAACAGTGGGCAATACTGATGGTTGTCTCATCCCGATTTGGATCTGCTAGAGCTGTGGCTATATTAGCCAGCGCATCAGCTTGAGCATTTTGTGATCTTGGGACATAAGAAAATGTCGGTTCTGAAGGGAATTCCGCCATTAACTCTCTGACGTAATCATACAAAGGGATTAATTCTTCTTTTCTGATGGCATAATCCCCATTGACTTTTTTGATTACTAGGTCTGAATCACCTTTCACCTTTAAGTGATTCACTTGTGCTTGAAGTGCTAACTCCAAGCCTGTGATAAGAGCTTGGTATTCGGCTTCATTATTGGTACCACCTTCCCACAATAAAAATGAATAAGGTAACAATGCCTTATCTGGAGAAATGATCACAATTCCTAAACCAACTTTGTTGAATTTAGGATTTTCCATTTTCTTCCCTGTTGGACTTTTAGAAGCACCATCAAACATTTTTTTCCATGTTTGAGGACTCTCTTGAATAGAGAAAACTTCCTCATCAGGGAGTTCAATATCTGAAGACGTGTCTTCCACTGAAGGATGTTCAGCCAGGAAATCAGCCAGAGCTTGGCTCTTTATTGTCTTTTGAGACACATACTGAATGTCGAACTGCTGCAAAATAACTACCCACCTTGCTAGACGTCCTGTAAGCATTGGACGACTAAGGATGAATTTGAGCGGATTATTGCGAGATACCAACTGGACCTCGTGATGTTGCAGGTAGTGTCTCAGTTTCTGAACTGCAAAGATTAATGCCAGGCAGCACTTCTCAATACTTGAATACCGGGTTTCTGCTTCAAGCATAGTTCTATTGAGATAGTAGAGGCTATTTTCATTCCCAGCATCATTCTTTTGAGCAAGAAATGCACCCAATGATCGCTCTAGAGCTGTCACATAGATGATAAGTGGTCTTACTTCAACAGGTGGCATGAGTACTAGTGGACTCAAGAGGTATTTCTTGAGAACATCAAACGCTTCTTGACATTCTTCAGTCCACTAGTAAGTGACTCCTTTTTTCATTAATTTGGTAAAGGGTAAACTTTTGCCTGCCAAATTGGCGATGAAACGCCGAATATAGGCTAAGTGTCCTTGAAGTCCTCTTTATTCTTTCAAATTCTGAGGAGGTGACATACCAAGGATTGACTTGGTCTTCTCAGGATCGACTTCAATACCACGATGGCGTACAACAAAGCCGAGAAATTTTCCTGAGGTTACCCCAAAAGCACATTTTAAGGGGTTCATCTTCAAATTATGTTGTCGAAGCTTGTGGAATATGACTTCTAAATTAGCAAAGTGATTAGAACGTTGTTTGGATTTAACCACCAAATCGTCCACATAACATTCAACAAACTTCCCTAAGAAAGGTTTGAAGATACGATGCATGGCGCGTTGATATGTTACACCAGCATTCTTTAAACCAAAGGGCATCACCCGGTAACAAAACACACCTTGAGGGGCTCTGAAGGCTATGGATTCCTCATCTTCTAGGGCCATTCAGATCTGATTATATCCGGAATATCGATACATGAAGGAAAGTACTTCATAACCAGCCATCGCATCAATTATGAGTTCTGTAATCAGAACTGGGAAATCATATTTAGGAAAATACCGATTAAGATCTCTAAAATCAATGCAAACCCTAATTTGTCCGTTCTTCTTCTTTACAGGGACAATATTAGCCAACCACTTAGGATACTGAAATTCTCTGATAAATTTATCTTTGATCAGCTTGTCCACTTCAGCTTCAATTTTGGAAGCATAAGTTGGGTGTGTTCTTCTCGCGGCTTGCTTAAATCCTTGATGTTCTTTTGGTAAACCCAAATGATGAGTAGCAACATCAGGATCAAGCCCAGGAATTTCTGTATAGTTCCAAGCAAAAATATCTTTATTTTTCTTTAGAAAATAAATATATATCTCTTGCTCTTCAAGGGTCATGGCCGCACTAATTAAAGTGGGGCGTGGATCTTTCTCTATACCCAGATTTATTTCTCTGAGTTCATCCATAGTGGTAGAGATACCCTCTTCAAATGCTGGAGGAGCATCTCTAAGATCTTCCTCTTCCTCTTCATCATGTGCTATTTCTTCTGTTTCTACTTGCATAGTAGATGAAAAAACAAATTTTTCATGATCAGAAGAGATGTCAAATTTTGCACATTTTGAAGAAGAAGCTTCCATTTCTGATCCTATTGATGATAAAGGGTCTTCTTTGGGAAATAAAGAGGAGATGATGGATTAAGAATTGACATCATTATTCGCCTCTGATGTTGCTATAACTTCTTCTGGCCTGATTGGCGAAGTATAGACCTATTGGATTTCAGCAGATGAAATGAAAACGTCACCACTTGTGCTTTCATCACTGTTTGGTAGGTTACCAATTTCTCCCATGTTGTCTGGCTCAATTGTCATAATTGACATTATGGATCTTTCCATAAGAGTATTTTAATTTGGGCCTATTTTGTCAATTTGACTGATAGGTAACACATAATCTGTACTCACATGTGTAAATGGATTTATTGGAATCTTCTCCAAACCATATGGAGCATTAACTTTGGTAATTTTCTTTATTTTAGATTTCTCTCTTCCCTTCATGTGATAAAATTCCGCCTCAATGTATTGAGACTCACATGTCTTGAACGGGGCCTTATCACCATACAATGTTCCAAATTGACCATTGAAACAGTATTTGAGACATTGATGGTATGATGAAGGGATAGCCGCATGCTGATGTAGCCAGGGTCTTCCAAGCAAGATGTTGAAAGCTGAGTCTTAATCAACAATCATGAAATCCGAATTGGATACAAGATCTCCAAACTGAGTTCTGAGTGTAACTTCGCCCAGTGGTTCTTGTTCATTTTTATCATATTCTTGTAACATCATGGTAGAAGGAGATAAATCAGATTCCGTGAGGCCCAATCGACGAAGTGTACGAATGGGCATGAGGTTGACTCCTGAACCATTATCAATGAAAGCTCTTCGGATATCTACACCATTGACTTTGCCAGATAAGTACAGAGGTTTTATGTGTCCATGCAGAACATCATCTTCATCCTTATCAGTAAAAGATATCACTTCATGGCATTCTGCAGGATTATTCTCTATGTGATAGACTTCAGCTGCAGCAATTTCAGCTTCAAACTCCTAAGGACTTGACAAAGCTTCGATGAGTGTTTCTCGAAGATCTTTTGACAGATTCAAAGCATCCAAAATTGATAACTTAGCTGGTACTTGGGCCAGGTGTTTCAATATATCATACTTTTGATCTAGAGGTCTTCATTTCCCAACAGGAATATGCGGTTTAGCAGGTACCTTGGAAGCAGATGCTTCGGAAGCTGATGCATCTTGTATTGGGATAGATGTTGGCAACATCCTTGGTTTTGGAAGATTAGACCGATTAGATCCATTTACTTGCTGAGATAAAGAAGATGGAACCTTCAATCGGTCTTCCAAAATAACTGTGCCAAGACTGAGTTGGATATTGGTAGAAGAACTTGCTTGTTCTTTTTGAGCTCGCTGAAGGGCTCTACCACGAGTTTGTGCTGCATACACAGTGCTAGCAGGGGTATAATTAGAGTAGTGGCTTCGGAAAGATCCAAGTCTTCCCCTGTATCCTGAACCTCTGGAACTTTCTCGGATTCCCTTATTTGATACAGGGAATTCAGGCTCATCTAAATTGAAATTACGACTGGAATACAGATCTGTTAATTGAATCATATTAACAGAACCGAAGATTAACTCTTCGTCTGATAAAGACTCTGCCTGATTAGCCTGTGTAGGCTGTGCCGTTTGATGGGGCGGTGCCCGTGGCTTTGAAGTAGATGGCATAAAGTCTTCCAGAGTCAAAGAAAATTTAGGATTTGACACATACTCATCTTCTTCTGATTCTTTTTCCTTCTTTGAATAAAATCGTTTCTTTGAGGACTTTCCCTCTAATGAAGAGGGTTTTATCGCAATATTCATGGCAGAAGACACAATTGGTTTCTTTAATTGTGTTCGCAAAATGGAATGAGTCTGATTGATTGTCTTTCTGACCATCCAATCATCATACTTCTGTGCATTTCTAATTTTGACTTCTTTCCATTCACCTTCCTCCTCTGGAACTGTAGTAGTAACACATGCTACCTGAGTCGAAGAACCTTTCAACTTGACTTGTCCCAAGTTGACCATCTTTTGCAGGAGGTCTTTGAAGACAAAACACTCCTGGATGGGATGCCCCAACATTTGATGAAAGGGACAATAATTGGGACGGTCTTCATCTCCTTCCTTGTTTGGCCTCTTGGGCACTGGTAATTGAACCAAATTATTTTCCAGAGCTGAAATGAAGTAACCGGGAACTTGGTCATTTAGGAAAGAGTATGCTTTAATCTTCAAATCCACAAATTGTTTTCGTCGTTGATCTCTTTGATTAATTGGACGAAACGGCCTTTGTTGTTGGTGTTCAGGAGGTGGATCCCTTCGAGAAGATGAAGGTTTTGAATTAGAAATGGGTACAGGCGCTTGTTTAAGCATAACTGTAGCAGTTTCCGCTTTACCCATTCTCCTTCCTGGAGCTGATGGAATTACAAGAGATTTAGCCTTAGCCTGTATAAGGGAATCTTCAATCTGCTAAGCGATTGAAGTAAGGTCTCGAAACCCTCCTATGTATTTCACAGGGATCAATGGCGTGCGTAATTCGTCACGCAAATTTGCCACATAGATTGGCAATAGCTCCTCCTAAGAGAGTGCTAAAATCAGGGAATATGTTAATCCCTTCCAGCGAGCAATGAAATCAGAGACTCTTTCATTCTCACTTTGCTTGCAGTTTGTAAGATCGAAAACTTTCATTTTTGGCAAAGTTGAGCTGAACTGAAGAAGTAATTTTTGGAAAAGATCCTCCCATTCGATGATTGACCGGGATTGTAAGCTTGTATACCAGACAAAAGATGGTCCTTGAAAGGTTCGCACGAAGCATCTGAGTTTCACTACTTCTTGCTACTCTGGAGTTCCTATCATAGGATCACAACAAGACACGTAATTTGTCAAATGTTGTTCAGGGTCGCTTGATCCATTGAAAGTAGGGAAAACAGGGTTTCCAAAACTGGATGGAGGAGAAATTGAATCTACCCATTCAGGGTAAACTTTCTTTTCTAGTTGAACTTGTGCCCGTTTCCCTTCCATAGTTTCTAACTGAGCTGTTAATGACTCAATAGTAGTTATTAAATTTTGAGAAACATTCGGTTGAATTTGGTCTTGGGTAGGTGCAATGAATGGAGCTTGGAAAGATGTGTTGGTTGGTGCTGCAACTGATGGTAGCACTGCAAACCGTTGTTGCACTTGACCCGTAGGATTAGACCTCTGAGGGTGTACTGATAAAGGAGGATATTCCTGATCCATCTCAGTAGCTGCAACAAATTCCTTCAGCTGTCGGACTCCAGCATTCTTAAGAAGAAGACTACTCTGAAGTAGTTCTGCATTCAACCTTCTTAATTCTTTCATTTCTTCCTTCTATTGTGAAAACCTTTGCTCTAATGAGAGCGATTGACCTTCTCCAGAGGAAGGATATGTAACCTGATTCTTTCCCCTCCCTTTGTTGGATACTTTTTGGAGAGAGGGAAGTGGATTACCTAGGTTCTGATTAATCCTTTGAATTCATGTACGCACACCTTCTTCATTTGTATCGGTGCATACATTTTCTTGAGCAGGACGCTCTTCATCTGAGTCCCCTGAGTGAGCCTCCTCTGGTGGATTAGCAAAAACGGCATTGATGACATTGATTGATGCATAATGCATCTCATCCCTTCTATCAACATTTCTGTGATATTGTCTTCCTTCATGTCTTTGATGAGACATTGGCTTTTGTTGATTCAATCCTTTAGGAACTTCTTGACGAGCTATAACTTTGAGGGAATCTCCTGATAATTTGGCTCTTTGTTCCTCTTGGGGCTTCTTCCCCAATCGAGAAAAGACTGACATTCTATGAAGAGGGGATCGATGATTTGAAAGAGTCCCCAGTCTCATGAACTGGGGATGTTCCTGCTGTTTCCGCTCAACTCCTCGAATCCCATTTGTTGATTCTGAGGGTTGGGTTAAAGGAGTCCCCAGTCTGACAAGCTGGGGTGGCTCTTGACATGCTATGTCTGAGATCTTCTTAAAAGCTCTCTTGATCTTGCGAATCTTAGTTCGAAAATTAGCTGGATGCATTAACCTGTATCCAATTTTATCACCTGGTTCAACAGACCGTTGGATGATTTCCGAAACTTCTATCATTTGATGATGTGTTTTCTCCATACGAGAGGCTTGTGCAATATTCTCTCCTACTTGATGTAGGAGCAATTCAACAACTTGTTCTCTATATGCTTGATTTTGAGAGGAACTAGTTGAAGCCTGTTCTTGAGCAAGATTTTGATTACAAACAAAGCCCATTGACTGTGGCCGGCCATGGGCAATAACATTGCATGAGACCATTTTCGGCGGCCTTTGCTGACTGGAAAGCACTGTGAAATGTAGTGCTCCGTGAACACTCCATCCTCTGATATGAACACTAGATGGGGCATTGGCAATTAACTGACGCAATTTTCTTAGTGCGCCAAGGCATGAACGTTGAAGGGTTCTCTGCTGCTTCTCAGCCTTTAGACACCGAGAGACTAATAGAGATGCCAAATCAATCTGACGTTGTAGCCCTTCTATTATCTTAAGATTATTTTCATATTCATCATAAGATAATAACTTCTTCTTAAATTGACAAAGAGTTTTCCATATGTTGAGACGAATATCATGGACTTCTTCTTCCGTCAACATTTTTGGAATGTTATACTGGGAGTCAGCCAAAGGCCAAAACATGACTGGTACCTCACTTTTCACCAGTTTTTTCCTCATGTCCATCATTTCCTCTTCATCATTAAATGAAGATTCTTCTACCTGTTTTGACCAGAGTTGGTGTTTCCTTGTTGCTTCATCGGATTCAACAAGATTGGTAGAGAGATCATTGATCAAACTAGAAGATGCATGACTTAGGGGTGGTTCGGAGAATGACCTATACCCTGGGCTATCTTCTGATTGAGAAAGTATTTCACTTGCTAGCGATAAAGCATCAGACATGACTGGTTTCGCATTTGCAAATGCCTCAAGATAAGAGGGCTTTCTCGGCACTACATTGTCCACTGGAGTATTTTCCAAGCAATGTGAATCACTACTGTGGAGAGGAATTTTGCAGCAAAATTCATCATCATGGGGAGGACCACCATAATGGGTTACAACAAAAGATGAGATCTCTTTCTCCTTGGTCTTCTGACCACACAGAGGGTTCCTGTGTCTCTCATCTGAAGACGAAACTTCAAGATTGACCGAATTGTCACGAAGCAAGTCTTCATGAGGAAGTGTCTGTTGAAGACCTTTGGAATTAACGTTCCCGTTATTGGGAACTGAGGGAGTAGAATCTTGAATTCCAACAGATAAATGTCTGAGGGATTCAAGAACTCCAGCATCGAGCAAGGCCTTGTTACAGATTGGCCTTTGATCTCTTGACTGTGCTGGGAAGATCTTTTTCATAGATGCCTTATTACTCTCTTTGGAAACCACTTGTTGACGAAAGTGGTTGCTCTGAGCAGGTGTATGTGCCTGATCAGGAAAGATGGTCAGGTTAGGATGATGATCTTCACTCAAATCAGGTGTATGTGCCTGACTTGGTTGTCCGTATGATATGGGGGAGTATGCCCCATAACCCTCTTGGACTGGAACAGATGTGTGTGTCTGTTCCGGAGTGAATCGTTGATGTGTCACTCCACTGCTAGGGATAGATTTATGTGTCCTTCCCTGAGATGATTCTAAAGCTGTTATGATATCCTGGAAAGCATCCAAAATATGAGTAAGAATTTACTTCTACTCTTTCACCATTGACAAAATATGCTTGGTGACTTCAGCTACCGGAACGGGGATATACGTCCATTTTGGGCTTGGAGTAGCTGTATGTGCCTGCTCCTGTCCTCCTTTTCCTGTCAGTGAATCCTGACAGTACTCAAGTGTGGGGGAAGAGAGTTGAGTCTGCCTCCTGTTTGTCGTCGGAGCTTTCCAACTGAATTCTCCGTGTGTTACCAAGCGAGACTGTTGGTAGGCTTGATTAGTATTAGCAGGTGTATGTGCCTGCTAATTACACTTCATCAAACGCAGTTGATGAGATCCATCATATATAGTCAGGAGATCCTGCTGACTAACTAATGATGTATAAACAACTGTATGTTTCTGCCTATAGTACTCTGCCGAAATTGCCTGGCGGGATTGGCGTGATGCTGCCAGATGAGTCTGCTGGACAACAGAATTAAAACGGGTAGGTGTATGTGCCTTCTCATTGCTCGCCACCATGTTAGGTTGGTGGACTTCTCCGGAGATGGCAGGGATGAGAACCTTCCCATTGTTAACCGGATTCCGCCTCTGGCGGTTCGTCTTGCCTGCTCGGGTTCGAGGAACCTGAGCTGAATGCCTGGAGTCGGTACCCTCATCATGTTGAGGGCGCACTGTCGCACGAGTCTGGCGTCGATTGTTGATGGGAGCCCTCGGGAAGGACTCCTGTCTTTTTGAATTAAGGTCCTAAGGGACCTGCTCATTCACTTCCTCAGAGTAAGGGAGCAAATGGAAATTGCGTTTCGGGGATAACGACCCAAAACGGTTGGATATGGTAGTCAGCACCGCCTGCCCCTTGATCACTGGTCATCGTTGTCCGGACGACCTGTGTGAGTTGTTCACTTGGAGGGCCTATCGGGCAACCTCTAGAGTTGGGATGGTACCGTGTTGACGGTACTCCTTAACCAGCGCATTTGATACCCAGCGTTGAAGACGCTGAGTAGGTGATGTCATCCTCAGAGTGGATGATGATCCAGTAGGAATAGCAGCAGTGGTATTTGCAGCAGTAGTATTCACAATTGTAAATTTGAGAGCAACCATTATGGAAATACAGAAGATCTTGTAAAAGAGTGCCTATTTGATATAACAGACGTAATCAAGATAAATTCAGCCACTTCATCTTTTGGATGAGCACACATGTCAATGATTGTTTTTGTTATCCCTCTTATTGAGTTTAAAATAGGGGCTTAACAAATAGGTAAAACATCATTTTAACTTGGTTAAGGATTCACGTCGAGTTCCCCATTTTTTGTTTCCCTCGGAATTCGGGGATGACCTCCTGGATGGGAGATTCAAACGTTCCGATCGGTTTCTAACGGGTTTGTTCGTAGAACCGGAAACATCCAATGATTCCACATCCATTTGGACATACTTTCCAAAGGTAGGCACTTCATCAGTTTGTGAACTGATGAGGCTTAGGAATTTGCATTGGTTGAGAGGATGGGAGGTCGGACTCATCACACCTTTTTGAGGGGAATTATTTTCTACTCTGGGACTCTCTTTATAGATTTAAGTTATGTTCGTGAATCCTTATTACATTACAAAGTATAAAATGAGCTTTCCTTTAGATCTAACAATCAATGATTAAATATGTAGGAAATTTAGAGAATCTTTTGTATGTATTCTAGGTTCTTCATCAATAGAGAATCATCTGTATTTGTTAGGGATTCTTGGTCAATGGTACCCTTAGACACATTTATACAAAAGTCCCTTGGTCATTATGATGACCATGCTGGTTTTAAAGCCACTCAGTGGGGCACTTGAAGTTTATTGTCATTCAGAAGGACATGGATTATTTCAGAGTTGGGATCGAACCGTAGATGGGCTACCTACGTATCCTTTGTTTTGGAAAAGGAATTAAAACCCATGTAGTTCGAGTAAGGGAGTATGATGTTTATGATTGATGGCTCAAAGAAGGATGTCATAATTACTTTTACCCTCTAAGCTCACGTGAGTCATGCTCGGTCTGAGAAACAAGAGGTATTGGTAATAAAATAGACAATTGGGCCATGAAAGATGTAATCATAAGAAATGGTTTTGGGCTTATGTATGTATGAATGCCCAGATAAATGAAGGTTAGGATTTACTTTAGGGAGAAAATCCAGGAACAGGGTCCATAAAGGTATATGTGCTTCATAGAGATTTGAATACTCTAACTTGGGACTTATTCCTGAAAAGGAAACCCAAATTAGGAGAGGATTGATAATTGGGTTTTACTCCTGATAAGGAATCCCAGATCAAACATAAATTAGGATTGGTTAAAGAGAAATTAAGGGACTTGGGGCTTACTCCTGAAAAGGAAGCCCAAAATTATGACAGGGACTTATTCCTGAAAAGGAGACCCATGTTAAGAGATTATGACTAGGACTTATTCCTAAAAAGGAGGCCTAGGTTAAGGGATTATGACTAGGACTTATTCCTGAAAAGGAGGCCCAGGTTAAGGGATTATGACTAGGACTTATTCCTGAAAAGGAGGTCTAGGTTATGGATTGAGGTTTGGGGCTTAATTCTGAGGAGAATGCCCAAATTAAAGGACTTATAACTGGGGATTATTCCTGAAAAGGAGACCCAGGTTAAGGATTCTCTCATCTTAAAGGATGAGGTTGAATGAATGAACTCTCAATCTTTAGTGACATAAAAAAATGTATAAATCACTATGTTTTGAGAAATATTCCACATAATTCCTTTCAGATAAGGAAGTCAAATCAAGAAATCATGCCATAAATGGCTTTGAAGAGTGTCTTGAAGACTGAATCTTTAATAGGAAAGGTGTAATGGCTTAAGAGGGGTAAAATGGGCAAGATGGGCACCCAAAAAGGAAGGGGCGCGCAAGTCTTGGAAGGCGCGCAGGTACTGCGTGGGCGCACAAGTATTGGTCGCACAGGTATACCTGCGCGACATGTGTGGGGTACTTGCGCGATGTTCAACCAGCATCGAAATACTTGAGCGACTCTTTATTAAAGCTTTTAGAATCCTCTTGAGGTTCTTCTAGAAAAGGGACGCGCAAGTTCTATCGAAGGAGTAAGGTGGCGCGCAAGTGTGGGCACTTCCCTTAAGGGATGGCCACTCAGGCGTGCAAGTGTTGATGAGTTTCAACACTTAGGCTTTCCTTCCCCTCTTTAGATCTTCCGTTCTAGGTAAGAAATTACCTTAGAAGTGTTCCGGAAGCTTTGAGAAGAGACTTGGGCGTCGGGAGCTTCAATCCGAGTTTCTAGAAAAATTCCTCCTGAATGGGGGGACCACAGGGTCAATTTATAGGCAGGAGAAGACCCCGGGCGGTTACCGGACGGTTATCACTTAGGTCGCGCAAGTCACTTGTGTGCCAAAGTGCGTCGCGGAAGTCCACTTGCACGACTATGAGGAAACTTGTGCGGCCTATGGGAAAAGTTCTCCTTGTTCATCCCTTTGTTGATTTTTGATGTTTTCTTCAAAGGTCGAACCATTTTAATCTCAGATCTTCCCCTTTTCCAATCTTTAGATTTTGTGACGAAAAGGAGCATCAACAGATAAGTTATGATTTTATCTTCTTTAATATTGAGTATATACATACCCTTTTATATGTAATATCTCTAATTTATTTATCACAAGTATATTTTATGTTTAATTTAATTATAATCATTTTTTGGGCTTACGTTTCACTGCTACCAAACTTGTAATGAATTTATATTACAATATCATCATTTATTAGGATTGATAATGATTATGTTTTGGATGATTGAATAATATGATCCATATCATAATAAAAACATGAATTTTATTGTCCTTTTTAATTTTATGAGATTACATATTTTCCATTTATTTTTTATCTCTATGTACCCAAGAGTTATAATAATGTTTTTAATAAAATTTTCTTTATTTCACTCTTCAGTCAAAAACCCATTTTCTTCTAAAAACATGTTTCTAAATTTTTTTAAATGATTTTAAAAACATTTTTAAAAGATTTATAAAATAATTTTTTACTAGTTTTTTACTTTAAAATTTTTTTAATGGAATATTTATGCAGTTATAAAAAAAATCCCATTTAGGTTTTACAAATAATGTCGAATGAATAATTATTTTAATGGGTACCTCATAAAAGAAATTTCATATTTTCATGACCCTTATTTAAATTAAACATTCCTTTATAATTTTGTAATTTAATATTCAATGAAAAGTATTTCTAAAAAAATTTATGATATAAAAAGTGTTTTTTCAAAGCAGAATAGATATTTTCCATATGAAATTGTTTAAATGATTTTCAAAGATTTGTCTAAATTTTTTTCATGTTTATTTATCATGAAAATAATTTTTTTAAATATTTAGTTTTCAAAATTTATTTTCAATAAAATTTTATTTTCCTCATTAAAAATCCCAATTAATTTACCATTCAAAATAATTATCCATGTACAAAAACATCTTTTGATGTTACACAAGTCTTACTGAAATATGGCATAATGATATAATTATTATTCTTAATCTAAATTTCTTTTTTTTTTATGATCAGATGATGTTTATGAAATGTTTTTCTCTTCCATGCTCTATACCATGACAAAATGATTTTGAAACCTTCTCTTTTACACGGTTTATTCCATGACGAAATTATGAAATGATTTTTATAATTGTCAATTCTCCATAGTTTTTGACAAGATGAAATATTTATTAAAACCATTCCATTTAAATGTTTATTATATGAAGACTGTTTTATAATATTATTACACACAATTTTATTATTTTCATTATTTAATGTGTGGGACCTATATCTCTTTCTAATTTATAGTGTGAATATTTATATCTAATGAGATTTATAATAGTAAATTAGATAGTGAACCCGATTTAGCATGGGGATTTTACCACTGTGATGGTGTTGGGAGTGAATCATGACTACTCTGATGGTTTAAGGGGTGAACCCATTACACAATGATATTCTTGTACATAATCCTTTACAATTATGTAAATAATTTTCTATGATTATATGAATTCCACAATATGATATTAGGCCAATTGTATTCTCCAATGGATCATGTTATTTGTTTCCATTATGTATTGTGTCTTTTGAACTCCCAATATTTATTACATGAATCATGGTTTTGATATCTGATATGCATGGTATGGTTTATAAATATTATTATCATGTTCTTATACAATTATGTTCTGGTTGTTTTTATATTTTCCCCTTGTTTTTTCATTATTGAGCATCTAAGATCGAACATTCTTATGTACCCTTTCCCCAGATTACTAAGAATGTTTATAAGTTATTTATGTATATGATGATTACTGAATGAGAAGTTCTTTATGGTTAATATTGAAGATATTTCATTAAATAATAATTTATAATTCTATGTTTCCAATGTCAGTAATATTATGTTCATTGAGCATGTGTTTGTGTAATGTAATGAATATTTATTTTAAAAAAATAATATCCATGTGGGGGAATCTTGGGTTACTATAGTTGGTATCATAGGAATTGTTTAGCTGACCATTAGAAACTATGAAGAGAAAAAATAGTGATATTCTGATGAATATTTATAAATATATTCCATGGGATACATCAAAGGATAATTAAAAGTATGATTCAATGTATAGGAAAATGTCCTGGTTTTTTTAGAGGATAGTGTAAGTAGATTCCAAGAAATTAAATCCATGTCTATACACTACAAGTCTATTTAGCTTTAGAACATAGTAATTTAGGGGTAATAACTTTTAAAATGTGGCATTGACCTAGACATGATCATCACCTAGTGTAAGAAAATGGGAATTGTTGCACACCTGGTTCAACACTACTGAGGGATATGATTTTGAAATTCAAAAACTATTTACAAACCATCATAAAGGATTTGAATATATAATGACCATAAATATTTTATATTTATCCAAAGTATTCATAGACATAAATGAATTTTTCGTGATTTTTACACACTATAAGTGACTTTTCCCAGTTATGTAGTTCCCCACTCGGATTAGTGTTGCTTGCAATATGCTTTCTGGTTTTATTCAATGGAAGGATCCCAAAGGAACTAGGTTAACATTGAATGTGATGTACAGTTTTTTATGAATATCCAAATGTTATAATGACTGGAGTGAAGGATATTGTTATAATTCCTAATCAGTTATCATGGAACACTATAAACACAGTGTTCCTTAACCAACTCTCTAACTCCTCAACGAAGATAATGATAGTGTTTTCTTAGAATAAATGTTGTAGAGACCTATGAGGGATGAATATTTGGTCTCATATATATTGATAATGTTGAAATAATCACTCCAGGGAATGCCTCAGAGGGATGATAATATGTATTGGGTGTGTAAGAGAAGGACCCAAAGGTTGTAACTATAGATAAAAAATATTAATTTTGGTTAACTCAATGGATGAGAAAAGTGGTCTCCCTAAGGTATAATCAACAATTGAATGTTTTAATAGTGGGAGGTAGAGAATTATTAAAATCTATTTCCAAAAGGGAATGCTCTTGAATAGAATCAACATGTTTGTATGAATAATGGTTTTTTTGTTTATGATAAAGAGACTATGAATGACATATGAAAGGAACGTGGTATTAATGAATAATATAATGGATCCCCATTAATGGTTTGATTAGGAAGTGAGATGATTGAAGTATTATTGTAATGGAATTAATGAATTATGTTATATGAATCATGAAATATAGAAGGATTATTCAAGTTTTTAATTAAGAATTTTCATGAATATGAAAAATATTAATGATGTATTATAAAAGTTATTGAATGAAATGGTTATATTTTCGGTAAAACATATGATTAAGGGAACATAATGCTTAAATTTTTCTTAATGTTGAGATTATGGTTATTTGTTTGGATAAAGATATGATTGATATGGATAATGTAAATTGGATAGTATTAATGATTGTAGAAATGATAAAGGATTTATATGAAGAGTGGTTTATGTTATCATTGATGTAGTTTACAACATTATTATAAATGAAAAAAAAATTCTATAATTTATGGTTTTATTCATGGAATAATGAAGTATTCATGTTTTCATTGATGTTTTATGGTAATTCTTGTTATTAATGAGATTTTTTAGAATATATGACCAAGGTGGAAACATATTTGGAATGTGACCATTAAGAAATACAAGGTCATATTTTCAATATTTGATGTTGACTTTGAAAAATTAAGTGACCTTAATTATATATTTTTAAATTTTGACGGTTGATATGGTTAACCATTTATGAAATGGTATAAGTTGAACTTTGTATGAGGTTTTAGAGAATAATGTATTACAGAGCCATATTGGATAACAAGTGTTAATAATTGTTTTCACTAGAGATAAAAAGAAATACTTATCAATATTTTACAAATTTTATATAGTGCGTCATATATGAAAAAACCATATCTTATAGTAATATATTAATTTAAAATTTGATCAAGGCACAACCAAATGATGAAATTCATCTTATGAAATAAATATATATCAAGTTAGTATGTTTTCATATGTTCACAATATAGATGGAAAATGAATTCCCCAATATTTGGATAAGGATATAGAAATAAAACATTTTCCAATTATCAACATTTTTGAGGATATAAATGTCGTTTTTACACCTCTTTGGTTTATGAATTTGGGGTAGTTAACTTTCTCAGTACCATGATATCTATAAATCCCCATTAGTATTTGGGTGTTAGTTTTTTACTTTCATATTAGTGTTTTCACTTCCGACATATATTATCTGTTGTGTTAAAATAGTTATGAGTTACTAGTTATCCTTAATGTTTATATCTTTCCCTTTTTAATAGAATTTATATTATTTATTTGTATGATGTGGGCCTCTATGAAAGAATTTTCAAATGATAAACCTTTGAGGATGAAGAAAAATCTCGAGGGATAAATTCATTTTAATTACTATAGAATGTAACACCTTGAGATTTTATGAAATAATTTTTTTAATATTAATTTAAAATTTTAGACATATTTCATTTCACCGAAGGTTGAGTTTCTTTGTTAGTGTACATGGCATGTGACACATAGTTTTAGCGAACCATGAAATAATATTAATTAAAATATAACCATTAAAAACGGGTTATTAAATAAATATATATAAATAGTATTAGCTAATTTATGATATATAATTATAAATATCCTACCCAATATAAATATTTTGAAAAATTCAAATTAAATAATCATTAAATATTTTGTAAAGTAATTATATTCATCAAAAAAATGTTTTCTTCAAAAAACATTTTATTTATTTTTATGATAAAATATTATAACTAATTTATAGATATCATAAAAATTTATTTGATAAAATGAAATTAATTTTTCGAATCATCATAGAGAAATTAACTTTTGGTGAAATATTTGTATTTTTTAGAAAATATTAATTTTTTACTAAATAGTTTAAAATCAAATTTTTGTAAAATTATCATTTTCTTTCATTAAATTAAGTAATTTAATTAATCATATATGTTTTAAATTAAGATAACTATTATTTAGTAATACTTAATCTACTTAATTAATTTTTGAACAAAATTATATTTGATTTTACTATATGTTTATTTTTTGGATTAAAATATATATATTTTTTTCTAAAAATAGATTTTTTTGTGAATATTTTTTACACATTTTAATTAATTAAAATAATATTTAATAAGTAATGTTTTAAAATAAAATTATATATTACAGATCAATAAATTTTAATTTATATTCATTAAATTATTATTATTATATATAGCATTAACATTAAAACATCTTAGGCATGAAAAAAACACACTTCTAGAAAACATAATTTCTCATCACGTATACAGGTTTTGTTTTAAATTTATTTTGGTAATTTTATAACATTTATTACTATAAAAAATAATATTTTAAATCCTCATGTAAAAATTTTAATGTTTAAATTTTTGATACTTTTCTAAAAAGAATAATTTTTTGATGAATAGTGAAAAATACTAGATTTTATTGGAAAATTGGATGTTTGTTTAAATTATTATTAATGTTTTATTAAATTTTAAATTCGTTTTACAGAAAAATTAATTCAATTATATATATATATATATTAATTCAATTTTGTTCAATTTAATAAATTTAAAATTGAAATCTTAGATAAAAAACCACGTAAACTTTTAAATTTTTTCTCTTTGAAAACTGGCTTTCACATCGCGCCTCCAAGATTAATTTGAATTAAAATTATCAACATCTATGAATTGGACTTTGAAAATTGGGATCCAAATTTTTAATTTTAGAATTTTATATTATATAAAAATTTCAACCAAAAGTTTGAAAAAAATAAATGGTGAAAAATATAAAAATTAATTACCACTGTTAATGTAATAATGGGTTTACCAGGGGTTAAACTAAAAAGATAAGGGTTATAATTAAAACAAAACATTCCTAAAATCTATTTTTATCACCATATTTTGACCCTATAATGTCTAAGTGTTTATATTAATCCATTCTATATCAATTTAGTAAGAAACAAATATGCGTATACTTTTTTTCAAACAATTACGAGTGTTCCACACACCATACTTATAAAAGGCCACCCCATTTCCTCTATTATTCACACCTTAAATACATTGTTGGTTCTGCCAATAACAATGAAAATCACTTCCAATCATCCCTCCTTTTATCCTAGAAGCCTTATTTTTTATAAATCTAACATAGGAAGGATATTTTTTATTACCTATGGATATAGCCCAAAGAAGAGGTAATGTTCTTCAACAAGCTTTTTTGTATTATTTATTACTCTAACTACTTAAATTAATAATAAATCATGATGATATAATATATTCATTATTAAAAAAATATCGGGATGTTTTTATTTTAATATAATGACCTAAAACCGTATCCACTTCTACCAAATGGGTTACGAAATCCTTTTTCATGTGTACAATGGATTACATACTCATGAAATAATGTCATTCATTTTTTAATTAATACCTATCATAGATGAGTATGAGGATTGATTAAAAGTTTATATATTTTATATACAACAATATTATACCTATATTGTAATTATTTCATATATAACATTTTTATTTTCCATTCCATACGGGATACGATAACTTCACTCGTGTGTATGGTATATTGCTGCCTCACAAAACGATGAAATTTTTCATCATTAAACCTTTACATGTTTAAAAATAAATATAATATAACAAATATATATGATATAAATTTAATAATTATGATTTAATTAATATTTATAATTATTAAAAGAAAATTTATAATTTTTTTCCTTAAATTTTAACTCACTAAAAGATGATAATGTCGTTCGTGTACATGTAGACAATCTCCAATACGAAGCGATGTGATTATCTTTTAATCAACTCACCAAATGGATGATATGTATAATTATATTTAAAATAATAATATGGTATTTATTCTATTATTATCATTCAATAAATACAATATATTACTCACTTTCTTTCTATAATGATTTTTTAAAAATATAAACTTTATTCTTGAGTACTTATGTCCTACCGTCTTCATCAGTGTAACATAATTCATTTATCAAAACCATATTTCATGATTGGTATTAAAAAATAATTTTTTTAATAAATATGATAATTATATAATTAATATTATTATGTCTTTTATTTAACCAAGATCAAATTAAGTGTTCTAAAAATAACAAACCAAAACATATACAAAAAACAAAATGGTTATTAACAAAAAAGAGACTTTGACATGGAATTATTAACATAAAGATAATAAAATGCCATCATTAAATAATATATAGTATTATATATATATATATATTAGTTTCTTTAATATATTTATAATAAAATTATATTTATTTTATTTGAGGTTAAAAAGAGTATAAAGGAAGTCGATACTTATGGACAGGGATTTCTAATTTCTCTTCTATTTTTGGGAGACATATGCATGTTCAACACCTGTTTCATTGATGTTATGTATATATACTTCACATTTGAAATTTTATATCATGAATATCCAAATTTTAAATATATTTAATGTTTAATTTTATTTAATTCATTATTGGGTCTTATAATTCCAAAGATAACATAAGTTGTATGGGATTTCCGTCTCACATTTTACTTTTGTAAGACACATGTCATATTCACCACCTATTTCATTTATGCAGGGTATATACTACTTGTGAAGATATTTTATGATGATTATTTTAAAATCATTGGGATTTAAATATCCATTAGGCGATCTCTCATTCTTGGGGTTTATGGTTCAAAAGTTACTAAAGCAGTAATGGGTTGTTGTCTCAATTTTCCTTCTTTGAGACATTTGTTATGTTGTGAACCTATCTTATTTTATGTAGTGTAAATACAATCACTTTGAAATGTATTACCGTGAATTTATTTATCCTCATTATATTTTATGTTTAATTGAGTTATATTTTATCATGGGGATTAGGTTTCAATGTTTCCAAAGTGGAAAATAATTTTAGTTACAATCTCATTGTTTATGATGATTGATTTTTATTATGTTTCTAATGATAGAATAATATTATACCTATCAGAAAATAAAAATCAATTTTCTTATCCTCTGGTAATTTCATTAGATTACATTTTTTCTATTTATTTTCTTCCCTCTATGTACCCAATATTTCAGAATAATGTTTTTTATAAAATCTTATTTCTTTCTCTCTTCGGTCGAAACCCCATTTTCTTCTAAAAAAAATATCAAATAGATTTTTTTAAAATAACCATTTTAGACTGATTCATTATAGAAATTTAAACCCATTTATTTCTATTTACAAATTTTTAATGGAATCCTCATTTCACTCTCCAGAAAATGATCGTTTCAATTTTTCTGAAAATGTGAAAGGTATCTTTTTTTCACATGTACGTCATAAAAGGAGTCTACTATGGTCATGGCCATTATTTTAAGTAATGATAAATTTATAAATTTTCAAGGTTATTTTTAGGGAAAAATATTTTTAATTTTTTTTAGATTTTTTTTTTCAATTCGTAAAGGAAATTTTTTACAAGAAACGTTTTAAATTATTTTTAAAGTTTCCATTATATGTATTACAACTTATTTTAAAATAAAAGGATTTTTAGAATATTTTATGAATTTTTATGGTTCAAACCATATTTTTAATGAAATGTTATTTTCCTTAAGAAACATTCCAATATAATTACCTTTCAAAACCATTTTTTCATCTAAGTTGACATCCATTTATGTTACCTATGACATACTATAGATTTAACCCATCGTTACCATTCATATTCATTCCATAAATGAATTTTGTTTATAAGGGAGTGATGCTTAATAAACCTGTTTCTCTTACATGGGTTATACCATTATAAAATGATTATGAATCCTACTATTTTCCATAGGCAATGCAATTAAAAAATGATCAAATGATTATGAAACTATTTTTATTTCCATTGGTTATTACATGATAAACTTCTTATGAAACCCATTTCATTTAATCTATAATGATATGATTAATATTTTATGATCTTATTTCGCACTCAAGTGTTATTTTCATTATTTGAATTGTGGCACTTATTTCTCCCTCTAATAGATTGGTTAATGATTCCTTTCTGATTAGATAGAAACTAAGGCTATGGGAAGTAATCATATACGAGTAATGAACTTTGTCTCCTATAATGGTCTTGGGAGTGAACCATAACTAATATAATTGTTCAAGGAGTGATCCTATTTGAATCTGATATCCATCGAAATGATCCTCAGCTACTAGGAAAATTATTTTTTATTCTTATGTGCCTGACACCAATTTATGTATTATGCCAAAGTTATGATATCATGTATCATATTACGTGATTCCATTTCAATTCATGTTTTATGTACTACCAATATTTATTCCATGAATCAATATTATGATCATTGACATATAATGTATGGTTTTAAAATGTCAGTCTCATGTTCTAATATCCTTATGTTCAAGTTATGCTTATGTATTACCCTTTTTTACCCATACTGATCATCTGAGCTCACAAATTATAATATTTCCCTTCCCCAGGTTATAAATAATGGTTATATGTATGATATTTCTATGAAGATTACTTAATTGGAATATATTTATCGGAAAAAATGAAGATATTTCCTAAAATAAGAAGATTTAATTCTGTTGTTATAAATCTAAAAATCTATTATGATTCTCCACTTTTGTTTCTGTAATGTATTGAATAGTCATATAAAATTATGTAATATCCCTATATGAGAAGCTTCGGTTGCTATAATTCCCATTATGAGTCGGTGGTAAACCAATGACGAAGTGTTTAGAAATATATTCTCACTTCGATACGAGAATGGGTAGGGGATGTAAAAAACCAATTGGTATCATGTATTTTCCTTGATTCTATGAGAAATAAGACACTCTGATATATAATCAACCATCTTTTGTCTCATACCCAACCAACAATACTGATATCTAAATCCATGAATCATCTTGGAATCCCCTATGCGTATGGGCCAACAATATCATTTTCCAATGTCCATCAACTCCTGCCTTAGGAAAAATGGAATAACCTACCTGTTTTGAAATCCAAAACCTCCACTTGGAGACTGAGAACACACACATAAGGTCTCCGCACCATAATGGATTTTACCAAGAATTTTTACTTGATGTCTATCACCTAATAAATCCAAAATCAGTCATCAAAAGTAGAGCTAGATTTCATTGAATACATGAACACGAGTCCACCACCCTCTTCTGCTCCCAGGATCACCTCAGTAAATAAAATCATCAGTGACCACTCCTCAGTCAATTATTTAATAGATTGTGTCGGTAATTGTATTCCCATCACATCTGAAACCAGATTCCCTTTTATAGGATTGTATTCAAAATCAAAATCAATTGTATAAATTTACTCCACTCAGTGTCTCTATCATAAGTTCAGATCCTATTGACTAAAAATATATTTAAGGATCATATGATCATAACGCAAAATAAACCACCCCACAAAGAGATAGTGTCACAACATTTTGAGTTCCTCCATAACTGCTGCCAACTCAAGATCATGGGTAGGGTAGTTATCCTCATGAGGTTGTAACTAGAATGATCTATAGGCCACCACATCTTTCCCCTGCATCCAGACCCATCTTAAACCTATGCGAAAAGCATCATAGAAAACATCATATCTAGATACCAGTTCTAAAATATTCAAAACCAGTTCTAATTTCAACCACACCTTCATCTCCTAAATGGTTTTCTAACAATTTTCATTCCATTAAAATATTACAACCTTATGGGTTAAATATATCATTGAAGATGTTATCTTAGAAAATTATTGATATAACTATCTATAATATCTATTCAAAACTATCAATTTTGGATCTCAAAAAAACTTATTGGATTCTTATATAAAATACTGAATTTTCATTGGATATACTAAGGATATCCTTTAAAATATCACATTCCCTAGAAATATCACTTTATATATCAAAAACTCATATTGGGAAAGATTGCCAAATTGATAATGTTCTTTAATGGTTAAAATAATGATATCTAAATTGTTTTTATGGTTCTCCCCTATCTTGGAGTACACCTATATATCATCCATTAACACAACAACCAGAATCCATGAACTAATTAATTATTTGGTTCTTTAAATCCATGAACATTGTAGGGGTGTTAGTCTAACCGAATGGAAAAATCCAAAAATTGAAATTCCTATAGTGACATGAAAATGTTCTCTTAGGTATATCCCATTTTCGAATTTTTTACTGATTGTACATAGATCGATGTTCACTCATTGTAAACCAAAAATAACATTTAGTCTGATCAAAGAGATCATCAATCCAAGGAAGAGGTTATTTTTTATTAATGGACACTCAATTTAACTTTTGATAATCCATAGAATGTGTAAGAATCAAATCTTCCTTATTAGACAAAAGGATATGTGAAGCCCATGGTGACACACTAGGAAGAATAAATTTCTTATCCTCAAGATTTGAAAGATGGACCTTAAATTCCAAAAACCAAGTGGATTCCTTATGATAATATGGAAAAGAATTGTGCATTATACCATGGAGTATATCTATAGTAAACATGACCTCTCTATAGGGTGTTAAACCCAAAAAAATCATATGGAATGACCTCGGGGTATGCACTGCCAACTAAATGATGTTGACCACTGAAATGAGGGTCAACTTCAATATGAAATATAACTAACAAAAAGCACGAGATTACCCTAGAATAAAGCATAACATGCCCTTCATTTCTCAAACTAAAGTCCAACACATCCTGAAAAAACATGAGTGACCCCATCGGAAAATAATAAATCAACACAATGGTGATAACAAGATATCTATGCATTAACATTGATAATCTGAACCATGCAGATAATCAAGTTTAAGTTGTCAATATCAAGAAATAAAATTTTCATACCACCTCATAGTGTTCTAATACCACTTGACACATAGTCCACTGGAAAACATATTCAGATCAATTTCCCAATGGTTTGGAAAGATATAAAAATTATCACATAAGTTATGAACATATTCCCAAAACATTAACTATATTTGATGGTATAAATGTATGATTAGGACCTATATGAGACAAATCTAGCACCATATAAGATGGAAACAACATCATACCCTTAACAATTTTTTTCCATACTACATATTCCAATTGCACATACTCTTAACATCAATTCTATCTAGTATTATTCAAATGAACATGAACCTTGGCCTAAGGATTTGACCCACAACACTTAGATAAATCATTATGATCTTAATAACCTTTGGGGGGAGTGGATCCCTCTATACTTCCGTGGGATATCCTTTCACAAACACACATATAATGGCATGATAATATAAAATGATGAAAAATCATAGGACCTCCTTATTGTTAGGTGTTGTATAACCTTTCCTTCCAAATTTAAAGAATATAAATTGATTCTACCCTAATGAATCCTCCAAAACATCTCTTAAATAAAATTAACCACCCATGTGTTTCCTTCCCTATCTAGAACATAAACCTCAAATAACAATAACATCCATCAAAGCTCCACCCAAACAAGTATTTCTAGTTATGTCTACCTCAGCCGAAACATATTTTACAATTTCTTCAACAATGGTAAGAAGTCACATGAGATTCCACATCAACTGAATATCAAAACATAGTACCAACTCAAACATCCATACCTTTAGGATCTAATTAGTGACATGCTTTGGTTGCAGATGTACCGGACTAGAAAAATAGGTAGAATACTCTAGAACAGTACACTCCCTCATCCCTAAGGTCAGAAACTCCTAGGTCTTTTCTATAAAGAACATCTCACGATAGACATTCTAATTGAATATTTTCTTCAAGGAAATCAAAGTAATATCATTTTTAACTTACCTTTCAGAATGGATTCCCACCATCTCCTTCTTGGCCCCTCCAGCATGTATGTCGAAAAATTTACCTTCGCATATTCATATGTTATTATGAAATTAAATATCCTCTCAATCCACTCAAGCCACTCCTCTTATTCCTCAGTTTATTTTTCAAAAGGTACGAAGGGTGGATGATTCTCAGTGAACTTAGATCCATGATCTACTAACATAATGTGTTCCAAAAACTCACTTGACCAAGAGTTTGAATACTGAGGATAACATCTTCTACCAAATCAGGGTCCACCATAGGATTCTGTTATTGACATTATATCATTACTTACTTTCTTGGATTTGGAATGGATATTCTAGGAGGAATTGTCTCACAATAACAAGAAAAAACTCAAATAGTCATGAAAATTATCAAAAATTATATGACAAAATTTTTGTATCAATACCAGAGATTTTAAATAGAATAATTTAAAACAATTATAATCTCTTTTGAATAAAATAAGACACATTAATAATGAATGGGTTCATTTAAAATAGAATTACCATACATTTATTTCAAATGACTTCAAACACCAAGTGTCTAACAGGTAATATGTTTCCAACCATAGAAGGTAACTTAATTTTAGATATAAAAGTGAGTTATCCTGACACCCCCCACATACTTCTGGAATTATTATAGTCCTAAATCCGATCTCCTTAAATAAGAAAAAAAATATTTGTAATCTATAACATGATTCATTCTGAGAAAATAATCAAATTCCAAAATCGAATGATCAAAAATAATTCAACTAACGAAGTCACTCGATTCAGACAACCATGTTTATATATAATCCAATAGCAGAACAATGTCTTGAATATAACAAAAAAATGACAGACAACTAGAGTACAATAAGAAGAAAAATATTCCAAAATAACCTAACAATCTTATTAAAACTTGAAAAACATGAAATTATGAAAAAGAAAGAATGACAAGTCTCCATACAACCAATATTCACCTCTAAACCAACCTGAACCAAAGGCATCAACAACAATGGAATCCAGACTACTCTAAGATTACATTCCCTTCACCTAAATTATAAAATACAACATCTATAATCACATAAAAGAAAAATTTGGGTGTTAGTAAAAAATTATAGTAGGATATCACAATAGTATCTATAGAGTGTCTAATATCTTGAATAAAAAGTTAATATTTTAAAAAAACTATTTTACAAATAACTTTTATAAATCGAAATATAATTGTTAATAATTTTCCTTTGGTTTTCGTAAAATCCTTTCATATTCTTAATGTCATAAATATGAAAACTAGAAGTGATAAAATAGAAATTTCATTCTATACACAAAAATTAAATCATGTAAACAAAAATCCATAAGATAAACAATCATATTAAGCCATATGATACAACATCATCAAAAACATATGAGAAACAATACATGATAAAACCCATCATGTGATAAATAAATCATAAGGAAAAAATCACTCCATATTGGGCCCTATCCTGTAAGAATACGTACTAGAAATAAAATAAAATAAATCTAGAGATATGTTGGTACCATCCAATATCAATTACTATCACAGTCTATCGATATCCCAAAAGTAATCCAATGTGGTGCCACACTCACTATGGTTATGCATGTCCTTTTCATGATGCACCCAATGTTCACAATGTGCCATGATTTTCCAAAATACATTTAAAAACCATTCACATCATTTATAAAATAGTTTCCAAACCAATAAAATCTTTTTTTTTGTGTTTGAAAACCTATTTCCAAAAAAAAATCCTCACTCAATAATTTAATGAAATACATGGTCTTTAAAAACCAGTTTTAAAATAAATCCCTTTAAAAAACATTTATCATTCCATGAAATCACTTAAACCCAAAAACATAGCATTTCAAAGAACATTCCAATGAAAAGTTACAAGAATTATAAGAAATTCATTGAATTAACCCATTATATATTAACAAATCCCTCAATAATGTTGGAACCCAATCATCCATTGAAAAAATAGATTGTAAAACCATGTATGGGACATCAAGAGACAAGGAAAAAAATTCTACAAAGGATTGATAACAAATACCGGGTTTTCACAGACCTAAACCACAACCATATCCAGTGTAACAATCTAAAAAAAATTAAATGAATAAATACAAGGATTCCCAGCTCGAGAGATGAACTACAATAAAACGATGATAAAATAATTAATTAATGGTCCAAAAATATTTTAGATCCCCAAAATAATCCAAAATTTCCACAGGGTTTTATAGGAAGGTCTTTGGACTAAATGAAACACAGATTAGGGGTGTCGAAAACCAATAACTATGATGCTCGATATTTACACATCATGTATTCTTTACATGGAGTATAATCTCATGAATGAATAAGATTATGAAAATGTGTCACCTATAATAAAACTCAGACTAAGAACATTAAATTATGTGAACCCTTTACACGGTGTGTAAACCTCTCATTACTTGAACTAAATTCAACAAAGCTTCCCTATAACCATTACATGATGCGTAATGTTATTACATCATGTGTAATTTTCTAGCATATAACAAACAACCTAGTTCTATATAGATAGCTTATGAACCCCAACATAATGTTCTATAATTCCAAAGCTCTTATTTAAAATACATTTAAACTTCTACACTTAGAATCAATTAATTCAAACAAAAATAAATCCTTGGACTATAGTTCATTTATCTTGCAAGGATCTATATTCCAATGAATCTCATAATGCACTGAAGAAAAAAGTGGACAAAAAATGGAAAAGTCGTCTAGGACGAAGAAAATAGGGTTTTACACCATCCTCAACAGTTGATATGGGATATATACAAATGGATCCCATCTATACCAAAAATTACCTAAAATTCAACTATATTAATAATTAAAAGATTCTTTGGATGAACTATCTCATTAACATCTATCAGTGAGGAATTATAGACTTTATTTTTGACCATCCTACCATTTGGATTTTTTTTTCTTACTCAACATCTAATCATTGAAGTGGTGATATGATAACCTTATAAAATTATTCAGATATAAATGTTTGGGTTAAGAAATAATCAAGTTCAACATTTTTAATTCTAGAATGCATGATAATTGTACCTTTCACTACATCACATGGAACTTCCACAACTACTGTATTAATTTAATAAGCTTAACCTTCTCCCCTTGGCTTATTTTATAGAATGTTTCATTGATGATTGTGGAATTGGTCATAATTTTTAACCATGTACTAAAAGTAAAATCATTCTACTTTTATTTTATTCTTTTAAACAATTTCATTCTAGAGAATAATGGAATTTTTCTAATCACATGAACCAAATTTCTTTTTATGTTTTGTCATGTGTCAAGGGGTTTTCTTTTGAAAAGTATCACATGTTGGAAAATTATTATTTTTCTTCTTCCCCTTATTCATTATTTTATCTATCATTTTATTCTTCTATTTCTTTTCATTGAATCCTTAAGACACAGAGAATTATTTCTCTTTATTGATAGCACGTGATTTAATATTCTCATATCATGAGAATCCTTGGGAGACTAGTTCCTTAAAAAGTATTTGATTTTACGCAATAAATAAATGGAAAATATTACTCTTTGAATTATACACATAGTCCAAATTAATCATTTTTATCTATCTAAAGTTAAATTCTTAATTAGAAACATTTTCCTCTTCCTTTTTTCTTAGACTGAATTATTTTCTCAACATATATGCACGTTGTTCATAAAAAAGTATTTTTTAAAGAAATGTTCTTTAAAATCCATCCATTACAGGATTTTTATTTCCTAATAATAATTATTTTTCTTAATTAATGATCCCAAATGGTCCTCATCCCCATAAAGATATTAAAATTCCATGAAAACCAACTCCCTTTTATTACATCCAAAAGCCTGTCATATCTTATCTATAGAACCTATCCATTGATAAGATACAAATGGATTTTAGTCACATTTAATGATGGAGGTTTCTAATGCATGAAATGGTCAAAATTGTGACACCTCATTCTGGATCATAAGGTTACCCATATGGTAAATCATATTGGTCATAACCTGAGTCAGCTGTGTAACACCCCAAGCTTCCACGGTACACTTCTCTTTGAATAATACAGTAGCATGTGTTGTACGCAACTTCGAGTTCTAACACACACCGCAACCAATCAAAGTAGCCATTATGAATATTAATACCTAATTTTTGAAATTTTATAAATTTTATCTTGCCAAATGGACTTTGTTTTTGGATTCGGAATATCGAAATTAGCCTATGTTGAATTTTTAGTATTTTTCTGAGAACTTCTAATTTGTTTTGAATAGTAACAAATACTTAAAAACAAATTTTTTAATAAAAATAATTTATAGTGATAAATTATACTATTGAGTGTTTTTAAAGTATAATTAGAATATATTTTTACCATTTTATCCAATGGTGGTCATTATAATTAATTTCAATTTGACATTGGACATAAACAATTGTCAATCTTTTGATATATATTGTTTCTTAAAAACACGCTATTTGTTGTGACAGTAGGAATTAATTATGAAATTAATTAATGAAACTTATATGTTTGGAATTTTGTAAAATAGACATCATTTTTGAATTCAGAATATTAATTATAGCTTAGGGTGAAATTTTGGCATTGTTCTGAAAAACTTCAATTTTTGATGAATAGTGAAACCACTAAGTGGTAGTTAAAAAACCAATTTTTCGTTTAAATGAAACATTACCACTTCTATGATTTGATTTTCAAAAATCCGACATACATGGTTTTCATTAGGAAGTAAAATGTAGTTCAATGGGATTAAAATAATTTTTTTGGTGAATAGTAACTTTTAAGTTTAATTAATCATGATTAAAGGTAATTAGTGAAATTTAAGGTAAAAATGATATTATAAAAATATAAAAATACCTTTACACTTGTCCTAACCCTATTGGATGTGTCATTGCAGACCAAGACAATCCATGGGTCAACTTGGGGACCCCATGGAGCCACATTGGTAGGAAAATGACATAAATAACTTTTTATTTAATGTTAAAATAAAAATGTCACAAACAAGAGTTATTTTACTAAAAAAAATTTTAAATAGGGTTATAAAAGTTATATTTTTGACTATAAATATTCATTAGAAATATAAATATATTTCCTACATCATGATATTTTTTTTATAATTTTTAGACATTAAATAAATTAAATTATTTATGACACCATGATAATGCAGAGATTACCTCATTAATTAACGATTTAAATAAAATGAAAAGATAATGTAAAATCTAAGACTTAAACTTGTCAAAAACCTATTTTATGAGTATATTTATAACCCTTATCACCTTATACTCGAAATATATAAGTGTGGGACCTTTAGAATCCGAAAAATCATTTCATAATAAAGTAACATTTCAATCTTTCCAAGAGTGCCCCTTCTCTCCTCTTATAAAAGGCCCCCACCACTACCACCTTACTCACACCTTCAAAGCCTTTTGGCTCGGCCAAATTCTGCCCAAATACTCTCTCAACTTCCCTACCTTACTCTTAGAAGCCTCAATTTGGGCAGAAGTCTTCCTAAAGAAGCCATTGGCTCAAATAAAAAAGTGTTACCCGATTTTAAGGTAATGTCTTCTCTAATGTTGTTTTGTTTTATTTTGCTTCTCCAACCCCTTAAACTCTTTTTATTCCTTTATTTTGTAACAAAACCATTATCTGAAATATACTAGGATGTTGTTATGATAAGGGTTTGGTTTACACTTACACACACCTTCGTCTAATGGTTAAATAGCATACTGTTTCTGTGGGTGGCGAAATACTGCCTCACGAAACGATGATTGTTCAATATTCTTTTAACACCTCTAATGGTGGCCATTTTGATGAAACTATTTTTATATATTATATATATATTATGTTTATGTTTTCCTTATTCTTCTGTATTTCTCATTTATGGCATACTTTATGATTTCCATTATGGGTAAATGCGATAATTTCATTTTAGGAAGTGCGGACTACCGCCCCCTCAAAGTGATTTGAATCGTTAATGCCATATGTGGAATTATAAAGGATAGAGTAAATAGTATTATAAATTATATTATACTGGAATTATATTATACCTTTATATAATTATAACTTCATTCCATTAAATACGAAATAGAAATGAAAGTAGCGTTCATGCGTACGTACGGCTTACCGTCTCCATGAACGGTGCATTTCATTTCTTACCTCTAAATGTTATGTAATATTATAAATGAATGTATATACTGGATATATATGATGTATATGATATATACATCATGAATATAATTATGGATATAATGGATATTTTACCACATGAAAAAAGTGTAATTATAAGAAGTTTATTTTTGACTCAAGTACCTAAGATCGACAAAATGACCGTTATAAACTTAAATAATTACATAATGTTCATGACATGGTAATAAGTGATATAAAAGGAATAATGAACTTGAAAAAGGTTCTTAATAAGGTAGATATTAACTCTAGTTTATTATTCATGAGATGAAATAACGGTTGAGTGAATTCAGACACGAGGTAAGGGAACTTCTTAACCCAATTTCTATTCTCTGGGTTAATCTCCTACTTTCAAATTATGTCATGATATTATTATGTCCTATCTTGTATTTGTACTTTATTTATGTGTACTTATAGTGAATACACATAATATATCTACTTTATTTAAAAAAAAGATCTTTGTAAGGGTCCTCGTCTCAATCTCCTTTCATTGAGGCATATTTTGTTTTATACACAACTTTCGTTTATACGGTGTATAAACCCCTTTGACTTTTACGTTTATTCAAAAGGTATCTTTTTTATATGAAGAGTTTTATGAAATGACAAAATGGGAATGTTTTTGTTGCCGTACATATGCGGCGACAATGACTTTTCCGCCACCGTGACCATTATTTGAGTTTCAGCTTCCTCTATAATCCATAACTTTTTTTAATGAAAAATAAATACAAAATTTTAACTTTCTTTTATTTTGGTATTGAAAATGGTTTTGAAATTGTTTTTATTATATCAATGTGTTGTATTGATATCTTGTGATTGAAATGTGGAAATGTTATATTTCAATTATGCATGTTTTATGTGATACAATTTTGTTATGGTTTATGATATGTTTAAACCTATTCATATATGGAATGCATTGGACTTAATAAGTGACGGGTGGAGCCCACTACAACTCCTCGATGCATCGGTAGGTCTCATGAGACAAACTAGTGTCTTGGCACGAGGCCTTGACAAAATCTTATTTGTGGTCTTGGCACGAGGCCTTGGCTACGTGGTTTTGATAGTCTGGCATTATGCATTCCATCATTAGGAAAGTGGTTATTGATATTGCATATGATTATTCGACTAGTAGAATATCCATGTGAGTAAGTAAATGGCATTATTTAATTTTATTTTTTCCATATTATGCTGAAGTTAAAGATTAAAAAGGCTTTTTTATTTATACATTGCCTTAATTGTTAATGTTTATTTAAGAAAGCTTCCGCAATATTGTTATCCTTACTGAGCATCTGAGCTCACCCCTTTCAATGTTTTAATATTTTCCAGGATGTGAAGAAGTATTTTATGAATGAACTGCAGGGATGGTCAGAAGAGGATATGAGTGTGGACTATGGAGACTTTGTTATTGTAGTTTTTCACTTTATGATGTAATGTAACATTTATGAATATATATAGTGTTTCTAAGTCTACTAAACTAATTGGTCTTTCGAGACTTGATCTTTTACAATCATGCCAATGTTACGCAATAACGCACCAACTCTGGGTAACTGGGGTCGGGGCGTTAAAGTTGGTATCAAAGGCAGTTTAGTACTAACCTTGGAAGCTAGATTTAGATAAACTCTGATTAGATCACATAGCCCAAAGATAGACTTTGAGGATTAGTATAGAAGAACTTCCTAGAATTTTTTTGTTGTAGAGATTTTGTGAGTTTTCTGAGCAATACATCCCTGTATGGATACGATCAGGTAGAGGCGGCTCTGGCACAGATGTACCTAGGGGTAAAACCCGAAAACACCGCTTTGAGCTAGACTCGAATGGGAACTGGTGCACGACAACGAGCCTTGCTGCACTCTTGGTTACGACACTCAAAGGGGATATGCTTTGGATAATTCTCATTTTCTTTATAAACCACTATGAATGGTTATGAGTATATACTTCCTCAAAGAAAACATTTTTATGGATTATATCCATAAGTAGTTCAATTTATGTTAAGTATTTTACAAGTATGCAATTATGTATTTTGATTCATAAACTAATCTTGTTTATGCCATTGTTTAGAAATGGCACCTAGTGGAAGGAATGGAAACCGTATCAATGCACGCACTCCATGTAGGGATTGCCCTCCTGATCAAGATAATTATTGTGGATCTGGAGATACAACTGGTGCTGATCAACTTATTACCATACTGGGACAACTCGCTCAGGTTATGAATAATAATCTTACTCGTATGGAGCACCCTGATCCGCAACGTGGAGGATCAATGTTAGACTGCTTCATGAGGCAACAACCACCAACATTTAATGGGGGTACAAATACATTAGTAGCTGAGAAATAGATAAACTCCTTAGAAAAAATATTCCATGCCTTGGGGAGTAGCAAAAGGGAGAAGGTTGTCATGGCAGTCTACCGCCTCACTAGAGATGTCGATCAATGGTGGTCGCTAATTCAAAACACAAAGAAAGATGAAGAAGTATCAAATATGGAATGGAGAGAGTTCAAAGATCTTTTCTTAGAAAAATACTTTCCACATGACCATCAAGCAGATATGGAAAGGCAATTTCTGAGTCTAAGGCAGAAGGAGGATGAGAATGTCGTAAAGTATGAGGCTAACTTTACAAGGTTAGCGAGACATGCTGTAGATTATATACATAACCCAAGAAGTAAGATTGATCGTTTCTTTGATGGGTTAAAACCATTTCTCCGTCGAGCATTAGTCTCACAAACCTTCTCGTCATATAAAGATATCGTCTCACATGCTATTAAGACGGAAAATTAATTCTCTAAGTCTTATGACTTTAAAGCAAAGTAAGAAAAGAAGAGATATTCTGATCAATCTGGAAATGGAAATAAGGGGAAGAAGGGAAGAGTTTAATATCAGTCCTGCAGTAAATGTGGAAAGAAACACCCCGGTACTTACTTGAAGGGAATGAGAGTCTGTTACAAGTGTGGTGAAAAAGGCCACCAAGCTCATGATTTCAAGGGAAAGAAAGTTACTGTCAATGTGGAATGCTATAATTGTAGAGAGATGGGACATTATGAAAATTAATGTCCTAAGCGTCAGGGGAACTTACCTCAGAAGAGGCCAAGGGATCAATGCCAAGCTTATGCTATCACTACTGCTGAGGTTGAATCTCCAAAAGATGTGGTGGCAGGTAATTTAATGGTTTCCTCAAGTTTAGAAAATGCATTATTTGATTCTGGATCATCACATTGTTTTATATCTTCCCAGTTTGATAAGAAAATTAGATATTTTCAATTTGATTTAACAAGATAATTGTCAGTCAAAACTCTTAAGGGAAGTATTATTACAACAAAGTTTTGTGAATCAGTCCCCATTAGAGCACATAACTGTTCTTTATCCACTGATCTCATTGTCATACCTATGATTGAGTTAGATATAATCCTCGGTATGGATTGGCTTTCGGACTATGATGCAAAGATTTATTGTAAGAAGAAGGAGGTTACGATTTTTGATGATGATGATAAGGAACACCTTATTTTTAGAGCATAATCGTCACCACCTAATTCTTATTTAGACCCACCCCCAATAGCTCAACAAAATTAAATTATTGGGGAGGAAGAGAATGAAATGACAAAGGGAGAGGAAAGGAATGTTCAAATAGAGGATGTACCTATTGTGAAAGAATATGAAGATGTGTTTCCGGAAGATTTACCTGGACATCCTCCAGAACAAGAAGTTGAGTTTTCCATTGATTTAATTCCTAGATCAAGGCCTATATCGAAGACCCCTTATAGGATGGCCACCGTGGAATTAGTTGAACTAATGAAACAACTAGAGGAATTGAGTAATAAGGGATTTATTCGCCCTAGTTTTTCTCCATGGGGAGCCCCTGTCCTTTTGTTAAGAAGAAAGATGGATCTACGAGGTTGTGCATTGACTACAAGGAGATCAATGCTATAACAATAAAGAACAAGAATCCCATACCTCGCATTGAGGATTTATTTGACCAATTCCATGGAGCTCAATACTTTTCAAATATTGACCTTCGATCTGGATACCATCAGTTGTGTGTAAAGAAGGAAGACATTATGAAGACAGCATTTCGAACAAGGTATGGGCATTATGTGTTTACAGTAATGCCTTTTAGATTGACAAATGCACCTTCTGTATTCATGGATCTAATGAATAGAGTTTTCAAGTAATATCTAGATGATTTTGTGGTGGTATTTATTGATGAAATCTTGGTGTACTCCAAAAGCTACTAAGATCATGAAAATCACTTTCCCATTATCTTAAAGACTCTTAGGAGGCATGAATTATATGGGAAGTTTAGCAAGTGTGAATTCTGGCTTCAGGAGATTTCCTTTCTTGGCCACATTGTCTCTAAGGATGAAATTTCCGTTGATCCTTCTAAGACCAAGGCAATCCAAGAATGGCCAGGACCGATGAGTATAACTGAGGTATGCAGCTTTATTGGTTTGGCAGGTTATTATCGACGTTTTGTCCAGAATTTTGCCCGATTGGCTAACCCATTAACGAAGCTCACACGTAAAGGGGTTAAATTTGTCTGGAAAAAAGAGTGTGAAGAATGTTTTGAAGAACTGAAGAGAAGATTAGTCAATGCTCTTATATTGACTTTACCATCATGGAATTATGGGTTCATTATTTATAGTGATTCATCAATGAAAGGACTTGGTTGTGTCCTTATGTAGAATGATAAGGTTATTGCTTATGCATCAGGATAGCTAAAAATTCATGAGAAGAACTATACTACTCATGATCTCGAGTTAGCTGCTGTAATATTTGCCTTGAATATATGGAGACATTATCTATATGGTGAAAAATGTGAGATATATACCGATCACAAGAGTTTGAAATATATTTTCTCACAAAAAGAACTCAACATGAGGCAAAGGCGATGGCTTGAACTACTCAAGGATTATGATAGCACGATACACTACCACCCAGGGAAGGCAAATAAGGTTATAGATTCTTTGAGTAGAAAAGATCATGGAGTTTTGAACATGATGAGAGTAAAAAGGGATCCTATTTTCATGGATCTAGTAAATATAAATATGGGAATCACCATGGAGGGAGAAACATCAAAAAAATTTCAAATGGTTTCCAAACCATCTTTACTAGAAAGGATAAAGTGTTCTCAGGCCAATGATGAAGAATTGAAAAAGAAGACTAGTGCTGTGAATGATGGACGATTGAGTGACTTTGTGTATGAAGATGGAATTATGAAATTTGGGAGGAGACTTTGTGTTCCTGATATACATGATTTAAAGAGGGAATTTTTGGATGATTCTCATAGCTCCAATTTCTCTATACACCCTGGGAGCACCAAAATGTATAGAGATTTAAAGGGACATTTTTGGTGGGACAACATGAAGAGGGAGATTGCTGATTTTGTGTCAAGATGTATGGTTTGTCAGCAAGTGAAAGCTGGAAGGCAACTGCCAGGTAGAGTATTACAACCTCTTCCCATACCTGAGTGGAAATGGGATAATATTACGATGAATTTTGTCATGGGACTACCAAATACTCCTAGAAGAAATGACGCAATATGGGTCATTATTGATCGTCTCACGAAGTCACCACATTTTCTTGTTATAAGGGAAGATCTACCACTTGAACGTCTAGCAAGACTGTATATTAATGAAGTTGTGAGACTTCATGGAGTACCCTTGTCGATTGTCTCGGATCGTGATCCTTGTTTTACATCAAGATTCTAAAAAAGTATTCAGAAGGCCTTGGATACTGAACTTCATTTGAGCACTGCTTACCACCCTCAAACAGATGGACAATCAGAAAGAACTATTCAAACCTTATAAGACATGTTGAGATCATGCTCACTTGACTTTAAAGGAATGTGGGATCAATATTTACCTCTGCTAGAATTTTCATATAACAATAGCTTCCATTCAAGTATTCAGAAGGCACCATATGAAGCGTTATACAGAAAGAGATGTCGCACACCAACCTGTTGGGATGATGTTGGTGAAAGAAAACTTGTAGTCCCAGAACTGGTGGAGGAAACGATAGAAAAGGTGAAAGTAATCCAAAACCACATCAAAGCAGCTCAAAGTAGGCAGAAGAGATATGCCAAAAACCGAAGGAAGTATTTGGAATTTTAGGTAGGAGATCATGTTTTCTTGAATGTATCTCCATGGAAGGGAGTTATACGTTTCGGTAAGAAGGGTAAATTGAGTCCCGGGTACATCAGACCCTTCGAAATTCTAGAACGAATTGGGGCTGTAGCTTACCGTTTAGAAATCCCGCCAATTCTCTCCAAAACTCATGATGTATTCCACATATCACTGTTGAGAAAATACATGCCTGAACCAACACATGTACTCACCTATGAGGTATTAGAACTAGAACACGATCTGTCTTATTGCGAAGAGCCCGTCAGGATTCTTGATACAAGAGAACAAGTGCTGAGAAACCGGACGAATCATCTGGTAAAAGTTCTATGGAGAAACCATAAGATGGAGGAGGCAACGTGGGAACCCAAGGAAATTATGATAAAGAATCACCCAAGTCTTTTTATATAGTGATATTATATGAAATTTCGAGTATGAGATTATTTGAAGGATGGGAGAATGTAACACCCCAAGATTCCACGGTACACTTCTCTTTGAATAATACAGTAGCATGTGTTGTATGCAACTTTGAGTTCTAACACACACCAAAACCAATAAAAGTATCCATTATGAATATTAATACCTAATTTTTGAAATTTTATAAATTTTATCTTGCCAAATGGACTTTGTTTTTGGATTCGGAATATCGAAATTAGCCTATGTTGAATTTTTGGTATTTTCTGAGAACTTCCAATTTGTTTTGAATAGTAAAAAATACTTAAAAACAACTTTTTAATAAAAATAATTTATAGTGATAAATTATAATATTGAGTGGTTTTAAAGTATAATTAGAATATATTTTTACCATTTTATCCAATGGTGGTCATTAGAATTAATTTCACTTTGAAATTGGACATAAACAATTGTCAATCTTTTGATATATATTGTTTCTTAAAAACACGCTATTTGTTGTGACAGTGGGAATTAATTATGAAATTAATTAATGCAACATATATGTTTGGAATTTTGTAAAATAGACATTATTTTTAAATTCGGAATATCAATTATAGCTTAGCGTGAAATTTTGGCATTGTTCTGAAAAACTTCAATTTTTGATGAATAATGAAACCACTAAGTGGTAGTTAAAAAACTGATTTTTCATTTAAATGAAACATTAACACTTCTGTGATTTTATTTTCAAAAATACAACATACATGGTTTTCATTAGGAAGTAAAATGTGGTTCAATGGGATTAAAATAATTTTTTGGTGAATAGTAACTTTTAAGTTTAATTAATCGCGATTAAAGGTAATTAGTGAAATTTAAGGTAAAAATGATATTATAAAAATATGAAAATACCTTTACACTTGTCCTACCCCAATTGGATGTGTCATTAACGACCAAGAAAATCCATGGGTCAACTTGGGGACCCCATGGATCCACTTTGGTAGGAAAATGACATAAATAACTTTTTATTTAATGTTAAAATAAAAATGTCACAAACAAGAGTTGTTTTACTAAAACAATTTTTAAATAAGGTTATACAAGTCATATTTTTTACTATAAATATTCATTAGAAATATAAAAAGATTTCCTACATCATGATATTTTTTTTATAATTTTTAGACATTAAATAAATTAAATTATTTGTGATATCATGATGATATAGCGATTACCTCATTAATTAACGATTTAAATAAAATGACAAGATAATGTAACATATAAGACTTACACTTGTCAAAAACCTATTGGATGGGTATATTTCAAACCCTTATCACTTTATAATTGAAATATATAAGTGTGGGACCTTTAGAATCAGAAAAATCATTTCATAATAAAGTAACATTTGAATGTTTCCAAGAGTGCCCCTTCTCTCCTCTTAAAAAAGGCCCCCACCACTACCACCTTACTCACACCATAAAAGCCTTTTGGCTCGGCCAAACTCTGCCCAAATACTCTCTCAACATCCCTCCCTTACTCGTAGAAGCCTCAATTTGGGAAAAAGTCTTCCCAAGGAAGCTTTTGGCTCAAATCAAAAAGAGTTACCCGATTTTAAGGTAATGTCTTCTCTAATGTTGTTTTGTTTTATTTTGCTTCTCCAACCCCTTAAACTCTTTTTATTCCTTTCTTTTGTAACAAAACTAGTATATATAATATACTAGGATATTTTTATGATAAGTATTTGGTTTACACTTACACACACCTTCGTCTAATGGTTAAAGAACATACTGTTTCTGTGGGTGACGAAATACTGCCTCACAAAACGATGATTGTTCAATATTCTTTTAACACCTCTAATGGTGGCCATTTTGATGAAACTATTTTCATATATAATATATATATTATGTTTATGTTTTTCTTATGCTTCTGTATTTATCATTTATGGCATACTTTATGATTTCCATTATGGGTAAACGCGATAATTTCATTTTAGGAAGTGCAGACTACCGCCCCCTCAAAGTGATTTGAATCGTTATTCCATATGTGGGATGTATAAAGGATGGATTAAATGGTATTATACATTATATTATACTGTAATTATATTATACCTTTATATAATTATAACTTCATTCCATTAAATATGAAATAGAAATGAATGTAGCGTTCATGCGTACGTACGGCTTACCGTCTCCATGAACGGTGCATTTCATTTCTTACCTATAAATGTTATGTAATATTATAAATGAATGTATATACTGGATATATATGATGTATATGATATATACATCATGAATATAATTATGGATATAATGGATATTTTACCACATAAACAAAGTGTAATTATAAGAAGTTTATTTTTGACTCAAGTACCTAAGATCGACAAAACGACCGTTATAAACTTAAATAATTACATAATGTTCATGACATGGTAATAAGTGATATAAAATGAATAATGAACTTGAAAAAGGTTCTTAAGAAGGTAGAGATTAACTCTAGTTTATTATTTTGGAGATCAAAGAATGGTCGAGTGAATTCGGACACGAGGTAAGAGAACTTCTTAACCCAATTTCTATTCTTTGGGTTAATCTCTTACTTTCAAATTATGTCATGATATTATTATGTCATATCTTGTATTTGTACTTTATTTATGTGTACTTATAGTGAATACACATAATACATCTACTTTATTTTAAAAAAATGATCTTTGTAAGGGTCTTCATCTCAATCTCCTTTCATTGAGGCATATTTTGTTTTATACACAACTTTCTTTTATACGATGTATAAACCCCTTTGACTTTTATGTTTATTAAAAAGGAATCTTTTTTATTTGAAGAGTTTTACTAAATGACAAAAAGGGAATTTTTTTCTTGCCGTACATATGCGGCGACAACGACTGCTCCGCCGCCATGACCATTATTTGAGTTTCGGCTTCCTCTACAAGCCATAACTTTTTTAATGAAAAATAAATACAAAATTTTAACTTTCTTTTATTTTGGTATTGAAAATGGTTTTGAAAGTGTTTTTATTATATCAATGTGTTGTATTGATATCTTGTGATTGAAATGTGGAAATTTTATGTTTCCTTTATGCATGTTTTATGTGATACGATTATGTTTTGGTTTATGATATGTTTAAACCTATTCATATGAGCCATGCATTGGACTTAATAAGTGACGGGTGGAGCCCACTACAGCTTCTCGATGCATCAGTAGGTCTCATGAGACAAACTAGTGTCTTGGCATGAGGCCTTGACAAAATCTTATTTTTGGTCTTGGCACGAGGCCTTGGCTACGTGGTTTTGATAGTCTGGCATTATGCATTCCATCATTATGAAAGTGGTTATTGATATTGCATATGATTATTCGACTAGTAGAATATCAATGTGAGTAAGTAAATGGCATTATTTAATTTTATTTTTGCCATATTATGCTGAAGTTAAAGTTTAAAAAGGATTTTGATTTAGTTATACATTGCCTTAATTGTTAATGTTTATTTACGAAAGCTTCCGCAATATTGTTATCCTTATTGAGCATCTGAGCTCACCCCTTTCAATGTTTTAATATTTTCCAGGATGTGAAGAAATATTTTATGAATGACCTGTAGGGATGGTCAGAAGAGGATATGAGTGTAGACTATGGAGACTTTGTTATTGTAGTTTTTCACTTTATGATGTAATGTAACATTTATGAATGTATCTAGTGTTTCTAAGGATACTAAACTAATCGGTATTTCGAGACTTGATCTTTTGTGATCATGCCAATGTTACGCAATAACACACCGACTCTGGGTAACTGGGGTCTGGGCATTACAAGCTGCCCCTATATAGTTATAATTTGTTCATCTCTAACTATAGATATAGTAATGACTTCATTATCATTACATGGAAGTAAATAACAAAAAGGATTATGTGTATTGATATGCTTTCCATTCCTTCATATAGGTTCCATTTATAAACAATTAAATACACAAGATTTGATCAAAACATTATAAATCTTAATCTATAATTTCAAAACAAGAAAAACACTAAACATAAATATTAAATTTATGTATAAATAATCTCAAAATCCACATATTGGGTTCTTTAGGAATATTCTGAATGTTCTTTATTGGTTTAAATTCCCTAGCCTATGTTTTACTAAATCTAGTTCAAAGGGTTTCTAAAAATATTTCCTAAATACAAACTGTAAATACCCTTACCCCAATTTCCTTGATTTAGTGGAAATATTATTACATTATTACTAAATACTATAAATAACATCAAAAATGACCAAATAGTTTAGTAGTCATGGTAAACTAGATACATAATTAAATACCACATTAAATTTTAAAACATAAAATTCAATGTAGTATTATTATTTACAACAATATTATTCCTTTCAGAATATTCCTACATATCAATCATAATAAACATACTAGAATCCTGGGGAATGGAAACAAAATAATGGGGTGAGATAAGATTATAATTAAGGGTTAAGTATAATGTAATATATTGTGAGTAAATAAGGAATAATCAAAATGGAATGGTAAATGATAATACAACATTTCATTTAATAAATAAGTTGATCATAAGGATTATTATGGTAGGAAAAATTAATGAAAAAATAATAGCATATAAATAACTATATGATCTTGAAATATATCTCTAGATATCATTACTATTAAAATAATCACAAGGACTTCAATAATATATTTCATAATTATGGAATGAATAATGTGGGAAATCTAAAACATATCGTTGAGGCCTTGATATAAGACATCTACACCTGGCATGAATGCCTCATGCAACGATATCTATAAAAATAGTTAAAGTATCCACCAAAATCCCTCTCTAGTTTTCTTAGGAGACCTAAAAATAAATCATGGGTATATGTTATCTTATGCCCCACCATTAAGTAAATAATTATAATATATTAATCATATATATAAATAACACAACATAATCAGAATGCCTTAAAAATCAACAACTATTTGTATTAGATGAACTTGAATATGAAATATCAATACTTTCCCCAATCACGATGATCATAATCAATCAAGATAAATATAGTGGATGGTATCATTATATTATATATCATTAAAGATATTTTTTGTTAAAAAAATGTTTTCATATATGAAAATACATTCAATATATCACTAGAAAATTTCATAAAGAAAATACCCTTTAAATTTTAAAATCACATATTTATAGTCTAACATATTTACCAAATATTAAGGTAAACATTTTAATTTAAATAAAATTCATATAATTTATAAATAATAATAAAATAAATATGTTTTAGCGAATTTAGGAAATTATTTTCACGTTTTTATGTAAAATACTATTCCTTTCACACTTTAGTAAAAATGAAAAAAGTTCCTTTTTTAAAGACAAGAAGATTACATTTAGAAAATTTTTTATAATTAAAAAAATTAGTAAATTAATCTTTAATAAATAATTTTATAATGATAAAAGATCATTTTATACATATTTAGGAAGATATGTACATGGAATAGAAATATTCTCGAACGAGTAGAATAACAAGGGCAATTTTACTTAAAAACGTTTTTCTATATCTTGAGTACTTAAAGAGAGTAAAATTAATTTAAAACATGAAATTTATAAAAATAAATAGATTAGAATAAATTAAATTAGTTTTATGAAATAAATAAAAAATAATACACCCAATGGATATATAAACATTCTTGAATGGTAATGAGATTATGAAATAAACACTTAATATAGATTCAACTTCCTTAATATGTGTGTGAACCTCATGTCTAATAAATATATAATTATTATATATATATTAATGAACCATACTCATATATATATTACCATATATGATTTAATTATAATCATTTATCACTCGTTTATTAAAAAATCACTGTTAAAATCACTATTTTGGGTAATAACTCCACCGTTTTTCTTGTATGTTTTGGTCATGTAGTTTCATTTATTTTACTTGTATCACAGTTCCAACATATCTATAATTTTATATTTATATAAATATCAAATATATTAATTATATATATATTTATATTATTCTATAATATATATATATATATATATAGAAAAATTAATTACAACATTTATCAAAACAGTAGGCCTTACGTATGCATGAACGTTGTTTTCACTATTCTACAGATGGAATAAAATAAAGTAAATTTATTTTTCCCCTTTCTAAAATAATTTTTATAACTTATAAATAATATATATTCATTAAATATATCTTTATTACAATAAATATATAAAAATTAAAAATATATCTTATCGCTTCATAGAGGTGGTAGACCACATGTATGCACTAGTGATATTATCGTTTTACAAAGATTAGAAAGTGACAAGGTAAATAATATATTTTAATTAAAAAAGAATAATTATTAAAAAATATAATACATAAATATTAAACCCATTATAATACCTATCCAAAAAATATGGGGGTGAAAAATGAATTGTATCATTATGTGGAGACGATAAGCCATGCATACACATGAGCATTACTTTAGCTATCCATTTGGGGGAAAATATTGCGGAAATCTGTGATCTAATGTTCATAATAAAATGAAGTATATTTAGGATAATTAAGTTATTATATTATGATAAATATATTATAGCTATAGTATGTTAAAGAGGAAGTAAATTGATAGATGTTATCTAAGACGATTACCTAATATCCAAGAGACCTCTTTTAGATATTTTATTATGGATCCTAGGGATGGTATTTTGAAGAGAACATCACCACTAGAATGTAGCTAAGTAATTACAAAAAAAATTATTGACTGATTGATTTAGGTTACTCAATTTTATTTAAATAAATAAATGAAGGGTTATCAGTTTATTATGAGGGGAAGGACACACATGGAATTATGAATAAATAAAACAAAAATAATTAATTATGAATAAAAATTATTAAAATGTGACATATATTATAAGAAAAGGTATTATATGGTTCAATTAACATAATAAAATAAATTAATTACTGGTTTATACGGTATCTTACACATTATATTTTGGCATAAGATTTAGTTAATCTATTTTAACCATAATTGCGGTAATGTATTTTTACAATTAAGGGGTTATAATTTTACTTATATGGTGTATATTGACTCATAAATGGACATGGAATGAACTTTTATACTATATCATATCCTATTTTTTCAATTTAATTGTTTTAATTTATTTTAAATAATTTAATAAATTATTAGTTTCATAAAATATTTTTGTTGTCATTAATGAAACGATTCATTTAATTTGACATCAAATACATCATGAAAAAAATAATAATTAGATTATAAAATGTTAACATTTCCAAAATATGTTTTTTATATAAAAAAAAATCATGTATCATAATAAATAAACCAAATTTTCTTACTTTTAATATGATTATAACCAATTATTTTATTTTACAATTTATTAAATAAATATTCTACCTACATTGTATAAGAATTTAATGTTTTTATATCATATCTGAAAGTTAAAAATAAATTACCATCATGAATATAATTTTATCACTTTCAAAATAAAATTATATATTTTTCATCACTTTATTTTGTCCATATGTGAAGACATAATATATATTTAAGAGTAATATAGTGACATTTTTTATGTATATTTGCTTCAAATATTATATAAGAACATTTCATAGATACTTGACCCTTAAACAACTAAATTTATCTAATAATTTAAATGGTTTGGAATTACCTTTATAAAATATGAATTTGGATAAAAATTGGTAACCTTAACACTACGTTTTAACATAGGTAATTATGATTTACACTTTAACAAGATAGTAAATTTTATCACGGTTACTATTCATCTGGATAAAAAATAATTGGGATCTATTTTAAAAATTTGAAAAAATAAATTCCAAATATTATATCAATTTTTTATGATTTAATTTTTATAATTGGTAGAAATTAAATTTAAAATAAGCGAGAAAAATTCATTGAAAACTACTTTTTGAAAAAAAAACTAGTTTGATGCATAAAGCATGATTTATTTTTATCACATGCCAAAAAAATATTAGATGAATGTTAAAACATTTTATTGAATATATAATATTAAAATTTAATTAAAATATTCACCCAATATTGATTTCTTTAATTAATTAATATTAAAAAAATCAGTATAAAACTAATTTTTTTTATGAAAAACCCACTCTTTAAATTTTAAATATTTTATATTTCCATTTGTAATCAAATTGATAATCAATAAATTGATTTTATAAATATATTTTTAATATGTTTTTTAACCATATTCTTACCAACCTATTTAACATCTTTGCTATAATAGTATATTATATTACAGTTCATTTAGACATGGGGTTGCGTGTATCACAAGCAATTGTAAAAAATAGGAGAAGTATATATTTAAATCTGAAGGTATTAAATAAATTGATGCACGTTCTAATATGTTAAAGGAATTATGTATTGTGGTCAGATATGGAATGTTTATGGGAGTCAAATAGACATTCCTTATCCACTATAGGAATCAGGTAGTGATTCCTCCTCCACCAAGTTATGGGAAATGGGTAGTGATTCCTTCCCAATTATTATATAATTTATATAAATATTTTATTGAAATAGTTTACTATTATAATTCATTTCTAGGAAATTACTTCTATTTATACACTTAATAATGCTCCATAGATCTTCTTTATTATCATTTTTTTTCACACTCTTATGTAATGGTGTATATTTTCTCTTTTGAGAGAACATGTATTTCTATCATTGATTATGTACAAATCATCTATTCCCATGTTATTTTTAATAATAGATTTCTCCTATTTTAATGTATTCACCCAGTATTATGATCTAATACATGATGAAACATTCAAATGTTTTTCCTTTACTGATAGTTTTATCTCACCCCAATCTTATGTTTCCATTCCTCGAGGTATAAATTTTATTATAACTTATTAGATGTCTTTAAGGTATTATAGTGTGGCTCAATTTAATAGTAATGTTCGCATGTGTTGTAGAATAGGTTTGCTATATAGCTAGTCCTTAAAAGAAATTAATCCTTTTTGATTCTGACATTGTTTGATTATTTTGATATGTAATGAAAAAATTATTGAAATACATGTAGTTTTATCATCCATACTATCACCACATATCTAGCTAGTGTTTAAAGAATTCTTTTTTATAATTAATCCTAGAGTGGATGTCGATGGAGTTAAACCAATCCTTGTTAGAATATTTATGTTCCTAGATATTTTTATTTACAACATTTATCATGAAAAGATATGTGTAATTTCTTAAGTTAGAGAATAAAATATTTACTTCTCTCAGAGGTTATTCTATAATGTAAAAAATAGATTGTAAATATATCATCATTGATTCAACCCCAACTCCATTTATCCATTTTCTCCATTAGAACTAACATACATAACATTTATAGAATTTTGAATTGGGTATATTCTCTCTTTTAACCCTTAATTTATTATATCCAAATCAAAGAAAATATTTGAGAAGTATTGATCCCTTTCTAATTGATTAATAAATTCATCAATATGGGGTAAGGGGAACTTTTTATTGATCATGATTTTGTTATGTTTATGATAATAAATATATAGACACATTGATCCATCATTATTCTGAGTAAATAAAACAGGTTCCCTACATGATGAATCAATTGGTAATATAAATCCCTTTCTTCAAGATACCATTAGTTTAATTTACAAATTATTCCAATTAAAATCAAGTAAATTTTATAACGATTCATTGATATATGAATAAAAACATGTATGAGTTTAATAGAAATTAAACCTCATTATCTGGAGAAAACTGAAAGTCTCTTTTGAAAAAATATCAACGTATTCATTAACAATCAGTATATCCTCGTTATTTAGTTACTTCCCAATCATTTGAGTTATATAACCCATCACTATTGTGTATTAAGAATAATATAATTAAATAAATTTTTTGTTAAGTCAAAATTGGAAAAAATTAACCTTAGAGGAGGATGAATTGGGTTATGGATTCTTTTCAATGTGTTTTCTTCCCCATTATTTCGCAATCTCTTAATTAAAAAGGCTACTCCATTTTATCTTCAATATTTATTTTGATTGAATTACATGACCATCCCTCTATATAAATTTTTCTCTCAATTACCATTACATAATTTTTTTATGGTGATTCATTGGAATTAAATTAAATCAATCATAAAGGAAATTTTTTTATCATTATTCAGCATAATAGGATAGTCCTAGGAGCATGAAACAATGAGAGTGTTGGTTCCCCAAAATCACTAAGCTCGCTTCCTGTTTGTTTTATCAAACGTAAAAAAATCATATCTTGTTGGTTTTAGGATAGGTCACTATTTCCTCAGATCAATTACCTTAAAATGTTTTGGGTTATATAAACTATCTCCCTAGGTTTACTTCCCTTGCACTTTCATATAATGATAACTTCTTTTCATGTAAAATAAATCCTAATGCAGGGAAAATAAAAATATTACATCTTATTGGGTGGGTTATTTAAAATACAAATTGGTTCAATTTAAACTCCACTTACACCTTTATTAGATAGTTGTGACATATCCACAAGTATATTATTTTAATAAGAGGCCATGGTAACTCTTTCACCTTTTTTAATATATCCAAGAGATTCTATTTTTTTCCTTTTTCTGGAATAATCTAATAATACCTTTATATATTCTATGTAGAAATGTAAATGGTTCCACTTTACTAGATGAAAAAACTCCTCCTTTTCATTGTATCAAATTTATATCTGGATCCTATTATTTATTACTTTATAATAAATCCACCATTATTTTTTGACATACATATTATATTAAGGAGTATGCATAGATAAACTCACCTCTCTCCACTTTAAGTAAATATTTCAATAGATCCCTTTCTCTCTAATTCTCTTAGTATATTCAAACAGTTTAGATTAGTTTTTTTCATCAATATCCTTTTTTCATCTTATATGTACATGTAAAATATAATAGAATATATTTAACATTTAGATATAAAAAACATTCCTCAATATCATGGATCCCCTACTTCAATACGACTATTATATAATAATTCCTTATTTTAATATAGGAAATCCCCAAAAATCCATCATATCAAAAAACATTATATCACTATATGTAATTATATACAAATCTATAGATATGGATCCCCAAATATCTATATTTACCATCTTTTCATGCTTGATTTGTTCTATAATTAGTTTTCTATAAATATACATGTAAAGTGTAAAAAGAAATCATTTCTAATTTCCATCCTCCAATAAAATAAATTTCAATTTAGTCCCCCCACATATTCTATTTTTAAATGTATTCATATAAAATATATTTTATTATTAATTAAATTCCACTTTTTCATGGTCATGAGAAATTTTTATTTTGGAAATATTTTTTGTATCTCACTCGAACCCCATGTATACCTTATGACTCAACTGTGTTGTTTTATTTAAACTCATACATGCCACAAGGATCATTCTTATCACTTATCCATGTGAAATTTTTTGGTTCTATTTCCATGATCACTTCTAGTTCCACAAAAGTTCTTATAATGTGACAATGGGGTGATCCTCATCTGAGAATTGGTATTCTGTTCAAGCCTATAGGAACTCTCAAGTGAGAGGTTGAGGATGATTGGGATGTCATTATTTTATTTCATAGGCTAGACATGTTCATGATATTAAATTATGGGTGAACATGGTATCGCTACTCCCAAATCCCACATCATATTTCCATTTGGATGGGAAACACATAATAATGCACTAAAACCCTCAATAGATCATTCAAGTAAGACTAGAATTGGTTCTTTTCTACAACCTCTCATGTCACCCCAATTGTGTGAGGTTAAGTACATATTTTCCATGTGCACTAACCCATTATCCTACCTTCCTTCATACACACTAGTGCCTTAACATGAGGGTTCTACCATGTACTCTACACATTCCTACCATCCTCTGGGCTCTATGATGCATTTGACCTTGGCCACTAGCATGTCTATAGGATTCTCATGTGATGGCATTCATTAGGTTGGCCCAATTTTTTAATAAAGCCTCATCTCCCTAATAATCCTAAAAACGACCTCCACCATAGAATTCCTCTAGAAAAATCCATAAAAAAATTACTTAATCACAATTCCCCCAAACACAACTAATGAAACACCTTGACCTATGTGTTTTTGTGTGTGTATTTTACTTCTAAAAGGTCATCAACTGGAAATAATTAAAATTTAATATTATGGGTTGAAAAAATCCATATTTTTCCAGCATTCATCGCCAATAAATCCAATATTTTCATTATCCTCAAATCCAATTAACACATGTTGTCAACAAATCTTCTTGAAACGTTTAAGGATTCGAAAATTTTTCCCTGTCATTTAGATTAAAATATCCTACATCAATCTTACCCCATTGTCTCCCCCATTATTGTTAATGAAATACAAGGGAATATTATATTTTATTATACCCTCTCTAGAAGTAAGAATTACTTTGAAAATATCCATTTATTCTTGAAATTTCCCCTAATGTCAATATATTATTTTCATAATACCAATTATAAAAAAGGTAGAATTTCCAAATCAATTATCTTTATCTTGAAAATATATTAAAACAATTTCTACAACATCAGTTCCATCACTCCTGCAAAAAAGATAGTGTGGAAAAATACTACTTATCACAAAAGATGTAAAAAAAATTAATTATATTGATAAAGGGATTGATATAGGAAATAAGAGCCTCACCTAGCACCTACATGGTTTCCCATTTACTGTTCCAGGTCTAATAAATTCTTATCATAATTTTAATTCCTTTTTATCAACACATCCTATCATCCAAACTATCAAAAAAGTGTTCACAGAAAATCTTTAAATTTAATAAATTGAATTGAATACCTTTTTAATCATTAGTTTTTGAATTATTAACACTAATAAGACAATGTCGTTTGTTTTGTATGTAAATATTGGAAATTATATCCAATTGTTATACTATTCACAAATAAGTACATGATTTATTATTCACTTTTTCCTTGTTGTATATAGTGTCTTTGATGAGAAGTCCCGTATGGGGTGATAAAAAAAAATTGAACCCAACTAAAATGTATTAGTATTGGTCCTTGGGTTGTCTTATAGATAAAATACTACTATAGGTGTGTTTTAATTTTGTTTTTTGGTTTAGTTGGTGTAAATAGTAATGTATAATTGAAATTGATTTGTTTTAAACTAAATTTTAAAATATTTTTCCTAAACTCTGATATCTCCCTACCATTATTATTAATTCATCATTAAAATTATTACAATACTTCTTTCTTTATAATAAAATAAATTATCAATCAATCACCCTCACCTAAAAATTTCAGTTTAATTCGATAGATGCAACGATCACTATAACCTAAAATATTCCCTATTCCAACAATTGGATATTTCCAATTTCCCTTAATTCTAATCACTTCTCCTGATAACAAGAAATAGAAATAACCTAAATTAACTAAGTGTGTGATCAAATTAAGAAGAGGGTATAAATTCATAATATAATAAAGGATTAGATATAATATAATCATTATAGTTCTAATTAACCTAGAGAGTTAAACTTGATAGATTGAACTATTAAAATTCCTAATTCATTAATAATAGATACGTGAAATATCTATTGTTTGGCCACTAATGGATTAGTGATCCATCAAAAAAGTTATTACAAAAGAATATGAAATTATGTATTAAATAGTGATATAATCATGTTGTTAAAGAGAATCCACTAAGAGTGAGTGATTCTTCTCTACATCGATGAATGGTTTTTTGTTTATAAAATAAAATTTGATTGTTCATTGGTTTAATTTATAAATATTTAGATGAAAAATATATATTTCTCCCACATACACCTGTGACCTCATGAATGTTATCTCATTTTCAGTGAATAATAGTGTCTTATTACTTATTTTATGAGTGAAGCATCTCTAGATTCAAGGTTTATGATGATTTAGTTAGAGGGAATCCTTGGGAATTATCTATTATTTAAAATTATTCCCTCACATGATCAATTTTTCTCTCCTTTGACAAAACATACCTGGATGAAATTATTGGTTCCCTTATAGTGCATTGAATTTCTTTCTCTATTTTATGATCTCACATTAAAAGGTGTTAACATTATTACTATTGTGGACCTTATCTTTTTATATGAGTATCTATATACTAGGCCTTATTTTGGTTATACTACATGTGCATATGGTTATTCATGGAGGATCTCAGATGGGTTAGAATGGTCGCTTGGAATAGGGGTAATGCTAGACATAATTGGGATTACATAATATAACATAGAGATAGAGTTGGGAATTTGTTCATAATAGATATGGAATCATGACATCTTGAGCAATGAACTTAATAGTGTACAATGTCTAGGTTCAATAATTACATCAATTATCGAGGATGCAAGATTGTTTGATGTTGTTGTCTATTCATTGGGGATAAATGAATCTTCCTCCAATATTTTATCTTCATAGGTAATGTACAAATTCCTTCAATAATTCCAAAATTTATTCATCATATAGATCATGTTTTTTTATCTTTTCTAAAATATCCTATAATGGTTTGTGACTAAATCAGTTCTTCCTCAATAGTATCTATAGAACCATTGTTCTCAATTAGAAACTAGCTTAGCTAGTTTATTCACTTTTCAAAATTCATTCTTGACAGACTCTTCTCTTTTAATGGGGGTTATCATGGGTTATTTCAATAAGTGGTGCATAAATTCATTAATTCATGGATTTGGAAATATCGTTTCAATCAAAATAGATCATATTCATGTGACACAACACAGTCAACATGCTTCTATTAGACGAGCGCCAAAATATTATAGATTGATCTACTCAGGTTTTTTTCTCTACAAATAGTGGTATTAAGGTATTTATAATAATATAATCATAATATGGGTAGTAGAATTTGTTTCATCAACATTAAAAAAAGTCCAGTAGTAGAGATATTGGTATGTATTTATTTATCAATGGTGTACTAGGAGTAAGTGATAGTAGAATAATTTATCTCTAATAGTGGAAAGTAGCTAACTTGTACCACAAAAAAAGTAGACATGATAGTAGAAAAGTTTTGTATTTTAATTGTAAAAAGATGAGAAGTGATTGAAATGGGATAGAATTTGGTGTTGGAATATGTTGTGGTAGTAGCATGGGGTTATGTTTCAATCCTGGTAGTAGGGGTTTTTTTCTTTTGACTATAGCTTGTTATTCATACTGTTGGTACTAGGAATTTTTCTTTCTCAATGGTAGAGGAGTATAATGGTTTTATAATTTTCCCATTTGATGAAAGTAACGGATTGGTATCACTTCTTATTAAGAAAGGAAAATAGGGGAACCACTAGAATGTGACGGTGGAAGAACCCTCACATGGTAGTGGAATTATCTAATGAAATAATACTAATGATTATATATAATATTTTATACACACTATTGTATAGAAGAAAAAAACTAATTTTTTAATGTACAAATTTTCCCAAATAAATATTAAGACAAGCTGAAATTTAATAATTGAATTCCTTTGAAACCACATTAAATTCAATACTATATTTTTTAAGATCATATATAATATTGAATTCCTCATATTAATCATATTATAAAAATACTATTTCACAATTCACAATTATAATTTAAACAAAATTTCAATTTATGGATTTAATTTAACGAGTAGAACAATTAAATTTCAAAATTTAAATACATTTTCTAATTAATTATTGATTGAATCTACAGATTTTAAATCAAAGTCAAAATAAAAATTTGGATTCACAATTGAATTTAAAATTTTAAAAAATCATTAATAATTATGTTTTTCTCCATTCTCCAATAAATTCCATATTCTCAATGTAACTAAAAGGAGAATTAATTAGTCATTTTTATTAAATGGGGGGTATTTTAATTTCATAAGATTCAAAATATTTGAAAATATAGGCTGATATCACCGCCACCCACCCACACGCAAGCTTGAACTATTCCACTATTAGGATATTTGATCACTGAATTCCATAAAGATGATTTTCCTGACTAACTAAAAATAATTAAATAACAATTAAAATAGATCAAATTCTTTCTCCACAAATTGGGAATGCCTCCTATGTGATTTTAACATAGTTTTTTACTTTAATTCAATTTCAAATTCCAGTTCCATGAGTGACATTGGTACATTTATTTGGAATTAAAATTTTGTGAAATATCACATTCAATTATTCATCATTTCTAATATTCCAAAGGAAAAGTTTATTTTTTCACATTATTGATACTTCATAAATGAGATTTTTATAGGTCAATTGTCCCCTTATCCATCTAGGATCAATATCCCTCAAACCAGAATGAATTAATTTTTTACAATTGGAAAATTTATTATTATTACAATTATTATTATTATTATTATTTCGTCCATATATGTGTTTGGTGTTATAGAAAAGTGCTTGTTACACTAGGATAAATACCCAAATAGGGGGGGGGGGGTGAATCAGGTTATGGAGGATTAAAAGAACTTCCCCTTTTGATCTTATTTCATTATTAGAAAAAACTCTCTTGTCTCTCCTTCTCATTGTGGAGTACTATAAAATTGTAAAGCATGCATAGGACACCAAAATTATACATGATTTACCCTCAGTGGGCTATGTCCAAGGAAATTTTATTAGTGATATACCAATATACCAAATCCAAAATAAGCACACTGTTGATTAAATGTTTGAAGGGAAATCATTATCCCTCTTGGTTTAAAACCAATCACAATCTAAATGCTCGCTGGTCTCTCAACTGATGTGTTCTCACTACTTCTTCTAAAGATCCACTGAGTGTTTATAGACTTCTAGGTCCTTCCATTATAACTAATGAATTCATCATCTAATATATTTAGTTTCTCTATTGAAGTAAAAAATTTAATCCACTAATGAATACCCCTTTTTTCAATGAACACTGGGAAATACATTTTCCAAACACTTTCGAAAATCTCAATGCATTATAAGGCTCCTTTATTCGCAAAGATAAAACAAGCCTACATGAAGTTCCTGACTTTTCGAAAATCAACCACCTTTGTAGAGCATACTGCTTTTCCAAGGACACTTCTTTGTAGAAACAAACTACTTCACAGAGCTCAAGACTTCACAGAGTACACTACTTCAGAGAGCTCAAGACATTGTAGAGTACACTTCTTTTGTAATGTTTGAATAATCTTTTTCCAATCACACCTCTTTCACGAAGCTCGATTAACCATTGTGAAGCTCTTTCCATTCATGAAGCACACTACCTATGAAAACCTCCTTTATGATATGATAGACCTATGTTTTTCATTTAGTATATCTACTCTTTTATTGGGTGTAAAAACCTATTTAAATGTGTTTCCCACTGACTCCAGTACTTTGTATTCCACGTCAGCACTCTATAAGCCCAAATCACAAAGCTATGAAATTTCCACCAAATTTCACTCAATTTCAGGAAGCACCACAAAAATTTTGGGATCACATATCTCATAATAATCATGGATAATTCCATTAATTCCTTTTTACCACCACCACAATGATCCCTTGTAATTATATTCACCACTTTCATTTGTGAATCTCATCGTAATCGCAAAGCTCACTGTCAACATTTTTCACGTCTTTTCCAAATCCACTTCATGATGCTCATCTTTATCAATTTCATAAATTCTACACATTTTTATGAGATATTAAATAAAATAAACCTTTCGTAATGCTCATAAAACACCAAAATTTTGACCGCAAACATTTCGAAAATAATGGAAAAGGGACCCTCCTTGTATCTATTATTCTTGTACTATCTCTAGGTCTTAGATTATTTGGTCATGGTTTTTTGAATACATGGGTTGTCAAAAATTTCTATAGAACTTGAAAATTCACTATTAAAACCTTCTTTGTCAATAAACATAACCAACCAAATAATGCTGCAATGTTACCTTGAGGGATTTTATCCAAATAATCTCCCCCCTTTGGGTTTATGGAAAACTCTTCTCACAACGATTATCCACACATTGAAACCTCATTAAAGCCTCTTCCAACATTATCCTACATTGGACTCTTGAGAATCAGATAGAGATAAAATATTTACATAGTAGATACTCAAATCCCACATGAGCAATGCTCGGTGTAAGAAACAAGAGTAATATGAAAAGTTCATCAATGAGTCACTTCATTACTGGCACCAATTGATGAAACCATTCAATACCAATATTCCTCTTTCATCACAAACATTAATTGTCGTGATATATAATCTCTGATCGATCACATATGGCATCAACAAATTTTAAACTCAAAATCCCCATGACTATCTTCTTCACATGTTATCTTCTCCCCATGTCTATGACTAATACATTTTCTCTCTTAAATTGAAACATTTTCTCCCCCTTAAGTAGATCCACACTTTATCCCCCTTTGTCAAAAAACCCAAAGGACACTCCTTTGTGGTCATCAACATTGTAAGGAAAAAATATCATCACATTTGAGAAAACATAGCAAACCTCAGAGAGAGGACACCTACATCCACACATTCTAAGTGTGGGGAGTCGATTGATCTCCCAGATCTAGTTGATTCCTTTAAAATACTTCCTAGGTTAAGTCCTTTTCAATAATGCCTATAACTTGTTGGTCTGTGGGCACATACTCCAAATTCAAAGCCCCTTATTCCACATTTTCCTTGATAAAATGGTATCTGATATCAATTATCATTGTCCTTGAGTAATGAACTAAATGTTTTCTATGGTTTATAACACTCTAATTATCACACTCGATTCCAATAGAAGACATCAAATTAATTCTCATATCATCAAGTGGTTGATACATAAAAAATAACGGTGTGCATGCCTATGTGGCGGTTATATACTTAGCTTCTACGGTGCTCAATGAAATGAAATATTACTTCTTGCTCAGTAATGAAATACACAATATTTATTCTGTCATCTTCTCATCTAGCCCAATTTGCATCTATATATCCCAATAGCTCTGGTTGATATTTATTATTATACATCAAAACAAAATACATAATAATTTTGATATATCAAAGTATTATTTTCACTGTAAGAATATCAATTTCATTGGGTTTTATTGGATATCATGATGCTTCGCATGTGGTGAAAACAATATCAGGTATTTTCACACTCAGGTATAATAAACTTCCAATAACCATCCAGTAATCTATGATATTAAAAACCTTTAGATCGTCATATTTTGACAATTTCATCCATGTAGCAACCATAGTATTCATCTTCTTTGAATTCTCCATTCCAAATCTTCTCAGAATCGCCTTGGAATATTTGTACTAAGAAATGAATGTTTCATTCCTTCTTTTTGTCACCTGTAAACCAAGGGAAAATGTCAAGTCACCAATTATTGCCATTTAAAACACTCTTTTTAGGAATTTGAAAAACTATCTGCATTGAGCTTCATCTGATCCACCAAATATTATGTTATTAACATAAACGAACACCAATATCCTTTTATTATTTTAATCGTTGAAATATATATTGTAATCAACTCCACCATACTAAAATCCAAGATTCTTCAAATACTGATCAAGTCTTGAATACCATGTTAGGGGTGCTTCTTTCAACTCGTATAGAACATTATTCAAATGAAAAACATTTTTCTCATCATCATGAATGAGAAAACCATTTAGCTGCTCAATATAAACTTCTTCTACCAGAACCCCATTAAAAAAATGAACATTTGACATCCATTTGGAACACTTTGATACCCCATTACACTACAATGGCCCAAAATATTCTAGTTGTCTCAATCCATACAACATGTGCAAATGTTTCATCAATATTAATACCCACTATCTGGGAGTAACATTTGAACATTAATATTGATTTTTTTGAATCACTATGTCATCTTCATTCATATTATTGAGAAATACCCATTTATACACAATAAAATCCTTATCTATTAGCCTAAAAACAATCTCCCACATCTGATTCTTCTAAATCAAATCTAGCTATTCATTCATGGCATGATCCCAATTATAATCTCTAGCTCTATCGGTAAAAAATTCCGGATCTCACCGAGATAAGAAAGATAACAGCTATAATAAATTCATTATTCTTGTTCGAACATGCTATCTCTGATCAATGATGAAATTTTTTATCAATTATAGCTTGACTTGTTGTTTTCATTGCATTTAAATACTTTAATTATTCATTCTCATCATCATTATCTTTTTTTGAATCAACATCTACCACTTATTCCACCCCCAATATGTTGCTTGTTTCCTCATCACTTTCATCATAAAACTATTCACACTATTGTTGAATATTATATTCATTTTACACTCTTGGGACATCATTGATCTTAGATACTTTTACCAACCTATTATTAAATAATTAATATGATTTTCTTTTTTCTAGAGTATAAAAGAAATATCCCTTCATCTCCACAAGATTCAAATTTCCAGTGTTTTTATTTATTGAGAATAAAGAAATTACATCCAATAGTTCAAAAGTATTTTTATGTTGGCTCATTTCTATACCACATATCATACAAAGTGTTTCATTACATATAACACAATAGAGCCCTATTATATATTTAAACTGATTTCAAGACTGCTCCCTTTTAAAAAATTTCGTGTATGTCCTTTTCAGTAAACATCATTGTGTTTATGTTATTGATGATCCAATTTATCATCTCTACCAATCCATTATGTTGTGTAGTTCTAAATAAATAATCTTTAAACCTTATCTAATGTGTCTCCATATATTCCTCTACTTGATAGTATGTGAATTCCATACTATTATCAGTACAAAATTTCATAATTTTCAATCCAAGAATCCTTTCAGATTCCCCCTGATACTTTTTTATGAAACTGAACACATCAGACTTATGGGAAATGGAAAAAACCCTTTCCATTCTGCTATAATAATCAATAAATATAATGTAATACCTCTTGCCATCAATTTCTCTTGGTGAGATAGCTCAACACACATCAGCATGCACCAATTCGATCACTCTTGTTAAATTATGTTCCTTTTCCTTGTATGTATTTCTTACGATTTCCCTTGTTTAAATACATCACACGCATGAGTATAATAACATGATAGATTAAGGAGATCTTTAGCTGCCTCACACTTTACTATATCTTCTAGGTATGGTTGGCATAGATGGCCAACTCATTTATACCACAACTAGTTTTCTTCCTCTTTTGATAAAAAGAACATATCATCATACCCATATACATGGTATAGATTTCACTTGGTTATTTTTCCCATATAGTACAACCTAACCATATATTTCTATGAATATACAAATCTTCTTGGTAAATCTTATAGAATTCTCTGAGTCACATAGTTTACTTACACTATGCATGTTGTGACTGATACCTTCTACTACCAAGACATATGCATGTCTCATTTATTTTACCCCAAACCTAGCCTTTCCTTAGCCAATTATGTTCAAGCCTTCATCATTTCCAAACATGAAAACTTATTCTTTGTAATATTTTATTATTGTAAAAAAATATTTATTTCCTATCATATGGGATGTGAAACCTCTATCAAAAAACCATACACTGAAATGGTATGAATATTTAAGGGAAATCTCGATAGCCACTTCCTTCTTAGCTCTTTTCTTTTTTATCCATGTTTTTTAATTCATACTCAGTATAGAATATTGATAATAGTATTTTTCAGAATATGATGGAACGAATTCATCATGAAAAGCTACAAATTGATTTTCCATTTTCATCTGAACTATTGATTCTTTGATTTGCTGCTTGAAAACACTTTCATTCTTCCTTACAAGATTCCCCTACATGGTTGATGTACAATATCTAGCCAGGTGACCATGTCCACTGCAAAAAAAAAAAACAATTTCCCTCAAACTACGTTCTAGATTACCATTCTATGTTTGGTTTCCAATTTTTTTCTTATTCCCTTTATTTTCTTTTTTCTATGGAAGACAAATTTTGTAAATGTCCCTTATTTCCACAACGATAACACCAAATGCAAGGGGAATTCTTCTGTGTCACATCAATAAAACTATATGTTCCTTGGGCTCTATGAATCTTCTGATTCATCTTCCTTCCCAAATGAACCTTCAATCACAGAGATAGTTCTTGAGTTCTAACTTCAACTTTGACAGTTTTATATTTTTGGTCAAGCCCCAGATCAGCCTTAGCATCTGAACATGATTTTTCATTCTGTTCTGAAGGACTACTATGCTTCACTTTCATCTTTTCAGTTTTCTGAATGATCTTTATTTATAGTATCGTATTAGGGGTCAAGAGTTTTTCTTAAAAAATTACTTTTCATCATAAACCAACATATTATTCTTCATGTTAGTTGATAAATTTGATTTTCTACCTTTAGTTGTTTGTCAAACTATCAATTTCCCTCTTCTATTCATGAATTTGGGGCTGGTAATCAAAAATATGTTCCGATTTATCTAGTAATGAAGACTTACATTTAACAATTTATTATATTATCTTAGAATTTTCTTCATCCTGAGACTGCATGTAGAGTTTTTCATCATGAACCACTTTTTTGGATTTATTCATTTTGGCACTACAAAAATCTATCTCTTTAAGAAATGCTTCTAATTCATCCTAAAATTCAACTCTTCTTATAACTTTATCTTCATCATTTTCAATTTCTTCACTTTTTTAGGTACTACTGATGATAGTAACCATAGAATTTTCTCAATGATATTTTTTTCCCTCTCACATCAACCACATCAACATCAGAGTCATCTGAATTGTCGCATTCTGTTGAAGGAAGATTGATTTCCTTAAAGATGTTTCTCTTGAACTATTTATTTCATTTCTCATGGGATCAATACTTCCTCAAGGGGATTTCAAATTCATCATCATCATATTCTTAGTCCTTTTGGGGAACCATGCCATAAGATAACAATCCTTTCCACATTTAAAATAGGCTAGTAAAATTTTCCCCTCGAGCATTCCTTTTCATCTATGTGGATTTGATGAAAGTTATGACGTCACCTCATCTATCTCTTCTTCTTCCTAAGAATCATCAATGTTGATCTTATTCATAGAATTTAATGCTTCCTCCTATGATTTCCACTTTTCCACAACATCATTATAATAATTTCTCATTTTATATACTTCAAGGGTACTATCCTAGATATCCAGTTTGAGCTCCTTCATATCCTTATCTTCCAATACTAAAACATTTGGATTAAACTGTGGTCGAGTTTTCCTCAATATATGCTTCACAATCTTTATGTTTGAAATGAATTCCACAAGACCACACATGTATTCCAATACAAAATTTACCCTATAAAAGAATGAATCCATAGACTCATTTGGGTTCATTATTAGATCTTTGTAATTATTCATCATAACTTACAACTGTGCCTCTCTGGCATTTGAATCACCTTTATATATATTCAATAAATTTTCCCATATAGAATGTGATGTTTTTTATGTCACCAACTTTGTATAGATTTAATTTTATAGTGATCCCCATAAAGAATTGATTCCCTTTGGCATCAGCATCCAATTCTATTATTTCAGCTTTTGATATAGCACCACAATTGATATCAGCTAAAATACCATGCCTCGCTACTAAAAACACATCTATTCCCATATATCGAAAGTAGCATTGCATTTGATTCTTCCATAGCTGAAAATTATTCACATCGATGATCGGAATCCCTTGGTGATTTATGACCTCCTTTCAGATAGAAACACTGATATTATTCATTTTCTCAATGCAAATTCTTTGGTCCACTAGGTTAGATACCCTGAGAAGGGAGGGTGAATCATGGTATGAATGGTTAAGACAACTTCCCATTTTGATCTTGTTTTTTTGTTAGAAAAAAATCTCTTATCTCTCCTTCCCATTGTAGAGAATGAACAAATTTTAAAGAATGAAAATGAAAAAAAAATTTACATGGTTTACCCCTTGTGAGATACATCTAAGGATCATACAACGGGGATGTGTTGACATACCAAATCCAAAATAAGCACACTAATATTTATTTATTTGAAGTGGAATCATTTTCCCCCTAGTTTACAGCTAGTCACATTTTGAAAGCTCTCTACTCTTTCAACAATGTTTTTCTCACAGATTCTCCAAAAGACCAACTCACACTTTATATACTTGTAGGACCATTAATTATCACTAATGAATGCATCTTCCAATGTATGTAGATGCTCTACTGATATCCAAATTTAATCCATTGATGAATACCTCTTTTTCTATGGAACACTGGGAAATCCCTTTTCAAATCACTTTCACAATGATCACTTCTTTGTGATGATCCTTAATATTTATTGCTCCATAAATCCTTTGGGATGTTCCTACCTTTTCATAAATCAAACACCTTCACAAAGAAAACTTCATTGTAGAGCACACTACTTTATAAAGCCCATTGTTTCAATGATCTCAAGCCATCGCATAGTACAATGCTTCTGGAAATCTTGAAAAAGAATTTTCAAACCATATCTCTTTTGTGGAGCTTGATTAGCAGCAACAAAGCTCCTTCCATTTACAAAGAATACATTCTCTACAAACCTCTTTCATGATTAGAGAGCCCTGTGTTTTTCGTTGAGTCTCTCTACTTTTCTCTAGGAGTTTGCGGACTATTTATAAGTGTTTCCAAACAAATCTAGAAACTTCCATGCCACGTCAGCACCATGTATTCCAAATTCACAAATCTTAAAAATATCAGTCAAAATTATCCCTATATCGGGAAGCACCATGGAAATTTTTAGATCATAGATCTCATCATAATCGTAGAGCTTTACATCAATTCCTTTTTTCCACCGATATAATGCTCTCTCGGAATGCTCTTCAACTATACAGTCTGTGACGCTCGTTGTAATCACAGAGCTCACTGTCAGCATTCTTTATGTCATTGAGAAATCCACTTCATTAAGCCCATATTTTCAAAATTCATGTCTTTCCATAGTTGGATGATACATTCATGGAAATCCACTTTTTGAAAAGCACACCAAACTACAATTTTTGGACCCCAAAAATTTGTCAATCCCTGGAAAACACCACCACCTTCTATCTATTCCCTTTATACCACCTCTAGATCTACCATTCTTTTTAATGGTTCTTTGTCAACTTGGGTAGTCAAAAATGTTTCTAGAACACAACAATTCACCATGAAAACATGCTTTTTCAACAACCACAACCAACCAAAAAATATTTCATTGTTAACATGGTGGATTTTTTCCAACCAAAATCACATATTTAATATTTACATAGGGATTTAACTTAAACATCCAATAACACTTTTTTAGAGATTCATTATTTGATAAAGATTTTACATTTTACAACTAGATCAATGAAATTATATTAATTAATTTTAAAGAGAACCTCTAATGTGATATTAAATAACCAATTTTACTTAACAATTAGTTTAAAAATCCAGTGATCACATGTTATAATTTTGATTCCACAAAGTTATTTTCAACTTTCATTCCATTTCACATGTTCTGATGTAGAATTTCCATAAACAAATACTTTATGTTCACAGAGAAATCATTTAAAATAAGTTATTTATAATCAATGTAACCCACAAAACTAGAATGGTACTTTAATTAGGTAAGGCATCATTGAAATTAAATGTGTTAATTTATTTTTTTCTTACACTTTAAAAACCTGAATATATAAATGCATAATTATATTAATATATTCATAAAATATATTGATATTTTGTTTTTTTATTATTTTTATGGTTATTAAAATTGAAATAATGGTATTTATATTCTAAACTTCTATAACTCTCTCAACCGCATTTGCTACAAACACGATATAATTTAAGTGTAGAATTCATTTTTTTATAAAATTAAAAAAGTTGACTATCCAAATTTTTTTGATGAAATATACAACCTCAGATTCCATTATTTGATGGAAATATGAAGGATTTGAGACACCTACATGTTTTCTTCCCAAAAATACTTAAAAAAATTATTCAACCATTAGACATTCACCTTGAAGGGGTTCTGTGAATATTTTACATTGATTTAAACTACACCAAATGGAAAAATATTAGTCATCATATATGTTTCAGTACACTTGGAATAATTTTTAGTAAACATTATCTTATATCCTCAAGATTATTATTTTAGTTTGTCTCTTACATCCATTCCTCTCATTTTTCATTTCTCTTCCAGTGAGTGATTTTTTGTTATCATTATATATCAATGTGTTTTCACATGCTTCATTTCTTAATTTCATCAGTTCTATTATCTATAACTTACTCTTCCCCCCATATTTTACAAATTTTGGGTTAACTTTTACGGTATCCTAGTGAAATTTATGTTTCATCTCCACCAAAAATTAATTTTTTTCATTATCTAAAGAACATACCAAGTGGGATGGCTAAAAATTCAGTCACAATTTATGTGGGTTTTTGAGTGATGAATTTAATTTAGTATTACCCACCCTTATAGCCTACATAAGAGAGTTTAACAAGTCAGTTGTAAATTTGAGTAAATGATATAAATATTGTTCTTCTAAATATTTCTATTTTTTAATGGATAAAATAATTTTTCGATTAAACACATTTTTAAAAATATATTTAGCAGTAAAATAATGTGATTCTAAAGCCATTTTAAATATAATTAAATAATAAAATATTATAATTTCTTCTCCATAAAAATATGGAAACTCTAATTTCTTCATTGTAAAAAAAATATTTATTCATCATGGAGATATTTTATTGAATCTGAAATTATAAAATCCATAGTTTATTCCCAAAATGTCATGGAATGATTCCATTCATTAAAATTTATTATTTTCTATTGGTATTTATAAAGGGTCTACCCAGAATGATTGGGAATTATTCTTACCATTTTCTGCCTGCATGTTTATAGTGTATAAACCTATAGAGAATAAAAAACTTTTTACACTCACTATAGAATCCTCCAATACACATTATAGGTATCCAAAGGTTCATTTGGAATGTTATAAAATCACTCTGGTGAGAATGAGTTCTAAAATATGGAGATATAAGTAAAAAAATAAGGATTAACATTAATTAATGATCTTAAATAATATATTGATTTAGATAAATTAATCTCACTAATAGTGCATGGGATAGTGAAGATATATGGATCTGGACATTTCAACGGTATTTGTGTGATTAAAAATGAAAACACATTTTTATTCAGACTTAGCTTTTCATTACAACACAATCTTCTCCTCACAGTCCACTTTTCATTGATGATTTATTCATACCTTGGAATCTAGGGAATGAAATCCAATAGAGGGGTGGTGATCTCTACTTTTTTGAACACCTATATGATCTATTATTGAAATGATTCATCATTGGTTTTCTTGGTTCTTTCATCCTCACAGGGAAGGGTGGTTGGGGATGATGTGGGACCTCCATATTGACATTTCCTTTATCCTTCTTTTATGGGGGTGTTTCAATATGTATATATTCTTTCTGACCGTTTCTAGTTGTAACTCATTCACTTTTAGTGGGATGTACATTCCTAGATTATTTTATAGATGGAAATTATTCATTACTTTCCATCACCTTAAAACTCATTAAGGTAATAGAACTAATGTTTCCTCTATGATTTGGAATGGATTGGACCATAATATTAACTAATCCTTTGTTTTTCTGTGTATTGAAAAATGTTAGGATCTGGCTATTAAACATCACATATTATTTCATTAGGTCATCCATTTAAATTTTTTGGTTTTTCCTTAGTATTTACCCTATAGAAGGTTTAATGTAATGCCATTTAAATTTTTTCGAATGGAATGATGGATGGAAATAATTCTGTATGGTTAGTTTTTCAAGTTGTGAGTTTTCAACTCCATATTTACTATTAGAATATTATATGATTCTTTGGCTGTAAATTGGCTATATTCGGTATGGTCTTTGGTACAAGGATTGACATATTTCATGAACATGAGGATAACCATTGGTGTAGTGCTCTAGGGATTGACTGGGTTTGTAGACCGAAAGGGGTTTGAGAGGTGATGTTTCATATATAATATTCAAGTAAAAAAACAGAGATTATTTTGTCAATTTTGTTTTCAAATATCGACAATTAGAACTATTTAACTCATTAACTCCCCATCCTATAGTTCATGTATTAAATTACTAAGAATTTAATGAGATTATTTTAATCATATCTCTAACATAAGTAGGGGTTTTTTGATTAGTGATCTTCGAAAGGAAGAATCCAAAATTTTATTATCTCTACCCATCAATCATTTTTAATATAATATCATGAAATGATGTTATTTATATAGTTGTCATGAGTATATGTTCTTTAACCCCTTAAATATCTCTCAATACTCATAAAGGGCATATCTAATATCATTTTTTATTTTATATATCTCATTCCTTATCTGGATACTCCCTAATACAGAAAAATACTTATCGAGTAATGCTCAACATAGTTCATCCTAGGGAGTCCTATATCTTGGTTGAGTTTTTAGAGCCACTCATTAGTAAATACAACCAAAGAGAATAAAAATTCATTCTGAATTATCTGATCCTCAGTGGTTCCTATAAAATTGAATCCATTACTGATTTCTCAAAAAATATTTCAAATTCATGTTAGGAACATCTCCTAACAACCCATTAATCTTAGGTATATAACTTAGCATACCAGTTTTATGAATGAAATCATGTTAATCATTCATTTGTAATTGTATGTGGTTCTTCTTCAAATACCTATTATATAGTTATATTAAAGTTATATTCCAATGAACATGATTATATTCCATATTTTTATTTCCTAAAGTGACTCAGGTGGAATTTATAGAATATGATGGGGATTCAATCAATGGGATAGTGAAAACTTGTATTCCAATTCTTTAGTGATTCAAAATGTTTTTATACTCAATAATTTTTTTTTCTCAACCTACGCATCAAAACCATATATGAAATATGGATTAGATATATTAATTTGTTTCATTATTTTAAAAATAAAAACAAAACAAAAAATTTATCCCTGAAAATGATAACTATTTTGTGGATCAACCTATATCAGGGTGCTCATTAAAAATAATAAGGCCATATAAAATATAGTAGAAGTGGGTATCAAGTTATCACTCATAGATAATCATTATATGTGTTTGTTTCTCTCTTTTTTTGGGTTCAATTATGGTATAAAATAATTGAATATTTAACTATATTATTTTTAAATGAAATTTTAAATTAATTTTCCTAACCTAATAAATCTTTTTACCTTTCTTGTTTAGTCATAATTCCAATTATTACTCTTCTATTGTCTATCTAGTCACGTGTAAACTCCCTCAATTACCCAAAATCAAAAATTTTGGTATAATAAGAGACTTGGAATGATCATTGAAACTCTTAATGTTCCCTGATCTAGTAATCTATGATCTCCATTAACCCTTAAATGAAATAACTACACATGATCACAAGAAATAGATAGTACCTAAGTAGACTATGTGTGTGATTTAGTGAATAAAGGATGATATATTCAAAATTTTATCAAATAAGAAAATATATTATTCTCAATAAAATTCAAATGAATCCAAATAGTCAATCAGAAGATATTAATCTATTAAAATACAACATTCATTGATAACGGATAAATGAGAATCTCCTAACATCATCCAATAATCTATTATTGTTCCATATTGAGTGTTATTACAAAATATAATTAATGAATATAGAAGATTTTAACTTGATAGAGTGATTAAATAATATACTCTAAGAGTGAGAGATTATTTTTTCCTTCCATCAAAATTTATTCACTTATAGAATAATTTTTTGGGATGATTAGCATACTTTAAATTTATCCACCTGAGTATCAGGGATTTTATCAAAATATTATGGTTTGATTGAGAATGTTCTCTTTTTTTATTTCATTGAATAGTATTCTTATTCATTGTATGATTGACACATTTCTATAATCAAGGTTTTAGATGATTTAGTTAGAGAATTCCTTTTTGGATTATCCTATAATGGATGTTATTCCCTCACATTATTATGCTTGTATTCATTCAAGAAAAACTACCTAGATGAAATGATTTACACCCTCACTGTATAATGAAATCCATGCTCTATTTTTTCATATGAAGTAGAATTCACATTATACACAGTGTTAGACTAATCTTTATATATGGGATTATGGATGAATGTTTTTTGTTTTCGAAGGACATCATGTATAGATTGTTCTTCAAGGAGGTGCTTGGACATGTTTGAATGTTCACCTAGAATGGGGGTAATGTTGCACAGGATTGGTATTCAAAAAGTATTTGATAAATCCATACTTATCAACTAGGCCTGGGAGTGATGATATCATGGATTATAGAGATATTATCATACTGGTGTATAATGGACTGTTTCATGAATTATGTAAGACACCTTGTATTCAATCGTATTTGATCCCCCAAGTGGTACATTAAAGAGAAATGATACCTTCTAATGTATTTTATTTTCATAGGGAATGTAAACAGGTCTTCAACAATTCAAACAAATCTTCACCACATGGAACTCAGATTTTTTTCCTTCAATGATCTCCAACAGTGGTTTGAGGCTTCATCTGATTTTCTTCTAAGATATCTATAGGGTACATAGATATTCTTATTCGGTAAGTGGCTCAGTTGACTTATTCACATAAATATATTTAAACATATTTTCTTGTTCTCTTTTAAGGATGATGTTATCTGAAATATTTCAATAAGTAGTGTGGAGATTTACCCTCCATAGATTAGTAAATATAGTTTCAATTGGTGTGTCATAGATTCATGTGGCATATTTTTGTATGTAGGGTTCCTTCAGATGAGTACCAGTAGCTCATATACTGGTTTTATCAATTGGTTCCCTCTACTGATAGTGGTAGAAAGGTATTTGAACTAAATGAAATATAATAATTGTTGTATAAAAAATTTTCATCAGTGGTACCAATGGACTTGTATAAGGGATGGTAGTATATCTACCATTCCAAATGGTTGTAGGGTAGTGTTTGATGGTATAAGGTTTATTTCACTATTAATAGTAACATGGGAACTGGTAACGTTGATGAAATCAGACTGATTAAAGATAATTTTTTCCTTTTATTCTAGTGAGATATGAAGATGTGGAAACATTAGTGAATCTTGTAGTGGAAGATTAGAAATAATAGGATAGGAAAATGGTGTGGTACCAGTACAAAGGGGTTTGCATTCTGACGATTTCTTATTTTCCTCATTGATATTAGAAGGAATTTTCCTTTCTCAATGGTAATAGATTCTGATGGTTGAATACATTATACATATGATGGAGATAGTGAACAGTCACACTTCTTCTAATAGTAGCATAATTGGGGCACCAATAGCCACAATAGTAGACCCCTCTCATAATAGCAGAATTATTTCATAAAAGAGTAATAAATTTCCATTTTTTTTGTACATTCTAGAATTTAATGAAAAAAATATAAATAATAGTTTTTCCAAATTAATTTACAGAGAAAAAAATAGGGAAATTCATAATTGAATGCCTTTTCAACCAAATTAAATTAAATTCCCTAATTTTAATCATCATAACTAATTTTCAATTACTTATTTTGAACATATTATGAAATTATAAATTCAGAATTTAGAATTCTATTTTAAAAAAATTTCATTTTATTGAGTTCATATAATGAATAAAACACTTATATTTCACAATTTGAATCCATTTTATAATAATTTTCAGATTGAATCAAAAAAATTTATTTAAAAATCATAATCAATATTTGACTTCGCTATTAAATTATAAAAATAAATAGATCATTAATATACATGTTTGTGTTTTTTTTCTAATAAATTACAAATTCTAAAAGTAGTTAAAAGTAAATTAATTACCAAATTATTAATTAAAATATTTATTATCTTCAATTAGTAATAGTTTTTTATGAAAATATGGCCTAAAATTAGTCTTTAAGGTCTTTATCAACATGACATGGACTGAAATATGAATCGGCTTCCATAAATAAGGTAAATGTATTTGGAAGAACCAATACATTTTTCTTGACACCTATTTCACAATAATTCAGACCAGGTTACACTTCTATTTGTTAAAAAATTATGTAAAAATATATTTAGATATCTTAATATGCCATTTCAATTTATTTGATAATTTTAAACAAAAATAGTGTGGGAACAATTATTGAAAAGAAGATTCATCATATTACATTAGATATGTATTTATGTAAAATATTACATTCAAATTTGTTCATTATTCATAAATATCTATAATAAACATTTCCATAACATGAATCATTATCCTTGAAACCAAGATGGAAGTGAGATGACTCATTCACTACTTGTCACTTGTACTTCTGAACATTAAAACCACATCTAATTTAATATTTTAAGCATTTGCTTTGTGACGACACATTCCCCATGGATTGTGTATCCCCTTGAGTCATGAACAAATTTAAACAAGTTATAACTTTTAGATCATGAGGGGAGAGTGTTATAATTCATAGACATAATGTATTGAAATATTGAGAATCTGCATGGGCTACAATGTTCACTTTTCCTTTTACCTTGAAGTCTAATTCTTACAAAATAGATTCAATGGAATCCAATTCCTTCTCCACTCAATTGGGATTTTTCACTTCTTCCCAACCCGAGACATAAACTTTTCTACCCTAGTAAGTTTTTCAACCAAGGAATTTTACTTTCAAAATAGTTATGTCATAATTCATCCAAATATTATTTCTACATAATCTATCACTACACAAATTATTATAATCCTCAATGATGACCTTGCGTTCAGATTCCTCTAAAAAATGGACCTTTCAATTCTTCCAATATTTATAATAATGTTTTGATTCCAATTTCTTCTCTTATCTCTCTAGGATGTTTGAGGTTCAAAGTTAATTTCAAAGCCTCTATTTTTACCAGTTTTATCATGGGCTTATTCCATGTAATGTTTCCAATTTTTTTTAATTGAACTGATTTATCATTTTGGTCATGTGGATTTACCCTTTCATTTCCTACTAATAAACTTCTAAATCATTCACTTAAGGTATAGTTAATGTGCTAATAATAATTGGATCTATGATCAAACATTTTATTCTGTGATTGAATTCCTTATTTTTTGATTTTTATATATTCATAGGATGAAATATATTCCAAATCCACATCAAATTCATTGAATGTGCATATGAATTCCCTAAAATGACATATATTTTTATTCTATCTTATACGGATCTTCTAATTTTCAAATCCTTCTATAATGATCTTTTTAGATTTTGTTTTAACACCTAAATTTTTTTCTCATTCTGGGAAATTTCTATGGATCTATTTTTCTTATGCATGGGAGATGATTTATGATATCCAATTCCATATTTTTTTTAAATTTTATTTCTTTTAGGATGAGAGAATATTTTTATGTTCTTCCTCTAAAATAACATATTTTATTTTCATATTATTATCACTTGTCGAAGGATAGTGAAGTAGTAAATAAAAATCATATGTTAATTAACTCTTTCCTTTACTGCTATATTACTCCACTTGTTTCTTGAATATGATTATATCTTCTTACTATTGTTTAATCTTCTTACTCTTTTTATAAATTTGAACATTATATTCTTATTATATAGTATTCCAACTAGATACATCATGTTACAATGCATATGAGAGTGTTTCAAGCATGATATTTTTCTCCTTCATTTTACAATTAATATTAGAAATAAAATATTTAGGGAACAACGTCTATTATTGTAACCTCTATTATTCGTCCACATTTGCTAATAGGTGTGCAAAAAGGTCATCATTATTGGATTTAAAATTTTAAAACTATTTTGAGTTAAAATTTTTACCATTGAAATTATTTTTTAATTTTTCTCTATTTTTGAATATATTCCCTTACTATTCAACTTAATATTCATTATTTATTCATTGGTTAGTAGCCACTGCAATTAGAATTTTGTTTAGGCCTTTTAACTTATCAACCTCAGTTTTCATCACTTGAATTTGAATATCTTGAGAATTATTTTCATCCTTAAATATAATATTTGATTTTTTTAATTATTTATCCATCTCTTCTGAATGGTGGAAAATCTTTACTTTTAGTTTTATTTGGATCTCCTCATAATCAGTATTTTTATCATCACTTGGAATATCATGTTCCATATTTATGTAATATCTTTTTAAAGAGATTTAAAATCTATGTTATCCATACCATACTATTATATGTTATTATAATTTTCTATGTTAATAACACCCTTTTTATAGATATTTCCACACCATGAGATTCAACTAGACTTACTCTTCTTCTTTTTCATTCTACCCTATTCCATGTCACTAAAAAAAATAATGGAAAAATGAAACTTTAGATTCAATAATGAAATCAAAAATGTTTTTGAAAACAAATCCAATAAAAGAAACATATCATATAATACCAATAATTAGTCCCTAGTGGGGATAATATAACATGAGAGGGGGAAAGTGAATCATTGTATGGATAATTTTTAAAGTTCTTTCTTCCCCATTATATATTTATTTTTTAATTATAATGGTTACAATTTTTTTTCTCTACAGTGTTTATGTTGATCCAATTACTTGAGTACCCTTTTGTATCAATTTATCTCTTTACTATCTTTAACCAATTTATCTAATAATGATGTATACGATGTAAAGAAAATAAAACATCAGGATATGGGTTTTTACATAGTTCAACAAAAATTTATAGTAAAAGGATCATGTAACCAACAGTGTGTTATTGAACCAAAATCACTATGCTTATGGCTTTTTTGTTTTAAGAAATGTTATATAACCACTAATTTTAGTTTTATTCCAAGTTAATTCTGCTTTAGATCACAACCATTAGAATGGTTTTGGGTTGAGGAGCTACGTCCCCATGATAATTTCCATTACACTTCACTCTTTTGATCACTACCTTAGGAGGAAAATAATTTTTCATGAATCCAAAGAACAATATGACCTCTGGTCGGATAGGTAGCACCAAATATGAAATGTTTCACTTTTAGATCTACTTACTATTTCACAATATGGATATGAACGTATCCAATAGAATCACATTTCCATGAGAGGATATTGAAGCCAATTCTTGATTAAAAATATCTTAAAAATATTTTAATTCTTCTTCTTTCCCAAATTATTTCAGAATACCTTTCTCATTTCAGTATAGAAACATAAATGGATTCACTTTGTTAGATGCCATAATTCACCCATTTTATTATATCGAATGTGGAGGTGTATCTTCTAATCTAATCACTTATAAAAAACATTCTCCATCTGTGTTTGTCCATGTAGACTATATTAAGGATATGGCATGGTCGCACTCCCCTCTCTCCTCTATATGTGGATAATTTAGAGGATCTATCTCTATCTATCTTCTTCTATTGTTATATTTGAATGGTATATATTATAAATAAAATTTTCCATTATATTATTATGTTATTATTATATGAATATGTAAAATATCATAGATCAATTTTAATGTATAAATTTATGAACTTTATTTTAATATCATGTTACTCCTTTAATATTCATGTGACCTAAAAATTACATATTTTAAAATAGGAAATTTACATGAATCCATTTTATCAAAAACCATTGTATCACTATATGGAATTATATATATCTCTATAGATATGTACCCCTACACATCTCAGTTTTACCCTCTTTCAATTTCTCTGTCATTCTATATAATTTTTTTATAGAAATCCCCAATCAATAATAAAAAGAAAAATTCTATGATTTTTGGCCATTTATAAATTTTTTTTGTTTATTTATCCTGATAATTGTCCAATTAAATATAGTTAGAAACTCGAAATTTATTCTTCCTTAAATTTTTATTTTTCAAAATCTTGATCACACCTCATTTTGGACACATTGGATACATCTCACTTTAACCCCATGAAAGATAGATGAAAAGACCATGCTATATTATTAAAACTCAAATGTTATATTGAGATCTTCCATATCACCATGCCATGTGAAATAGTGTGGTGGTATTTCTTCGATGATTTAAAATTTTCCCTAGATTTTATATAATGTGATGATGATATGTTCTATTTTACAGTGCTGGTGTCACACTTATGCATGTGGGAACTCTCTAAAATGTGGTTTAAAATTATTGGGATTTATTTGTTTCATTTGTTTGGCTATGAATTTATATGATTTCAAATGATATATAAATAGTTTCACAAAATTATTGAATCCCGCATCATATTTCTTATTTGATTGGTTCCACCAAATAATACACTAAATTTCACAACAACTCATTCATTTCATACATGCATTGGCTCTTTCCTACTAACTCCCATGCCACCCGACACATGTGAGGATAATAACATATTTTACAATAAATAGTGGCACTCACTCCCTCAGTTTTTGACATGAAATTGTTCCTACATTCCCAGGTTCTCACATGCACAATATCCTTTCCTACCACTATATTTACCATGTGATGCCTTTGATATTGGAAAAAAGGTTGTATGTAGGATACATGAGTACGATCCTAGAGTGGGATGGTCCAATTTTTTATAATTAATCATCTACATATTTAGCCAAAAAAATTGACTCCAGCACAGAATTCATATATTGTATGTAATATATAGAATTCCTTAATCAAAATTACACCTGACATAACTAAGGAAGAAATATTATATATATATATATATATATTACTTCTTAAATAACATTAACCAAAATAATTTTAACTTCCATAATCTAGACTGAATGAATCCATAACTTTCATTCAATCAATACAAACCAAACCAATCTTTTTTATTCATATAAATTTAATTATCACATATTTTTAACAAATCCACTCTAAAATCTTAGGGATTAAATATTTCTCTAGGGAGTTCATGGCCATCCATTGACTGATAGATGACCATTGGTTAATTACAAATATGAAATTTGACTTCCTTTTCTTTGAAATTAATGTGGCTCTGATGGGGAGAGATTAAATCCTTTTCCAATTCATAATAAATTATGCTAATGTAAGAATAATAAGATTTATAGGAATCACATTCCAATAAAATTCTATCATATAGGAGTTACATGTACGAGATGAAATCATCATACAACTTATAGTTTTCTCTAATAAATTAATATTTATCTAATAAAGTGGTGATTTTATGTTCTCATAAAAAATCTAATTTAAAGGAGTGGTTGATCCATAATAAAATAAATAAATATTCATTTACATAATAGATTATGAGTGTTATTTTCATGAATTTATTTTTGTGACCCACCTCTGCAGTTTTTATGTAATAATATTTCACTTTATCCCTTGGATTTAGAGTTTACTGATGTCGATTTTCATCACTAACAGTTGGTTTAGTTAAATTTTTGTTATAATTTCCACACTCATTATAACTAAATAATTAGAGATTGGGTGGTTCATTAGGTTAATATTTATTTTTATTCTCCATTTAAATTCGACATTCATGTTCTTAGTGGAATTATCTATCTCAATAAAATTATTTCTATATTTATTTGAGACAATTCACTCTATGATTCTTCCCAAAACATCAACATGTAATAAGATAGATCTTCATTTTTCTATGTGTTTTTTTCATTTAATTTCAATGAGGACTTATTTTAATTATTAATATCAAAATTCTTAAGAATAGAGGGATTCCAAAATTTAAATTTCCTCATTAACACCTCCCATTTCATGAAGTTCATTTCTTCATCTTACATTATGTTCATTATGAGAATCAACCATTGGTCTATTTCACTTTCCAAATGCTAAAAAACTAAAACAACCTATTCACTCATTATGAACTATAGAATGGAATAAATCATCTCTATTTTATTTATCTATTTCTTGGTAATTAGAGTATTGGATGACCTACTAAAGGCTTGGGAACATTTCCACATGAAGGAGTAAATGAAAATTAGTTCCTTCCATGGAGTATCTGGGAGTATATAATGGTTTAGGATTGAAACACTATAGAAATTATAATACATTAATATTATGATATATTTTTTGACACACAACACTAAATGAAAGTTAACAACATTATAATTAATATATGATTGTTGTAACATAACAATTTAATTAGTTGGTATAAAAATAAGTAACTATATTATAAAATATATACATAAAAAAGATAAAATGTCATCAAATAGAAGAATTGTTCATTATAATCTCATTTTTCTATATTTGGAAGGGACATAACATTGATTGGTTTTTTCTAAGACAAAGCCCATGCTGAAATCTTACAAGTGAAGCTTTAAAATCATTTTGAGAGAAATTGATTTTTTCTTCAATCTCAATGAGATCCAGAATATCTAAATAACTATTCATGACTACCATTTATACTTATGTACTTCATAAGTCTTACAGAGAGATCTTGAAAAAAATTTATGTAGAAGTTATGATGATATATTCATAAAATTATAAATGTAATAAATTATATATATATATATATTCATATATATATATATCACATGTATTTTTAAAAATTTAACCTTTATAATTTTATGAAAAATATAGGTCAATTAAAATAAAAAAAATCAATTAATATAGCTAAATAACTATGGAAAACATTATTTACTAAAAATTTAATCTCATTAAAAATTTCCTTTTTATGAACTATAATGTTTTTATGAAAATATAAATATTATGGTTAATTGATGATGTTAATAAAATAGTTTATTACTAATAATAATATATTAAAACTAATTTAAATAGTAATTGCTAATAAATAAAAATATTAATAGTTAATATTAAGTCATTTTTCTAAAAAAGTAATTTTTCTATATATCATATGTTTTTATTTAAAAGTTGTTTTTATATTATTTTATGTTGAATTAAATTAAATGGAATCAAAATTTGAAATAATAATATTTAATTTTTTTAGTATGGGTCATCTTATATTTTGTGTAAAAAATAATTACTATGGTAAATATTTAATAAAGGGTAATGGGAGTAAAAAGGAAAAATATAAAGTGGATCGAATTTTTTTAAATTAACCTTAAATTCATACCTTATATAATTCATTTTTTTAAGTGGTAAATTCAATCTCAAATTAATCACTAATATTTTGTATCCCAACTCACCTGACTCTTATGTGACTTTACCTTTACTCTTCACATAACTATTGATTCCAAGGAATTATCTTTATTTGTTTCCAATAAAAAGATATAACATCCACCCACTTCAATCCAAACATATTATTCATAATTATATAGAAACAATACCCATTTTATATCACCTATATCTTCAATTTACGTTTTTAACCTCCCAGTTACAAGAATATGTCAGAATTCTTCCATTTCAAAGAGGGCATACAAGAATATATTGAAGCCCTCAATGTGAGTATTATCCTCTCCCTAACCTTTTCATCCTTTTCTTTTTCATACAACCTCTAAAAAAATACTATAACAATAATAATATAATTAAATATGTATCATTATTAGAAATAAAATTTTACTATATTTCTGAAACAACCATTATCTATCTGACTCTCATCCTTTGTAAAATGAAAATGATGTCATGTTATGTGCAAACTGGACTCTTTGAATAATTTAATTTAGTTTTCATAAATATTATACAATAATTATTCTATGATTTTTTTAATGAATGAAATTATTTTTCATACAAGATTAATATTCTCGATTGATAAATTAGTAATTCTCTTAATACTTAACTCACTATTAATGCACCAACTTTTGTAATTTAAAAATAACTAAAACATGTTTTTCACTAATTCTATCTACCATATAGGTCACTAAAAATCAAATTAAATGTAATTATAAATTTATAAATAATTATGGAACATCTATCATAGTACTATAAGATATAATTTTTTTTGTAATATAGTTCTATAAGGGTAACACAATATTGATTGATCAATATAAAAAAACTAATTTTTATCTATAAATTTTCTGAAACGTTTTCCTCATGGATTCCATTCTCACAACATATATCCATTACTCAAATAAAGAAAAACACTTGAATACATAAAAAATTAAAGAATATTGATTGTACTATTCGAATAATTCGTTAATGATAATCATAGTATCAATGAATGAGGATCAACATCACTATTATGAAACTGGTATGGAATAATCAATGTTACACGAGATAATGAAAATAAACAATAACAAACTATTACATGTGAAATAAATAATTATAATAAAATATTATAAAATAAATATAGTTGAATCAGTTTATTTGTCAGGTGATTAAAAAGGTTATGTCTGTCAAATAGGAGTATAATGTTCGTTCATGTAAGTTTTAAATAAATGCAATGGTTTCTCAACATAATTTTCATTCTTTGACACATATGTCATATTCTCTAGTTTTTTATGTTTTGTGTTATATATAATGACTTTTGGGTTTTTAAACAAGAATTTCATTAAATTAAATGGATATAAAATTATATTTCATGTCATCTCCTTTAATTTCATTTTATTTAAAAGTTAAAAAATCTATAACAGTTTTAAAAAACTAAATTTTGATTCTTTTAGAAATAATGTTTCTATGTGAACCCCATTGTTTTATGTTTGATTTATTTTATCCTATGATTATATCAAATTATTTTTCGACATTATTTTCTAGAAATATACAATTATTTTTCAAAAAATACCTTCTAAATTATTTTTACCTTAATGATTATGATATTCATAGGTTCTTTTCAACTCAACCTCCTTTTCATTATTTCATAGTTTGTATCCCATAAAAATGTTATTATATATTTATTATTATTGGATCACATGATATCTGAAAATATCTTGATTCTATAGTACTTTTCTCTAAAAACTTTCAATTATATGGTAAAAATATAATTAACATGATTGTAAATAGTTTTGGTCTCCCTGTGGATGACTATTTCCTCGATGTATCATGTTTTATATCCCATGAATATAGTCTCATTCTTATTGTGAAAAGTAAATTAAGCAAAAGTGTGGGATAAAAATCATAAAATAGATTGAATTTTCTAGTCAAAATCTGACATAAATATAATATCTAACACCTACTTGATGAAAGATCATTGATTATTACATGAGCCTCCACTTAGACACTCTAAAGTAGATCTTCTTCCTATTCCAGGTAGAAAAATTTCATGTGATTTTTCTGAGATAATTTTCTTTGATGAAATCATATATCAATTTTATTAATTCTAATTGATTTGTATACATAATATATCTTTTAATTGTATTCACCTAATATTTGATGAATATAATTTCCAAAAAATCTGTGGAAATATCCTTTAGAATCAGTGGCATGGAATGACTCATTCAAATCTCATAAACAATGTGTCAATCCATCATTAAAAACATTCTGAAATTCTTACTCAAGACTCAGTTTTTTTCCTATTTATGATAATTGAAATATAATAGATGTCCTACCCTATTTAAAATATATTAATTTTAGTTTTCTTTATATTTATATAAAAACATGGTGATCATTCAGTTGTAGAATTCCTTTTGAAACTCTCCTTCATCATGGTCACATGTGGTGCCTCATTCTTTGTGGTGGAAAACATATTATTACCCCAACAGTATCCTCCAATTTTCACTCATTTAAATTCATAATGAATCATGATCATTTTTTTCACCTTGAGGTTTGATATATAGATATAATCAAACATGCATTGTCATATTCAAACCACCAATTATCAAAATATTCAAATTTTAATATATCTCATTTGATTTTATTCCACAAAAGTCATGATTATGGGTTATATAAATTTCACCAATTAAAACATAATATTAACTCTATATTGTTTAATTATATTAAAAAATATATGTGTAAATAATTTTTCTTATGGGCCCATCATTTATCATACATGCATAAGATAAATTGACTTACATTCTACATAATCCACCATCATATAAGATAATTTCCTTTATCGATTTCTATCAAGAATTGGTCCCCTAGAAGAATTATCGTATGTGTCTCTGAATCATCAAATAAACTTCTAATATTTGATATGGGGATCTAAAAATTCATATAAGAAAATAATGGCATATGATATCTTCCATTGTGATTTCCTTAATCATTTTTTTGTAGATCAGTTATCTTATATGGGATTCACCGTAGGATATTTAACTTTTCAATATTTTTAACTCTATAAAATAAATCATGTTTATTATCATATGGTTTTTTATTATATTAAATTCAATTATAGTACATATAACACACTTCAAAACATCATATAATATGATGGGACCACCTCAGCTAAGAACCTAAAATGTGATGCAAAAAATGGATGAGACATCCATAACCTCCATGACTCATTAAGATTCTCTACATTATGAAACCTCTAACATCTATAAAATATTATAGAAAGTAGTTATACTTCACAAGTACAAGTATTTATTTAGAATATAGGGTTATAAATCATCAATAATACGTAATAATTCCCAAAAAAAACTAAACTAACATCACCCATGGTTCAACAATATCCTCCGTTGGAATTTTTTTAACAACACCAATTATTCCCTTTCCCATAATTAATATTTAAACCAAATTGAACAACAATTGGACACCAATATTTCCTTTTGAATTAAAATGAATCAAGAAACAATAATTCTAAATCTATATAAGCTATATATTTTTAGTAAACATTTATGATAAAATAAATCCTAAAACCTATCTAAAAAGGCACCCATAATAATTCTTGCAATCTAACCATTCTACACATATTATTACGTGTTTTTTAAAATAAAATTCCATTAATTTGAGCCCAATGATTGTTAATCCAAGTGTCTTTGGAAGAATATGTACCTCAGGAAGTAAAATAATTTAAAACATACAATATTTATTTTTATTCTCCTTAGTTATCTCTTAAATATATTTGAGCTCATAAAACTACAATGAATAACCTGGGGAATACATTAAAGAATGGGGTTGCCTAAAAATACCAGTAAGGTAGTAAACATGATAATGAATTATAACATGTTAGTCAAAGGTATAATATGATATCATAAAAGAAAAGGCTCATTGGTAATGACATATAATCATAACATAAATAAAATTGTATCATAAGATCATATAAATATAGGAAATATTGTTTAATTATATAATATTTCATACAGATGAGTTAACACTAACGGCCTAGAAAATACCAGATGGTGTAAAAATTCACATAATAGATTATGTTTACTACCTAATCTTATACATAATGTCTCATGAGACTAAATCTTTACCCAATGCATTTTAGTTCTATCTATGCATACCCATCATAACATGTTCATGATTATGTGTTACATAAAAATTAAACAAATCATAAATTGCTCATAAAAATAAAATGGGTTTCATAATCATTCCTTTTATCATAATCAAAGAATATTTCCCCATGAAGGAATTTGGGAAATGATAATAAGGTATTTATTATCTAATAAAAGTAATTTTTAATGATCTAGGTATATGTGTAAGAGACATATAAACTAAATTTAGAAGCAATATTTAACATCAAAGGCTTTCATCGTTAATGATACCATCTTTAAAAGACCACAAATAATATTTCTTGAAGAAAGTACACTATTCCCATTTGAAGTAACTTATTTATAATCTAAATATTTCTAGGATATTGTAGAAAATAATTTCTTAGAATAGAAACAAGTAACATTGTAAATGAATCTTCAAATAATTTATTGATCATGATGGAGGAATATTCTTTTCATGCAATATATGTTTGAAAAAAACATTCCCTAACACTTTTAAAAAAGTTAAAAAATACCTTTCTCAAAAAATGTCAAGACTATTCCACTTAAACCATTTCATAGAATTTAAATCATATGTAAAAATGATTTTAAGAAATCCTACAGCAATATAAAAAATAGTATTGTAAATATTTTTTTAGAAAACATGGACATGAATGAAAAAGGTGACAAACTAAAGGGGAAATAAAATATGTTTTTCATGAAAAAATATTTTTTATATTTGGAGTTATAAAAATAGAAAAATTAATGGAAAATTTATAATTTTAAATAATTAATAGATAAAAATAAATTATATATTATTTTTGGTTTAAATATCAAATAATTCACCCAGAATGTACTTTAATATAAATAATCATAAATAATGATGAGATTTTGAAATACACCTTAAACATTTGGTAACTTTTGAATCCTAACCCACAAGAAATAAACACCTTAAAATGAAACATTAAATTCAATGACAAGAAACAGTTAAATTATATATCATATAAAAGGGCATTATATACACCTCATAAAAATAAAATAGTACATAATACTAAATAGGTCTCGATGGAGTGATAATTGAGAATAAATATATTACAATGATAATACCATAGAAGTGAGCATTATTCAATGAATTGATTATATGTATCAAATTTAAATAAAAAAAATAAAAAAAATAAAAAAAATAAAAAAATGTAATTAAACTCATAATATTAGAATATCAAAGATAATAAAGATATAATATAATGCTATGAAAATAAATTGATTTATGAAACCCCTTATCACTTGGTAACATTCATGTCAGATTTCTTGTGGATGAAATAATTTTAATTTAAACAAAAAATACTGGTAATAATGAATGATTCATGAAATAACATGTAAAATTTAAGTATATATACCATGTAAAATAAAATTGTGCATAAAATTAAAACATTCCTCATAAATAAAATTGAGATGGAATACCTTATAATGGTCATAATATTAAAGTGATAATTAATAATTGAAATGATTATGTGTATCAAATTTAAACCACACACATATTTAAGTATAAATTCAACTTAATAAAATAATAATTAACTCACACATAATCATAGATGATAATAGACAATGAAGTAGAAGTATAACCCATTGAATTAAAAATTGAGTTAAGAAACACCTTACCTCAAGTTTGACTCATCACGTACATACATTATATTCAAGAATAATAAAATTTTGTGAATTATTTAATTTATTATGAAATTTATCTAATTTTATTATTCCTTTTATTTTATTTATTATCATTCTATATTAAATTACTTAATCATTTTAATTCATCTCCAACATTTTCAAGATATTTTGTTTGAGTCTCCAAAATCCCAATGGTATGTAGAATTAGATAAAAGATAATATTATTTAATAATGTCCATAATAATAATAGTAAAATAATTATCGTTTGTATAAATCAGTTATAGTTTTTAAATTAACCAGCAATGAGGTTATGAAAATTGAACTATGTTATGATCATGGAGATGGTAGGCCACACATACGCATGAATAACATTTAAATTTTCAAAAAAACATTATGTAAAGAAGTTAGGTATTATTATAATATTATTGAATTATAATTATATCATAAATATAAAGTTATTTCTTCAAATACACATATATATATACCATCCTTTGGGTGTGGTAATGAAAAATGAATCACATCACTTCGTGGAGGCGGTAATCCACACATACGCATGAATAACATTATCATTTTTCTATGAATTAAAGGGTAAGAAAATATATGATATATTTATTTACAAGAAATATAATTATTTCCTAAATATAATATATATACATTAAATACATCAACATAATCATTAAAGAGAGGTGATGATGGAAAATAAATTACATTGGTTCGTCTTGCGGTAGTCCACCTTATACATGAACAGTGGTTTCATTTCCCATTTTATTGAAAAGGAGAAGGATATAAATTATACTATTAACATAATAAAATATATATATATAAATGGGATATATTTATGTTATTATGTCATCATTTTTTAATAATATTTCACTGATGTGGAAAAATAAATAAAAGGTAAACACTCGATTAAGAATGATGCCTCTTCTTTAGACACACTTCTCTAGTTTATACCAATATATTTTCTATGATGTTTCTCTAATAAAAAAACAACACTTATATATGGTAAGGGGAGTATTTAAGTTATTTATACAAGCCTTTGTTGAACCAAATTTCACATTATTTGTAAATAAGAGCGGATATGGGTTGTCCTTTTGTAAGTGGGCGAGAGAACCCACTTAAAAATTTCCAAAAAAATAATACAAAATTTTAAATTCATTCCTAAGAAAAATGATTCCAAAGTGACATATATTATATGATTTGATAGTATATGGTTGAAATATTGAAATAAAATAGCATTTAAATAAGTTAAGTTTCCAAATTTCCCTTTTATTTTGGTTTAACCCTAGTAAACTCATTTAACTATAGAAAAAATAATTAATTATTATTCTTTTTACAATTAGTTATGACCAAAAGTGAGTTGACCTTATTTTCTAAATTTATTATATACACTAAATTCATGTAATCCATTTTATAATATAATATTCACATAAGTGGGATATTGTTATTTAAAAATGTACATAAAAAACATATTGAAATACAGTTTTTCATAAAATGTATTTTTCAAACATAATGTTGTCTTACAAAAACACGGTTACTAGTAATCTCCATTATATATATTTAAATTAATGTATATAAATATATAATATTTAAATTTAATATAATTAATCATTAATTATGTTTTTTTTAATTATTTTTATGGAGAAACATTATGCACTTAAAAATACCTTTCATTTAAACTTGTCTTTAATCTTAAAAATAAACTTATCCCAAAATCATGAAAATTACTCACTAAAATGAAATTAATTTGATTATTAAAAATAAAATGGTTCGTATTTATCTCCAATAACAAATCTAAAATATAAATAGACTTTCAAAATAATATATTTAAGGAAAAGAAATGACAACATTTGAAAATCATAAATATTACCCATTCACTGAAAAATGAAAAATTTGAAATAATAATCTATAAATGTAACCAAATGATAGTTTTTATTTTCAGATATAAAAAACTATAACCATTTTATAAAAATATTTATATAAGATACAATAATTAATTATAATATTTTATCAAAAAAGGTTTAAACCCAATTTTTAATAAAACAAATTTATGAATAATAAAATTAATTTACTAAAACTTTCATTGATTTTTTTATATTAATTTATCAATACCTTTGTATTGAGTATGATTTTATTTTAATTCATAAATTACTAAATTCTATTCAAAACATCAAGTTTAATGTGTATTTTTTAATATTCATTTTTAAATAATAATATTTCATGGTTTGTTCAGGCTCGATGTTGTCTATCGTGTATACTATCAAACATAGTTATATTTTTAAAATATCGAGGTATTACAATAACCTAGTTCAAAATTATTAAAATATAAAAAATTCAGTAAAATATTTGTAAGATTCATTCAATAACATCTCAGTTTACACATCTAAACAATTCACAATTGGGGTGAAATTAATTTCACCCTTATGAACAACATCTTCTCAATAATTTTGAACAAGAAATGATAGAGGAGGAAACTCAAACATAAGAAATACCTTCATGTTAGTGAATGGGATGGAATCTCTTTTTCAACCTTATATTCTCAAATTGTTCAATTAATATCGGTTTTTTCATGATATTTGGAATCTATTCATTAGAGTATATAAATTTATTTCCTCGAATTACCCCTTCAATATTATCCATCATGAAATGTTTCTTGATCTCAATTTTCATTGAATTATTGTTCCACATTAGATTTTTCTATTGGTTTATAGAACAATTTTTATGACAACCCATTATCATTGAATATATTGTTTGGAACTCAACTATTTCAACAAGTCTACATCCATATCATCGGTTTGGTTTCCTTTAACACTACCACATACTCATCCTCAGTTTATCTTAGTGTCACTAATGTTTTATTATCTTAATGTCATGGAAGAACAACATCCTATAAAAAATACTCATCCATATATGGATCTTAAATCATCAACTGCTTCTTCCCAGTCCTCAATAGTAAAACCCTTTAATTCATTCTCGCCTATATTTTTAAATATCATCCCATAATTAAGAGTGACTGTGATTTATCTCAATATCATTTTTGTTTCCAAAAGATATTATTCTTTTGAATATGACTGATATTGGGAACAAATCTTGATGACCTTTACATTATAAATTCTTGATGTTTTTACATACATAATAATGCCAATAAAACTTCTGAACTATCTATCATTAACTGCTTTCCCTTCATCATCATTGGTAATATTTTTTCCCACATGAATAAGTGTGGAAACCCCACCGGCCTACAGAAAGTAAAACATATTTAAAATATCCTTTAAATATTTTCTTAAGATAAAAAAGTATAAAATGTTTTTTACAAAATTTTCTGCTTTAAGAAGAATCTCATATATCTTACCATTGAAATTTCAAACCTTCCTTTTATGTTCCTGGAAAATTATTTGCACAATCTTTAATTATTAGGGGAAAATATTATATCATCAATATACACAATCACAAGGAGTGATGTATTGTTAGTCGTTTATATATATATATATATATATTTACAATAGTACATTATAAAACACCATGCCTTTTATAAACTCATAAATCATAAAATACCATGTTGTTGGATACTTTTTCAAATCATAGAGATATTTATTTAACTTATATACCTTCATACCATCTCAATATGGACATAATATTTCGAGTGGTTCCATGCATACATCCTATTCAATCTCAGTATTTAGAAAAAATAACTTTATATTTAGTTGAAATATCTTGAATATTCACTAAGCTACGATGGTATGGAATATTCATATGGATTCAATTAGGTCTATGGGAGAAAAATTTTCATTTAAGTCAACACCTTCAATTTGAAAGTATCCTTTACATACTAGAATAGATTTGTTTCTAGAGACTTTACAATTATCATCAAATTGTTTTTGAAACCCCATTTTCCTCTAATAATATTTTTTATTTGGTTCTAAGAATAATATCCAATGTTTAATTATTATCAATTTAATATAGTTCTTCATTCTTAGACCAATACTAATCCTAATTTTCAAAGGATTATTCATCCATCTTGGGTTCTCCCTTTGTTAAAATATTTATTTGGCCATTTTTATGATCTTCATTATTGTTTTTACACCTTGATTTTGATATCTAATAATTTTAACACCATTAAAACATTTACTTATCTTATAATTAGCTTATTTAGGCCTCTCTTTTCCATTTTCATCAACCTTAAATATAGAATTATTATTTTTGGTTTGTATCTATATTTTTACATAGTTCATTCAACCATTTTGGAAATGGAAACATCATCCTCATCATCTAAAAAGATACCATGTCTATACCATTCCTCATTTTCAAACACCATAGAATCATTACATTCAATGATTCTTTCAAATTTATTATTATAACACTTTTATTATATTTCATTTTATGTGTACCTTAGAAAATTTTCATCATCATCTTTATCATAAAACATTCCCATGATTTTGTATCAAATATAGACTTCCAAAAACCCTAAAATGATTAAAAGTTTTATTCCTTTTAAATCAAAAATCATATTGAGACATGTTTGACTATGGACATATTATAAACATATTTTGAATTATTCCTTATGTTGTGATGGATTGAATATATTATTATTTAGGGGCTTCCTGACTGACCAACATAGTCTTAAATATGTAAAAAACAGTCATATTATTTATTGCAGAAATACCATTTGGTTATAGAGTATATAGAAAACTAAATAAATTTTTAATGACATGCCTGATAATATATTAATTGAACTATTTTTGGAGCATTTAATTCTATTTTCTGGTCGGAACTCTTTATATAGAAACCTATTTATTTTTCAAAATGTCATGTAAAATCATTTAATCCATCCAAGGACTGTGATTTATAAGACATGAACATAAAAAATTTCTTCCTTCTGAAATCATATATGAAATTTATTTAAAACCTTTCTCCACATTTCCTATTCTTATTCATATGTCCAAAAACGTTATAATAAATTGGTTGAAGGGGCATTAAGGTTTTAATTTAAACTTCATTATGAGTTTTATTCGTCATTTCCTCCATCTATAATGTGTTACAAATACTATTGGTTATTTATATCAATAAGGGTAAATTTTTCAAAACTTCATCTTTAATTAATATCTTTAAATTATTTTATCCAAGGTGGTCTAACATTTTTTACCATAACTTATTCTATTTCCACTTTATCATGTAATCATCTTATATTTCATAACTATTTGAAACAAATTTCCAATGGTTAACAACCCCTTGTAACCAGAACCCCATATTTTAATATTTGGACAACCCATACGTTTTTCTTAATGATTACTTCATTTATAGCATTTAAAATTTTTATACACTCAATAATTTTGATTTATTCCATCCAAAAATAAGACACTCCCAAAACTAATTTGACTCTTAAAAATGTTAGTTATCTCAATAACAATGATCTTAAGATAAATGTTATTAAAATTTTAATAGCCCCCTTCATATTTCATAACATTTTTGTGATAGTTAAAATCATCTTCCGTGTGGGAAGAACACCAGTTTTCCATTATCCAATGTTTTTAATATTTGTTATTTTTAAATGAAACATAAAATGCATTAACAGATTTCTTAATTTGACATTGATTTTATTCATTTCAAAACAACAACAAAATGCTCAGTTGTGTAGTGAAGAATAAAACACACACATCTATAATTATCTATTCTTGATCGTACCTTCCAAATGAATCATAGAAAAATTTAAAAATATTTCATAAATAAACATTCTTTTAAAACTATTGATGTCTTGAATGAGTCCAAAGGTGTTATTATTTTATTTCCTATGATTAAATTTGTCCTATCTATCTAATAAAATATATATATTTCCAATAGTTATAATACCTATTTCCAAAAATTACACTAGACAAGTAGGACCCGTAAAATCTTCTGCGTTGATATTTTTTGATGATCAATTGGATGTTTTATTTATCTATTTTCTTCACTAACATTAGTGGATATTTGGGGATCCTCTTTTATAGTTCTTCCTTAATTATTTATAACTAATGAACTCCATTTTTAATAAAATTTCATTAAATATTTGATTATTTTTGGAGTCATTATTTAGTTCATCAATTTTTTCTTTGTCACTATCTATAATGTGATTCTCTATTAGATGTAGTATCCATTTACACCAGATCATCTAAAAACATTCATTTTTCAAATCTATAATCTTAGATAGAGTTTCTATTTATTAATTATTTCTTTTAGAATTATCCTTTATCTTGAAGATAATTTTCCTTCTTGTGATTATTTTTCTCATCTTTCTTTTATATTTCATCATTATACCTTCAATGTTAATTAATTTTAATATCTACTAAGATAATTATCGAGTTTATATCTTTAATTAGTTTTTCCTTTTTTCACTATAATGTTTAAAAATTTCTATTTATTTCTCAATATTATCTTTTTTTCATAGGTTTCTGTTACTTATCTTACACCATTTTCAGTGGAGGGTTTTTGTCTCTCAACCTTTAAATTTCTTTTAGAAACATCTTAATCCCTATTATCATGGTGAATTATTTGGAAGGCTTTATTTCCTATTATATATAGTAACAATTGTATTTGTGTTCCAATTCAGATGAGTTAAACTCTTATTTTTTAGTTATATGAGTAATTTTGAAGAGACATATTTAGGTAATTACTCATCACCACTTTCATCACCAACAGAAACACCTTCTTTGATTTTTAGAAAGTTCCTCATGAAGGAACTATAAGAAAAATTATAATTTCCTTTTTGTTGAGAAATTGAGCGATCTATAAAAAGGATTTTTCTAAAATCATTATCATATTAATTTTCCCTTTCAAATATAATAGGACATTTAAATGATAAATTACCATTGTTCCTATAGTTAAAACATTTAAAATGTGGTTTACCTATATAATTACCAATTCCTCTTAATTTTTTTTGCGATTATATATAGTGTCTTAGAAAAATCATTTATATTTACTTCTTTATTTTTGAAATCCAATTTTTTTAAAATCTTAATACCTTTGATGGATTTAATGGAAATTTAAATTTACTAATTAACATTTATATTAATATATTGTGTGATACTAATTTTATAATTAGTGAGAGTGTTGTGAATTTCATAAATGGAAATGTCATTAGGATCACTATCTTCAGGACAAGAGATCTTGACATCAAATTTATCTAGCATGATTGTTATTATTGTTTTACAACATTTAAATCATCAAGAATTATTTTAAACCCGCTAATAGTTCTCACAATTATATTTACCCTAGTAAAACATTAATTAATAATTTAATCCTCATGAATAATAACATCATCAAACTATTATAAACTGATTTAAAGAACTATTTCTTTTTAATTATTAATTCCATAATATATAATATAAATCTTCATCCAAATATATTTAAATTTTATATATCCCATGACCTTTGTTTGATCATTTTTTGATGAAGAATATAAATGATCATTCTTATTTTTTCCAACATTTTTATGTTTCGTCTATCTGTCAGAGGACATGTAGAGTTTTTTTTTAAAAAGTAAATCCATATTTAATTCTGTTAAGAGAATCAAGGCTAAGTGAAAAAATTTAAGGAACCATTCTCTCCTTCTATGAATTAAACCCTCTACTATAAAAAAAATAGGGTGACATTATTGTTAGTAGTATTTTTTTGATCATTATCATTCACTTGTGATAAGGCGAGACAACATCATTTTGATACCAACTATTGGATAGCATGAAGGTTTCCACACACTGAGGGGGCTAATAATTGGGTATATAAAATCAAAATCCCTTTAACACACATGATTCTTAATCACTTATCTCCCAAAAGTGTCACTAATCCAGTAAAAAATGACACAACATGATTATTAATGATGTTTTCCTCATTGTGGATGACAACATCATCATGGTGTTAGGGTTATAATACAATTTACATAGTCCCCTTATTATTTTAAAATGGAACATGATCAAGGTTATGAACATGAACTCATATAAATTTTGGAACTAAAAAACTTAAAATCTCAAATAAATTGAACAATAAATACCCCCTAAATAAATATCACTAGTGAATAAATGATCCTCCACTTATAATTCTCTGAAGTTGACCTTATTCATTCTCCTTGTACATAAATATTGTGATATTCTAGATCCATATTCCTCTTAATGGGTTCCCTGAGCCCGGTGGGCCACATGGCCTCATTCATATCTCCATGAATTCCAAAGGTTTTTGACCAGTTGCGAGGACCTATGGTGTGTTCATAGGGAGAATATACCCTCATTACCAAAGTGTATCGTAGGAAATGTTGGTAATCATAGGTAAATAAAGGATGTAACATATGTAAATAGAAGGAATAATGGAAAATAGAGTCAATAATAACAATAATCGAAAAAACATGAATAGCATTAAACAGCTGATGATATGTCATGTCACTATAAAAAAGGAAAACATGGATACAATAAAATAGGAATAACATGTTCCACAAAAGTATAAATGAAATAATGAATATCCCAAGAATCACATGATCTAACATGGTCGTCCACTATCATTATCTATACTAAACTGCAAGCAATCAAGTCTTGATGTCATATTTTTCCCTTTTTTAACACCTGCAATCATGTAATCATCCCTAGGTACGAAACGACATCCTCAGAGGGTGTGAGATAAATCTCAGTGGGCCCCACCAACTATGTCTAGAATATTCAGCCCATGTAATGGAAATGTAAAAGCACAGAAGTATGCATATATAAAGTAAATATTTATAATGTAATAAAATTACCATGTACCTGGTTCAGCCCTCGGTTGGTGTCTGACCATGTAACAAGTTCATTTAATTATTTAATTACCAATTTAATATTTACAGTTCGAGCGAGGAATAATCCAACAATGAAATCACCTTGTGATAGTATAAATAGTGAAGGTTTTGAGATGTAATATGGCAACCATGATCAATGACATTTATTTATTGAAGTCTCAAAGACACAATCAAGGTGACATAGACCTCAAGGGTCCCTAACATAGTAATAATTATATCTTAAAATGTGGAAAAAGTGTAATATGAAGAGTATTGTCCAAGGAATTCCATAATGACATGCCTAACAAGTCAAAGGTTATCGACCTAGGTAAAATGTAGAAATAGAGAGATAGGTATCGATGGGGTTTAACCATGGAACCAACATTACAATGTTGGATTCAAGGAGTGTATCCAAGGAATTCTATAATGATAATGAAATGGACCTATGGTGTTATAACAAGCATCTATGAAAATACAAGGATCAATATCCATGCATGTTTCATCCTATGAAAATTGTATCCTTGAATCGGAATGGGGCTCCCAAGTGCTCATGGCATTCTCCTTTCATAATCCATACAGGGATCATGTCAGTCCATTCTAATTGATTATGAAGCCATGTAGTATCTCCTTTAGTTCAAGACTTTACTTTCATTAGTTTTATAAGGTCTTGTAGTATGAAACATTTTTATCAATTTATTTGGACCAATCCTTACCTTTCATTAGTGTTACAAGGACATGTAGCTTGCACTGTAATTATCAAGTCATTTTGTTTAGGCATTTTCCTTTCATTTGTGTGACAAGGAAAAGTAGCATGAAATTTTTTTATCAAGTTATTCGGTTCAATCCTATCCTTTCATTAGTGTAAAAATTATTAGTATCATGAAACATTTAATCCATTTAAGGCATAATCCATATTCCGGGTTTATTCCTCTACCTTCCAATAATGTGGTAAGGGGTGCTACAGATATAAAAGCAATTAATCAATCACTTTTAATTTTCAATTTGAAGCACTTACCTTAGTTGGGTCAAGTGGTGAGAACAAGTTTTACATGACATTATACTTTTCTAATTACATACAATCAATTTAATATAGAAAATCTTACTATTTGGGTTCTTAGGAAAAGGCAAACAAAAACAGTTGCTGAAAAATGTCAAAACACTAAGATGAAAATTGTAGCATAGCATCGTACATGGGATGAATGTATTTGTGGTAATAACCATTAAAATTTAATAACGTATATGTAACGAGAATAACAATATGGTTCTAATGATTATAAGCATGAAATATAAATTCGAATAATGGCATCCGTTGAAATCAGTGGGACCCACCTGAAAAATAAAAAATAAAGGGACAATAGGGATGAGATACAGACCACCCACCTTAGGTTTGTACGATCCTTCTACTTTGATATTGGTTTTTTATTTGACTCAAATCAGATTAGATTTATGAAAAGGATAAAAATTGACACACCACGATATCTATGTAAAGAAAAAAAAAGAGAAGTAGAATGGGTCAAGGGGACTCAAGTACATACCATTGTACATCCAATATGACAAACAAAACCTTGATAAGAACATGAATGAAGGTTATTTATTGATTACTATCATAGATATTCAACGAGCTCCAAAAAGAGAGTAAAATATTTTAATCCCATTGGTTCTCTGATTTGGGAGGAATAGGGGTTCTAATTAGATCATTATGGGAAAATTTGATATTTAGCATAAAAACATGGAATGCTCACAGTTTTTCCACATAGTTTGACAAACTGTGCACAAACCATGCAAGGTTTTATTTGTAGAAATGGAGAGTTTCTTCATTAGGCTGCACAGCCATATGAAAACCATGAAAAGTGGTTCTGTCTAGAAATTTTAATATTTGTGGTTAACCAAATTGTGTGCCAACTTTTCGCTAATCATGTTACCTACCTAGTTTTCCAAAAAGATGGGTTTTGGGCTCCAAAAAATCCCAAGAAACCCTATAGACCATGAACAACTAAAAAAGAATCCATAAAAGGACCAAGATAATTATTTAGAATAAAATTTAAAGGACACATACCTTAGTAAAAAACCATGTTCATATCTCTTCCCCCATAAAAGAATTTTTTCTCGAGTTCACCTTCCAAGGTTGTAGATACAATATCTGAAAACAACTATGGCCACTAAGCACATATGTCAGGTTCCCTCCCCCATGTCTTTTCATGTAATCGTCCATGCTTCCATAGGACCCGTACTAGAGGGAAAGACCGACCTCAGAGGGCCTTCATGCACGTGTCCATGATGTGTACTAAATACTCTTTAAATATTGGATAAACATAAAACTAAAATTCCAATAGATCAAAGAAATTAGATAGATCAGCATGATACTGTATATGATGTGAGACATGCAAGAAATGAGGCATGGCATGGTACCTCTGAGGTAGTAGCAACTGATAGGCTACCGGCCCGACTATCTCTAGAATTTTAAAAATACCTACATAATGAGGAGAAAACTTTTTCTACTTTTTTAACTATCTATGCGCTTGACTGGGAGATTCTCAATGAAAAATAGGATCCATGAACATGATATTAAGAGGCCATCAATAGCGATCAATATATGATTTCTGACTAAACCGATTAGTATTGATAGCATTTTTAATCATCTGAACTAACTCTGAAGTCTCATGAATGAGATGAGGACCTAGAAGGGCTGTCTGACCCACCTCTAGCCATCAGAGCGGTGAACGAAATGGCCTACCACATAAGGTCTCAAAATGAGCCTTCTGAATTGCTTCTTGAAAGCTGATATTATAGGCAAACTCGATGAGATGGATATGATTCTCCCATGAACAGCTAAAATCAAGGACATAAGCTTGAAACATATCCTCTTGAACCTGTATTTTCTATTCTGATTATCAATAGGTATGATGGTGAAAAGATGTACTTAGAAGTAGCTAGGATCCCATAGCCTATTGCAATCCCTACCAGAACGGTGACATGAAACAAGTATCCCTATCAAAATAATATCATAAGTAACCCTGTAGAGTCATATGACCTCACAAACATATAGTTTTTACATCTCATCAACTAGGAAAATATCCAAAATATGAATTAAGTGGGATGATTTCGTTAGCTGATCTATGACGAACCAAATATTACTACTACCACATGGTGATAGTTCTAAGACGACTATGAAATCCATAGAAACATCTCCCCATTTCTATTCGGGGACTAGAAGTTATTGTAACAAGCATGAAGGTCTATAGCACTCTTCCTTTACAAATGGACACATGGAAAACCAAAAGATAAATCCTACTATATAATGTTTCATCCTAGGCCACCAAAACTGGCATCACATATCTCGATACAACTTCGAGATTCCTAGATGAACTGCCCAATGGGAAGTGTGAGAATTTTTCATCAAATCCTATCTCATATTAATAGTAACCCTGATACATCCATATAGATTCAGACCATCATCTCTGTCTATATAACAATCTGGAGGGGGTTATCTCCTGATATACAATCATGGAGTACAAACCCTTCTAGATCTAAAAATTGTCTTCCCATCGCCTTTTCAATGAGGGAAGAGGTAACTGACTATTATGAGAGATAATACTACTTGTGACTATCATGATACTCTTGATGCAGATCATAAAATAGGGCCATTAACTTTAATTCATCACTGGCATCCCCTACCGTCTGTGTTTGAGTTTTCCGACTCAACACATCTGCAACAACATTTCCCTTCACATGTGTATAGGAAAGATTAAAAGAACATGATTATAGATATTCAACCAATCATCAATGTCTGAGGATCAAGTCACTCTAAGAAAATATATATTTTAGGATCTTGTTGTATGTGTAACATAAAGCACTCACCCAAAATATAGTGTCTCCAGCAACGTAAGGCATAGAAAACTGTTTATTGAACAAGGTGATGCACCATGTAATTTTTCTCATGAGGTCATAATTACCAAGATCCCTATGCAATGACTATTATCTGTTGGATCAAAATGGCTACTAGGTTGATGGATAATGCATCATAGAAGATGGAATAAGCTATGCCTAGCTCTGAAAGAGTTAATATAGGTGCCGAAACTAGCCTCCCTTTCATCTCTTGAAAGTCGTTCTCACAAGATTCTAACCATATGAACATGACACCCTTCTTTGTATGACTATTAAGAGGAAAAACAAAGTATTAAAATCATTGTATGAAATTCATTTAATATCCAGCCATCCCCAAGAAACTTCATATGTAAAAGATATTTTTTGTCTATTCTTAGGAAACTACAGAACTGACCTTTTATGGGTCAACATATACTCCTAATTTCAATATAATATTACCCAATATTTGGAATTTGTTGATCCATAAGTGGCACTTATAAATATTGGCATGAAGATGATTCCGTCTTAGTGTACTCAAAATGATCTCAAGATGTTTGGCATGGTCGCTACGAGTTTGAGAATACATCAAGATGTATTCCAAAAGGACATCGAAAAAAGAATTTTGATATAGGTGGAACACCCTCTTCATTAGATCCATGAAAATGGAGGGTGCATTCTTATGATCAAATGACATAACAAGGTAATCATACATACCAAACCTACCATGGAATACTATATGTGGTGTGTCTGATGATATGAATCCTGCCTAATGATAACCCAATGTCATGTCGATCTAGGAGAAGGCCTTGTCTCTTTGGAGATTCTTGAAGAGATCATATATTTGAGGAAGTGGATATCTGTTCTTGATCGTAATATTGTTTTTCCATATTTAATACAAGTATAAACGTATGGTTCTATCTTTCTTCTTGGAGAAAAGCATTGTTGAACCCCAAGAGGATGTATTAGGGAGAAAAGAACCATTGGCCTCTAAATCCTCTAAAATCTGCTTCATCTTTTGAGGCTCTATTAGTGCTATCCTATACGAAGTAATGGAAACTGGAGATGCTCCTAGAACGAGCCTTATAAAAAACTCTACCTCTCTCTCAGGAGGTTAGAATGAAAAATTATCAGGAAAGACATCCTTTAATGGATTCACTACTGTAGAGAAATCAGCCATACGTAAAACCTAATCCTCTATGAAGATATTTTCAGTCTGGGTAGTCAATCCACCTATCCCCTGATGCTATGGTCCATCTATACCAACCTAGACATCCCACTCAACCTTATGTAGAAAATAATTTCCCTATTTTGATGTAAATGATAACCTACAGTGATAGAAGTATAAAAACGAGTGATAAGGAACCAACCAGTCCATTCCAAGAATGGAATGAAAGCCCATCATCCCGAGAATAAAGAGGTCCCATAAGAAAAAATAAGTCCCTACCTGAAGGGTACATTCCATACATTGGTGCATTCCCTCTCTTTGTACCCCTAATGGTATATCTAGGGTCATCACACCATAGTAAAATTGTATCTCAAGTCTCATACTTTGCATGATAGATATAGAGATAATATAATTTGACGATCTTGTATCAAATAAATTAGATACTATAGTAGAGGCTACTACAATAGTACCTCATACTGTAAAAGGTCCCACAGACTTATCTTAGGGTATTAAATGTAGTGCATGAGACAAAACTGATCCACAACCCTATGTAACATATATACTACCATGAATATAACTACTCTGTTGGTGCTACTAGTGATTAGGGAGCTGGATACTATGGCTATGACCTCCTCCTCGGCCAGACCTAGCAGTGCTTTTACAACTCCTTGAATGATACGACATAGGGGAACCAGCTCTTGACTATGGAGTTGGGCATATACTTTTCCACATGAGGTTTTTGAAAACATCCTAAAAAACATTTGAGATTCCCCATACGTCCAAAAGACCATCACTCTAGTGGGTCTCTATCACACTGAGCTTCAAATTTGCCCTGTCGACCACAATGAGTACACACTTTAGAGCTATTGAAATAGATACTCTGGTTTTCAATTCCCTGACGATAAATCTCGATGGAACTTTTCCAACCACCAAAAGAAATAATTTCCTAATGCGAAACAGATCCTCTATGTCGGTACTATTTTCATCAATCAGAATACACTCATTGATAAGATCCTGACAGACTATTGAGGAGAATGTAGGTCAGTGAAAGAAATTGTTCTGTGTAGGTATAGCGTACTAGAGCCCATCTTCAAAGAGTCTAGAAAGTGAAATCTCATCACTAACTAGAAGTGGTACAAAGAGCTAAAAATCCAAGAAATGTACTTAATATTAAATAATGGACATAGAACCATGATTGAGATGGATTGACTCTTTGGCTCTATCAACTCTAAGCATCTGAGGAACGAACTGATCATAGAAGGATTTCTGGAAATCATCCCATAACATGCCCTGATGATGACTAGCATGGGAAATCACATCCCACAACGCTTGGCCTAATCTAGAATCATTTATGAAGAAATATTAACTCTCCACTCTAGAGTCATTTACAAATTATAAATGATCAATAGGGTGGCTTCTAGCCAAGACATAGTCGGTTGTGGACCATTATCCCATGAAAATCTAAGAGGATGTTGCTACTAGAACTCTCGAGTCTGATCACCGCTCGTAGGTGAAAGCTATGGATCAACATGCATGGAATGCATCAGATGTATGGAACTAAAAAGAACTTGGGTATCATTTTCCAGATCAGTTACATCAGGAAGTGCCTCACGTTGCACTTCTGGAGGTATGCCTGGAGGGTCCAGGGCCACCATGTCTAGAGCATAGTCATCACCACCCTCCTGGCGTATTGCATGAGGATGTCACTGAGACATTAGTCTACAATTTCCAAGAACATGACACAAAACAAGATTAAGAGGAAAAATATCATCACTAGTGGATGCTGTATTGTATGAAAAATCACTACCCAAGGCATACTACCCCATCTACGCATTTAGACGACCTGGAACCGGTAAGTGCTCAAGTATAAGTTTCATTTCATTTTACATTAAATTTCTAGGTTCACTCATTTACCATTCCTAAACATGAAAATGATGAATAATGATATGTAACCATGTACATCTTCCGAGGTGGCGTGGTTACAGGCGATATAGATATGGCACGATAAGGATCACCAACATTCCCTTTTTCCATAGAGACCGACTCTCATCAAATTTACCATTCTGTTGTTTCGACCCATTTAGCATTGATATCTATTAAAGAAGGTTGAATTAACCCTGTAGGGAACTGTTGGTCCCTGTGGGTGATTGGGTGGGGGTCAATCACTCATGAAAATAGTCCTTCTCAGATATAACTTCGTCGAATGGTATCTAATGGGTTTATTCATGGAGCCAAGAATTCTAAACATCTGTGGTATCCATGATTGAAGGACTACTTTTCTAAGGAATACACTCATTGGATGATTATTTGGACAACGACACTTGAGGACTCCATCGGTCGAGAGGATGGGAGGTTAGACTCACTGCACCTTTTCGGGGGAGGATTGTTTCTTGTTCTAGTAATCTCTTATAGATTTAAGTTGTGTTCATATGCTTGTGAATCCTTTGTTCATTACCAAAGAGTGTTTCCGTGGGATACCCAGGGTTTGAAAGATCATTGTGATCATGCTTATGTTTGATTCCATAAAGTTGAAGCTGACTTAGACATATTGTAAGGCATTCTGTAGTTTATCGTCATCCATGGGGATGGAAGATGACTTGATGTTGGGATCAGGCCCATAGGGAGGGCTTCCTTTCTATACTCAGGAGGGAAATTAGAACCCACGTAGTGTGTATTGGGTGTGGGGATTACACATGTAAGATTCAAATTTGATAGACTTTATTAGGTGGACCCTTTATAGGTGGGCACCCATTTGAGATCGGGCCTTCTGGTAGGCATCCTACATATCCAGTTTTGAACACGAATCATTGTTGTCATAGTTCTGATTGTGTGATGATGTTGAAATACTCCCAAACCTCTAAGACCATGTGAGTCATGCTCACTGTGAGATACAAGAGGATTTGAATGATTCAATAATGCACATTCCTCCCCCCTATTAGTGGGGGAGGGAGAGCCAGTGACATAAGAGGTTGGGGTGACCGTGGGCGAGGGCGCAGTGTGATGAACCATTCCATGTGAAATGGAATTAAAGATCATGCAGCCCTGCCTCGGAAGATCAGGGACTTACCTTAGTGGGAGGGCCCCTGAGCATCTTTCAGGAAAGGGAGGAGTTTCATCCTCATAAAATGGGGGAGAGAACATAACCCCTTCAACTAATCATTGTTCCTCAATGAATGGAAAAGAAATTGATCACCTGTAATCTTGAGATTGGGGATTTTCAAATCAGCATCCCAAGGTTGGACTCCAATTTACCATGGGAATGTAGCCTTACAGTCATTCCCAAAGCCCCCATGTTTGTTGGGAACGCCTTCATGACTCCTCTTATCATGGGTATGTATAATTAATGGGGCATGCTAATGCGCTTGATGGAATGATCTTACAGGTATGGTGGCTTTAGAGGAGGCTCAATCCTAGGACTGGGGGACTAGTTAGTGGAGGTATTATGGAAGAATTGAATGTAATTGAGGGATAAGGTTGGAACCGGAGGGAACAGTACCTAAAAACACCCCATTCTGTGTAATGGTTTCTCATGCAGGATGGTGAAGGCTCTCTACATACCGTATTAGTATGCGAGCAGGAGGGCCATCCATGTACATGTCTGGTACGTGGGAATGGGTATCACCAACCGGATTCCAAAGTGGTACGCAACTCAACATTTCTCTTTGGGTTATATTCAAGTACCGATTGGGTACGCGACACCAAGTTCAGTCCACGTAGAGTTATGATACGTGGAGCGTTATATTGAAGCAAGGTTGAGGGAATTACCATCCGTGGGAAATTCATTCCCAAGAAGTCGTTGTTTCTCAATTTAACAGTTCGATTCGTCGTTCCATTATTATTATTCAATTCCCCCATTTTTATGGTTTGCGGATGGTTGTACCTGTGAAGGAAGTTGTTCACGGTTCATGCTTCACAGACGAAACAAGACGGAATCCATAGTGCAATCTATGAGTTTTCCTCAAAATTTAGTCACCCATGTTTCCCTATATTCATCTAATTCTCATTTGTTTCTTCTTCTATTGGGATCCTTTTATAGAGCATCATAATGATCATATCTACTTGGCATGCGACACCATTTTCAGAATCCCATTGAATCAAATTTTCTAACTTGCAGGATGAATCGGTCAACTACAGTTTTTAGAGGATTTGGATTTCTATAATGGGTCGTGGAACATTACTCGTCTCCTTATTCTGTGAATTGAGGGGTTTGTGGCATGGTAAGCGGGCTGTATTCTTCATAGAACTCCTTCGGTTGATGCGGTTCATGGTTTTCCCAACTCATTATCCATCAATTCACTGCAGAGTGGTTTGTAGACCGTCCCACATACCTGGTGGTTCTTGATCCATCTTCTTTGTGTACATTTCTTGGTGATGGTACATAGGCCATTTGAAAATAATGATTCCTGCATGTTCTTTCAATTAAATGCAACTTAATTTGAGTCTCTTCACCTTGATAAACTTATAGATTTTCTTGATTCCTTTTACGAAGTGATTAAAGGATTATTTTTTCTCTTTGAAAAATTTTCAAGACCCTACAAATTACTCCCATCGGAATGGATTCTGTTTGGAATGAAAATGGTACTATTACGATATAGAAGCAGTCCTAAATTAAATGGTTCATGGCAGAATATGTAGACCGAATAGGTGGGGACCGCACCTATATAAAGGGGCCCGTGTCATTTGTCTTTTACCATTTCTGGTGGTGAAATGTTCATCTAGCCACCTTCACTTATGCATATTATGCTCCTTGTGAAAACCACTCTCTTGAACTGCTATGCATGTTCTGTGAACTGATTTCCTTTCTATTTCTCCATCTGCATACCACATTTTGGTTTCTGTGAACGGGATTATGAACATTTAAAACATAAAATCTAGATTCTACAAGGAAGAACACTTCATGGATGACTTGTTCGCATACCGATCTTGAATCGGTGAACAAAACCTCAAAACCATTAATACATATGTACATTTTAATCCACAACTTCTGAATTATAACATAACTGAGGCTGAGGTTCATGGTTTCTACATTCTTGCAGACCATTCTGTTCACCATCCAATATTTATTGGTCATACCCCTGGCATTCACTATGCATTCCACGACTGTAGGAGGTAAATATTATCTGCGTACCACATATATAAGTGGAGTATCTTCTTTGTGTTTTATTGTATGCAAACTACTCTTTCCTCATACTTCTTTTAGTAATAGTACTCAGAGCCTTTTGCAGACATGTTTTCATTCCTTTAGCCATTTTATTCATAGCCTTTGCAAAACAATAATTATTGGACTGACTTCTCATTAGCTTATGGATCTCCCTATGCAAACTACAATGGCTGATTCATAGGCTACTGATAATGTCTATGCTTTTTCTAATGATACTATTGCTACTCCTCTTTCTACTACTGATTAAAGATCAAGGGAGATGGTGACTTTGGTTGAAAACAAGACTATGTTCACTCCATTTCACCAATCCCTTGCAAATCAACTCACAGTGGGTCTATGTGTATACATGGTATCAGACAGGCTTCCTTCATACATGTTTGGCCTTGTGTCTCACAGAGGGATCCCAGTGCCAAACCTAACTGATTATCCCCCTTCCTAGATAATTAATAATTCTATTCTAAAGGCCTTGATCTCTTCCAAGGTAAGGTACCTTCATAGAGTGACCACTTATGGTTCCTTGCTGCATTATGCACCTCAAACATTAGAGGGGGTGAAACGAAAACCTGATCAGATGGCCTTTAATTGTCAGAGCATCATGAGGAAGGCTACAGTGAATGAGAGGCATGGTTGGACATCTCAATGGGACATTCTCCCCAAAGGCTTGTTTGGCTTGAAGTGGGGGTGTCACTATTGGGTTCTCCATAGTTGTGATGAATTTTGAGCCGAGCTACAGCTTGTGGGACTATACGAGGTCACTTGGGTTTCTCAGACATACACCCATCTTCCTACTACCCTTATTTAATATCTTTTAAACTGGTAGATTTCAGATACTAACACCTTCCATTTGACCCATGGGGAGGTTGGTATCAGCCTTGGGGACATCCAGTGGATTTTGGGATTCCCTATCATTGGGGACATGTACGATGAATTTATACCCCCATCCACTATTTGGGATGATGAGGAAAGAACGCCCCCCTCTGGATGGGAAACACATCATCCAAACGAAGACACTTTTGAAGGAAAGTGATCCCAGGCTGAAATAGGATATTCCATTTAACGACTGGTTTTGTTCATTTGCTGAGCATGATGGTCTCGATCCCGATCCATAGAGACCGAGGGATTATCCTACCAAATCCACCCTTAATCGATCATGTACATACTGTCCCACTGAGGAAGAGAGTGATTTTTGGAAATTTGGATGGGGTATCATCCCTGACGTCGATCGGTTATTTTGACTGGAAGCTTTCTTGTACATGTTTCTGATTAGGTGGATTCTATTAGTTTGATAATCTGGTGGGGGGAAGAACCTCAACCATTATCATGGCCCCTTAGTTGGCCACCTGTACATGCGTCAATTTGGATATCCCTGTGTCGGCCAAGATATTTCACATAATGGGCTGCATCAGCAAAGGGGGGTCACCCTGCCGGATGGCTGGCACTTTTAAAATTCTATGGGGATGTTTGGGATCCCAAAAAGGGGGTTATTCCTTCATCAATTCCTTACCAATCCTGCATTTGACCCTTTGACCATAACTTCAGAGCACCGGCTGGGTCATGCCCGCAGATTGGGACGCACAGGATAAGCAGGAAGAGCAGACCAAAAGGAATGAGCAAAACTTAATGTCTTTCCTAAATGTTTATGAATGTTTTTCTTACTACCCATATGATTCCCCCAATGGTACCATTATGTACATCACATTAGAAGACTTTTTCAATCGAGGATACTTATTTTATTTTCCAAAAGGCATTTTGGATGCTCGTATTAGAGGGTAACTCATCTATAAGGGCTATGGACCCTATAGGTTTATCCGGAAAATCAGTTGCATTCAGAAGTTATTCCCTCCTACTCTTAATAGTGCTCACCAGGAGAAACATCTTATGAAAGCTCGCCAATTGTGGCTAATTTTAACCTAGGAAGACCCATAGATCCAAGACAAACTTCTATATTCTACGGATTCCATGCCCTTCCTTACCAAGAATTATGTTGAGGCATGGGTTAGGTCATATCCTGATGTCCAATCAACCGACTTGGTGCCCATTGTGGTGACCCTCAGGGAATCCAAGGTGAAGTGAATGGGGATTCAAAAGGAAGTGTGTGAGAACCCTCGACCTAGAAAAGTTCTTCGAATGTCCCCTTTCTCCATCCCTGGGAATGTTGTGAAATATGGGGTTATGAAATTACGGGAAGCCAAACAAGCTCTTTTGGCAATGGCTGGGAGTCCATCCCCCATTCCTTCAGTGGCAAATTTTCTAGTGTCCTACGGAAAATGAGACCTTTTGAAAGGTCATCAATCCTCCCATGGTTGGTCCTAAAAAGATTTGTGGAAACTCCTCCAAACTAGGAAATTTTCCCTTACTAATACTGGTTTAGTGTCTCCACCGACTAACATTTCATTCGATGAGGATCCAGATGAGGTGGGATATTACCTTGAGGACCTCGAGACCCTCATCCAATCTCTAAGTGGTCGTTGGAGGTACTCACATCAAGTTCTTTCCATGCTGTGACCAGGAATTTATGATAATGATGACAACGTTGTTGGATTACCTAGTATGGACTCAATGAAAAAGGATTCATCTTTTCACCTATCACCTCATAAAAGATCCTCTTATCATGGTTCTGAGCTTGATGGGACTCATGGGAAAAATTTATGGTGGTTGAAGCCAATCCTACTTCCTCATTTTTGACCCCCAGTGTTGGGAATCCCAATTAGAGCTGCATTTCGAGATGCTTGGAGAGTCTAGGATGAGTTGAGGGATAGTGTCTCATATGATGATATAAGAATATTTATTCAGAGGGAAAACTTCAATCTTTCTAGTTTTGGGGGGGAAATTTCCCATACCTTTATTTCAACCAATGAAGTGCCTGATGAGGTTTCTGATTACCAGACTGAAATAGATAAGTGCCTTCATACTCTTCTGGATAGGCATTACTAGTCAGACCTCGTGGAATTGATGGAAGTATTCCCACAGCTGACAGGAGAGGTCTCATCTCTAGAAATTGGCCTTAAATTCATTTATTGTAAAGATGTTTAAAGCATTCTCTATATCCTTATAATTTTTTTATGGGGATATCAGGTCTCAAGAGATAACTTTTTATGAATTATTCTCATAGTGGTACTGTAACTGGGGTGTATTCCCCCTCACCAGTAGGGGGTACTATAGAAGGATCTCCAAGAGCCCAAGAGAATATGGAGGTGGTGATTACCGACCCTTCTAGGGAGTTTCCTCCTCCATCTCCTCTTGGTTATCGTATTTAGGATATATCTCTCAAACAATCAATGAAACGTAAGCATGCTTCCAAGCTATCAATGCACATTGAAGGGGAATCAAATGTAAGTGTCTACCCAGCTGGTGATTGTACTGAATATCCTTACCTAGTTGACTCACTGGTGCATATATGTACATTAAAACAGGGCTCGTCGATGATCAAATGACGATTTCCCAAGCATTTATAGCCCATGTCCCTTTCAGGGTAGTGGAAGAATCACTATATGTTACAGTTTATTATAACAGGTAAACATGGCCTTTTGAGGAGACCGAGGGTGTTATTGAGCCCTTGGATGTGTCTGCCTCTACTTAAACAATGTCTCCCCCATTAGGGGAAGGTCATCCATAAGTCAAGGGTTCATTTGATCATGCCAAAATGATTCTCATAGATAGGGTTAGGGTGGTCTTTATGTCGGGGGCTAAGTCCAATGACAAGCACCATGTTTTGCCAGATTTTGGAATGGATTCGAATACCGTTGAGCCAGTAAAACTCAACCAAGTGGCTCTTGTCCCTATATAGGAAATTTCTTCAAAAGCCGATACTATATCTTCTTATGGTGTCTCTGAGAAAGTCACAATCAGGGAGGGTGATGTTTTGTCTCCTGATGATTTAGAGAGGACTATCCTTCCATTTTTTCCCATTCTGATAGGTGTTATGTTTTCTGACCCCAGTACTATGAGACAAATATCCTTATCCAGAATGACTATCCCCCCATGTCTTATACTGACTAGAAACCTTTTAAGGTCCATCTTGAGGGCTTCTATTCTGACCTAGCATGGTTCTAGGTCCTCATAACTCTCTCATATCCATGGTGCGCGGCCAATGATTGAATATGTAGAACCACCTATCTTGGACAATGATACTGCTTTGGGGGTGGGAGGTATTTCCATCTTCTCTTCATCCTCAGAATCACAACCACAAAGTTTGGAAATGATGGAAATCCCTACCTTTCCATATATTATGGTTAACAGAGATGAGGTTGTTGAAGTTTCAAGCCATGATATAGATTCTGAACCACGTTTTTCTTTGGTGAAATTCATTCCCCACTACATTTCATCGTTAGGGATTGATTCCGAGACTTACTGAGAAATAATTTATGAATTCCATCCTGCTTAGAAAAAAACGTGGAGGAACATCTGGGCATTAAACTCCCAGACTCTATTATAAGAGATTCCAGCAAGATTTCCAAGGTTACACGACCAATTTGTAGTTGTTGGTTTCAGTGGATTTAACTATCATGACATTCATGATATAATAAGGCAAGTGGTTGTTTCTCAGGAAGCAACGAGTGCAATTGAATCTGAAATTTATTTGGTAGAGTCAATGGCCTATCTGGTGGAAACATGAAAATCTTCATTGAAAAAGATATCACTCATTCTAGGACAGTTGCAGAGATGAAAAATGAACTCACAAATCAAGAGTTTCTAATGGAGCAGCTTGACCATGAAGTGGAGAAATAAATCCAAAAACTGGAATGACTTGAACAAGAGCGGGCTCAGGCCGCAGCTATCGTTGAGGAAGGGCGATAAAAAATGCAGGAGGGAGGGAGAACCAGCCTCCAAGCCATGAGGGAAGGGGAGGTGCTAAAAGAGTGTTCAGAATAGGAGGCTGTTAACTTATTAATGATTTTCTGAGCCATTGAGGAATCTCACCAATCGTTGATACAACTTTGCGACTCTACTGAATGTCTCTTACAAAGGTCTTATCTTGATCTCTAGGAGAGGCTCCAGGTTGTGGATTCCCACCATATATTTCTTGGAATATGAGGGAACTAATTTACCTCAAAATTCCCTATTTTTTCCTTTTCATATCAAGATCATTTCAGTCAAATGTTAATTTTAATCCATGACTTGAAATCAGTAAAATGGGAGAGCAAAACTGAGATCCAATATTTTTCAGATCCAAGGGACTCAACGAGCATAGTTCGACTATTGCTGAAGTTGAATGGAATACCCCACTAACTTTTGTTTCCTTTTCATTATTACCCAAATTTTTTTCCTAAGATAGCTTGACATGGAATTTGTGATCACAACATGGCTTTTTATTTTGCCGCCCTTTGTGGGTTTCCGACCTAACATGCTCTACACCTTTTCGGATGGCTCAATGAATTTTTTTTGAACCAATACTCAAATTTTTCCCATAGGTGCCTTCTGATTATTTTCCCTTTGATGAGTATAGAATATTTTTTATGGAAGTTCATAGTCCTACCAATTTAACTTAATAATGATGTTTTAGGTCAAACATCTTTGACCAAACATAACGAGGTAGAGCCCTGACTCGGGTCCGTTAGTGGGGAAGTTCAAGAATCCTTCAGACATAGGGTTAGGGATTTTTCATGACCCTAGATTATTGGATTCAAAACATGCATGAGGATCAGGAGACTCTTTAGCTGTATATAGGTAGGAAAAGACTCTCCTAGAGATGAATTTTCATTTGATTAATGGCCATTTTTGTGGGAGATATATGTAGAGCCACTAGGGCATGATGTGCATAGTCAATCAAAGGTATCCCCCAGACAATGGCCTTACATTTCCAATAGCTTGGTCAGATTTTCAACATTTTGAATTTATCTTGATGTTGGGAGACACAATAGGTTGATGGATTGAGTAGTGTTGTCTGAGAACATTAGTAACATTCATATCGGGCTAGAGTGGGACATAGTTCCCCCACATTTATTATTTTCATGAGGGAGAGCTAGTAAGTGGTCAATTTAGTTAAGAGTTTTTTCTATGTCATTTGATCATGGGAAGAAGGAGGTATATAAGCCATAATCAAGGTGTTTTCTAAATATTGGGGTATGATAAGACATAAACGTCATTTGAGAAAATAGAGGCTAGAACGTACTCTCCTAGGGATGAATTTTCCATTGATTGATGACCATTTTTGTGGGAGATGTATGCAGAGCCACCGGGCCATGATATGAATAGTCAAGAAAAGGTTTTCAAAGAACATTGGCCTTCCACCTCTGAGGGCCTTTGAGGATTGTGGATATTGGGATCTTTCTAAATACGGTGCTGGACCTTCATCCAGGGGTTCCCCTAATCACATAAGGAGGGTTTTTAGCTGAACTTCTTCAGGGAAACTAGGAAACGAGTGGGGCACTCTTCAATTGAATTTGGATCAACTTCGTGCATTCAAAGAGGATATCTTTTGCAATCCTCAAAAGAGACCAGAGGTGAATTGGTCCCGTATGGTCCGATATATCCAGGATGTGTGAAATGAGGAAAATGTAAACCATGAATTTGAGGGCCCTTGAATCAGGAGGGGTGGAAGGGGACTTGGAAGCCCTTGGTCATACTACATTAGGAGAGGGCTCTCTTGGGGATTAATTTTCCATTGATTGATGGCCATTTTTGTGGGTGACATATGCAGAGCCACCAGGGCAAGCTGTGAATAGTCAATCAAAGGTATCTGCAAGAAACTGTCCTTCCATCCTAGATGGCCATAGAGGGTTATGGGGATTCATAATCACATAAATCATAGGGTTTCGAATCTGGAAGGGTTGTACCAGGACATATTGGAGAAATTTGGACTGTGATTTACTCATGGAATGGTGTACCTTTCATAGATTTGAACCGTACACAAGGTGAGGTATTCGTTATATCTTTTGGATACTCGATCATTTAACATTACAACACTAAGACATGGGGTTCCTTTGGGGGGGAGGGAACTATGACATGCCTTTTAGGGTCATGATGCTATGACCAAATTCCTTGGTTGTTTTTCCATAATGTCATGATAGATCTCTTTCTAAGATCCCTAAGCTCACTTGAGCTATGCTCATTCTGAGAAAAAAGAGATCACAAGTGTTCCATGTCACCGTCTAAGAATAGTGAATTAAACATTAGGAGAATGTTTAGGCTAGACCCATTTCGTTTTCAGTTTAGCTTCGTGTGTTGAGAACGATTTTAGCCATACAGTTTAACATTGTTTGGTGAGGAATAATTGGGCAATGTAGTTTAATGTCATGAAATTAGGATAATTTTAGAAATGCAGTTTAATGTCAAGTGGTAATGAAGATTTTGGTCTTGCAGTTTAGCATCGTGTGATGAGGACAATTTTGGACTTGCAGTTTAACATTCCGTGGTGAAGAAAATTTTGGCCGAGCATAAGTCTTCAAAAGTTTCTGGTTAATCACAGTTAGGGTATTCTGGCATTCCTTATACGTGAGTGATAATAGAAGGTGTAAACTATAGTCTTGTGGTGAACTAAATCAGTATGGATGAAATGGGGCTTGAGAGAAATTTGGTGTACTGAGGTAGGATTGGACTCTCTTGGGGACGTATTTTCCATTTAATGATGCGCATTTTTGTGGGAGACATTTTCAAAGCCACTGAGGCATGATATGCATAGTCAAACAAATGTTTCCACATGACACTGGCCTTCCATCCCAAATGGACTTTGATGATTATGTGGATCCAGGTGTTCCCAAGGTATGGAGTGTGACAAATGGGAATGATGTGTGTGGTAATATGAGAATACCTAGACCATTATTAACCATTACATTATTAGAGATTTCATATAGGCCCGACTGACACATGGGGGAAATGGGAATTTTTTGCTGGTGGCTAGGCCAGGATATCGAATATGAGCATCACTATGTATCCTGCGAGAGCAGGAATCAGGCCACACGAAGTTATAGATGTTCTCTAAAAATGTTTTTTTGATGTGTTAGGGAAGCTTGAGGGAATTTTGGTTTTACTTGATATGGGTGCTAGTCCTACCATACTCCTCTATGGTTTACTTCTATAAGAGAATATATACCACTTGTCCTATACTAACATGAGTTAAACTCGATGTGAGAAACAAGGTGTAGTTACAGAGTCTCCTCTGTAAGTGTGAAGTGAAAAAGAATACGATGAGGGGCTTTTCATTTTCATTCTTGGTGGGGATGTGCCATGATCAAAGATTGAGGCATCACTACTTATCTTGCGAGGGCAGGAATCAAGCCATACATAGTTCTTCGTGTGTCCCATACCGGTTTGGCTCGGTCCAAAGTGTAGGGGTGTTTTCATTATACCGATCATGGTTTTCAGGTCTGCCATGTTTTCTCATAGTTGACCTTCATAGGATAATCTCTATCACTATTCCTAAGCTCACACGAGTTATACATGGTGCGATAAACATAGATTGATAGGGATTTTATTTACAAATATGGGTAGATTGGGGGCGTGATGGAGACATGTTTTATGGGGGTAGTGCCAAGATCGAAGATTGAGGAATTGCTACATATCCTGCGAGAGCAAGAATCTAGACACACATAGTTCGGTGAAAGATAATGGAGTTTATTGTCATGAAATTAGGACGTTCTATACTATATAGTTTAACATCTTGTGTTGAGGACATATTCCTTACTATTTAATGTCACGTGGAAGGGATGAAGAATCATAGATTAAGGTCTTACTATTTGTACTAGAACATGGGAGTATTTGTTTTAAGATTCATAGTTCAAGGACTTAGAGTTTGGACCATGACATGGTGGGAATTTTTTGTTACTCATAAATTAAGGTCTTAGAGCTCGGACCTTAACATTGATGATTTTTCGTTACTCATAGTTTATTGTCTTTGTGTTTGGACCTTTACATTGGGGAATATTTTTACACATAGTTTAGGGTCATTGAACTTGGACTTATGATATCAGAGGGAATTTTTAAGACTCATAGTTTAGGATCATAGAGTTTGGACCATGATATGGAGACATTTTTAGGACTCATAGTTTAGGGTCCTAGAGTTTGGACCTTGATATGGGAGAATTCTTTTTACCTCATAGTATATTGTATTAGAGTTTGGACCTTATCATTGGGGCAACATTTATGACTCATAGTTTAGGGTTGTAGAGTTTGAACCAAGGGGAAATTTTTAACTCATAGTTTAAGGTATTAGAGTATGAACCTTAACATGGGGACATTTTTAGGACTCATAGTTTAGGGTCATTGATTTTGGACCATGGGGACATTTTTAACTCCTAGATTAAGGTATTATGCTTTGGTCCTTGGGGAAATTTTTATGAATAATTGCCTTAGGTCTTAGAGTTTTGACCATGTTGACATTTTTAACTCATAGTTTAAGGTCTTATAGTTTGGACCTTATCATGATTTCAGTTATGCGAAGTATTTATTCAAGAACTTTTCATTTTTAGGAGCTGTGATGAGCTTCCCATCCTTTTTATATCAGGGTGTAGCTCCATTTAAATAAACCCTATGTATGACATAAAGTCCTTCCTACTTTGGTTCATATTTTGGGGGCTTCGTTTCTAGTATCATTGGATTTATGAAGACTAACAGCATTTATCCATCAAGGAAAGATATAAGGATAACCTTTTTGTTGGAGGGTCTTGCAGTTAGGTTTTGGTAGATTTCCAAATGGTGCAGAGTGTGCAACCTTTTTTCATCTAACTTCTCAAATTCAACAAACCGTCTCTAGGATTTCCCGTCCATGGACATTGGATTGTAGATGACCACATGAAGTGATGGAACAAGGATCACAATAGGTAAAACTGCCTCTAAATCATTTCTTAGTGAGTACAAGGTTGCCTGAGTGGCAGTGTAGGTCATGGTCTGGTAAGCATACAAAGCATGAAGGAGCTTGTCGGGCCAATATTTCTTATCCTCCTTGACTATAATTTTACGTATGTTGGATAAAGTCTTGTTGAAAGCCTCTATCTTACCATTGGCCTCTATGTGGTAGCGGGATGACTGGTTGGACTTGATTCCATATTCCTGGTATAGCTTATCCAGCTGAGCAGAGTAGAGGTTGGTGCCATTATCCGTCAGTATTATACGAGGGACACCAAATCTGGTGATGATGTTTTCCTTTACAAAGCTGATGATGTTTTTCACTCTAGGATCATTAAGGGGTATGGATTTAGCCCATTTAGATAATAATTCAGTCGTTGTGCCTATGAACTTGAATTTCATGGTTGTAGCAAGAGGATATGATCCCTCAACATCCACCCCCCAAGAAACTAATGGCCAGGAGTATTTAGCCGTATGAAGAAAATCTTGGGGGCGGTGTATGAATTTAGCATGAACATGGCAGGAATGTCACTTGTTAGTGAATACGGTGTAATCATGTATCATGGTGTCCCAGTAATACCCAAGCCACCAAATTTGGGTAGAGAGCTTGGTTTTTGAATGGTGTGCTCTACAAGCTCCGACGTGCACTTCTTTCCTGATTACATTAGTCTCTTCTCAATAAATGAACCTGAGAAGGACTCCGTCAAGGCCTTATTGTTAGAGAAACCTATCTTGGTTCCCCATATTGTAAAGGGTAAAATTGACTAACCATCTTCGGACCTGCTCCCTTTCAGCCCTAATTGGTGGGAGTTCCCCTTTCTAAAGGTAGTTTGTGAAGTGTGTAATCCAACCAGTGGTATGACCATAAGGCTTCAGAATGGGGATAATTTTATCAATATCCTTGGTATTTATCTGGATTAATGATAATACCATTCGACGGTGATCAATGCAAATGAATTATTTATCCAGGTCGGGATCATCCAGGGTTATGGATGCATTTTCCAAAGCATAATATTGAGAATTCTATGATAGGGACATTGGTTCTGAGGGAAATTCTTCCATCAATGATTGAACATGGTTAATTAAGGGAACCAACACTTCATTCTTGATAGAACAATCAACATTAACCTGTTTGATGACTAGCTCCAAATCACCCTTTATTTTTAGGTGTTTGGCTATAACCTGGAGTGCCAATCCATGCTTGCAATGAGGGACTGATACTCCACTTTATAGTTTTTACACCCATATGAAAGTATGAAAGAGTAAGGAAAGATGAAATTTTTGGTAGATATGAGTATGAATCCCAGCCCCACTTTTTTGAACTTGGGATCCTCCGTCCTTTTCCCTATCAGGCTTTAGGAAGCACTGTTAAAGCACATTTTCCACATCTAGGGGTTCTCCTGGATGGAAAACACTTCTTAGTCTGGAATATTGGCATCCAATGGTGGTGTTTCTTCCTAGGGGTCATTATCCAGAAATTCTACTAATGTCTGGCCTTTGATGGCCTTTGGAGGAAACTACCCTATGTCAAATTGTTTCAGGATGACTTCATATCATTATAGGTACCCATTTTTCAAGGGACGATTGAGGATATACTTGAGTGGGTTGTAGCGGGAGACTAAGTGAACCTCATGTTGCTTCAAGTAATGCCTAAGCTTTTGAACAGTGAATATTAGTGCTAAGAAGTTCTTTTCAATCTTTGAATAATGAGTTTCGACATCAATCATTGTCTAGCTAAGGTAGTAGAGGCTGTTCTCACTGCCATCATCATTGTTTTGCACGAGGAAGGCACCTAATGACTGTTCCAGGGTGATCACGTATAAAATGAGTGGTCTCCCCTCAACTTGTTGCGTGAGCACCGACAGGATTAGGAGATATATTTTGAGGTTTTCAAAAGATTCTTGAAACTCATTATCCCATTCATACGAAACTTCTTTATTCATGATATTGGAGAAAGGTAAGAATTTATTTGTATGGTTGGCTATGAAGCACCAAATGTTGGAGAGGTTCCCCTGGAGACCTCTATATTTTGTGAGGTTGTGAGGTGGGGACATTCCAAGAATGGATTTCGTTTTATCGGGGTCGAATTTGATGCCATGATGGCATACAACGAATCTAGGAAATTTACCCAAGGTAACACCAAATGCACATTTTAGGGGGTTCTTATTTTAACTGTGTTGTCTCAATTTTGCGAATATAGTTTCACGGTAGTCCATGTGGTTTGAATGCTTCTGTGACTTAACCACAAAGTCTTCGACATAACACTCGATGAATTTTCCCAAAAAATGGCTTGAAGATGCTATGAATAGCACTCTAATATGGGGTGCCAACATTCTTTAGACTGAATGGTGTCACTTTATAATTAAACACTCTCGGAGGGGCCCTAAAAGTGGTATCTTCTTCATCTCCTCAGGCCATCTAGATTTGATTGTATCCAAAATAGCCATCCCTGGAGGAGATGGATTTGTACTCAGCTGTTGCATGGATCCACAATTCTTTTATTGGGAACGGGAAGTCATTTTTTTGGGAAATACCTATTATTGTCCATGAATTAGATTCATATTCTAATATATCCATTCTTATTTTTGAAAGGGACTATGTTGGCCAGACATATCAGATATTGGACCTCTCGTATGAAGTTGTATTTGATCAGTTTGTTAACTTCAACCTCTATTTTGGAAGCATGCATTAGGGGTGGGTCCTTCTTGATTATTATTTATTGAACCGGTGATTTTAAGGTAATCCTAGATGATGGGTGGAGGATTTAGGATCGAGGCCTATCATTTCTGTGTAATTCTAGGAAAACATTTCTTGATTATTCTTTTGGATGGAGGCATAAGCCTCCTGTTACTCAAAAGTAAAGGCCACATTAATTAAAGTAGGACACATGTCATTTTCTATGCCATAATTTATCTCATTAAGTTCATTGATAGTGGTGGAAACACCTTCTTCAAATATTGGAGGGGCGTATTTGAGGTTTTCTTCCTCCTCTTTATCTTCACATTCATCATCTTCTCCTTCTAATTGAGAAATAATTTTCGAGATAACATCTCCAATATTTGGAATGAAATAATATTTTTCCATAGTACGTGAGGGAAGGGTAGTTTGATGCACCAAGGATGGGTCAAGAGCATCTTCAACATGGGTTTTCATGTAAAAATGGGAGACGACCCATTCTTATATGTCTTTGGACTTGGTGACTGTAATAGAGACCATGCATAAAACTTAGTCTTTATCTGGTCTTTTACTTGCACATTAAACTTGGTTGAAGGGTAGTACGTACTCCTCCCCATGCTGTTAGAAGGGGTCTACGAAAGCCATCTACAATCCATTCGGGGCATTATTTCAATCAACATCGTCATCCGAAAGGTGTTTTTATTCTGACTCATAGATACCTGCGTCGATGTAATGTTTCTCACAGAACTCAAATGGGGATTTATATCCATGTGACATCTTGTTTGTCCCATTAGTGCAATATTTGATGCCTTTATGGTATGCGGATGCAATTGCAACATACTCATGCAGCCATGGCCTCCCAACAAAACATTTAAGGTTGTACTTTGCTATACCACCAGGAACTCATAATATGATATGATATCTCCGAGCCTTGTTTTATGTTTGATTCAACCCAATGGTTTCTTCTCACTTTTGTTGTATCCCAACAAAGTTTTTGTGTAGGGTGCCAAGCTGTCTTCATCATATCCCAGTCATCAAAGCATTCTCAGTAGTAGGAGGTTAACTCAAAATCCATTGTCGAGGAAGATCCTTCAAACATTAATTCACTTTATCTCTTTGGAAACATATAAGGGTATGATGTGCCCTTTAATGATAGTTTATGCATCCTTTTCTATGAAGTAGATGACGACGTGACATTCTTCAGGAAATGTATCCATTCAGAAGACATCAGCTGCTGTTACTTCAGCCTCAAACGCATAGGGACTATGTAAGGCTTCAATGAGTGCCTCCCTATGATCTGCATACAAAATAAATGCATCCAGGATTGACAACATTGCAGGTATTGATGCCAGATGCTTTGAAATTTCATACTTCTACTCTAAAGTTTGGATCTTCCCAACTCAGTGATGCTCTTTAACATACATTTTAGGGCTTTGAGCTTCATATGTAGATGGTTCGGCCTCTATATCAGGAGTCGTGGTGTTGTAGTTGTTACACTATGTACACTTCTCTATAGGTAGGATAGCTTCAACCAATAGGCATCATAGTGAAAATTTCCAATAGAAGCACAACAAACACAACTATAGTGGTTGGTGATGTCCTTATAAAAGTTAAGAATCTCATCTTCCATGTCGACTTATACATTCTTGAGATAGAGGATACTCGATCCCAAGGACATGACCCTGTTATACATGGGAGTTCATTTATCAAAAGAGTAAAGAAAATCATAAAATTCACAATAGCACACTGTCTATAGAGTTCAGTGGAGAAAAGGTATGTTTTAACATCCTTGAGGCTACGAAACACCCCGTTGAAGAGAAATCCACTCTTCCTATCTATTTGATGGATGTTATATTAAATGAAACACTCTCACACACAATTATCTCCTTGACCCATACTCTGATTCATTTACCTATTTTTAACCTTTGGATGATTTGAGCTTTGATTCATGTTTTTGAGTGTTTTATGGGTTCTAAAAAGTGTAAAATCTATGCTTTAATTTATGATTGCGTTTATTATGAGGTACCCATGACCATTGATGATTCTTTAAAAATAATTTTAATATATTATCTATCCTTATAGAATAAACACAAGCAGATAGACAATTTCATGGACCTCAATCCCCCCTAAATCCCCTCCCACAATCCAAAATCCACTGGTGTTGGAATTAAAACAACATATAAATATTTTAAAATATACACATCTTGAGGGTATTGAACAATTACATATAATTATTTCCAATAAACTCTTTCAATAATAGGAATCAAAAGTAATTGATCTTTTGAGAGAGTGTAAAAAGGTGATAGGATGGACATTGGTTGATATTCCATGGATAATCCCATTTATTTGTATGCACCATATACTTTTGGATGATGAAGAAAAGCCCATAAATAAAGCTCAATGCCGGTTAAATCTCACGGTCCTTGAAGTGGTAAAATTTATGTGAGTAAATTACTTGATGTTGGGATAATTTATCCTATATCTGATAGTAAATGGGTTAGCCCAGTTCAAATTGTGCATAAAAACTGGAATAATAGTAGTATCTAATGAAAGGAATGAATTGGTTCCAACAGGTGTGCAAAACAGTTGGCAAGGATGTATTAACTATGGACGACTGAAGAAACCCATGAGAAAGGACCAATTTCCTTTACCTTTAATTGACCAAATGTTAGAAAGATTGGCTGGTAAGTCCCATTATTGTATGCTTAATGCATATTTGGGTTATTTTTAAATCCATATAGCCCTTGAGGATAAAGGAAAGACAACATTTACCTGTCCATTTGACACATTTACATACAGAAAGATGCATTTTAGTCTATGCAATGCTCCTGGCACTTTTCTGTGATGTATGTTGATTTTTTTTGATTACCTAGATAATTGAATGAATGTTTTTATGGATGATTTCACAGTTTATGAATCTTCCTTTAATGATTGTTTGTCTCACCTAGGTTCTATCATCTGTCATTTCATATAAAATGATCTTGTATTAAATTATGAGAAATGAAATTTTGTTGTTGAATGGGGGATAGTTCTTGGGCATGTTATTTGAAAATATGGAATTCAAGTGGATAAATAAAAAATTTAATTAATTTTAACCCTTTCATATCCAAAATTCGTTCATGGGGTGCGATATTTCTTGGGTCATGCTTGTTTTTACTGTCGATTCATTAAATACTTTAGTAAGATCGCACATTCCCAGTCTTGATTAGAGAAAAATGATTATGAATTTTTTTGATAAAAATTGTGTGGATGCTTTAAATTCACTAAAAAGCAGTCTCACATAACCTCTCTTCATCCAATCAACATGTTGGGATCTCCCCTTTGAGCTTATGTGTGATACCTCTAATATTGTAGTTGGGGCTATTTTTGATACCCCAAACATACCTTGTGTAACAGTAAAGGATTTTGTTTTACATGGATTAATTTTCATTTTATCCAAAATAATGCTTTCAGAATGAAAAAAACCTCTTTATTAAATAAAAAACTGTAACGTTACATTACAACAAATCCAAAAGAATCATACTAACCTAGAATTCCTACAAAGATACCTATCAAAATCCCTGAATGGGAACCAAATACAACAAAAATCCCTAGACAATAGTGGAAGTCCATCAGGTCTACCACTACGAAGAACATTATAACCATACCTATGGCGACATAACTGAGCAATAAGGGTATGATGAGAACCATCTTCTTTGTCTCGGTTTTTGAGGTTGGAACACCCTAATCATGTTTTTATAAAGACATAAAGTTATTTATATCGTTTCCACCTTTAGGTGACTATTGAATCTATAATGGCTATAAGACCTTATAGACGTAGGGTATTCTGGTTATTTTATTTTATGTATTTATGTATATTTGGGTTTCCATGTGCTTTAAGTATACATTAAAGTTATATCATTAAACATGTTTTTAATTAGCTCTTCTTTAGATTTATAAAGGATAATGTTTTAAATTTTAAAATGGATTTGAAATCATAAACCTTGTTTTTTAAGGAAAATACCAAGGAATGTACCCACTTGTTTCTTCTTGATTTTTGGTACAATGAAATATGTTTTGGAGCTTGAAATCATACTTTAGGAAAATTAAATTAATGACTATGGTTTTTTTTGTATTTTATCTATACATAATGAATTAGGTATTTTAGTACTTCGAATTTTTTAAAAAGATACATTTAAATGATTTCATCCTTGGATGAATAGAAAAACATGGTTTTAATTAAAATATACATTTTGGATTTTCAAGATATAATAATAGTATGGGATATCGTTTATGACGTATTAAACTTTGATTTTAGATGTTGATGATAGATGTTTTTAAAACTCAAATGGTTAGAAAAATAATGTAAATAATAGTTTTTATGGTTTTTAATTTCCATAAGAAGAGATTTATGTCCATTAGTTTTCAAACATCTTTATATTGTGTTGTTGTGTTTTATAGAAGTGAATTTTTTTACTTTAATTAATTAATTTTCTTGGCTATCCATCTAGCTAGGCTGAATGAGGTAGGTTGCGCTACTCCTTCAAGTAGGCAGTCAAGCCTAGGCCCTTTATCCCTATCATAGGCCAGCCCACGGTTAGGTGTGCGCACCTACATGCATGCATGGAGGAACTGAGAAGCACACCACTATGTGAGGTGGAACGGCGGTACGGGTGGGCACAAAAGATCACCCAAAAAAGACAAGTATGAGGTGGTACTTTGAGGGGGGAGGGATTTTTGAGTGAAGGATGGGAGCTATATGATTATAAATACATCTCAAAATCCTTCTAGTTTTTATGTGGGGTGAAATTTATTAATGAATATCGAATCCCATCCGTCTGATCATGACGTGCAGGATCTGGACCTTTTGATTGGTCTGCCATTTGAATTCCAATGCCGCGGAATTAATACAGTGTTTTCTCTGGAGCGGTGGAGTGTGGAATCAACTGATCTCCACCATTCAATACATTTTAAATCTCGTGTCATGCCACATTTTTCTGACCATTCTGAGATTTAATCTCATCCCTACATCATTTTTTTAAAAACCGTGGAATTTTTTAACCATCCGATCAAATCCCGTTTGATCTGGATAGTCTGTCTCTTTTCCGCTTTTCTTCTACGCATTCCTTTTTCATCCTCACGCAAACTAGTTTCTCGCCCACCATTTTCTTCCACCATCATCATCATCTTCTTTTTTCTCTTCTCCATTCACATTCCCCGCCCATATTTGGACCAGCCCATGACTTCTACCCATACTTCCTTCTTCAGTCTCCTGTATTAATCTTTTTTTATTTTATTTTCATTAGATTTTAGTTTTTTTAAAACATTATATGATTATATATATATATATATATTATAATCACAGTTTGATTTTAGATTTAATATATATAAGATGATGGATTTAGATTTTTATCGCATATTTTGAGTACTTGTTTATAATCTATGTATGCAATATTATATATAAAATAAATATGTACACCGCTTATATAAACCCTAGTTTACACTTATATTCTACCCATTTCCCCTCCTCAATGTGTGAACGAACACTACTAGACCTCCCTCTCTCTTGATGCTAGGTAAGGGATCATTTTTTCCTCACATTCAATTTACAAACCATATTTATCTCTTTTTATGTTTCACGGCTATTTGTATATGTATATAATTTTGTTCTAACCCATTTTGGAATTTCAAATAAAAATTATCATCAGTGTTGCACTGATGTTTTTAATGTATAAAACAACCATAAGGGTTATAATCACTTTATGTTTAAAACAATGTCTATATATGTATACTTATATATATGATTTCTTTATATAACAACCCATTTTGTGTTTATAATCTTTGAATGGTGATCATTTGTTTTTAAGTGATTTTTTTAAAACATGAAATACATGTACGAGTTTATTTCATCATGTTTTTAATATGCATAACCCTTATTTAAAATTTATGAATATATTGTTATATATTAATGTATATATATATATATGTTTGGTTTTGTTTTTATGAAATCCGAATTGGGTTTTCATAAAAACTATTCTTGTAGATTAATTTATATTTTCGAAGGGTACAACAATTACAAGAATTTATTAAACATTGTTTTGGGTTGTGAAAACCACAAGTATACACCTTATGTAAATAGGGTATATATAATTATCAAAACCCATATATATACATATATATATTTTGATTCTTGATTATCATGTTTTAAATAAATGCTAGCTATGTTGTAAAATCGTTTCCATGCTTAAGAATGAAGATACATGCAAAAATGCATAAGGTCATGTGATTATTTTTTCTTCTTACATGAAACCTCCACATAAGATAATGATTTTACATCAATGAATTGTTTTACAATTTGTCACAAGAAATTATTTTAATTATTTAAGTTTATATTTTTAAACTTTTAACGTTGCATGGTTTAAAACAAGTATCTAAAAGTCAACATCATGGTATGAAAAGATTGACATTCATATGGCCCTGATGCAAGAGTTGTTATTTTTTGTTGCAAATTATTATTTTATATGTACTAGTTCTTAATACACGGTTAAGAGTATGTCGTTTTGGTCCATGCATGTCACTGTTAAATCTGAAATTGAAAAATCTAGTCCATTTTGTCCTTTATGGAATAATTCATTTCAGTTTTGAGTACGTATGCAAAAAAGGATTTTGGTATAAGAATGTAAGTATTCAATTTAGTATGGGTCACTATGCATAAAAGACCATACTAAGACATATAAGGAATGTATTCTACTTAAATGATTAGATGGGTGCACCCAAATAGTGCTCCAATGCATTGGGTAAAGTAGAGTTTCATGGGCTGCTATGTGCAACGATCTTGGCAGTTAGCCTTAGCTTGTGCTGCTATGGGAAACAGGATTGGCGGTTAGCCATCACTCATACTACTATGGGAAATGATATTGGCAGTTATCCTTAAATATTACTAAGTCATGTTTTAGGTATGTTCTTAGCACAAGGCCTTGAAAAAGTTTGGCATTATACATTCCCTTATTATGTATTTTTATATGGCCATCCTTGTAATTATTTGACTAATGGAATGCCCCTTGGTTATGAATATTATTTGACAATGGTAATGAATGCATATATCATGATTACGTATGAAACTGGCATGTTATACAAAGAAGAGGTATCTAAAGTTAAGGTTACATGAATTTATTTTATGTTCTAATGAATAAGGATATGATTTCTTATGTTTATAACTATGCATGTCACATTTATAGTTGAATTGATCAATTTATTAATTCTGCCCATTTCTGGAATTTCGTGTACATTTAGGCACACACTAATTTATTTTTTACTTATTTTATTTAAATAAACGCATATGATTATTATGTAAGATATTTGTATGAAAATATTACTAAGTAACCTTTGAAAACTGATAATGACTTGCCTCAAGAATTTTTTTTATTATTCCAAAGGTTGTTGTTTTAAAAAATAATTTCTTCAATTTTTTAAAACCCATTCCTAGTCATTCTTATGATCACCAAACATTTTCAATTTATTTTACATGTATTATTTGATCATTCCATGCGTTGGGTACACTTATGTGATGGGATCAATATGAATCTTAACTTTGTCATGTTTTGGGAATAAGTGTATCAGTCACATCTAGTTTTCTAGAACCTAAACTGAATCTATCTTCTGTATTGGAACTACATGATTAATTATTTTATGCATGTGTCTATGAAAAAAGATTATACACCATGATTCAAGAACCGACTAGGGGCTTCTGGGGTCAGGGTCCTTATAGTTGGTACCAGAGGATCAGTTTAGACAACTCTTGAAAATTAGAACAATAATAAAAATTTGATTATGTCTTACTAAGTAAAATTTCATCTTCAAATTTCATATGGAAAACAAAACATGTATTTTGTCTCTTCCATCTTATATACTAGAGACTATATTTTCCATGTCCTATTTATAAGGTTATGAGATGTTTGAAAACATTTTTATTTCTTGTAAACAAGTGTACTGTGTATCGAACTCTCCTCATGTACTTCAACTCCAACGAGGATCAAGATTTGACTATTTCCTTATGATGCATGCTCAACTTCAATTCTATGCACGTAAGGGAATGTAAATTGTGGTTTTTTTAATTGCTTCAATCTAGCTGAGAATTTTTCATCCCTAGAGGACTTCCAAAAGGCCGCATGAGAGGGTGACCTCTGAGCGACATATGTTTTCCAATGCTTAACCTAATGTCTCAATGTTCAAGTTAGGGGTTTAAAAATTCATGCGGAAGAGCCTTCCAGTTTTTTTTATAGTCATCATTTTCATTCTTATGTCACCAAACATCAAACATGTCATGCTTTTCTCTCACGGAACATTAGATTTCCACATGCGGTTGATCCAAGTTGATCATGCTTCATCAGGACCAAGGAGATTGAAGATATTAGAACCACTTTAGGGGTCCATTTGACTTAGAATTGGGGAAATATCCAAGCCCCGTGGTACTTGTGAAGTGACATCAGGATGGATGTTTGGAAGTACATACCGGTGAGTTTTGAGAGGGAGCTAATGGTTATGTAAAACCTTGAGTTTTATAAAACTTGTTTAAAAGGAAAATGTTATATTTTAAGTTTTGACACATTATTGTGAATTTTCAAAGTAACATCGATGTTTTAATATAGTTATGATTTACTGAATACACATTTTTTCTTAAAATTTTCAGATGGATGAAGAAAGGTCACTGACAAACCATTTGCCTCTACCAAATCTGATACTAGAAAAAATAATGCTAAAGACATGTTCAGACGAATTTTAACCTCTCTAAAATCAATTATTATCATGAAAATAACTTTATTATTTATCCAATACTTCCAATATGCTTTGACTCTTCCAGGGATCTGGTTCTATTTATTTCCTCCTAATCCATGAAAAACATTCATTCTATGCATGACAAGGAAGTTATTTTGAGGGACTCTGAAAATATTTTACCATGTTTTAAAAATATCCAACAATGGGAAAATTTCGGGGAGCCATCGAAGTAGGTGACCTTCATGGAGCTTGCCTTTTTCAACTCCGAAACTTCAGTGGCTATAGAAGGCTTTAGTATTTCAAAAATTTGGAAAACAAGGTGGTTCAGATGGTCTATATGAATAAAATTTTTTCTAATGTCCCCAATATTTTAATCTCAATTTACATTAATATAATATCTGATAGATTCATATATGAGAATAACTGTTACTGTATGAAATGTTTCTAGAAAAAATAAACTGAATAATATAAATCTGACATGGATTACATGACAATGGAAACCCACAAACATGTTTGGTACAGGTAAAGGGATGTTGGGGATTATGTCTAAAGGGTTGGGGTTTAGTAGAATTGTGAGGGCACAATTCTTAGAAGGAGGGGATAATGTGATACCCCGACCATACTTTTTGTAATAGTAATAGTATTGGTTTTACTTGGTTTAATTTTCATTTTATTCAAAACAATGTTTTCAGAATAAACAGAAAATCGTTTTATTCAATAAAATACTGGGAAATTAGATTACAATAAAGAAAAAAGAATCCTACTAACCTAGAATTCCTACTAAGAGACCTATCAAAATCACTAGGATACCTCTAAATACAACAAAATCCCTAAAAAATAGTGGATGTCCTTCGGGTCTCCCACTATGAAGAACATTATATCAATAGCTATGGTGACTGAACTCATCATTAAGGGTATGGTGAGCACCATCATCTTTGTTTTAGTTTTTGATTTTGGAACTCCCTAATTATATTTTTATAAGGCCTTAAAGTTAAATCAATTATTTCCTCCTTTAGGTGAATATTGATTCTATAATGGATATGAGACCATGAAGCTGTTGGTTATTCTGATTATTTTATTTTATATATTTAATTATATTGAGATTTAAAAGTGTTTTATGTATTCATTAAAGTTATATCTTTGAAAATTTTGTAATTAAATCTTATTTATATTTTTTAAAGGATAATGTTTTATTATATAAAATGGACTTGAAATCATAACCCCTGTGTTTTATAGAAAATACCCAGGGAAGTACACACTTATTACTTCATGGTTTTTGGTATAATGAAAAATGTTTTTGATCTTGAATTCATACATTGGGAAAATGAAATTGATGACTATGGTCGTTTTTAGTATTTTATCTATACTTATTGAATTATGTATTTAAGTATTTCAAATGTTTTAAAAATTTACCCTTAAATGTTTTCACCCATGTATGAATAAAAAAACATGGTTTTAATTACAAGATACTATTTGGAATTTAAATATATAATACTAGTGTGGGATTTCTTTTATGACATATTAAACATTGATTTTATATTTTGATGTTTGATGTTTTTAAAACTCAAATGTTTAGACAACTAATGTAAATAATAGTTTGGAAGGTTTTGAATAACCATAAGAAGAAATTTGTGTCCATTGGATATTAAACATCTTTATATTGAGTCATTATATTTTAATGATGTGAATTATTACATTAATTGAAAAATTACATTAGGGTCATCCCTCTAGCCGGGACGATGGATCCAACTCGCGCTACTCCTTCGAGTATATGGCCGAGCCTAGCCCCTTAAGCCACAACATATGCTACCTATGAGAGTGTGTTCATACCTACAGAAATTCATGGAGGAACCGAGAAGCCCGCCACTATGTGGGGTGGCACAACGGTGGGGGTGGGTGCAGAAGTGCACCCGCAAAAGACCGGTATGGGGCGATACTGGGAGGGGGAGGGGGGTTTCTAAGTGAAATCCATGAGCTCTAGTATTTTAAATCTGTCTCATAATCCTTCTAATTTTTATGTGGGGAAAAAATTTATCTGACATTGAATCACAGCTGACTGATCATGTGATGCGGGATCTAGACTGTTCAATTGATCTAACCATCAAACTCCACCACCGTAGAATAAATACCATATTTTCTCTGGATCATCCGATCACGAACATAACTTATCTCCACCATTCAATCCATTTTGAATTATGCTTCAGGCCTCAACCTTCCAATCAAACCAATATATAATCTCATACCTCTATCATTTTTAATAAACCATGGAATGTTCCAAACCATCCAATTAGATCCAATTTGATTTAGATCATCCATCTCTTTTTCACTTTTCTTCCTCATGGTCATTCTTCTTCCTTGCACCAACTAGTGGCTCGCCCAAAGTTTTCTTCCTTCTTCTTCATCTTTTTTTCTCTACTCCCTTGATATTCTCCACCCATCTTTAGACCGGCCCACGACTTCTACCCATAAGCCCCTCTTCAGTCTCCATTCATCTTTTTTTATTTTCATTGGCTTTCAGTTTTAGTTACACAAACATTATATGTTTATATATATATATATATATTATAATCACCATTTGATTTTGGATTTATTCTATGTAATATGATGGATTTAGTTTTTTTATGTCAAATTTAGAGTCTTTGTTTTTAATATTTGTATGAAACATTATATATTAAATACATATGTACACCACATATATAAACTCGAGTTTAGACATGTATTCTACTCAGTTTTCCATCCTCAATGTGCAAACAACCACTTCCGGACCTACCTCTCTCTTGAATCCATGTAAGGGATTGTGTTTTCTTCACTTTCAATTTACAAACCACTTTTATCTATTTTTATGTTTCATGGTTATATGTATATTTATATAGTTTCTTCTTAACCAATTTTGGAATTTTAAAAAAAAAATTCATTAGTGTTGCATGAATGTTTTTAAGGTATAAAAGATTCGTAAGGCTGAGAATCAATTTATGTTTAAAATTGTGGGTATATATGTATACTTATATATATGATTCTTTATATAAAAAACCATCTTGGGGTTATGATATTTGAATGGTGATCATTTCTTTTTTAAGTGATGTTTCTTAAAACCTGAAATACATGTAGGTGTTTAGTTCAACATTTTTTTAATATGAAAACCCCATATTTAAAATTTATGTATATATGGTTATGTATAAAAACATATATATAAGTTTGATTTTGTTTGTAACAAATCCAAATTGGGTTTTCATAAAACCTATTCTTATTGATTAAATTATATTTTTTAAGGGTGAGACAATTACAATAATTTATTAATCCTTATTTTGGGTTGTGAAAACCCCATGTTTACACCTTATATAAATTGGGTTTATATAATTATCAAAACCCATATATATACGTATTTGTATTTTGTTTCTGGATTCTCATGTTTTAAAGAAATTCTATCTATGTTATAAAATCATTTTCATGCTTAAACACAAAGATACATGCATTCAAGCATAATCTCTTTTGATTATTTCGTCTCCTTATATGAATAATCCACTTAAATATAATGATTTTACATCAATACATTGTTTTCCAATTTGTCACAAGAAATTCCTTTAATTATTTATGTTTATAATTTAAAATTTTAACATTTCATGGTTTAAAAAAAGTATCTCAAAGTAAAAAAACATGGCATGAAAAGGTCTTGATGCAAGAGTTTTTATTTTATGTTACAACCCATTATTTTATGTGTACTAGTTCTTACTACACACACAAGAGTATTTCATTTTAGTCCATGCACATCACAGCTAAATGTGAAACTAAAAAATCTAGTCCTTTTTACATTTATGGCATAATTCATTTTAGCTATGAGTATGTATGAAAAAAATGGATTGTGGAATAAGAATGCAAGTATTCAATGTAGTATTGGAAACTATGAAAACAAGACCATACTAAGACATTTTAGGAATGTATTGAAAATTAATGATAAGACGATATCTCCCAAATAGCGCTCCAATGTATTTGGTAAAGTTGAGTCTCATGAGACACTATGTGAAACGGTATTAGAAGTTAGCCTTGGATTGTGATGCTATAGGAAATGAGATTGGCGGTTATCCTTGGACCGTACTATGATGGGAAACAAGATTGGAAGTTAGCCTTGAGTCATACTAAGTCATGTTTTATGTATATTCTTAATGCAAGGCCTTGACAAAGTCAGACATTATACATTCCCTCATTATGTATTGGTATATGACCATCCTTGTAATTATTTGACTTATGGAATACCCCTTGGTTTATAATCTTGTATGACAATGGTAATGAATTAATATAGCATGATTAAGTATGAAAATAGAAATTTATATAATGAATGGGTTACTAAAGTTATGGTTATATAAATTTCTTTTAAGTGATAATGAATAATGACATGATTGCTTATGTTTATAACTCTACATGTCACATTTACAATTAGATTGATCAAATAATGAATTATCCACATTTTATGCATTTCATGTACATTTATGCACACTCTGATTTATGTTATACATGTAGTTTTTAAATAAACACATATGATTCTTACATAAGAGTTTTTATGAAAATATTATTAAGTAAACTTTGAAAACTGATAATGAAGTTCCTCAAAAAATGTTTTATGATTATTTCAAAGGTTTTTGTTTTAAAAAATGAATTTTATAAAATTGTTTTAAAACCCATTACTGAGCATTATTATACTCACCCTACAATTTCAAATTATTTTACAGGGTTTAGTTTTTTATCCCAAGCATTGAGTACTCTTATGTGATTTCATCAATATGAAGATTAACATTGTCATGTTTTTGGAAGAAGTGTATCAGTAGCATCTGGTTTTCCTAATCCTAAACTGAATCAATCCTTTTTTTTGGAACAAGATGTGTAATTTTTGTATGCATGTGTCAAGGAAAACAATATTTCACATCATTTTCCAAACACTGACTTCGGGCTTATGGGGTTAGGGTCATTACATATTTATCAAAAAGGGTATAGAAGGATCCTCTTGTCATAACATCTACCTCATATACCCTTGACCCTGCCAAGGAAAACTACAAAAACATTAAAAAAGAACATATTTCTTTTGTATTTCCTTGAAAAAATTCAATTCATATATTATGGTGTAAAAAATCATTGTCTTTTCAGATCATGTAGGTTTTTGTTTCATCCTAAAGAAATATCATGCTAATCCCAACCTCATTCAGTGTATTATCTTCCTCCAAGAGTTTGACCTTGTGATTAGAAATAATATAGGAGTGTAAAATGTTGTAACTGACCACATTAGTAGGATTTCCCTACCACTAGACCATCATGTTGACTCATCCCTCCCCACTGGAGGATTCTTACCTCATGAGATCCTCGGTGATGTTGTGGAACTTACCCATTGGTATGAAAACATTGTGAATTTTCTAGAGATATATAAGGTCCCTAATTATTTTATTACATCATATTCCTAGAGGCTTAAGATTGATTCTCAATGGTACATTTGGGATGACACATTTTTGTGGAGACTTTTTAGTGATGATGTTGTTCGTCAGTGTGTCCCTAACCCTATGTTCACCTCTGTTTTGACCTTGTTCCACACTTTGGATTGTGGGGGATACTTTGGATCTCAACATATAGCCAGAAAGTCCATAACTCAATTATTTATTGTCCAACATTTTATAGGTATTCCAAATGATTTTTAAAGTCATTAATCATTGTTAATTTATAGGTTATATATCCAAGAGGAATGAAATGTACCCACAACCCACGTTATTCTGTGAAATATTTGATGCATGGGGAAATGAGTTAGTGGGACCTTATCTAATTTAATTTGTCTTTGTGTATATCTTATTGGTTGTGTAATATGTCTCTAAATGTGGGGAAGTAGTGTCCACCAGGACCGATGACTATGGAGTTGTTGTTGATTTTGTGAGGTCCCAAATTTTTAGTCGGTTTGCCTTTCCAAGATTCATCATTACTGACCATGGTTCACATTTTTTCAATTGAAACATGAAAAGATTTCTTCATATGTATGGGTTTGTTCATAATGTATCCACTGCATATCACCCCTAAACTAATAGACAAGAAAGAAATATCAAACCTAGATGTTAAGTGAATTTTGGAAGAAATGGAACAACCCAATAGGAAAGATAGGAGTTTGCACTTGGATGATGCACATTGGGTATACCGTACATCTTTTAAAACCCTAATAAGAATTTAACCATATTGGATTGTGTTTAGAAAGGCTTGTCACCTCCTAGTAGAGGTATATCACTATACATATTCGGTTGTTAAACAATTCAATATTAATCTATCAGATGCAGGTGAGCATAAAAAGTTTTAGATTCAAGAGTTAGAATAAATTGTATGTGATGAATATGGGAACTCTTGAATCTAAAAGTAAAAGAAAAAGGCAATCAATGATTGGATGATTCATCCGTGGATGTTTCATATCATTGAGAAGGTTCTCATTTATGATTATAGGCTAACGAACCACCCAGGAAAGGTTCATTCCCGATGTGTTGGTCCTTATATTGTTACTCATGTTTAACCTTTTGGTGCTATATATTTTTTTCATGAGAAGAGTGTATATAAGTTTACTATTAATGAGAAGAGTCTTAAACATTTATGTGAGTATTTTATGAAGCATCATGTAGAGAAAATCAAACTGATAGCTGCCACATAAGAAACCACTTAGTTGGTTGTCCCTTCTCCCTACCATTATTTACTAGTCTATTTATCTAAAATACTTTCATTGGGGACAATGCAATTTTTAGGTGTGGGGGTGGGTGACATGTCATAGTAAGGATAAAAAAACAAAAAAATTTGTTTTCTTTTTTGATTTATTTGTCTTTATTTTGTATTTTTATATAAAAATTGATCTTAAAAGAATATCCAAAATCTTTTTTCATTCTGGAGTCAGTTGGGCAGAAAAATTCATTATTTTTGGATAAATGTTTTCCAAATGAATGTTGATATGGGATACATTTAAATAATTTGTATTTTCAAATAATTCTTATGTCTTTAATGGATTTTTAAATCTCATACCTCATTAGAAATGACTAGTATTTCAATCCCCTACTCGAGAGACATTTTAAGCCCTTTATTGCATAGTCTTCCTTTAAATCACTATCTTGAGAGTATAGGTTAATTTAGATGAACTATAAATTTCTTGGATTCTATATGAAGCCATAATATTCAAGTATGATACATTCATGATTGAGGGAATCGTTTATTGAAAATCCAGTTGTACAATTAACCTCTATTTTCAGCCACCTTGACATTTTATCCTTCTTAAGAATTAGAGACCATGAAATTCCTATTTGGTAGCCACAATAAAATCAAATGTATCCCTACCTACCCATATATTTTGTATGTCCTAGTTTTATTTTTACCAAATGGGTGAGAGGTGTTTCCATGGGAATTCTAGGGAGATAATCATTTTTATGGGTTAAGAAGGTGTCCATGTGATTTTACCATATCTGTACCCACCCATCTATTTTGATCCATATCTTCGTGGGATACAACATTCATGAATAAACCCAAGCACAATTCTTCCATTAAGAAGCCCATCTGAAATGATCTGTCTAATAAAATGAATCTTAATAGGGTCTAATCTTTTCCTTAGTATTTTAGCCATATATATTATTATATTCACTTTATGGCTTCAAAATATAACATGAAGATAGAAAATATGTATTTAAAAAACCATTTATTTTTTTCCAATGTTATTTATGAATTTTTGACTGTCCAAAACCATGGACCTAGTGGATTCTCGAAATCAGTGTTCCCAAGAACACCTCCCACTTTTCCTATAAATTGGTACCTTGGGCACCATATTTGGATTTTCGACAAGGAGGTAAGGTGATTCCATTTTGGAGTCCAATAGGGGTATTCTCATCATAACTAGATTTTCTAGAGGTTTTTGGAAGTTCTAATTCAACATCTTCTATTTCCTCCCCTCCAATGGATTTCGAAACCCCTTGTGTTTACCCAGGAAGGAATTTGATGTAATACCGAGCTTCCGTTTGTATTATTTTGAATGATATTTTTAATATAAGGTTGTATGTTGTTCTTATTTATCCTCTAATATTATTTAATTGATCTATTTACTAGTATGTTATACTAAAATATAAATGATCATATTTATAGGTACTATTTCATGTGATGTATCACACACCATTCATTCCTTTTTCTTCCCACATTCAATTGTAGCGTTTTTGTTGTTCATTTTGTTCAATTGAACTCTCATAAAAACATTCAAGGACATGTATATTTATGTCATGGTATCAAAATGAAATAACATACAAACTTAGACCACAAATCGAGTTGTTCGTGTGTTTCCTTGGTTAGTTTTGGTAATGATGTCAAACACAAACCACTGCATCATCGATGGTGTCTGGTGAATTATTGTGTGTTTTCGATTGAACCCTTAGTGGTATCCAAGATCAAAATCAGTAAAATTATGGTACTAGGTGTTACAAACCATGGATTAAAATACCTATATGTTATCTCTTGACATGGTGAAAGATGAGCATCATGAAACTTCCCTGGGTTGATAATGTTTAATTAATCTTGTTCATTTATACTTTGTTTTATCTCTTTCATTTTCCATTGACAAATATAATAATCAAACCCCATGTTTTCAAATATATAATTACCCTTATATTTTCATAATAAAAAACCTATTTTTAAATTAATGATCTTAGGATCTATTGAGAGACAACCTCGGGTTTCTTCTATACTGAAAAAAATAAATTAAAAATAAACTAATTTGATGCGCTCTACAAGACGATCAATTACATATTGGTGTACTAAAATACTCATAATGATCATTCCAAACATCATGACATTTTTGTGAGTTCACTAAAATATCATTGGCTATACATAAATCTATCTAAGTGTTATATATGGATTTTCCTATCATATTTCAGGGTTAAAATCAACTCTGGGGAAGGTGCGTCTGTGGACCCATAAAAAGGTCATATGGTGGTATCTTACGAGCTTCCCAAGATTGTTTTTAATATTAAAATAATTAATGGTTTATCAGGTTATTAAAAAATTTTTGTCAATGAATTTTCCCATTTGGTAGGTACACTTTTTGACTTGACAAATAATAGAATTAAGTTTTAATGGTTTGGGGCATGTGAGGTTGCCTTCCAGAAGTTAAAGAGGTGGTTGAAAATAAAACCAATTTTGATCCTACCAGAGCAGGGAAAGCATTATAACGTTTTTTATACATCTTGTGTCTCTATTGGGTTGGTTTTGATGCAGGATTATTGTGTTGTGGTGTATGGGTAATGGAAGATGAGGCCTTGGGAATGAAATTACCCTATGAATGATCTTGATTTGGCTGTAGTGGTTTACTCATTAAAGTGTTGGTGAAATTACTTGTTATGAGAATTTTTTATTTTGTATACCAATTATAAAAGGCATAAGTACATATTATCCTAGAATTATTTGAATATTTGGTAGTGAATATATGTTGAGTACATGGATTCCTTTGATTTTTAGCTGGTCTACATGCTATGAAAGGGAATCAGTGTTGTGGAAGGTTTGAGTAAGAAGACTCAAACCCTAGAGGTTTATGAATCGTGTTCAAAGTTGATGATGATGGCGTTGAGTTTTGAGATACATCTTGAGGTACTAGACAGGAAGAGAAGATGAGCCACACATCCATTGATATTTATTACATGCTTCTAAGCCAGATCAAAGAGAGGTTGTATGAGGATCCATAGTGCTTGTCTTTGAGGGAAAGTCTTGAAGATGGAAAGTCTAATTCCGATTGTCCTTTTGATGATAATGAGATCATGTATGTTTTTTGTCTTGTTTTCATGCCTACATATATGCAGGAATATTTGACACATGAGTTTCATTCTTTGGAATGGGTGGTACAACCTTGTTTAACCAAAAATATTTTATAATATTCGTCGACATTATTATTGGCCAGGGATGAGGAAAGAGGTTCCTGGTTTTGTGACACGATGCTACACCTGTTAGAATCTAAAGGCGGAGCATCAATGTCTGAGTGGTTTGTTATATCCATTTCCAATTTTACAATGGAAGTGGGAAGATGTTATGATGGATTTTTTGATGGGTATTTTGATTATTCCTTTGATGAATGATGTTATTTCGGCAGTTTTGGATTAGTTTTCCAAGGTGTAACATTTCTTGCTAATACCAAAGTCTTTAACCATTGACCAGTTGTGTCAGTTGTATATTCTAGAGAAAGTGTAGTTTCGCAGGGTGACATGGAATAATATTTAAGGTAATGGTCCTCACTTTACATCATTCTTCTAGTAGTGTATATAGAAGGTTCTTGCTACCTAGGTGTTTTTGAGGATTTCCTTTCACCCATTGATGGACATGAAGTTAGAGCATACTACTCATGTGTTAGAGGACATGTTGAGGGCATGTATCCACGACTTTAATTAATGTTTGGAGATACATTTGTAACTTTTCTAGTTATACTATAACAATAGATATTATAAAACAATTCATATTGAACCATTTGATGTCCTCTATGGTAGGATATGTAGATCACTATTGTGTTGGATAAAGGGTGGGGAATCAGAATTTTGGTGACCGAATCTCAAGAAGGAGATGTCATAGTAGGTTTTTTTGATTAGAAAACATATGGATATAGTTCATAGAATAATGAAGTCATATAATGATAAACGTAATTTACCCCTTGAGATTTTAGTTTTTAATTTTTGTGTTCCTTTTGTTTTGACCAAGGTTGGGTCACCATCATATTTGAATGTAAGGGATGTTAGAACCTCGGTACATGGGGTCATCTGATATGGTAGAGAGGATCAGACCAGTGGTATACTGAGAGGCTCTTCCATAGAGGTTTAAGGGAATGCATGATGTTTTTCATGTGTCACATATTTGACAGTATCTTCCCTACCTATACCTTATAATAGATGTTAACTATGTTGAGCTTGAGCCCAAAGCATCCTTTAAATAGAATCTCGTTTTTATTGTGGATTTTGTTTGAGAATGTCTTATGTGTAAAGATAGTGTCATTGGTTTGAGTGTTATGGTTTCATGGTAGCTTTAATGAAGAGATACGAGAGAGGGAGATAGATATTTTAACCTAGTGATACAATTATTTACCATTGAGACCCAAAGATTCTTGGATGTTTGGCTCGAGGAAGAGCTGTTATAATGTGGCAATGCTTTAAGATCCCAAACTTCTAATGAAGTATTTTTTTCTTTGATTTTTTTTTAAATCCCTTTAATTTTTTAATGAAAATTTACCTAAGTTTATAAGGTTTCTCATGGGTCTCAGTAATTCAAGAACCGAAAAAGGAAAAATGGGGCCAACCTGTACATCTCTCATGGTCTGTGAATGGTTACTAGCAATAGTGCACATTAGTCAAGATTTCATGGGGAGGTAGTGAATAGTAGGAAAATCCATGAAAAGTGGGAGGTGGAACCGAGTGAGCTTGGATAGATCCATCCCATAAGGTTACCTCATGGATTTTCAAACCATATATCCTCCCTAAGAGTTTCCACGGAATTCCCCCCTCTTGGACAGAGTATGGAACATGATTGTTGCATGGTTTTTTCAACTGTGTGACCAAAATGTGAACCTCATTAATTATTGATAATTTTACCATTTTCACATATAGATTTATGTTTCCTCACTCAAAAATAATCCCCTATCATCCTACAGTTACAAAGAGTGATGAATCATTCATACCAACCTTTCTAAGTATCAATTTCCCTCATTTCTAAGGTATTTAAAGAATCATTTTGTGTGGATCGAAGCTCCATGTGACTCTAACTATCCCATTTGCTCGATTTTTTTAAGTATTATTGATACATTCCTCTTATTATGAATCACCAAAACCCTATTTTTATAGTGAATTCTATGTCATGTATTTGAATGGATTTTTTGATTAAATAAAAGTCCAAGGATGAGTGAGAGTTCTTGTATGGAATCTTGGTAGGTGTTCTACAAGATATATCCCATATTCTTATGGTAAAATTTATGTTTATGTGGTTGGGGGATTTTGTAAATTTTCTTTCCATTTTATTTTATATGATATAAATGATAAATTTGTTCTTCAAATGGTGAATTAAACCCTTTATGATCCATGTGGGATGTATTGTGGATGATTATATTTGGAAAGTGGCCACCCATGTGGGGTTCCACATTACTAAAAATGGTAATCAGGTTATTTAATTTGATATTGAAATGCATATGATATAGAAACTATAATAGTGCTTTATAGAATGTTAACATGTGCTTTTTGTATGGAAAACAATGGGAATTGTGTTAGATGTGATCATGGATTGTGAAATGAAAGAGAATTTAATTGTGTTTGGTTGATAACATGGAATAAGAGAAATTTGTTATAATGAAATTGTGATAAATGAGTTATTTTTTTAAATGGATTTTTTTTTAAATTCGTTAAAACATGTTAATGGTATGTATGTTAAATGTGTTAAGCCATGTGGACTACAATTGTGTTAATAGATTAAGTCATTGAAATTGTATATGTATTGAATGAAATTTGGTTAGGAAATGGTAGATTTATTCCATGAGTTGTGGTATAAATAGTATATATGTTAAGTGGTTAAAGAATAATTCCCACACTTCTATATTGTATGAGTGGGATTTGGAATGAGGCTCCTCCCATAGGTTGGGCCAAACTGGTGCTCTAGGACCACCACATTGTTGCATGGGTTCAGGGGATCATACTGAGGCCCTCTTCCCCTAACGAATGAAACTAGTATGATTTCCCAAAATGAGGCTTCAAATTAATTTAATGAACCTAAAATGAGGCTCTAAGGTAAGCTAATTTGCCCAGATTAAGGATCTAGGGTAATTTGATTTTTATTGTTATATGAATTATTATGCCTATGATGCAGGGAACATGGATTCCCTTATCTATATATTATATAACCAGCATAGTATTAGATTTATTTGTTAAAAATGACTAACCCATGGAACGAATGATTAAAGTGGCTATAGTGGACCTTGTTAACTAATATAACTGGTTTATCTTATATTTTTCTTTTTATTCATTTTGTATCTTCATACAATACATATTTTACTAGATATTTTATAGAAATCAATGGCTGTGGCCTACTAAGTTGTACTCACACCTTCCTTGTGCCACTATTGGGTACCCAAGAGGATTTTATGGTTTTAGGTTAGGAAAATGTTTGGGGGCCTATACTAGATAGTTTATATAGACTTGGGATGTTGCATGGATGACGGATTTGGACTGGGAGTCAGGACACATTTTTGGGAATTCTTCAACCTGTATTCATTTTGGGGGTTTCCTTACCCTTTACACTATATGACATGCCATAGAATATTTACTATTTCATTGGGGGATTATTCCCAATTTAGAGTAATTGATTTTTATTGAATTTTACTTGTTTAATTATTTCTTTGTTTCATATTTTTTCAGTTGTGTGTTACTCTAATAAAGAGGTTATAGTTTCCCCAAAGGTCCTATTATACTATCTATTCTAGTTGGAGACCTCTTTTATATATAGAAGTGAAACTGAGGTCATGTGATGAATCAGTTTGGGGAAACATATTTGCTACCACCATATTAGGGACATTACAGTTCCAATAGTGAAAATTATACACCAACTGATTTAAAATTCAAATATGTTATCTATAAAATTACAGGTTCTAAGTGCAATTTAGTTCCAATATTTACTAAAAACACCCTTATGATGTAATATTAAACATCAATGGAAGGGTAAACCATTCCAAGAGGACCACTACCCCCTAGGAAAAAAGTGGCTCAGTATGTAGCAAAACAACATAAAAATTCTAGACATATTACCCATCAAAATACAAAATCCAGTTTCAAATATTCTTGCTAGAGTTTTAAAAGGTATGGAAATAAATATAATTTTTTGGTTTAAAATGTCATTTATAATAAATAGGGAAAATACATTGTGAAATTTTACTAGTAAAATTATGGATAATTATTAAAGGAAACAAGCTGTGACTAGAACATCAAAAAATATTTCCACTAATAATAAATTTGAATATTTGAAAGAGATCTATAGATTGTAGGGAAACGTTGGTCATAGGGTGGAAGAGTACATAGTCAAATTAACTGGAAAAATTCTTTTTAAATAGAAATATATTAAAGATAAAAAAGGTAAAGAAATAAATTGGGACTGTCTAGAATCCATGAAATGAATAGGTTTAGAAAGATGGGAAAGAAATAATAGAATGCAATATAATTTTTCCATAATAATTATAAAAGGAAAATAACATATAGAAAGAAGAGATGAGTTCTATAAATATCAGAAAATTTTGTTTACACATAAGGAAGTTTTCATTTTTGAGAATATTTATTAAAAAATTGATATGAAAAAATCAAGTAAACCTCTGTAAAATGTGTTGATAAAATTGGGATGGCATAAAAGATTACATGAAAAACCTACCATCTCAAGAAGAGAGTGTGGAAAGGATTGTCCAAGTAAAATATAATAAAGTATACATGAATTTGTACATAGAGAAAATATATTTACATGAAAAAATGTTTCAAGATAATAAATGTGTAATGAACCGTTTTAATATAATGGACATGAAAATTACAAATTTTGTAAGGAAATAGAATCCTTGGTTGAGATAAAACTCTCAGCCTTGATGTTACTACGGGTCAACCAAGAGGCCCCACTTTATTCACTATATTTTTTTATATGGGAAAATATTATGGGACGTAAAAGATTAAACTGTGTGTTGTACACACTAAAAAACAAATGAGGTGTTCTTTAAGGTGTTTTCCACTTACCATGGAAAGGAGGTATATTGAGTGCATCTCTTAAGGTGAAAAGAAATGAGATGTATTTGTTAAAACATAAAAAACAACATAAATTTTGAAAATATAGAATTTCTATATATCCCCATGAAATCTATATAATGAATGAATTAATCACAAATAGTATTATAGACTTATTACATTGGTATAAGATGTAATGAATTTCATCTCGAAGAATGAAATAGTTTAGTCAACTTGGTAAAATAGATACATACACGATTCTCATATTACATTTGATGAAAATAATTACTACATAAATATTTTTACTGAAAAATAATGTTATTCTCGCTAGAATATCATTACTTAAAAATCATAGTACGCTTAATGGATTCTTCGAAAAGAATAACAAAACAAGGGTTACATCAAATGATCAAAAAGGGTTAGGTATATCAGAAGATGTCATAAATAAATAATAATAATACAAATTCAAAAGTAAATAATTTATAACACATTCCATTTATATAATATTAATATCATAATTTTATAAGGCATATGTTATAAGTAATGATAAATAACTGAAAACACATTCTATTTAATCAATAAACTGATAGTAAAATGCATCCAGATATAATATCATTCAAAAATTATCATGGATTATAATAATACAAATTTATTATAAATTAAATAAACTCTTAATAATATATATTCATGATCTTAGGAATCACGAAAATCTTTAATTTCAAGACATTACTCAGGATAGTTTTAAACTACTTAAAAAAATGAAACTAATTTGGAAAACTAATTTGATTCATCAGAACTTTTGATTCATGAAGGGATATCTATACTAGGTCACACACATAAATTCATTTCCAAATCATTCATCATATATAAAATAATTAATTTAATTTAGGAATAATATTCCTTATTATGAGGTATCTATATTGAATAAAGGATACATATTCCTCAAAATTTCACCAGTTAATCAAATAACATTAAAAATAAATATATTATATAAAAATGATATACAGTTTAGGAAAACAAGATCCATCATATAATAATATGTATATTTAATAGAAATTTAATGTCCAAAAAAATCATCACATGAAAGTTATTATTTTAAGATAAATTCAAAAATCACAAAAGAAAATTTGGATTGTACAATAAATTACACTATTTGGTAATTTTCATGTAAAATCAAATTTTATGAAAACAATTCAAATTGAAAATTATAATACCATGAATTATGAATTATTCATGATATTACATGAAAAGGGGGAAGTATGTACAAAATTTAAAAGTGAATAGGTGCATATGAACAAATATGTCTCAATGAAATGGAAGTTGAGACAAAATTCTTTTCAATGATCATAACATTGATGTTAAAATTATTAAATGAATAGATTATGTGTATAAAATTAAAATCCTCATAAATTTGTTTTATATAAAACAAAATATAAAAATTAGTTATTATAAACATAATCTTATAATATCAAACTCCAATGAATAAGTAATATTACCCAATGAAAAGAAATTGAGTTATAAAATTCATTACCACTTTGTTACTTTCATGTAAAATATATTTGGGTTAAATAATACAAATTTTAATTTAAAATATTATGAATTATTTAGGAATAATTATATCACATGTCAAAGATACAATGTATACACCATATAAAAAAATTGTTTCATAACATTACAATATTCCTCAATGAATTGAAATTGAGATGAAGTCCCTTACAACACGGTAATGTTCATTTAAAATGCCCATGGTTGAAATAACTAAAATTGAAACATAAAATATATTGAGTTATAAAGAATTCAAGATATTACATGTAAAATTAGAATAATATTCCCTATATAAAATAAATTATGATCATAACATTAAAATATTCATTAATGAAAGTAAATCAGGACGAAGTCCCTTACAATGGTCATAACGTTGAAGTGAGAATTAATCAAAGTAAATATTATTTGAGTTAAATTTAAATATACATAAAAAATAATAAATAAAACATAATATAATCAAAATTATTTACACACATAATCTTATAATTTCAATGATAATGAATGAGTAATAAACCTAATGAAAAGAGATTTAGTTTTGGATTTTTTACCATTGGGTAAATTTTTAGTGAAAATCCATTTGGATGAAATAATTAAAATTGAAAATTAAAAACCCATTAATTATTATAGAATCATGATTTTATAGGTAAAAGTGTATTTATTTTCACCTTACAAAAGAAATTAGGTGCATAACATTACAATATGCCTTAATGAATGGAAATTGAGATGGAGTCCCTTACCTCATGCTTCATTTCAGTTGAATGTGATTTAACATCTTGTATCATGGTTTTAAGAATTTTATTAATTTATACCCAAAACATATTAATATATATAATTTCATAAATTATCATATTTTAACATCTTATCACCCATTCGTTATTAATATTTCATTATTTTCATTGTTTCCTGTGTTAATTACCTTATGTTCTCATTCTTGTTTTGTCATAAAATATCGCATTCAAGGGTATTGGACATATATACATCATATCCATAATATTATGAATAAACTTTTGTTCATTAGATTCATTTTAAGATCAATTATTTAGATTTTAACATGGATAATTGATCATGTTGCTTTGTGGACATGGTAGGCTGTATATACTAATGAGATATGATACCAATCCCTTAACAGTTCAAAAGGTAATGTATTGGGTGATATATTAATATTAAATAACCAAATATCATATCCTATATATCAAATGTATTCATTAAATTTATCATTATTACATTCCATGTAATGTGTTTGTCACATACATAGCTTATTTTAAATGTATTTTTATTTTTATCTTCATTAATGTTTTGTTTTGGGGGGTTTCCAAAGTTTTTATGGAGAGTAGGTGAGTTTTCATGAATTGGGCCAAACTGTGAGCCCAATTCCTGATTTAAAAATAAATTTTGTTTCTTTTATAACATATTCATTTTTTAATATTTTTCACTCATTCCAACTCCAAAATTTCCTCCCATGATATATTAACACCAAAATTAAAATTTGGAGCCTTTGGAAATCCATAACCAAGGTGTATATGGGTTTCTATTTAAGGGATTGGGCCTGCCCAAAAGCCCAATTCCAGTTTTAAAAATAAAATTTGATTAATTATTAACTTATTCATTTTTAAGGTTTGTTTGGTGATTCAAATCCCCAAACACGCCCCTTGAACGTAGACGCGCTTCCAATATCCTCCCACCATCTTTTCAGCTCATTTGCATCGCGGTATAGGTCGAAACTTCTGAAGAACTCAAATTTAGGGCAGATTTATAAAGGTAATTTCTTCCTTCATAACTCCTTTGATTCTTACTCTTTTTCCCCCATTAAAATTCCTAAATGATCTACCTATCCTTGTTAGAACCTCCCTTGAAGGTTTGAGTATTTTTTAAAATCAGATACTGGTATTTTTGGGGGCGATTTCTACAAGATATTTTAAGTAAGTTGTTCTCCTCCTTTCTTCTTTCAATTTGTTTAGGGTTACATCCAATGTACTTAGGCTTTCTTCTATTATATTTGAGGTTCCTAATGTCCATGAAGTATGGTATAAAAATTAGGGTTTTATCTTGTGTTTCATGGTCTAAAATTATGGTTTTAGGTATGGTTTACCTTCCTTGAGGTGCGGCGGTGGTGCGTTTGAGTTTTCACACAAAGGATTCAAGGGTTTCCTTGGTTTTGGTAGGTGATTCCATTGTGTATGAAATCTTTGTGAATTGGATTCTGTTTTTATGGTATTTTCATGATTATTAAGTTTTATTATTTCTGAAAAATATAGTTTTAGTGGTTTTTGTATTTAAAATGAATCCTAAATGCCAATTTCATGTCAAATTGGGGGTTTTTCATAGAAATGTTTTATTAGTTTAATTGGGGAAACCCTATAAGTAACTAGTTGATTTTATTGAACTATAATAGGGATAAAAATACTGTTTTTAATGATTGTACCTTGTGTTTATTGAAGAAAAACCTGGTTTTAATGGTGTTTGTGAACCACAAGAAATTCTAAGAGTTGTGTTGTGTAAAAATGGAGACTTTACAAGGATGTCGTTTCTTGAACCATATGGGGATGCCCTAAAAATGATTTTGTGTTTTCACTGAAATGTAGTAGGATTCCATTTATGTTTTGGAAACTTAAAAATGTGCACATATTATGCAAGTGAGGTTTATAAAGAGTTTTGTGTCCGAAACACTACGAGATTTTGAGGAATTGTTTTATGAAAAATATAAGTGTTTTATTGCGTGTTTTAAGTGGTATAAAATGTGATAGCTGCTGTATTGGTTGTGCTTGACCAGTAATGGTGTTTTATATGAAAATTTATTTATGTTTCATTATGAAATTGATTGAGCACAAAAGGGGAAGCCCAGGTACCTAGGTGGGGCGGATTTGTACTAGTACGGCTAGTGGACCGGATGGGTTTTGTGCCTGTTTCACTTAGCATTTGGATAACGAAAACTCTAACTAAACTATGTGGATTATTATTGGGGACCCCTAGGTTATGGGTATGTTCCCTACTAGAGGCTCTTTCATGAGAAATGATTTTTCTATGGTTACTTTACACCGAGGTACGAGGTACATAGGGCCCAAGACAACCTAGTTCCTAGGGGTGTTCCCAATGTTGTTGCTCATTGTATTTGTATTATTTACCCATGTCTTAGGGTGTGTTTGGAAGTAAATTACAGTATCTAACATTTCTATTTTAATGTGTTAAAATTATGAAAATTTGGATTGAAAACTATTTTCAATTTTAGGTTTCATTTCATGAAATTTTAACTCTACTTTTCCTTGCGTTTGAAAATTGCTTGCCTTTTCACATCGTATTTCTTACTCTTTGGAATCATTGGATGGTATCCTACTGGGCTTAGGCTCACACACTAATTACACCCCTTGTGTGTATGAAGACTTGGTTATGTTTGATTCAGGTAAAGGAAAGGCTAATGGTGATGGCGGTTCATGGTGTTAGTTCCCATCCTTGGTGCGGAGTTGTGGAGATAGCTTGGGGGCGATGACCCCTAGTCATGTGGAGTCCTTGGGGCTGTCCTGATGCTATAATTATTTTTATTTGGACCACTTGTATTATCTTCAAACCAATGTACTCAGTTCTAGTTTTTACTTAAGTCTTGTTTGGCTAAAAAATTTCAGATTTATATTATGGATTGTTTTTAATGTTTTATACTTTCATACTTGGGTAAATCATTCCCAAACCTAAATTAATGATACCCGGGCACTTGTTCCAACCCGTGGGGATAGGGAACGCCCTTCGGGTCATGTCACGGGCTGGGTTTGGTGCCGTTTTTGGCGGTGACCAGATTCAGTTCGTGACAAAATGGTATCAGAGGAGGTTTGCTCCTTGGGTCATGTTATTTGGGGAAGAATCAGCATAGTCTGGAGCTAGGATTTTTGGGACTTGAAATTTCAGTCATGGGTAGTGTGCCTGGCCATCACACCTCATGACAGGATTCAAGTCACTATGGGAAGTATGGATTTATCTGAGTCCTTTGTTTTCTTGGTTTAATGATGACTATGGGAAATGAAAAGAGAGTTGGGCGAATAATCTCAGTGAGCTCGCAGGGCCTGGAAAGACATGTGGAGCCATGAATATTTCCCTAGAATACTCTCTGTGATGGCGAAGTGATTGGAATATGGCTGCCAACCATATATCCAAGTCACCCACCGAAACTAGTTTCCTCTCACATTGTCTTGTGTCTCTTTGTTTTGGAATCTTGGAAACTTGGTTTTTTTAGCAAAAAAAAATGACTTCACTTTAAGGAGAGTGAATTTTTGTGAAGTTATTTTTTAGTAAAGTGAAAATGGTTTTATTTTTTATGCCTATAAATGAAATTTCATAATTATTTCAAAAGGGTAAATTATGTGTTTACACCTCTTTTGAAAGTATGAACTATGTTAATTGGGGTTTTGAAAATATGTTTCTAGTAGAATTTTTTTTAAACCATGGAAAAGTTTTTTGGATTGAATTAAGTGTTCTAGAATTTTTGTGTGGGAGTTGAAGATGGATTTTGGGTTTGGTGACTACTGAACCAAAAAAAATATGAACTTTTAGAGCCTTGTCTTGAAATGTGAAGAGTTGAGTTCTTAATTAAATGCAGATTTATGAAATGGTGTTTTTCATAAAATTAGAAGTGTTTTGAAATGGGTTGGAATGTTTTGAAATGATTGTGAAAGGCATGAATATGTGCTTTTACTGAATTATGGATTCTTTTCTAAATGGTTGTGTCCTTATGAAATGTGTTGTAAGATGTGAATTGGGATTTTGATCTCATTGTTAGTAGTTTTCAGAAAAAGGTTGGGTTGGTTGACCATTTTGTTTTTGAAAAGTGGAAGGAAGTTTTGTTTTACCCTTTGGTATTTCCATGAGTGACCAAATTCATGGGGTTATATGGGATGATGGATGGTTGATGGCATGAATGGATGAGTGCTGGGATGGATATGAGGAGGGTGCCCGGTGTGGCACAAAAACATGCATGTGTGAGGCCCATGGGGTACCATTGGTGGATACGCTTACTGCTAAAACGTTTGTTTCCAAAGAATTCGTTTTAAAGAAAAACATGATGTCTTGATGAATAGTTTGGTATGGTTTGTATTATGGGTTTTTGAAATTGTTGATGTTGTGGGATGTTTTGAGTTCAAGAACCCCTTCTGTTTGAACTGTGTTTTGGGTTTGTGTTTGGTCGGTAAGCTGTGTTGTAGGGATGGTTAGTGGTCTCTTTTGAAAACAATTTTGGGATGCCTTTATGGTGGTTCCCTTCATGTGTTTGGATCTGGTTTGTGGCATGTTTTGACCAATGGACCAGCTTGGTTGGGTCCTTGGGTTCTCTCATTGGATAAGGTACGCCCCCATTAAGGGTTAATGCACAACTGATGTACAACCCGTTTTGTTTCGCCATTAGAAAATCCTCCAGTTGATCAATATAAAGAATATTTTATCGAACATTTTTTTTATTGAGTCTACACCCATTCATTTCACTGATTTGTGGATCCTCTTATAGTGGGATAATGATTGTGGAAGGTTGAAAGAGACCTTAGTTTCTTAATTTTCCTGATTCATCAAAGGTGGGAGTGTTCTTTCATTGTTAGTACGGATGAGTGTCTTGATGGTGTCTAAGAGGGCCACTGGGTTCTTTATAGTTTCTTTGAAGAAAGAGTTATTATTAAACCACCAATTTTGAGATTTCGGTCTTGATAGGATATTGTGTCCACTTTTTGGACTTATCTGTTGTTTAGGGACTTTGAATATGGTCTCATTCCATGTATTGTTTCTATCAATCACAAGGGTCATGTTTGGTGATGCATTGTGATGTTGTGTGATCTTTTGGCTGTAAAGGTGAAGGTAACACAATCCTCTAAGGTTCTATGTTAGGTTGGGATTATGTCTCCCTTGGGAAAAACATCAAATCCTCTATCTTAGAGGAAGGTGTTTATACGTGTATTTCCCTTCTGTTGTTTCTCACCCAAAGAAACAAGGTGCGATGTGTGTGCATCTTCTGATCCCTTGTTTCAGTGAATTGTCTGTTTTTGGTAAAGTGGGTTATGAAGTGTGTTATGTCTTGATGAACCCATTGGGGCATGAGGTGTAGTTGTTTGTGGCACCGAAATAAGAAGTTCCACATAGGGGTTTCAACAGCCTAACTGCGTGGCCGAAGATGCTTCTATATTTTGAGCTCCATCCATAGGTCCCGGAGAGAAGCTGGCGCGTAGTCAGGGGAAACACCAGTGTTGTTTAAACCATTGTACAATTTCATATCCTCAGTGTGAAAGATAGAAAGTATTTAAACCTATGGTTTCATCATCTTCCTTCTATTGTTCTCGTTCGGTGGAAATAGGTAGAGGGCCTTGTACCCATGTCATCGCCTAATGTCTTTCCCTCCCACGTTGGTTTCCATTGAGTCATTGGAGAATGGTTGGAAAATTGGATAGAAAGTTTGAGCACACATTTTGTGCACGATTAGTAGTGACAGTGTGCTAGGAATCCACGTGGAAAGAATGATCAGCATAGTTAGTTCAGAGTTTCCCAAACCGTGCGGAATGACCCTACACCCTTCCCAAATCTTAAAAAAATGGGTCTTTCTGTGTCAGACCATGCTGGTAAGTTAAGATGGTTGGTTCTTCTGGTGGGAAGACCCACTGTGGGTATCATGTATATTATTTTGTAAATTTCTAATTTATGTATACCCCTTGTACTAGGGAGTCTGTTTGGGACTCCCCCTATTAGTGTCTTGATTCTGTCTCAAAAAAAAAATTAAGTTGTCTCTTACGGTGGGGAGCCCATTTGTGTCTCTTCATACGAGTAACTCATATTTTTCCTTGGTTTTGTATGGGAAGTAGGTATTATCATTTGGAGATATCTAACTACCTACATCTTACATTGGTAAAATTGATATTGGAGAGTGACAAATGGTTTAGTTATAGTAGGGAAAGTGTAACCTTGTTCGATGTTGTTGTTTGTTTGGGTAAATTGATTGAGTATTGTTCATATTGTGTTTGAGGAGTTTTCATTTGGGATAAAGCCTGAATGTGCTTGATTATTTCATGAAAGTGGTGTAAGTCAGGTTTGTGATAGTATTCCATCCTTCATTGAACACTGGAGGTGTTATGGCCTTTGGGGGAGAAACCTGGCTAGACAGTACCTCTTTGTTTCTCAGTTGGGTTTGGTTGTTGCTTTGGCCTTACTGTGACTTTCCGGGGCGAAAATTTTTCATGGTGGGGAGAATTTTCACATAAATAGCTTATTTTAAATTTATTTTTATTTTTATCTCCATTAATGTTTTGTTTTGGGGGGTTTCCAAAGTTTTTATGGAGAGTAGGTGAGTTTTCATGAATTGGGCAAAACCGTGAGCCCAATTCCTAATTTAAAAATAAATTTTGTTTCTTTTATAACATATTCATTTTTTAATATTTTTCACTCATTCCAACTCCTAAATTTCCTCCCATGATATATTAACGCCAAAATTAAAATTTGGAGACTTTGGAAATCCATAACCAAGGTGTATATGGGTTTTTATTTAAGGGATTGGGCCTGCACGAAAGGCCAATTCCGGGTTTAAAAATAAAATTTGATTAATTAATAACTTATTCATTTATAAGGTTTTTTCGGTGATTCAAAGCCCCCAACACGCCCCTTGAACCCAGATGCACTTCTAATATCCTCCCACCCTCTTTTCAGCTCATTTGAATCGCGATTTAGGTCGAAACTTCTGAAGAACTCAAATTTCTGGAACATTTATAAAGGTAATTTGTTTCCTTCATAACTCCTTCGGTTCTTACTCTTTTCCCCCATTCAAATTCCTAAATTATCTAACTATCATTGTTAGAACCTCCATTGAAGGTTTGAGTATTTCTTAAAATTAGATATTGGAATTTTTGGGGGTGATTTCTACAAGATATTTTAAGTATGTTGTTCTCCTCCTTTCTTCTTTCAATTTGTTTAGGGTTACATCCAATGTACTTAGGGTTTATTCTATTATATTTGAGGTTCCTAATGTCCATTAAGTAGGGTATAAAAATTATGGTTTTATCTTGTGTTTAATGGTCTGAAATTATGGTTTTAGGTCTGGTTTACCTTCCTTGAGGTGCGGCGGTGGTGCGTTTGAGTTTTCGCACAAAGGATTCAAGGGTTTCCTTGGTTTTGGTAGGTGATACCATTGTGTATGAAATATTTGTGAATTGGATACTATTTTTATGGTATTTTCATGCTTATTAAATTTTCTTATTTCTAAAAAATATAGTTTTAGTGGTGTTTGTATTTAAAATGAATCCTAAATGCCAATTTCATGTGAAATTGGGGGTTTTTCATAGAAATGTTTTATTAGTTTAATTGGGGCTACCCTATAAGTAACTAGTTGATTTTATTTAACTATAATAGGGATAAAAATACTGTTTTTAATGATTTTCCCTTGTGTTTATTGCTTAAAAACCTAGTTTTAATGGTGTTTGTGAACCACATGAAATTCTAAGAGTTGTGTTGTGTAAAAATGGAGACTTTGCAAGGATGTCGTTTCTTGAACCATATGGGGCTACCCTAAAAATGATTTTGTGTTTTCACTGAAATTTAGTAGGATTCCATTTATGTTTTGGAAACTTAAAAATGTGCACATAGTATGCAAGTGAGGTTTATAAGGAGTTTTCTGTCCGAAACACTACGAGATTTTGAGGAATTGTTTTATGAAAAATATAAGTGTTTTGTTGCGTGTTTTAAGTGGTATAAAATGTTATAGCTGCTGTATTGGTTGTTCTTGACTAGTAATGGTGTTTTATATGAAAATTTATTTATGTTTCATGCTGAAATTGATTGATCACAAAAGGGGAAGCCCGGGTACCTAGGTGGGGAGGATTTGTACTAGTACGGCTAGTGGACCGGATGGGTTTTGTCCCTGTTTCACTTAGAATTTGGATAAATAAAACTCTTAATAAACTATGTGGATGATTATTGGGGACCACTAGGTTATGGGTATTTTCCCTACTAGTGGATCTTGTACGAGAAAGGATTTTTCTATGGTTACTTTACACCGAGGTACGAGGTACATAGGGCCCAAGACAACCTAGTGCCTAGGGGTGTTCCCAATGTTGTTGCTCATTGGATTTGTAGTATTTACCCATGTATTAGGGTGTGTTTGGAAGTAAATTACAGTATATAACATTTCTATTTTAACGTTTTAATATTCTGAAAATTTTGGATTGAAAACTATTTTCAATTTGAGGTTTCATTTCTTGAAATTTTAACTCTACTTTCCTTGCGTTTGAAAACTGCTTGCTTTTTCACATTGTATTTCTTACTCTTTGGAATCATTGGGTGGTATCATAATGGGATTAGGCTCACACCCTACTTACACCCCTTGGGTGTAAGTAGACTTGGTTATGTTTGATTTAGGTAAAGTAAAGGCTAAGGGTGATGGCGGTTCATGGTGTTAGTTCCCATCCTTGGTGCGGAGTTGTGGAGATAGCTTGGGGGTGATGACCCCTAGTCACGTGGAGTCCTTGGGGCTGTCTTGATGCTATAATTATTTTTATTTAGACCACTTGTTTTATCTTTAAACAAATGTACTCAGTTCTGGTTTTTACTTAAGTCTTGTTTGGCTCAAAAATTTCAGATTTATATTATGGATTGTTTTTAATGTTTTATGCTTTCATACTCGGGTAAATCGTTCCCAAACCTAAATTAATGATACCCGGGAACTTGTGCCAGCCCGTGGGGATAGGGAATGCCCTTCGGGTCATGTCACGGGCTGGGTTTGGTGCCGGTTTTGGCAGTGACCAGATTCGGTTCGTGACAAAATGATATCAGAGGAGGTTTGCTCCTTGGGTCATGTTATTTGGGGAAGAGTCAGCATAGTCTGGAGCTAGGATTTTTGGGACTTGAAATTTCAGTCATGGGTAGTGTGCCTGGCCAGCACACCTCATGACAGGTTTCAATTCACCATGGGAAGTATGGATTTATCTGAGTCCTTTGGTTTTCTTGGTTTAATGATGACTATGGGAAATGAAAAGAGAGTTGGGCGAATAATCTCAGTGAGCTCGCAGGGCCTGACAAGCCATGTGGAGCCATGGATATTTCCCTAGAATACTCTCTGTGACAGCGAAGTGATTGGAATATGGCTGCCAACCATATGTCCAAGTCACCCACCGAAACTAGTTTCCTCTCACATTGTCTTGTGTCTCTTTGTTTTGGAATCTTGGAAACTTGTTTTTTTTAGCAAAAAAAAAAATGACTTCACTTTAAGGAGAGTGAATTTTTGTGAAGTTATTTTTTAGTAAAGTGAAAATGGTTTTATTTTTTTATGCCTATAAATGAAATTTCATAATTATTTCAAAAGGGTAGATTATGTGTTTACACCTCTTTTGAAAGTATGAACTATGTTAATTGGGGTTTTGAAAATATGTTTCTAGTAGAATTTTTTTAAACCATGGAAAAGTGTTTTGGATTGAATTAAGTGTTCTAGAATTTCTGTGTGGGAGTTGAAGATGGATTTTGGGTTTGGTGACTACTGAACCAAAAAAAATGAACTTTTAGAACCTTGTCTTGAAATGAGAAGAGTTGAGTTCTTAATTAAATGCAGATTTATGAAATGGTGTTTTTCATGAAATTAGAAGTGTTTTGAAATGGGTTGGAATGTTTTTAAATGATTGTGAAAGGCATGAATATGTACTTTTATTGAATTATGTATTCTTTTCTAAATGGTTGTGTCCTTATGAAATGTTTTGTAAGATGTGAATTGGGATTTCGATCTCATTGTTAGTAGTTTTGAGAAAAAGGTTGGGTTGGTTGACCATTTTGTTTTTGAAAATTGGAAGGAAGTTTTGTTTTACCCTTTGGTATTTCCATGAGTGACCACATGCATGGTGTTATATGGGATGATGGATGGTTGATGGCATGACTGGATGAGTGCTGGGATGAATATGAGGAGGGTGCCCAGTGTGGCACAAAAACATGCATGTGTGAGGCCCATGGGGTGCCATTGGTGGATACGCTTACTGCTAAACTGTTTATTTTCAAAGAATTGGTTTTAAAGAAAAACATGATGTCTTGATTAATAGTTTGGTATGGTTTGTATTATGGGTTTTTGAAATTGTTGATGTTGTGGGATGTTTTGAGTTCAAGAACCCCTTCTATTTGAACTGTGTTTTGGGTTTGTGTTTGGTCGGTAAGCTGTGTTGTAGGGATGGTTAGTGGTCTCTTTTGAAAAAAAATTTGGGATGCCTTTACGATGGTTCCCTTCATGTGTTTGGATCTGGTTTGTGGCATGTTTTGACCAATGGACCAGCTTGGTTGGGTCCTTGGGTTCTCTCATTGGATAAGGTACACCCCCATTAAGGGATAATGCACAACTGAAGTGCAACCCGTTTTGTTTTGCCATTGGAAAATCCTCTAGTTGATCAATATAAAGAATATTTTATCGAACATTTTTTTTATTGAGTCTACATCCATTCATTTCGCTGATTTGTGGATCCTCTTGTAGTGGGATAGTGCTTGTGGAAGGTTGAAAGAGACATTAGTTTCATAAGTTTCTTGATTCATCAAAGGTGGGAGTGTTCTTTCATTGTTAGTATAGATGAGTGTCTTGATGGTGTCTAAGAGGGCCTCTGGGTTCTTTATAGTTTCTTTGAAGAAAGAGTTATTATTAAACCACCAATTTTGAGATTTCGGTCATGATAGGATATTGTGTCCACTTTTTGGACTTATCTGTTGTTTAGGAACTTTGAATATGGTCTCATTCCATGTATTGTTTCTATCAATCGCAAGGGTCATGTTCGGTGATGCATTGTGATGTTGTGTGCTCTTTTGACCATAAAGGTGAAGGTCACACAATCCTCTATGGTTCTATGTTAGGTTGGGATTATGTCTCCCTTGGGAAAAACATCAAATCCTCTATCTTAGAGGAAGGTGTTTATACGTGTATTTCCCTTCTGTTGTTTCTCACCCAATGAAACAAGGTGCGATGTGTGTGCATCTTCTGATCCCTTGTTTCAGAGAAATGTCTGTTTTCGGTAAAGTGGGTTATGAAGTGTGTTATGTCTTAATGAACCCATCGGGGTATGAGGTGTAGTTTTTTGTGGCACCGAAATAAGAAGTTCCACATAGGGGTTTCAACAGCCTAACTGCGTGGCCGAAGATGCTTCAATATTTTGAGCTCTAGCCATAGGTCCCGGAGAGAAGCTAGCACGTAGTCAGGGGAAACACCAATGTTGTTTAAACCATTTTAAAATTTCATATCCTCAGCGTGAAAGATATAAAGTGTGTAAACCTATGGTTTCATCATCTTCCTTCTGTTGTTCTTGTTCGGTGGAAATAGGTAGAGGGCCTTGTACCCATGTCATCGCCTAATGTCTTTCCCTCCCACGTTGGTTTCCATTGAGTCATTGGAGAATGGTTGGAAATTTGGCTAGAAAGTTTGAGCACACATTTTGTGCACGATTTGTAGTGACAGTGTTCTAGGAATCCACGTGGAAAGAATGATCAGCATAGTTAGTGCACGATTTCCCACCCCGTGCGGACTGTCCCTGCACCCTTCCCAACTCTTAAACAAAATGGGTCTTTCTGTGTTGGCCCATGCTGATCAGTTAAGATGGTTGGTTCTTGTGGTGGGAAGACCCACTGTGGGTATCATGTATATTATTTTGTAAATTTCTAATTTATGTATACCCCTTGTACTAGGGAGTCTGTTTGGGCCTCCCCTATTAGTGTCTTGATTCTGTCTCAAAAAAAAAGTTGTCTCTTACGGTGGGCAGCCCATTAGTGTCTCTTCATACGAGTAACTCATATTTTTACTTGGTTTTGTATGGGAAGTAGGTATTATCATTTGGAGATATCTAACTACCTAAATCTTACTTTGGTAAAAATTGATATTGGAGAGTGAAAAATGGTTTAGTTATAGCAGGGCAAGTGTAACCTTGTTCGATGTTGTTGTTTATTTGGGTAAATTGGTTGAGTATTGTTCAGATTGTGTTTGAGGAGTTTTCATTTGGGATAAAGCCTGAATGTGCTTGATTCTTTTAGTAAAGTGATGTAAATCAGGTTTGTGATAGTATTAATTCCTTCATTGAACACTGGAGGTGTTATGGCCTTTGGGGGAGAAACCTGGCAAGATAGTACCTCTTGGTTTCTTAGTTGGGTTTGGTTGTTGCTTTGGCCTTACTGTGACTTTCTGGGGCAGAAAGTTTTCATAGTGGGGAGAATTATCATATACATAGCTTATTTTAAATATATTTTTATTTTTATCTCCATTAATGTTTTGTTTTGGGGGGTTTCCAAAGTTTTTATGGAGAGTAGGTGCGTTTTCATGAATTGGGCCAAACCGTGAGCCCAATTCCTGATTTAAAACTAAATTTTGTTTCTTTTATAACATATTAATTTTTTAATATGTTTCACTCATTACAACTCCTAAATGTCCTCCCATGATATATTAACACCAAAATTAAAATTTGGAGCCTTTGGAAATCCATAACCAAGGTGTATATGGGTTTTTATTTAAGGGATTGGGCCTGCCCGAAAGACCAATTCTAGTTTCAAAAATAAAATTTGATTAATTAATAACTTATTAATTTTTAAGGGTTTTTCGGTTATTAAAGGCCCCAAACACGCCCATTGAACCCATCCGTGCTTCCAATATCCTCCCACCCTCTTTTCAGCTCATTTGCATCGTGGTTTAGGTCGAAACTTCTGAAGAACTCATATTTTGGGCAGATTTATAAAGGTAATTTGTTTCCTTCATAACTCCTTCGATTCTTACTATTTTTCCCCCATTCAAATTCCTAAATGATCTACCTATCCTTATTCGAACCTCCATTGAAGGTTTGAGTATTTTTTAAAATCAGATACTGGTAGTTTTGGGGGAGATTTCTACAATATATTTTAAGTAAGTTGTTCTCCTCCTTTCTTCTTTCAATTTGTTTAGGGTTACATCCAATGTACTTAGGGTTTCTACTATTATATTTGAGGTTAATAATGTCCATGAAGTAGGGTATAAAAATTAGGGTTTTATCTTGTGTTTCATGGTCTGAAATTATGGTTTTAGGTCTGGTTTACCTTCCTTGAGGTGCGGCGGTGGTGCGTTTGAGTTTTCGCACAAAGGAATCAAGGGTTTCCTTGGTTTTTGTTGAGCCCTCTGGAAGATTACTGATTTCATGTTTATAACTGATGTTTTAATAATCACAAATCATCACAACTCATTGATGCTTAATCTGGTTTGATGTCTCATAAACATAATTCCAATCTATGAATGAATCAGTTATCATGTTTTTTTTAACTATGCTTATTAACTTACAAAGTATGTTTGGAAGCCTTCTGGATCAATCAGACTCACCGATACATCTGAGTCACCGATCCATCTGAGTCACCGATCCATCAGACTCACCGATCCATTAGAGTCACTGATCAATCAGACTCACCGATCCATCAGACTCACCGATCCATCAGACTCACCGATCCATCTGAGTCACCGATCCATCAGACTCACCGATCCATCAGAGTCACTGATCAATCAGACTCACCGATCCATCAGACTCACTGATGCAAATGAGTCACTGATGCAAATGAGTCACCGATGCAAATGAGTCACTGATGCAAATGAGTCACCGATCCAAGGACTCACCGATGCTGATCAAAATGACTCACCGATCAGATGACAGACCGATGCTGATCAAAATGACTCACCGATCAGATGACAGACCGATGCTGATCTATCTGAGTCACCGATCTTTACTCTAATGCTGATGACCTACCGATCTCTTGAACAGTCATAAACAACTGTTTGAATTTCTTTATCTTTATCTTTATTTATTCTAACCAACGGTCATATTAGTTATATTTTAATACACTGACAATTAATTAATAAAGGTTGTCGGATGTCAGGAAACCGTACCTCGTACCTGCGGAAAGGAAACCTTTTCTATCCTACGGAGCACGTGATATGAATACAAGAAGACTCTGCTGAAAAAGGAGTATAGAGCTGCGAAGAAGTGTGAGACAAAAAATACAGAGACAAGGAAGCATACGACATACTCGAGAAGAGCTCTGTACATACAAGAAGAACCAAGCAAGACAGAATCAAATATACAATCAAGCCTACTCAAGAAGAGTGGTGTGCATACAATAGATCATTGAAGAGCTTCATCGACTACATCTCACTGCCTGTGAACCTGAAGCATACGACACTCTGCTTCTCAAACAAAATCGAGAAGAGGACTCAGAATCACTTCTGATTAATTCCAAAACGAGTCCAGTGCTACACTGAAATCACTAGAGCCATTTCTAAACTCTACATCTCTGCTCTGTGATTTATTTATTCTACATTTTGAGCAGTGTGTGTTATCTGCTGTATTAAACACACACACTGACTCCTGTACTTTCACTGGAGGATCTGTAAATCCTCAGCAAACTTTTTACACTTCACTTCCCACTGTGGATAGTGGTAGAGGTCTTGTGACCTGGACAGCTGGCTGCTGTTGTTTGTTTTCCCACGTAGAACTGTGGTAGAGGTCTTGTGACCTGGACAGTGTGCTCACTGTTGTTAACCCCGATCCAGGGTGTGGATCACTTTTATATAAACTTTTGAGAGGACTAAGTCTCGGCTTGAGACTGAACCTCTTGGTTACTTCTCTGTGTTTATAGCTATACTATATCCATACTATACATATTTATTTCATATTCCGCTGCTATTACTTTGAAATATAATCTATCTTCAAAGCTACTTTGGTAATTAAATTCGCAAGTGTTTATATTTATTATAAATCAGTAAATTGGTTTCAAAAGTTAATTTAATCATAAGATTAAGTTAACTGAGAATTAATCAATCTTTGAGAAACTAATTGAACCTTTATATTCTATATAAATTCACTACAGTTTAATTTATTTTTGAAATTGGGGGATTTTATTAGAAATTGTTTTTAACAGACAATTTTGATTGGAACTCAATTCACCCCCCCTCTTGAGTGTCCACTCCGACCAACACTTGGTATCAGAGGAAGTAAATACTTTCTAAAAGTGCTCTGCTTTTGAACTGTGATTTTAGTTGTATTTTAAAGTTCTTAAAATTTCTGTTATTTCTAAATTTTTATCTCTTTAAAATTCTTTTCGTAATATCATGGATAATAGACTTGAGGGTGCTGCTACTAACCGGCCACCTTTCTTCAATGGAACTAATTATGCTCAGTGGAAACTGAAAATGAAAATTCATCTAGAAAGCATAGGTTTTGATATTTGGACTGCTATTGAATCTGAATACAAAATTCCCACTACTGCTAGATCTACTTGGGATGAACCTACAAAGACTGCTTACAATAACAATTGTAAAGCTATGAATGCTCTGTACTGTGCTCTAGGAGATGAAGAGTTTAATAGAATTTCTGCATGTAAAACTGCATATGAAATTTGGGATACCTTAGCTGTTTCTCATGAAGGAACAACTAATGTTAAGGAGATGAGATTGAATACCTATACTATTAAGTATGATAATTTTAAGATGAAACCTGATGAACCCATTTCTGATATGTATCTCAGGTTCAATGAAATTGTCAACACAATGACCTCTCTGGGAAAGGATGTTCCAGCAAAGGAACAAATTATGAGGATTTTGAGATGTCTACCTGAAAGATGGAGAGGAACCTCTGTCTCCATCAGAGAATCCTGTGACATTGGTGCTCTACCTGTCAAGGAACTAATTGGCAAGCTGATGATGTATGAAGAAGAGCTTAAAGTGAACAAAGAGGAAGACAATGAACCTGCAAGAAAGTCTATTGCCTTCAAGACTACAACCTCAAAGAATAAGGATAAGGAAAAGCTTCAAGCTATCAATGAAAGTACAAGCAGTGAGGAAAGTGAGAATGATTCTGACAGTGATGCTGAGATGGCTCACATTGCTAGAAGATTTAAGAAATTCTATAGGAAAAAGAAGTTCTTCAGGAAAACAAATTACAAGGGAAAGTATGACCAACAAGGCAAATGGAAAAAGGACTGGAAGAAGAATGACAAATCAGATGATGTTGTCTGCTATGAGTGCAAGAGAAAAGGACACATTAAAGCCGACTGTCCAAAGCTGAAGTATAAAAAGAAATATGAATACAAGAATAACAAGTACAAGAAGGCCATGAAGGCTACTTGGAGTGCTTCAGAAGACAGCACAAGTGAAGCTGAATCTTCAGACTCTGAAAAGAATTGGGCCAACATGTGTTTCATGACAAACACTTCTGAGGTAACATCAGAGACTCCTGCTTTTAATTCATACTATTCCGGAGAAGATTCTGACTCAGAAAACATGTCAAAATCTGAATTGTTTGAATACTGTGACATGCTAGAAGAAACATGTAATGAGCTTAAAGATAAATATAAAGGTCTAAAGAAACAGTATGCTTTAAATGTTAAGCATAAATCTGATCTGGATATAGAAGTAGAAAAGAATGCTCAGCTGCTTAAAGAGAATACTGAACTGAAATTGTCTAATGAGCAACTCAAGAAAGATTTAGAGAAGTTCACCAATGGTAAAAATACTCTAACACAAATGCTAGGAAAGCAAGTTGCACCTAGATACACTACTGGTATAGGATACCAACCTGGATAAAGGAAAATTGCCAAAACTAGATTCATTCCTAAATCTGGACAGAAGATAGTTAATTCTGGAACTTCTTATGCCTCATCCAGCTATATTCATAGTTATGAATCTAATAAGGTTTATCTTTCAAAGGATGTTATTTCTACAAATTATATGAGACCCATTAGACAAATATGGGTACCTAAAGTGTTATTGGCTAACCTGTCTGGACCCAAGAAGATCTGGGTACCAAAATCATCTTCCATCTAAATCTGTTTTGTAGGAGACCTGCTTGAAGAGCTGTTACAAGAAGATATGGTATTTATACAGTGGGTGCTCAAGACACATGACTGGAGATTATTCTTGCTTCAAGAGCTTAATAAAAGTTGATGGAGGCTTTGTCACCTTTGGTGATAACTCAAAAGGGAAAATCATCGGCCTAGGCCAGATTGGTAACACTGATTCAATTTTGATTTATAAAGTTTTATTTGTTGATGGACTTAAATATAACCTATTAAGCATTTCTCAGTTATGTGATGATGGTTTTCATGTTAAATTTGAAAATGATTCTTGCAATGTTTGTAACTCTAAATTTTTTTTAGTATTTTCTGCTTTAAGAAATGAAAATGTTTATGCTTTTGATTTAGATTCTTTAGCTAAACAGAACATTCCATGTTTAAATGCTTTTCATAAAGAGTCTTGGCTTTGGCACAGAAGATTAGGACACTGCAATGTGCACTCACTTAGAAAACTTTCTAGGAAGAACTTGGTTAGAGACTTACCCAAACTTGAATTTCCAGCAGACAAAGTTTGTAATCCCTGTCAAAAGGGAAAACAACACAAAGTTTCTTTTAAATCAAAGAAAGAAGTTTCAACTTCTCAACCACTTGAATTGGTTCACATGGATCTGTTTGGACCATCAAGAGTTTCTAGTTTAAATGGGAAGCACTATGTCTATGTTCTCGTAGATGACTTTTCTAGATATACTTGGGTATATTTTCTAGCTCACAAAAGTGAAGCTTGTTCTTACTTTGTTAAATACTCCAAGTCTGTAGAAAATCTTAGTGGACTCAAGATTAAGACCCTAAGAAGTGATCATGGTCGTGAGTTTGAAAATCAAGATTTTGAATCTTACTGCTCTCACAATGGCTATTCTCATAACTTTTCTGCCCCTAGGACACCCCAACAGAATGGTGTAGTAGAAAGAAGAAACAGAACCCTGCAAGAAATTGCTAGAACCATGCTCAATGAATATGACCTTCCAATTTACTTTTGGGCTGAAGCTGTTAATACAGCTTGTTATGTCATTAATAGAGTCTTGATCAGACCTGTTCTAAAGAAAACCCCTTATGAGTTGTGGAACCATAGGAAACCTAAGGTAAACTACTTCAAAGTTTTTGGCTGCAAAGTCTTTATTCTGAATACTAAAGATAATCTGGATAAATTTGCATCCAAGAGTGATGAAGGAATTTTCCTAGGTTACTCTATCTCTAGTAAAGCCTATAGAGTTTTCAATAAGAGAACCAAATGTGTGGAAGAATCTGTTCACATCAAATTTGATGAAACTGATCCACATGAGCCTAAAACCTCTCTTGGGAATCTTGAAGAAGATTTGTCTATTCTGGACCTTAATGATAAATCTAAAGAACCTGTTATAAAAGCATCCAGTTCTAGACATTCTCCAGAATCTTCTTCTGTTGAACCTCAATCTCTAGATGAACCTGAAACTTCTAGCTCTATCTTTTCAAGACCATCTAGGACTCTAAAGAACCATCCTTTAGATGCTGTTGTAGGAAATCTAGATAGAGGAACACAAACTAGAGCTTCTCTAAGAAACCAGGTTGAACATCAAGCCTTTCTTTCACAGTCAGAACCTAAAAATATCAATGATGCTATCAATGATGAATTTTGGGTAATGGCTATGCAAGAAGAATTAAATCAGTTTGAAAGAAACAAAGTCTGGGAATTAGTTGACAGACCTAAGGACACTTTGACAATAGGCACAAAATTGGTGTTTAGAAATAAAATAGATGAATCTGGAAATATAGTTAGAAACAAAGCTAGACTAGTTGCACAAGGATATAGTCAAGAAGAAGGTATAGACTATGAGGAAACTTTTGCACCTGTAGCTAGACTAGAAGCCATTAGGATCTTACTTGCATATGCTGCACATCTGGATTTCAAATTATATCAAATGGATGTTAAAAGTGCATTTCTAAATGGTTTTATAATTGAAGATGTTTTTGTAGAACAACCACCTGGATTTACTAATCCCCATTTTCCAAATCAAGTTTTTAAACTTTCTAAATCTTTATATGGTTTGAAACAAGCTCCAAGAGCTTGGTATGATAGACTTAGCAATTTCCTTATTTCAAAAGGTTTTACTAAAGGGATTGCTGATCCAACTCTTTTCATTAAAAGAATTTCTAAAGATGTTTTAGTTGCACAAATATATGTTGATGATATTATTTTTGGATCTTCTAAAAACTCCTTATGTACTGATTTTTCAAAGGTTATGCAAAATGAATTTGAAATGAGCTTAATGGGAGAGCTTAAGTATTTTCTTGGATTTCAAATCTTTCAAACTAAAAATGGTATTATTTTAAATCAAAGTAAATATACAAAGGATCTTTTAAAACGTTTTGGATTGGATAGTATTAAGGAAAGTAATACACCTATGAGTACTACCTGTAAATTGGATGTCGATGAAACTGGGAAACCAGTTGATCAAACCAATTACAGAGGTATGATTGGAAGCTTACTTTATCTTACTGCTAGTCGACCAGATATTATGTTTAGTGTATGTATGTGTGCTAGATTTCAAGCTAATCCTAAAGAATCACACTTATTAGCTGTTAAACGGATTTTTAAGTATCTTAAGTATACTATAAATTTAGGTTTGTTTTACCCAAAAGAACAATCCTTTGAGTTAATGAGTTATTCAGATGCTGACTTTGCTGGTTGTAAGTTAGATAGAAAAAGCACATCAGGAACATGTCATTTGCTTGGAAAATCCCTAGTATCATGGTGTAGTAAGAAACAGAATTCAGTTGCATTGTCTACTGCCGAGGCAGAATACATAGCTGCTGGTAGTTGCTGTGCACAAATTTTGTGGATGAAACACACTCTATTGGATTATGGATTTAATCTTAAACATGTCTCAATTAACTGTGACAACACTAGTGCAATCAACTTATCCAAGAACCCTGTGTCTCACTCTAGAACTAAGCACATTGATGTCAGACATCACTTTCTAAGAGATCATTACCAGAAGGGTGATATTTCTCTAGAATTTGTTAGTTCTGAAAATCAATTAGCTGACATCTTCACAAAGCCCTTATGCTCTGAAAGAATGAAATTTATTAAACAAGAATTGTGTATGACTGATCTGTGAAACTGATCTGTGAAACTGATCTGTGAAACTGATCTGTGAAACTGATCTGTGAAACTGATCTGTGAAACTGATCTGTGAAACTGATCTGTGAAACTGATCTGTGAAACTGATCTGTGAAACTGATCTGTGAAACTGATCTGTGAAACTGATCTGTGAAACTGATCTGTGAAACTGATCTGTGAAACTGATCTGTGAAACTGATCTGTGAAACTGATCTGTGAAACTGATCTGTGAAACTGATCTGTGAAACTGATCTGTGAAACTGATCTGTGAAACCGATCTGTGGAACCGATCTGTCACACTGTTCTGTCAATCCGATTTTTTTTTTTTTAAAAAAAAAATTTATTACTTTTTATTAATTAGTAAATTACTTTTTATGGGAACCCTAAATGATAAAGTAAATGATACGCGGCTATTTATCTTCCCTAAACCTTTGACCTTTCATTTCCCGCCGAACCTCTCAACCTCTCTTCCCCTCTGCTTCGAACCTTCGAACCTTCGAACTCCTGCCTCTCCAAATCCTCGAATGGCTAAGCAAAAGAGACCGAGCAAAGGACCAGATAGCCCTGTACCTTCAAAGCGTGCTCGAGGCGAGTCGAGCAGTACCTCTCAGCGTTCAGTAAATCCGGACCTGGAAACTCGGATTGTAGCTGCAGAAAAAGAAGTAAACTCGGCGTGGCTTCTGTCAAGTGAGTCCCTGTTGCTACAAGTTCTTGAATCTCAAGGATGGATAGACTGGTTTTCAGACAACGCCCGATTAGATTATCCAAAGCTAGTACATGAGTTTTACATGAACCTGAAAATCACGCTGGATGGTGTGGAAGCTGCTAGGATGTCATCGGTTGTGAAAGGAAAGAAAATATCTTTCTCATCTAAGCAGTGGGCTGAATGTTTAAACGTACCTCATGAAGGTCGATATGAGGACTATGCTGGCAATATACCCCCAGTCACTGACTATTTTTCTTATGAGCTAGCTCTAGAGCTTCTAACTGGAAACAAAGAATCGAGGAGAATCATAGCGTCAGAATTAGATGGTGAAAGCAGACTCCTATTCAAGTTTATTCAGCACCAACTTTGCCCTCGAAGAGGAGATTTTGCTGCTGTTAAGTATCAAGATGTTTTTCTATTGTTTCTGCTCAAAACCCATGAAAAGATAAATCTGTGCAGATATGTGATGGTCCACATAGCTAGTATGCTGAAACCTTCCAAGAAAGCCACGGCTTTGTTTTATTCAAAAATGATATCTACTATGCTCCAGAATCTGGAATGTGTTGATGAAGATGATGAAGTTGTTGAAACAGAGCCTTCCTTCTGTCTCAACAAAGAGATCTGCAAGAGGATGAAAATCAATTGGAACCCATGGAAGAAGTGCTGGGTTGCAGATGAAGATAAGTTGTATGAAGCCTACAATCCCATAGATCATGGCAAGAGGCCAAAGGATGTGAGAGATCCTGGATTAAAACCAGATGAGGAACCAATTTATTCTGATGATGATGAGCAAGAAAAAGCTGCAACTGAAGAAGGAAGTGTGTCTTCTCCTGATGATAGGAGTGATCCAGACACTGCTAGCCCCAAGAAAAGAATAGAATTTGGACCTGCTAGTCCACCCTTAACCCTACCAGAGTCAGAACCTATTCTTGATGATGAAGAAGATTCTGATACTGAGGAATATCACAGTGAAGCCTCTGAGCAGAGTAATAATGAGCAAGGTGATGCTGAAGACAATCATGATGGTGATGATGATGATGCTGATGATGTTGAAGCTGCTGCTGATAGTATCAACAGACCGGTAGATGGTCTTGCTGAAGTTCAAGTAGAACAACCTCAGTCAGTACCAGAAATCCATATCAGTGGAAAGACTGACTCATCAAAAATCAGTGGAACAGCATGCTATGAGAAACCCAACTACACCCTGTGTGCTGCTGTGTGGGATGACTACCCTGGATATGTTGTGTTGGGCTTAGACTATTCTGAAGAAGAAGGCGAATTACCAGAATCTGCTGCAACTGTGAAAAGGAACCCTCCAAGAGAAGTAAGGTCTATTCCTACTGATGATCCTGTAACTGTGAATTTACCTGGTTCTGAAATCTCTCGAGCTGATCTTGATAAGTTTAAGACTGAATTGCTAACCACTGTGAGAGATATAGTCAGAGAAGAACTTTCTAATGCCCTTCATCAAGTATCTCTACAAGTTTCTGAAAACTCCTTGAAAGCTTTTTCAACGGCAGTCTCAGATGTTCTCAAGCCAGACTTGACTGCTACGGGTGAATTTGTTGGTAGACACATAGCCTCTTTGAATCAAACCTTGAAGGATCTCCAAGTTAGCTTACTTTCTCTGTCAAATGAGTTCAGATCAACCATCTCTGGTATGATGGAAGTTTTAAGAAATCTGATTGAACATCTTAACAAGTCTGATCTGAGGAAGTTGAAAGCTGAACTAACTCATATAGTCGGCCAAGCAAGTACATGCAAGGTAACCAAAATCACTACTCGTGAGATAGAAGCTCTCAGAGAAGTTGTGCATACAGAGCTAGCTGCTGTTAGAAATATTCTTGACTTAGAATCTTTGAGGAGGATGAAAGAGCTCTGTGATAATAGTCATAAGATGGCCTTAGTATATTCAGCAGATGCTAAGAATGCCCTGCAAGAGATCAAGGAAAAAGTTGATGCTTTCTTTTCCAAGATTTATACAAAACATGAGATGGCTGCAAACTTCAAAGTCCTGGCAGAGAATCTGAAATTACCTCCAGTCACTCAGGCCTTCAACACTCAAGTTCGCCAATTGCAAGATTTTGTTCCTTCCTTGGCACAGTTCATGGAAAACAAGGATGATTTTGAAAAAGCTATGAAGTATGGAGCAGAAGTCATTCAGGACTTCATTCATCTGTTGAAGCCTTACTTGGATGCACAGGCCACTGCCATTGTACTCCCTACATCCGAACCTCTAAGTGCCTCTGATGTCGCTCCAAATCAGCTGTCTGTTGCCCAAGCCCTATCTCAATTGCGGCCAGTCTCTCAGAAAGCTTCTCATCCAGCTCCTGCTCCTTCTCCACAACCTTCTGTGACACCTCCACCTGCACCTGCCAGAGTTGTCCTGCCACCACTTCAGCTCCGTGAACCACAGTCTGCCTCCAAGCCTTCTACCTTACCTACCATTGATCCAAAGGATAAAGGGAAAGCCCCTTTGTATCCCACCAAATAGCCATGTATTATTTTTGATGGGGTGCTCTATGTATTGCTTGTCTTTTTCTGTGCCTTTATAAAATTTGTTTTTCCTTTGTGTTATGTTCTATCCTGCCTGCACCCTGCTTCTCTTTTCCCTTATCTATGTTCCCTCCTTTTTGATCATCCCAAAGGGGGAGAAAGAAGATATATAATGGGAGAAAGAAGATATATAATGGGAGAAAGATATATATAAGGAGAAAGAACTATATATCTAAGGGGGAGTACTCTATATATGAAGAGGGAGATCAATATCTCAGGGGGAGAAATCTGAATATTATATATATGGGAATGTTGTCTTAAGAGGGAGATTATTTTTTTTGTTTTTTATTTTTATTATTTTTTTATTTTATTTTTATATATATATATATGAAGATTTGTGATTATCAAAAAGGGGGAGATTGTTGAGCCCTCTGGAAGATTGCTGATTTCATGTTTATAACTGATGTTTTAATAATCACAAATCATCACAACTCATTGATGATTAATCTGGTTTGATGTCTCATAAACATAATTCCAATCTATGAATGAATCAGTTATCATGTTTTTTTTAACTATGCTTATTAACTTACAAAGTATGTTTGGAAGCCTTCTGGATCAATCAGACTCACCGATCCATCTGAGTCACCGATCCATCTGAGTCACCGATCCATCAGACTCACCGATCCATCAGAGTCACTGATCAATCAGACTCACCGATCCATCAGACTCACCGATCCATCAGACTCACCGATCCATCTGAGTCACCGATCCATCAGACTCACCGATCCATCAGAGTCACTGATCAATCAGACTCACCGATCCATCAGACTCACTGATGTAAATGAGTCACTGATGCAAATGAGTCACCGATGCAAATGAGTCACTGATGCAAATGAGTCACCGATCCAAGGACTCACCGATGCTGATCAAAATGACTCACCGATCAGATGACAGACCGATGCTGATCAAAATGACTCACCGATCAGATGACAGACCGATGCTGATCTATCTGAGTCACCGATCTTTACTCTAATGCTGATGACCTACCGATCTCTTGAACAGTCATAAACAACTGTTTGAATTTCTTTATCTTTATCTTTATTTATTCTAACCAACGGTCATATTAGTTATATTTTAATACACTGACAATTAATTAATAAAGGTTGTCGGATGTCAGGAAACCGTACCTCGTACCTGCGGAAAGGAAACCTTTTCTATCCTACGGAGCACGTGATATGAATACAAGAAGACTCTGCTGAAAAAGGAATATAGAGCTGCGAAGAAGTGTGAGACAAAAAATACAGAGACAAGGAAGCATACGACATACTCGAGAAGAGCTCTGTACATACAAGAAGAACCAAGCAAGACAGAATCAAATATACAATCAAGCCTACTCAAGAAGAGTGGTGTGCATACAATAGATCATTGAAGAGCTTCATCGACTACATCTCACTGCCTGTGAACCTGAAGCATACGACACTCTGCTTCTCAAACAAAATCGAGAAGAGGAATCAGAATCACTTCTGATTAATTCCAAAACGAGTCCAGTGCTACACTGAAATCACTAGAGCCATTTCTAAACTCTACATCTCTGCTCTGTGATTTATTTATTCTACATTTTGAGCAGTGTGTGTTATCTGCTGTATTAAACACACACACTGACTCCTGTACTTTCACTGGAGGATCTGTAAATCCTCAGCAAACTTTTTACACTTCACTTCCCACTGTGGATAGTGGTAGAGGTCTTGTGACCTGGACAGCTGGCTGCTGTTGTTTGTTTTCCCACGTAGAACTGTGGTAGAGGTCTTGTGACCTGGACAGTGTGCTCACTGTTGTTAACCCCGATCCAGGGTGTGGATCACTTTTATATAAACTTTTGAGAGGACTAAGTCTCGGCTTGAGACTGAACCTCTTGGTTACTTCTCTGTGTTTATAGCTATACTATATCCATACTATACATATTTATTTCATATTCCGCTGCTATTACTTTGAAATATAATCTATCTTCAAAGCTACTTTGGTAATTAAATTCGCAAGTGTTTATATTTATTATAAATCAGTAAATTGGTTTCAAAAGTTAATTTAATCATAAGATTAAGTTAACTGAGAATTAATCAATCTTTGAGAAACTAATTGAACCTTTATATTCTATATAAATTCACTACAGTTTAATTTATTTTTGAAATTGGGGTATTTTATTAGAAATTGTTTTTAACAGACAATTTTGATTGGAACTCAATTCACCCCCCCTCTTGAGTGTCCACTCCGACCAACAGTTTTGGTAGGTGATTCTATTGTGTATGAAATATTTGTGAATTGGATACTATTTTTATGGTATTTTAATGCTTATTAAATTTTATTATTTCTGAAAAATATAGTTTTAGTGGTGTTTGTATTTAAAATGAATCCTAAATGCCAATTTTATGTGAAATTGGGGGTTTTTCATAGAAATGTTTTATTATTTTAATTGGGGCTACCCTATAAGTAACTAGTTGATTTTATTGAACTATAATAGGGATAAAAATACTGTTTTTAATGATTGTACCTTGTGTTTATTGCTGAAAAACCTGGTTTTAATGGTGTTTGTGAACCACATGAAATTCTAAAAGTTGTGTTGCGTAAAAATGGAGACTTTGCAAGGATGTCGTTTCTTGAACCATATGGGGCTGCCCTAAAAATGATTTTGTGTTTTCACTAAAATGTAGTAGGATTCCATTTATGTTTTGGAAACTTAAAAATGTGCACATAGTATGCAAGTGAGGTTTATAAGGAGTTTTGTGTCTGAAACACTATGAGATTTTGAGGAATTGTTTTATGAAAAATATAAGTGTTTTGTTGCGTGTTTTAAGTGGTATAAAATGTGATAGCTACTATATTGGTTGTGATTGACCAGTAATGGTGTTTTATATGAAAATTTATTTATGTTTCATGCTGAAATTTATTGAGCACAAAAGCGGAAGCCCGAGTACCTAGGTGGGGCGGATTTGTACTAGTACGGCTAGTGGACCAGATGGGTTTTGTCCCTGTTTCACTTAGAATTTGGATAACTATAACTCTAACTAAACTATGTGGATGATTATTGGGGACCAATAGGTTATGGTTATATTCCATACTAGTGGATCATGCATGAGAAAGGATTTTTCTATGGTTACTTTACACCGAGGTACGAGGTACATAGGGCCCAAGACAACCTAGTGCCTAGGGGTGTTCCCAATGTTGTTTCTCATTGGATTTGTAGTATTTACCCATGTCTTAGGGTTTGTTTGGAAGTAAATTACAGTATCTAACATTTCTATTTTAATGTGTTAATATTCTGAAAATTTTGTATTGAAACCTATTTTCAATTTGAGGTTTCATTTCTTGAAATTTTAACTCTACTTTTCCTTGCGTTTGAAAACTGCTTGCTTTTTCACATTGTATTTATTACTCTTTGGAATCATTGGGTGGTATCCTACCGGGCTTAGGCTCACACCATACTTACAGCCCTTGGGTGTATGTAGACTTGGTTATGTTTGATTCAGGTAATGGAAAGGCTAAGGGTGATGGCGGTTCATGGTGTTAGTTCCCATCCTTGGTGCGGAGTTGTGGAGATAGCTTGGGGGCAATGACCCCTAGTCGTGTGGAGTCCTTGGAGCTGTCTTGATGCTATAATTATTTTTATTTGGACCACTTGTATAATCTTTAAACCAATGTACTCATTTCTGGTTATTACTTAAGTCTTGTTTGTCTCAAAAAATTCAGATTTATATTATGGATTGTTTTTAATGTTTTATGCTTTCATACTTGGGTAAATCATTCCCAAACCTAAATTAATGATACCCGGGCACTTGTGCCAGCTCGTGGGGATAGGGAACGCCCTTCGGGTCATTTCACGGGCTGGGTTTGGTTCCAGTTTTGGTGGTGACCAGATTCGGTTCGTGACAGTGTAAGTGAAAATCAAATTACATCGCTTCACGAGGTGGTAGTCCTCCATACACACGATTGACAATATCATATTTTGAATGGAAATAAAAGTTGGAATTTATATTTAATATTTTAATTCCATAAGTATAATAATATCACAAATATCATATACATTTCTTAATCCATAATTATATCTATCTTTTAATGGCACTTATGGAAAACAATTTAAATCGGTTCGCAATGTGTTAGTCTGTTGTACACACGATCGAAGGTTTTGTTTCCCATTTGATGGAAGTTGATATGGATATAGTTTTTTTAATTAACATAATAACCTATAAGTATATGGAAGAGAGAAATTTTGTTATATTATCATGATTAAACAATATTTTGTGGGGGTGTAAGGAGAAATAAAATCAAACTTCCTATTTAAGAACGTTACCTATTCTTTGATGAAATTCGTTTAGTTTTCATCAAAAGACTTACTATGATTTATTTGTGATCAAACCAAGGGAAAGAGGATGTTTTTATTAATTTATGGTTCTTATTTGTTAAGTTAGTTTCAAAGAAAAACTTCATTAGATGTGTGAATAGGGGAGGTGAGTCATTGGACATTTATAAGTGGGGGAGATGACACACATTGAATTTTTAAAAAAAATTTAATTACACCATCATTTTAATTATGAAAAAATGAATAATTATAGATTTTTTTTAGTTTATTAAGTATAAATATTAGAATCCAATGTATTTTTTATAATCTTTTTGGTCATTTTATCTCTTATCTTCTTTGTTTCACCGCAACAAATTAGTTTTTACCTTAACCATAATAATTAATTTTTAATGATTTTAGTATTCATTATGGTCAAAAATTATGTTTAACTTAGTACATAATATAATTTATTTTGATTAAAATTATGGAATCTCTTTTTCCAAATTAAATTCACCGAATTCGCAGAATCCAATTTAAAAGTATACTCACATACGAGACAAAAAACGGTTTTCCAGAGAGAAATTTCTCATAGGAATAAATGGTTTTAATATAAATATTTTATAAAAAATAGATTTACCTGACCTAAAATAGTTAAATTGTAATATAATTCAAAAAATTAAAATTTAAAAACAATTTAAAATTTAATTGATCCCTTTTAATACATCAAATGAAAAGTTTCTTTTCAATTAAAATAAGTATTTTCACCATTCATCAAAAATGAATCATTTCATAAAAAAACACAAAAAACAAACCTAATATAATTATGATATGATTATTTTAAAAATTAAATTAATTTTATTAAAATATTTTTCCAAAAGTGATAATAATTAATATTAAATTATGTGTGCAGAGTGCGACTAAACCATCATTTAGAAAAATACAGTTTTCGAAAACATTTTTTTTAATTTTAAATGATTATTATTTTATTTAAAATAAATAAATAATCAATATATTAATTATTTATTTGTTTCCATTCACACAACAAAATTTAACAAAATGGTTATAATGATATATTATATTTCAGTCCATTTAGACTCAGGGTTGCGTGTTCCCAAATCCATCGAAGAGATTAAATTTATAGAAATATATTTAATGGTTTGTTTAAGCTAATTTTTATGTGTAACATTTTCTATTGAATAAAATGATATTACTTTATAATTTTACAGTGTCACATTCTCCTCACCTTAAATAAATTGCTTTCTCATAATTTGATCTTGCACTATGAAATCAAGGGTTTGATATTTAAAAATTCCTTTATTAAAATTCAAATCATAAAATGTGTTAACAAAACATCAACATGGTAATATTGAAAGGAAAAATATAGTTCATATGGAATAAAAAAAACTATATTTCTATGTATCATAACATTGCATGAAAGTTTATATATGGATATGGAAGAAAATAGTAAATAATTATAGAGTGGTAGAGGTTATATTGCAAAATAATGTGAATAATAAATTGATATTTGAGGACATAAAAAACAAAAAATGTATTGATTGAAATGACAACTTAATTGAAGGGATATGAAGATAATAGGATATGAAAATTTCAAGATATTTTTTTTCTAATGTTGAGGAATTCATTTACTATCTAAAAATATAATGTATTATACTTACTTCATATGTTTCTATTTCAAAATAACATGTTCGTACTTTTATTTTGTTTTTATCAATTTCTAATTATTCACTTAAAACATGAAATGAATATCAAAAAAAATTATTTTTTATGCCAAAATCACTGAAATTTACTTGTAATATATTATAAGATCCATAATAGAGTTAAAAGTATATCCATTTCTCCCTATCTATTTTCTAAAACCAATATGGTTAAAATAAGTTTTCCAATATAAAACATTAATTACTAAACATATACAATAACACCACTAATTAACCATTAATATGTCTTTATAAAATCATTTAACAAAAAATTATATATTAACAAGGACATCACATTGGTCTATGGTTTGTGATAAACTCTTACCAGACATGATGAGTTTTCACCTGATATGAGGGTTTAACTTTTTATAAAACTCTTTTAATATAATTCACGTAATGTTCCCCAAATTATGATGAACCATAATTAATATACCATCAAATAAAATTTTAATCTTAATGGTTACCAATACCTAGAATATTAATTCCAAAAATATTAAAGGAATTATTCCACAAACAACTCTTTCATATACTAATCAAATATGATGTATTCCAATAAATGTTGTTTCTAAAATACCCTTAATCATGAGACATTCCTATAATGAATTTTTTTAAAATGGGTATTTACGACTTTGAATATATCATAAACCTTAATCTCATAATCCTATGATGGTATCCATAACTCTTAAGTTAATTAATAAGTATACTCATTTAAAATTTAACCCAATCCTTTTGTTTTTCATAATTTTTATAACCAAAATCTCATTGGTAAATATATTTTAGTAATTTAAATGTTGAATCCCAATACATAAACACAAAATCCAACTCAATTATACATAATTCCATCGTGGTTCTAGGGATTAACCTTTAGAAGAGTTCATTGAATTTTATACTTTCTTGGTTCCTCGCATTTATGAAAAAAAACTATAAATTGATCCCTGGGATGAAATTTATTTGGTTTCATCATACGCTTTATTTTTTCTCGGCAATTCCATGATTTGTGCCTTTATTTTCCAGATATAAAGAATTTTTCCCTTCCTTTGAAACACGTTCAAATGTGTATCTTTCAAAATAACTCACATGACTGAAATAAATCCTTCTTTCTACCATTTTCTCCACCACTCAATCTCTTATAAAACTACATTATTCTCTTATTTGGTGAGTCTGAGAGTTCATTAAGGTGTAGGTTGTTAATAATATTTCTGTAAAACTGGTTAGGATTAATCTTTATACCACTGAATCCTATAATCATCCCATTTTTTGTCATAGTCACCACATTCACCTTCATTTTCAATATTAACAGGATTCAATCAGGTTCCTTCCATTGACTAAAACCATATAATCACAGTGTGAGAACAAATAATAATGGTGGGAAAACATATAATCATTTATATGATGTTTAAATCATAACACATTATTTTCAATCTATGAAACCTTATTTTAAACAGAGGACATTCAATGACATGATCTATTCAAATACATCATAATGGTTTGTAAAACATGTGAATTATCGTAATAATTTCCCCAAAGAGTGTCGAACTAGTTATGTAGTAAGAAAAATTATTGTACACTAGATTATTATTGGGTCAATCCTAACATTACTTTTTTAGAGTTATTACCCCAAATAAAAACTATTCCCGAACCACATCCACCTTTATCATCCATACATAGATGTATTTCTAGAAAAAACCACATTATATCTACATTACTGAAACATTACAATGTTCTTATATAATTATAATAAATGTTGATAATATGTTTATGATACCTAGTATATGATTTCCTAAATATACCTTTCATGTTTTATATTAAACAAATTCTAATACCAACTGTATTAACCCTAACTCTGGTAACACATATATGGTGTCTTAATTTATACATTGGCATAAGATACAAGGAATTACTTCCTAAAGGACCGAATAGTTTAGTAGTATTATTAAACTAGATATATACATGATTCCAATATTAAATTTAAAAACACATTAACAACATAATTATTTTTCTTCAAGAATAATGTTATTCATTCTAGAATTTCCTTACAAATCAATTATATCATAGTTCATGGATTCATGGGAAAAGAAACAAATAATGGTGAGATCAAATAATCAGTGAGGCTTAATTACAATTGAAGATATCACGAATAAATGTGAATTATATAAAAGTAAATGTTAATAAATGAACACATAAGAAATTGAAATAACATTTCTATCATTATTTGATGATGTATAATTAATATGGTATGGTAAATAATTGAAAACACATTCCATTTAATAAAAAAATAGAGAATGAAATGAATCCATAGATAATATAATAGTGAAAATATCATGTATAATAATAATAATAATAAATGAATTTTAAATGAATCAAATTTATAATTATTGTACATCATGATCTCATGCATTATGAAAACCTCTATTGTGATGACCTTTTCTAGGATAGTTTAAAACTACTGCGTAAAATAACATCTGATTTAGCAAACTATTTTCTCAGAGGAGATCTATCAATGCATTAAAGAGCTATCTAAAATTGATCCCCACCCATAAATTCATTTCTAAATAATTACATTCATTCCAATAATATATTTAATTCATGAATATTGTGCGTTATCACTGAATATTTGTATTGAATAAACGATATTAATTTATCAATATTTCCCCCATTAATCATTAAACATTCAAAGTAAAAAATATTTTTAAAAATTGAATATGGTTTTGGAAATAATGATATAAATCATAAAATAGTTTTTATATTTAATATGAAATGTAATTTACAATAAAAAATGATCAAAAGAAAGTGACTGTTTCAATAGAAATCTAATAATCACAAAAAAAAGTGAGATTATACAATAAATTTTATAGCATTGTAACTTTAAGGTAAAATAAAATTGTATGAAAATAAATAAAATTTAAACTAAAACTAAAATGTTGTATTAAATAAATTACATGAAAAATGGTCAGTATTTAAACCATATAAATTTGAACATGGTCATATTAATAAACATGTATTGATTAAATAGAAATTGGGGGAAAATCTATTACAAGGATCATGATATTGAAGTGAGAATTAATCAATGAATGGATTATGATTATCAATAGTATATATGAATATAAAAAGTGGAAATAAAACGTTATAAAAATAAAGTGTAATTTTACCCATAATATAATAATATCAAATGTGAATAAAGAAGTAATATAACCTGATGAAAAAAATTGAGTTATTAAATTCTTTACCACTTAGTAATTTTATTTTCAAATAACACATGGATGACATAATAAAATTTAAACTAATAATACAATGAATTATTAATTAATCATGATATTACATGTCTAATGAGAATTATATACCACATATAAAATAAATTATTTTCATAACATTACCATATAACTCAATGATGTGAAATTGAGATGGAGTCACTTACTACTTAGTAAATATCATATAAAATACTTTTGAAAGAAATAATTCAAGTTTAATCCTAAAATTCCATTAATAATGAAGTATTAATGTCATTACATGTAAAATAGAAATTATATAACCCATATAAAATAAATTATGTGTATAACATTACAATAAGCCTCAATGGAAGGAAATTGAGACGAAGTCCCCTACAATGATCATACCATTGACGTTAGATTTAATAAATGATTAGATTATTTTTATCAAATTTATATCCACATAAAAAATCATAAATAAAAAATAATATTTTAAAAATTCATTACATATATAATCTTAGAATTTCAAACACAATGAATATTTAATATAACCCAATAAAAATAAATTGAGGTATGAAATTATTTATCACTTTGTAACATTATGTTAAAGTACCATTAGATGAAATAATTCAAATTTAAAAATATAAAATAAGATAATTAATCTAGGAATCGTGATATTACATATAAAATTGGTTTTATATAGACCATATAAGATAAATTAACTACATATCATTACAATATGCCTCAATGAATGGAAATTGAGATGAAGTCCATTAACTTATACATCCTTTTGGTTTAATGTGATTTATCCTCCTGTATAATGGTATTAATAATGATATTAATTTATAATAAAAAAATATTCTTATTTATAATGACATATATCATCCTATTATTGCATCTTATCACCTATTAGTTATTAACAGTTCATTATTTTCAATGTTGTTGGTGATAATTGCCTTGTTTTCTCCTATATGTTTTATCATTAATTTTATAGTTCATGGGTATAATATATATATATATATATATAATATAATGTTTTATAAATATAATTTTTTTTTCATTTGTTTAATTTTTATAATATTTATTTAAATTTTAACTTGAGGAATGGGTCACCTCGCTTCGTGGATACGGTATGTCATATGTACGCAAGTGAGATGTTACCATTCCTTTAACGAGTGAAAGGGTAATGAAGTGGGAGATGAATTAATCTTCTAGAATCAATATAATATCATATATATCAAATATATTTATTAAATATATCCTTATTAATTTTCATTTAATGTGTAAGTGAAAAATGAATTACATTGCATTGTCAGGCAGTAGTTCGTCGTACACATGAGCAACATTATCATATTTTAAATGGAATGGAATGTAAGAAGGTATATGTGATATTAAAAATAAATAAGTATTATAGTATCATAAATACTATTTAAATGTGTTATCTATAATAATATACATCCTTTAAAAGTAGACATGGAAAACTAGTTACATCTGTTCTTGAGATGGTAATATGTCATACACATGATCGATGATTTTGTGTCCCATTTGATGGAAGAGGAGATAGATATATGTAATTCCATTAAATAAAAAAACTATTTCAATATTTATATACTATTTTTATTATATTATTATAATTAAATAATATTTTAAGTATGTGAAAAAATAAATAAAATTAAGACACTTGTTTGAGAATGTAACATCATCTATGGGGAACTTTGTTTTATAACCAAACTACTTTGTATGATGGATTTATGATAAACAATAGTTCTATGACGTTTTTAATGGATTAATGTAGTGTTTCTGGAAATTATTTCCCTATAAAATAGATATGGATGTGTGATGAGGGGAGGGGAGGTGGTGTACTTTTATAAGTGGGGATAGGATAGACATGGAGTTTTTAAATAATGCAATTACACCCATTTTGTATCACACCCAAAGCCTCCAAAATGATGCATTATCTACCCTTATTGGTTACAAAGTCTAAATATGTTCATAAAATGGTTTTTGGACAAGTTAGTAGGTCATTTTAAGCATTATCTTCTTTGTTTCACCCCCAATAAATCTGGGTTTTCCTTAAACTTGGTAATTGATTTTTAGTGCTTTTACTATTCATAATGGTAAAAACATTAAGTTGAAATTATTAGATGATATAAATTATTCTTATTCCAAATATTTCATATATTATTTATAGAATTGGTTGTGTCAAATTTAAAATTAAACATGCATATGATAATAAAACTTGTTTTCAATGTGAATATTCTCATAATTATATAAGGTTTTAATATAAAAATTCAACATGAAATTGATTCCAATGAACTAAAATAGTTAATATTTAATATAATTTAATTATCTATTATTTTAAACTAATATAAAATAAAATTTAATCTTGTTAATTAATTAAACAAAAATGTGGTTTTTAATAAAAATTAATTTCTTTCACTACTTATTGAAAAAATAAAACATTTTAGAAAAATCCCAAAAATTGAACCTAATATAATTTTTAAATTATGATTTCTGAAATCCAGTTAATTTTATCATATAAATTTTAAAAAATTTGTAAAAAATAATTTTAGATTTTATGCGCAAAGCATGACTAAACCATCTTTTAGAAGATATAGATGTTTTAAATAATCATTTCTTTTTATTTTAAATGATTATTATTTTATTTAAAATCATTAAATAACCATAATTTTTACAATTTAGTCATCACTATTCATAAACTCCAATTTAATGGATATGTTATAATGATATACTAAATTATACTTCATTTAGACTCTGGGTTGCGTGTTTTGCATGCTACTAAAGATATTTAATTTAAAGAAATATATTGCTAGTGTTGTTTGTGCTCAGTGTTTCATGTCTCATACACTATCGAAAAAAATGTTATTCATTTGGAATTTTATGATGTTATATTCTCCTCACCATAAATAAATTACATCCATGTAATTTGATCTTATGCTCATAAATAAGGGGTTCAATATACAAAAATTCCATTGCTGAAAGGCCACATCATAAAAAGGGTATGTAAAAAATCATCTTAATAAGAGAAAACAGGATGAAAAAAGAAGATAAGGAATAACACATATTTATGTTTCTAAGTAATATATCATTTTTTTAAATTTAAGATATGTACATAGAATAAAAACATAAATAATTATAGTGAGTGATATTAGTCATTGATCATAAGAAATTGAATGATAATTGGAAAGTTAATGAACTCAAAACTGTAAAACAATGATGATTTAAAAGACCATTTGATCCATCAAAAAGTAGGTAATAGGATAAAATTTTTGTTTCATGATTTTTTTCCTAAAGTTGAGTAATTATTTTACTATCTAGAAATATAAGGAAATATACTTAATTGATACATTTATATTTTATAAGTAAAATTTCATCGTATGTTTATTCTTTGATCAATTTACAATTCATCTCTTACTCCATGAAATTAATATCCAATAAATGAATTTTTATTCCTAAATAACTAAAAATATATTTTAATGGATCTTTAGATCCATAAAAGATTTACACGTTTTTTTGTCTATCCCTAACTATTTTTCAACCCCAATATAGATTGCACAAGTTATCCAATGTAATAAATTAATATCTAAACCTCAATATTAACTAAAAAAAGTTATCCATTAATATTTATTCATAAAATATTTTAACTAAAAAAATAAATATTAACCATGACATAACATAGTTTATTGGTAGGTGATAATCCCATATCATCATTCGGTTTTCAGTTCAATCCTAGTGGCCCTTCAGATGTGATGGGTTTTCACATGAAATGTGTGTTTTCTGGTTTCTAAAATTATATTAATATAATTCAAATAATTATCCCAAGGTTTTTATGAACCATAATTACTATCACATTAATGGTAAGATAAACCTTAAATATTAATGTACCTTGAATCAGATTTCCTAAAAAATTAAATTTATTCTTCTTTATAGAAATCTTTCATATACTATACAAATAGATTGTATTCCCATAATTGTTTTCCAAAAATATCCTAAATAATGTGACATTTTTAGCACATAATATTTTAAAAGGGGTGTTTATGACATTGAACTTATGATCATTCTTAAACTCAGAAACCTATAATGGTTTCCTAAACTCTTAATTTAACAAAGACATAAAGGCTTCTAAAATTTTACACAATCCTTAAATGCTTAAAAATTCTTATCACCCAAATTTCTTTGGTAAAAATACTAATACAATTTAAATATTGAATCCCAATAAAAAAATACTTAAAAAAATTTATTTCAACATAAGTCCATACATGGTCTATGAGTTAATATTTAAAAGTGGTCATTAACATGGAAAATCCTCAGGTTCCCCATTTTTAAGACAACGAACAACAAATTGATCCTTATATTGAGATTTATTTCCTTTTATAACAGTCTTCATTTTTTATTATAAATTCTTTACATTATAACCTCATTGTACACACAAAATAATTTTTCCATTCCTTTGAGAAACATTCATTGGTTTATCATTCAACATTTCTAAAATGATAAAAATCTATCCCACTTTCCACTATGGTCTCCACTACTTGAGCTCTTATATAACTCCATTCTTCACATCTTTGGATAGTACATGAGTAGGTTATGGTATATGTTTTTAAAAATTTTATGGGATAAATGATTAGGGAAAATCTCGATATATTTTACTGCTATCATCATCTGATTTTTTTCTATAGTCACCACATTTTAATTCATGTTTAATTTTAACATGATTCTTTTAGGTTCCATCCATTGACTAAAAACAAAAATCATTATGCAAAAAACAATAATCAGAGTGGTGGAACCCTATAATCATTTTTTTATTGTTTAAATCATATCACCTTATTTTCAATCTAAGAAACTTATGGTTTTACCCTGGTCATTTATTATCACCACCCATTCCAATCCTTCCTAATGGTTTGTAATTAAAATTTAAATTATCCAAAACATATCCATCGTTTTTTTCAAACCAAGTGTATATTAAGGCCCATTGTTATACACGAGGTGATGAACAGGTCATGCCCATTGCACCATTTTCAGAGTTATTACCCATAGGTAACAATTTTCTAGAACCATGACCACATTGAATATATATAATGGGATGTATTTATATTAAAAACCACTATATCAATACCTTAACAAATCATTATGTTGTTTTTCTATATATTTCCTTAAATTTTATCATAATATTATGATTTCTAATCTATGTTTTCCTAAACCTACATCCCATGGTTTCTACTAAATTTACATTGATAAAAACTGTAACAACCCTAAATCAAATAACCCAGAGTTGGTTCCTCCCTTTATAAATTGTCAAAAGAGACAAGGAATTACATCAAAAAGGGACTAATTTTTTTATTAGTATTGGTGAACTAGATTTGTACTTGATTCATATATTTTATTTGAAAAAAAATCAAAATAATTTTTTTCTCTGAGAATAATGTTATTTTCTCTATAATATCCTTTCATATTAATCATAGCACACTTCATGGATTCCTAGGAAAGGAATAAAAATAAGGGTGAGCTCAAATATTCAATAAGGGTTAAGTAAATTGGAAGATTTCATGAATAAATAATAATTATCAACATGGAAACGTAATTAACTGAAAATATATTCCATTTAAATAAATTGACTATCGTAATGGGATAAGGAATAATCAATTTTGAAAAGTAAATATTTTAAAACACATTCCATTCAATTAATAAACTCAGAATGAAATGAATAAAGAGATAATAGCACAACAAAAATATCATGGATAAAAATAATAATTGAAATCTCAAAGAAAGAAAATTCTTAATTATTGAACATCATGATCTCAATGATCCTAAAAACCTAAATTTTCAAGACCTTCCTCAATATAGATTCAAACAACATGGTAAAACCCCTTCTGATTTGGAAAACAGATGTTTCTCATGTGACCTATAGATTAATTATGGGGCTATCTATTATTTATATTGTCATTCACTGACCTTGGATACTTCATTATTTTATTATTTCCTCGGTCATGGAATTTTTTCTTTGGGACACAGGTTCATCCCCTGTTAAAAAATTTAATGTTTGGAAGTTTTTGTGGGTTTTAGACTATACATGGGCAACACACATTTAGTAGAAACCATGTGGTCAGCCCAAGTACCTACATGGATGTTTAGGGAGGTGTCTAAAAGCTACTACAAGGTTTGAACATGGTAGCACAAATCATAGGTCCTGGTCATGTGGTAGGTCCCAGGGTAGGTGGAAGATACTGAATGCTTTGGACATGGTTTCAAAAACTGTGTGGTTTAGTCACGTGGTCACTCCTTTCTTGAACAATAGCTACCACATGAATGGTTCATGGGGTAACAAACAGTGCGTCCAAACCATGAAAGTATCCCAAAAATTTTAAAAGTTGAAATTCCTAATCTACCCTCTTACCCATTTAACCCTATTTCAGTCCCCTCCCTCTTGGTCCGTTTTGGTGTACAAAGGGACCCCCTTATGATTTTCTAATTTTCTCCTCCTCCAACATTGATACCTCCTTGATGTCCCAATGCAGGTTTCTTTGGTTTTTAGTGTATTTTCTTCTTTTTTCTTCCCTCCCTTGTTGATTTCATGTTTTCCCTGTAGTAATCCCACTCTTGGTTGAACCCTAAATGTTTTTGTTAATGTTGGGTTTATCATACATTGATTTTAGGTTGTGAAATTAGTATTATAGGCCTTTTTCTTCCTTTCATTGAATCATTTTTATGTTCTCACGCCACTGAGGTAGGTGTCTCCATGCATTTCCTTTTTTATGCATTATGATCATGCTTGGGTTTCTTTAATTAATTTTTTATCTTGATTCTCACCTTTATAATGCACCTTGTTAATTTATTTTGGTATCTCCTTATTGATTGAAATCGATAATAATGGGTTTGAAGCTGTGTCTTTGTTTATTACTATGTGTATGTACTCTAAAAGTGTTTGATAAAATGTAAATATGGGTTTTATAGAAATAATTGGCGGATTTGGGAGGTGTTAGACTAATGAAATATTTATTTATAAATTTTTGGATGGTGAGTTGGCATGTGTGTGATTTGGATGATTATATGGATTGATGGTTGTAGTGGAATGTTTTTGTAGAATTTTCATGGTTCTTAAAAAGGGTTATTAAAGCTCTTATAATAATGATAAATTTTTGGTCTTGGTTTAAAAAGAAAGTGATGGTTATAAAAATGGGTTTGGGTGTTTTTAAAGAAATATAGAGGTTTCCATTGGGTGTTGGCACATCCATTGGAGCACTTGGTGCACACATGGATGTGCATTCAAATGATGGTACCGCCTTAAAAAACTTTTCCCTTAAAATTTATTCTTATTTCCTTTACCCCATTTTATTAAAATGGCCCCATGTTTTTTAAATGGTAAATTGTGGCATAAAGTGATTTGGAAATGAACTCCTAATGTGATTCTTCATGGTTTCACCCATTTTCCCATTAAACATATTTTAGTGAATGTTTGGCACATAAGGTAATGTTTTGGATTGGGTATCTAAAATTTCAATTTTGTTTTGATTTTTGGAAATACCATAGAAGTGTCATTTCAAATTATTTTAAAAAAAATTGATTTTTTTTGTAAAATTCATTTGGGTGGGTAAAGCCAATGACATGTTTGGAAAATTAGAATATTTTAAAGAAAGGGTTGAATGTTATACAATGTGATGGACTAGATGGCACCTTGATGATGTGATATATATATATATATATATCATTGTTTAAGGGTGTGTATATAGTGGAAACTTATATGGGAGGGATTTCAGATTATCAGTTATCGTATAGTGGTGTTCATTTTTAGGGAAGGAAAGATGGTGATAGTAGGTAAGATGAGTCACTGGTGTGATGGACTCCTACTTACACAATGTACTTTTTACCATGGGTTTTTGGGAGCCTTTTAGAGGATCAAGTGATGGTTTCTGATTAAACACAATTAGATTGGTTGGTTCCCCTTTGATATTGAAATGTACAGGTGGTTTGCTCCACTAGTGAGGCTAAGTTAGGGAAGATAGTTGGTTATTGTCTATGGAGTTTCACCATAAAAAGATATGTGGTTCCAAATCAAGTACAATAAGGGAAGGGTCTAGGGATGTTTTGGAAATCCCATGGTTACTATCAATGATTGATTGTATTATTTTTATGTACAATATTTTATTCACATTTTCCTAGTTTATTTTCAGTGTATCCCTATATTTTTTTACATATACATTTGGTTTTGTTTTTGGAATTAAAATAATAACAAGTTTGGTAAAATGGGATGTGGCATGTAGTGGAATTTAAAATGGGTAAAACTACAGTTTCCTGATAAAATATGAAAACAATGTTTTTAAAATAAATTTCAAAAAAGTGATAAAGGATTGTTTTCAAGAAAGGAAATACATGGATTCATTGGGGATTTCCTACTGAGTTATCTAGACCACACCCAACTTGTACAACTCGCTGCCGGTAGACTCGAGCTGTTTGGTAGGTTTATTCTCTTGCACAGGTTTCTAGGTTCTTATACTCATCATTGGAGTGGTTTGGATTAGAGGATGACGGTGAACATAAGGTAACATTGAGATTTTAGTAGGGTGGTACAGTTTTTAGTTATTATTCCCAATTTTGTATTTAGTTTCTACTTGTTCAGTTTTATTTTTGTATCTGAATCATTTTGTTTAAATTTAATTGAGATTAGGAGTGGTTATTATTGTGTTCTAAGTTTTTAGTTCATTTTTTTCTCCAGGATCATAGGATAAATTAAATCCTAGTTATTTCTTCTTTGATGCCTAACAAAAGTTTCAAGCCAGTGGGGGTTGGGAACACCTATCAAGTCATGTCTCAGAATGGTTCGGGTGTCAGGTTGGGTGGAATCACATCTGAGTTCATAAAAAATTATATAATAAGAGGCCATTGTTATTTGGGGTGTCAGGTAGGCTAGATACTAAGATTTTTAGGGTAGAGGAGGTAGGTTATTGTTCGGTGCCTGATCACCCCCACTCATGATGAGACCTAAATTACTAGGGTTAGTCTAGTTTTAAATCCATCTACTTTTATTTTGGATTGAGGGATGAAAATGGAGGCGATCTAGTATCATTTGGTAACCTCACATCTATTAGTGACCCACGCGGAGTCCTATTTCACCGTTCAAGGTCCACTTAGTGTAATGGATTACATAGGGAATAAATCACTACTATGTCATTGGTTTAGGCATAGATTCTAGTTCCTCCATCTATTGGTTTGGTATATGTAGCGTTCTATTTTGTTTAAGGTTGGTGGAAGTGGGAATTTGATGATGGAAATGGTTTTGAAATGAAATTTCATTATTTTAAATGGTTTTAAATTGGAAGAGTCAGATTTAAAATTGAAAAATATTTGGTTTGAAATTTTTTTACTTGTTTTTATTTTATAATAAAATAGCTTGGATGCGACCCTTGGTGTTCATTATGGATGTTTACATGTGTGTGAATATGCGTAGAAAGTTTCTGTTTTCACACATGGATGGAAACATATGGGCACTCATATGATTTTTCATAGGATTCTATGGGTGATTATTTGAAATTTAATGGTTTTGGATTTTTTTTATTTAGGTGTCATTTTTGTTTGTGATAAGTGTCTTTGTGTTTGGAAAGTAAATTTGAAATGAGGTGGTTTTGGAAAATGAGAAGGAAAATACATTTTTGAAAAGTAGTGATTTTTTATTTTTATTGTTATGTTTATGGTTTGCAAATTTTTTATTTTTCTTGGGGACTTCTTCTATATTATTTTTTGGTTTGATTTTGGTTTTGGATTTTTTATTCCATGTTGTTCATAATATTCCACCAAGATTTTTCCCCAAAGTTGCTAAAGAGTCATGCCCAATTTATTTTCTTCTCAAATGTTGCATGACATTCATGGTGATGGATGTCTGTTAGAGGTAGTAGAGTGTCTTGAAGAGGTATAGAAATGCTTTTTTTTATGGGAACTCCTGATGCTATTAGGTTTGTGTTGTTCGGGGATTGATTTAGGGTCAAATTTTGGACCAGTTTTAGTTGGTTGTCCCATCATCGTTGGATATTGGGATGAGATGGGAATTTTTTAATAATACTTTTATCCTAGGGTTTATAATTGGGGAGGTGAAGTCTAGGAAGGTTGAAAATAATCGGGATGTTTGGAAGGGTGAGAAGACCGTGAAAGCTAATGATGATCACTTTTGAGAGTTGGTTTCTTACTATCATGAGGCCGCATTATAGGATTAGTTAAAGTATCCTCTTTTTTTTGGGGGTCATTGCTTAGATATCATTTAAAAAGTTCTATCATCCGATGAAGTTTGGTTTTGAAAATTATTGAATGAGGAATCCCAAGACGAATTGTTTTTGGAGAGAAATCTATGGAGACTGATGAACCATCTCCTATTTTGGTTCTTGATGGTCCCCTATCTGGCGAGAAGCGTGCATCAGAGGAACCTTTTCCCAAGAAGTCACTCTTATTGTCTCTGACTTCTCATTTTTTCAACCATTCTCATGTATGTCACCAATGTGGTATGTTAGTTCATTTTAATTCATCTTGTCACATCCCGCCAAATACCTTCTATCATTGCAGCCGTCTATGTCATCCAGAGAAGTTTGGTTAGAATCATGATTCAGTGATGGAATTTTGATTGGAGGATTCTAGTATCTGAAAGCGAGGAGGGAGATGCTACATGTATTAGTTTTCCAACCACAGGTCTTGGAGTGAAACCTATGAACATTCAAGGGTTTTCAAGTGTGTGTGAAACATTATACTAGTTTTTTTGTTACGTGTTGTTATGGGAACAATTAAATATTGGTTGTTGTTATTTTCCTACTGTTATAGTTTTTTCAATTATTCGTTGTTCATCATTTCATTGTAAAATTATGATGGAATTGATCAATGGTAATATAAGAGATTGTGATTATATGAGTGTGCATTCTATAATTTTTCATTTTCCATGACTATGTTAATCCATTATGTGGGATGGTTTCAACTTTAGTTGTACTCATTTTTATATGTAAGTGTTTGTGGATATCAATATTCGTGGTCAATTCTGGATTCATTTTTTTATTTGTGTGTTTATAACCTCATGTTGGGGGGTGGGGGGGTTGGTGTAAAAAATATTATAGATTGCTAATGGTGTTGTTTTGTTTGTGCTACAAAAGTGGTATGTGTTCTATTTGAGATTTCCCTAGATCATGATTGTTTTAAGGGTATTGTTTGGTTACTATAGAGAAGTTCAGTTAGTTCTCAGGGTACTAGATTTCTGGGTCACTCCGTAGTGATTTTCTTGTTTATGATTTTATTATGATGATTGAATTTTTAATATTCCATGTTATCTAAGTCCTTATGGTTTGGAGAACCCCCTTGTGCTTTCACCTCATTCTTATGTTTTGGTTTCTTCTTGATCAATCAAATTTGACTTTTGGAGTGAATACTCTCCCTACAATTTATGGTTTCTTTCAGTTTTGATCGGGAATGGACACATATTTTGATTATCTCTCAGTTTGGTGACTTTCTTGGGGATAAAAGTTACTGTGGTTGGGATAATTGTCATACCATGACCTCGAATACTCATTTATTTTATTACTTTTATGTTATAGTATTTTTTTGGTTGGGGCTTGGGTTGAGTCCTAGTTAAATTTTTGGATGTTTGGTAGTTTTGGTGGGTTTATGGCATGTTCAATGGCACCACATGATTAGTAGAAACTATACGGTTAGCACAAGTACCCATTCGGTATGTTTGGGATGTGTCTAGAAGCTACCAATAGTTTGCACACTGTAGAATAAACTTTGTGGTTTGGATATGTGGTAAGTCCTAGGGTATCTATAAGGCCCCAGCCTTAAACCTTACTTAATCTTGAGTTATTACAAGATTACACATTAAGGATCTTTTCGGGTTTAGAGTTTTAGATAATTAGATCATAAAACTTGAATTACATTCCACATATAAACAAAGTGGTTACATAAAGATAGTATTCTTCATTCCCATCAATGGAAACACATTTAAAATAAAACATAGATTATTTCTTGACACATCCTTGACTCTATCATCTTATCATATACCTTTCCCTTGACCTGTGAAAAACATTTCAAAAAAACTTGGGATGAGCATAAAAAGCTCAGTATGGGTTATAAAAACATGGAAAGGAAACATGAGTTCATATATACATAAGAATGAAATCATACTTTACCCATAAAACATAGGCACTTTAACATACCTCATAAAATCATGAATAAATCATAGAAATCATAAGACATAAAGGTAACTTGAGGCATTCATAACATTCTTACGTAGGGAGTAACCCTCTTGGTTACGTTTGGAATACCCATCACAGTATATTCCCTAAAAATCTCTTCGGAGAAACCTTAACGTTTCACTCCTTCACGTTACCCAATGCATTGGAGAGCTATAACGGGCTCACCCGCCCTTAGTTTATCACGGAACCACCCGTCTTCATAATAATGCCCAAGAACCATAACATAATCATATCACATAAAACATACATAAAGGAAACATAAAATTTCAACATTTCAATCACGAGATATCAATACAACACATTGATATAAAAACATTATGAAAACCATTTTCAATACCAAAATAAAAGAAAAGTAAAACATGGTATTTATTTTTCTTTTAAAAAGAAGGTATGGCTTGTAGAGGAAGCCGAAACTCAAATAACGGTCACGACGGCGGGGAAGTCATTGTCGCCACATATGTACGACAAAAACATTCCCTTTTGTCGTTTAGTAAACGCTTCGTATAAAAAATATTTCTTTTGAATAAACTTAAAAGTCAAAGGGGTTTATACACCGTATAAAAGAAAGTTGTGTATAAAATAAAATATGCCTCAACGAAAGGAGATTGAGACGAAGTCCTATACCTCGTATCTGACTTGACCAGACCGTTCTTTAATCTCCTGAATAATAAACTTGAGTTAATCTCTACTTGCTTATGAATCTTTTTCAAGTTCATTATTCCTTTTATACCATGTTATGAACATCATGTAATCAGTTAAGTTAATAATGTTCATTTTGTCGGTATTTGGTTCTTAAGTCAAAAATAGACTTCTTACACTTACATGTTGTTAATTTGGTCAAAGGTTCATTATATCCAGAATGGTATTCATGATGTAGATATCATATATGTCATATATATCCAGTACATACATGCATTTATAATATTACATCACATTTAGAGGTAAGAAATGAAATGCACCGTTCATGGAGACGGTAAGCCGTACGTACGCATGAACGCTACTTCCATTTCTATTTCGTATTTTCTAGAATGGAATCATAATGATATAAGAGTATATTATAATTCCAGTATAATATCATATATAATATCATAGTTCCATCCTTTATATGTCCCACATATGATATTTAACGAATCAAATCACTTTCAGGGGGCGGTAGTCCGCACTTCCTAAAATGAAGATATCGTGTTTACCCATAATGGAAACCATAAAGGTATGCCAAAAAATGAAAAAAACAGAAGCTTAAGGAAAACATAAACAAATTATATATCATATATAAAAATAGTGACATCATAATGGCCACCTTTGAAGGTGTTAAATGAGTTTTGAACAATCATCGTTTTGCGAGGCAGAATTTCGCCATCCACGGAAACCGTATGTTCTTTAACCATTTGATGTAGTTGTGTGAGAGTGTAGCTCAAATAAATCTTATAAAAACATCCTAGTATATTGACGATACTGGTGTTGTTACAAAGGAAGTAAATAAAAAGAGTTTAGGGGGTTATAGAAGCAAAATAAAACAAATGAACCTGAGAGAATGAATTACCTTTAAAAGTGTAACTCCTTTTGAGTTGAGACTAAAGGCTTCCTTTAAAAGGATTATGCCCAAAGGAAATCCTCTAGGATGAGGAGAGGTATGTGGAGAGAGAAAATGGGCAGGTATTGGCCGAGCCAAAGGCTTGAGGAGTGTGTGAAATGAGGTAGAGGTGGGGGCCTTTTATAAGAGGAGAGGAGGGGCACTTTTGGAAAGTAAAGAAATATTACTTTACTTGAAAATGTGTTTCGGTTTTAAAAGGTCCCACATTGATATAATTCGTGGATAAGGTGATAAGGGTTCTAAATCCACTCATCCAATTGGTTTTGGACATTTGTAGTTCATAGATTTTACATTGTCTTTCCATTTTATTTAAATCGTCAAATAATGATGTCATCGCTGCATCATTATTATGTCATAAATAATTTAATTTATTTATTGTATAAAAAATTATAAAAAAAATACTATGATATAGGAAATCTTTTTAGCTTTCCAATGACTATTTATAATCAAAATTTGGACTTGTATAACCGCACTTAAAAATTGTTTTCGTAAAACATATTATGTTTGTGTCATTTTCACTTTAACATTAAATAAAAAGTAATTTATGTCATTTCCCAACAAAAGTGGATCCATGGGGTCCCCAAGTTGACCCATGGCATGTAATGGTCGGCCATGACACAACCAATGAGGTTGGGACATGTGTCTAGGTCATTTCATTTTATTAAAGTATTATTTATACCTTAAACTACCCTAATTACCACTAATCGTGATTAAGAACTTAATAAGTTACTATTCACCAAAAAATTATTTTAATCTCATTGAACCACATTTTACTTCTTAATAACAACCATGTATGTCGGATTTTCAAAATTCAATACACATTAGTGGTAAACTTTCATTTAACTGAAAAATCAGTTTGCTTGATTACCACTTAGTGGTTTCACTATTCATCAAAAATTGAAGTTTTTCAGAAAATTACCAAAAATTCACCCTAAGCTATATTTGATATTCCGAATTCAAAAATGAAGTCTATTTTACAAAATTCAAATCATATAAGTCACATTAATTAATTTAATAATTAATTCCCGCTGCCAGAGCAAATAGCGTGTTTTTACAAAACAATAAGTATCAAAAGATTGACACCAGTTAAAGTCTAATTTTAAAAGTAAATTGATTCCAATGACCACCATTTGATTAAATGGTAAAAATATATTCTAATTTAACTTCAAAACCAATTCAAAACATAATCTAATCATATAAATAAATTAGATTAAAAAGAAGTTTTGATGTAAAATGCAGTATTTTTCACTATTCATTAAAAAATGAACATTGTTAGAAAAATACCAAAAATTTACACAAGGTAAATTTTGATGTCCCAATCATAAAGAATAAGTTTATTTTGATAAACATAGTTTATAAAATTGTCAAAAGATAGATTCAAAAATGGTTTTCCATCAAAAGGCAGTAAAACAATCTTTTAAGAATATTAGTTTATTCCATGCATAAGATTGGATTTATTTTCATTTTAAGCCTCTAAAACACTATCTTAATAATTAATAGACATAGATAAAAATATCTATTATTCATTACTTACTTGGGATGTTACATCCTTCCCCCCTTTAGAAAATTGCATCCCCGTAATTTATTTACTTATCAAATAAATGGGGGTACTTATCCCTCATAGCATTTTCAGATTCCCATGTTGCCTCTTCAATCATGTGGTTTTTCCACAAAACCTTTACCTGCTTAATCACCTTATTCCATAACACTTGCTCCCTGTGGTCAAGAATTTGGACCGGTTGTTCCTCATAAGATAGGTTCTCTTCCAGCTGAACTACCTCTGGACTCAAAACATGAGATAGATCTGGCATATACTTTCTCAACATCGAAACGTGAAAAACATTGTGTACCTGAGATAAACTCGGAGGTAAAGCCACTCGGTATGCAACTGATCCAACTCTTTCCATAATTTCGTATGGTCCAATGAACCTTGGACTCAACTTTCCTTTCTTACCAAATCTCATCACACTTTTCCAAGGAGAAACCTTGAGAAAAACATGATCACCTACCTCGAAAGATAGATCCTTCCTCCGGTTATCCGCATAACTCTTCTGCCTGCTCTGAGCTGTTCTCATGTGTTTCTGAATCAGCTGAACTTTTTCTGCCATCTCTTCTACCAATTCTGGTCCCATCAACTTCCTTTCACCCACTTTATCCCAGAAAGCTGGAGTTCGACACCGCTTCCCATATAATGCCTGAAATGGTGCCATCTGTATACTGGAATGAAAACTGTTATTATATGAAAACTCAACCAAAGAAAGATGTTGGTCCCAACTTCCCTGATAATCCATAGAACAAGCTCGTAGCATATCCTCCAATGTCTGAATTGTTCGTTCTGACTGCCCATCTGATTGAGGATGAAAAGCTGTACTAAAATTTAATTTAGTACCCAACGACTTCTGAAGGCCTTTCCAAAAGTTAGAAGTAAACCTGGGATAACGATCTGATACAATGGAGAGAGGAACTCCATGTAACCTGACTATCTCTTTAAGATACAAACGGAAAAGTTGATCAAGAGAGAAAGTATCTCATATAGCAAGGAAATGAGCAGATTTGGTCAAGCGATCAACAATAACCCAGATTGCATTATTACCTCGAGATGTCTTCGGTAATCCAACAACAAAGTCCATGGATATATTCTCCCATTTCCACTCTAGCACTGGTAAAGGCTGAAGCATCCCTTTCGGTAACTTCCACTCTGCTTTAACCTGATGACAAGTCAAACACTTCACAGTAAAATCAGCTATATCTCTTTTCATTCCATCCCACCAGTAATACTCCCGCAGATCTCTATACATCTTAGTACTGCCCGGATGAACTGAAAACGGAGAACTATGAGCTTCACATAATAACTCTCTCTTCAACTGTGAATCACAAGGCACACACAATCTCTTCCCAAATATAAAAACACAATCATTATCAATGTTGAATTCAGGCAACTTACCTTTCTGAACCAGCTCTACCCTTTTCTGCAACTCACTGTCTTGCTTCTGTGCTTGCTTGATTCTATCTGATAGAGAAGATCTCACTGATACCTGAAACAAAACAGAAGGACTTCCTGCACCAACAACTTCTATGCCAAATCTCATCAAATCGTTAACCAAAGGATCACGTTCCAACCGCAACATTGTTAATGAAGCATTACTTTTTCGACTCAAAGCATCAGCCACTTTATTTGCTTTTCCCGGATGGTAATGAATTGTAAAATCATAATCCTTGATTAATTCTAGCCATATCCTCTGTCTCATGTTTAACTCTTTCTGAGTGAATATATACTTTAAACTTTTGTGATCAGTATATATTTCACACTTTACACCATACAAATGATGCCTCCAAATTTTTAAAGCAAAAACAACAGCAGCTAGTTCCAAATCATGTGTAGGGTAATTTACCTCATGAGTTTTCAACTGTCGTGAAGCATAAGCAATTACCTGATCATTCTGCATTAGGACGCAACAAAGTCCTTTCAATGAAGCATCACTGTATATAACAAACTCACCATTCCTGGAAGGTAGTGCCAAAACTGGAGCATTCACCAATCTTCTTTTCAATTCTTGAAAACAATCATCACATTCTTTTGTCCAGATAAACTTAACACCCTTCCGAGTTAGCTTAGTCATTGGACTAGATAACCGTGAAAAATTTCTAACAAACCTTTGGTAATAGCCCGCCAAACCAAGGAAGCTACGAATCTCGGTTACATTTGTGGGTCTTGGCCATTCTTCCACAACTTTTGTTTTTGCAGGATCAATAGTTATTCCATCTTTAGAAACAATGTGACCAAGGAAAGAAATTTTTTGCAACCAAAACTCACACTTGCTGAATTTCCCATACAGTTTCTTTTCTTTTATGGTTTGCAAGATAACCCTCAAATGTTTTTCATGCTCCTCTTTACTTTTATAAAACACCAAAATATCATCAATGAAAACCCCCACAAACTTATCCAAGAACTCATGGAAAATTATATTCATTAAGTCCATGAATACAGCAGGTGCATTGGTTAGCCCAAAAGGCATTACTACAAATTCATAATGGCCATATCTCGTACGGAATGCGGTCTTCGGAATATCTGCCTCCTTTACCTTCAGCTGATGGTACCCCGATCTCATGTCAATCTTTGAAAAAAACTGAGCTCCCTGGAGCTGATCAAACAAATCATCGATATGAGGCAAATGATATTTGTTCTTAACAGTGATATTATTCAAGGCTCTATAATCAATGCAAAGTCTCATAGAACCATCTTTCTTTTTAACAAATAAAACAGGAGCACCCCATGGTGATGTGCTAGGTCTAATGAAACCTTTCTCTAATAAATCTTGCAATTGATCCTTCAACTCTAAAAGTTCAATTTGTGCCATTCGATAAGGGGGTTTTGAAATTGGCTTAGCATCAGGAACTAAGTCAACAGTAAACTCAACTTCCCGATCTGGTATTATTCCAGGCAACTCATCAGGAAAAACATCAGGATACTCATTTACCACTGGCACGTCATTAATCTGAACAGTTCCTTTATTTTCAACGACTTGTGCAAGGTAACATTCATTTCCATATTTTACAAGTTTCTCGGCCTCTTGATATGTTATCAAAAGTAAGGGTTCATTCTTGTAAACAAACTGAAAGTCTTTCTGAAAAGAAACTTCTTTAGCTCTACAGTCAATCTTAGCATGGTAAATAGAGAGCCAATCCATACCCAGGATAACGTCAAACTCTACTAGAGGTAGAACAATAAGGTTTGCAAGTAGGTTCTTTCCACAAATAAGGATAGGAAGATTCTTATAAATTCTTTTTGCCTCGACACTTCCCCCAGGTGTTTTTACCAAAAGTTCAGGAGTCATTTCTTGAGATGGTATTCCCATTTTACTAGAAAAGGTTTCAGAGATGAAAGAATGTGTAGACCCCGAATCAAACAACACACTGGCATAATCTGAAAAAACAAACAAAGTACCTGATACAACTTCATTTGATGGCCCGACATCTGCTGAAGTAGTTGCAAAGGATTTCACCACCCCTTTCTGCTTGTAGTCTAACTGCTTCCCATCACTCAAGCTCCTTGTCGGACACTTGTTTGCATAGTGACCCATCTCATTTCACTTATAACACTTCACTAACTGTAAATCAAATTTGTTCTTACCTTCAGCTTGATCCTTTTCAGTGCAATCACGAGCCTTATGTTCCATCTTACCACATCGGTAGCACTTTCCAGAATTCAGAAGACATTCCCCCGCATGCCTTTTTCCACATTTATCACAAACTGGAAACATAGTTTTCTTACCATCAGACTTTTTTGAAGAATTCTTACCTTTCTCCTGCCACCTCGGTCTCTTCTTCTGCTGGTTGGTATAGAAAACTTGGTCATCGGCAAACTCCATTTCCACCTTCTCAGCACATCGAACAATCTTTTCATAACTTTTAAACTCACGGGAAGCTAATGACCTTCGATACTTTGGCTTTAATCCTGAGTAAAAATGATTGATTTTACTATCAAGGTCCCGGATAAAATTTGGAGCATACCTTGCCAATCGAGTGAACCTTTCTTCATAGGCAGCCACTGAGTCTTCCTCTTGCCTCAATTCCAAGAATTGCTTTTCCATCCTAAGTCGAACAACCTTAGGAAAATACTTCTCAAGAAACATACCTTTGAATTCATTCCAGTCAAGAGCATCAATCTCCTCGGCATCCCTGATATTTTTAACCATAGACCACCACTGATCTGCTTCACCATCCAAACGGTAAATAGAAAGACTAACCTTTTGATTGTATGAACACCCCATGACATCAAAAATCTTCTCCAGTGCTTTAATCCACCCTTCAGCTAGCACAGGGTCAGATGATCCTCTGAATGATGGGGGATGTTGCCTCATGAAATGTTCCACCACTGACATGTTCCTCTGCGGTTGATCTGGCTGATCTCGTGCATGGATACCACCACCATTTATCGCTTGAGTCAACTGCGCCATTACTGCAACAAACTGTTCAGTTCCAATTCCGACCATCTCAGGATGCTGATTCGGAAGGTTATTTCCTTCTGTATGCCTTCCTAGCACTGCTTCCCTGTTTTCTCTGCGGAAAACCATTCTGAACAAACATGTCTTAGATGAAGCAACATGGTAATCTTTAAATGCTATATCATTTCGAAAAAAAAAAATATTTTTGGATAATCATTTAATAGAATTCTAACTCCTAAAGTTATCTAAACCGACCTCTGATACCATCTATAAGGCCCCAGCCTTAAACCTTACTTAATCTTGAGTTATTACAAGATTACACATTAAGGATCTTTTCGGGTTTAGAGTTTTAGAGAATTAGATCATAAAACTTGCATTACATTCCACATATAAACAAAGTGGTTACATAAAGATAGTATTCTTCATTCCCATCAATGGAAACACATTTAAAATAAAACATGGATTATTTCTTGACACATCCTTGACTCTATCATCTTATCATATACCTTTCCCTTGACCTGTGAAAAACATTTCAAAAAAACTTGGGATGAGCATAAAAAGCTCAGTATGGGTTATAAAAACATGGAAAGGAAACATGAGTTCATATATACATAAGAATGAAATCATACTTTACCCATAAAACATAGGCACTTTAACATACCTCATAAAATCATGAATAAATCATAGAAATCATAAGACATAAAGGTAACTTGAGGCATTCATAACATTCTTACGTAGGGAGTAACCCTCTTGGTTACGTTTGGAATACCCATCACAGTATATTCCCTAAAAATCTCTTCGGAGAAACCTTAACATTTCACTCCTTCACGTTACCCAATGCATTGGAGATCTATAACGGGCTCACCCGCCCTTAGTTTATCACGGAACCACCCGTCTTCATAATAATGCCCAAGAACCATAACATAATCATATCACATAAAACATGCATAAAGGAAACATAAAATTTCCACATTTCAATCATGAGATATCAATACAACACATTGATATAAAAACATTATGAAAACCATTTTCAATACCAAAATAAAAGAAAAGTAAAACATGGTATTTATTTTTCTTTTAAAAAGAAGGTATGGCTTGTAGAGGAAGCCGAAACTCAAATAACGGTCACGACGGCGGAGAAGTCATTGTCGCCGCATACGTACGACAAAAACATTCCCTTTTGTCGTTTAGTAAATGCATCGTATAAAAAATATTTCTTTTGAATAAACTTAAAAGTCAAAGGGGTTTATACACTGTATAAAAGAAAGTTGTGTATAAAATAAAATATGCCTCAACGAAAGGAGATTGAGACGAAGTCCTATACCTCGTATCCGACTTGACCCGACCGTTCTTTAATCTCCTGAATAATAAACTTGAGTTAATCTCTACTTGCTTATGAATCTTTTTCAAGTTTATTATTCCTTTTATACCATGTTATGAACATCATGTAATCAGTTAAGTTAATAATGTTCATTTTGTCGGTATTTGGTTCTTAAGTCAAAAATAGACTTCTTACACTTACATGTTGTTAATTTGGTCAAAGGTTCATTATATCCAGAATGGTATTCATGATGTAGATATCATATATGTCATATATATCCAGTACATACATGCATTTATAATATTACATCACATTTAGAGGTAAGAAATGAAATGCACCGTTCATGGAGACGGTAAGCCGTACGTACGCATGGACGCTACTTCCATTTCTATTTCATATTTTCTGGAATTGAATCATAATGATATAAGAGTATATTATAATTCTAGTATAATATCATATACAATATCATAGTTCCATCCTTTATATGTCCCACATATGATATTTAACGAATCAAATCACTTTCAGGGGGCGGTAGTCCGCACTTCCTAAAATGAAGATATCGTGTTTACCCATAATGGAAACCATAAAGGTATGCCAAAAAATGAAAAAAACAGAAGCTTAAGGAAAACATAAACATATTATATATCATATATAAAAATAGTGACATCATAATGGCCACCTTTGAAGGTGTTAAATGAGTGTTGAACAATCATCGTTTCGGGAGGCATAATTTTGCCATCCACGGAAACCGTATGTTCTTTAACCATTTGATGTAGTTGTGTGAGAGTGTAGCTCAAATAAATCTTATAAAAACATCCTAGTATATTGAAGATACTGGTGTTGTTACAAAGGAAGTAAATAAAAAGAGTTTAGGGGGTTAGAGAAGCAAAATAAAACAAATGAACATGAGAGAATGAATTACCTTTAAAAGTGTAACTCCTTTTGAGTTGAGCCTAAAGGCTTACTTTAAAAGGATTATGCCCAAAGGTAATCCTCTAGGATGAGGAGAGGTATGTGGAGAGAGCAAATGGGCAGGGCTTGGCCGAGCCAAAGGCTTGAGGTGTGTGTGAAATGAGGTAGAGGTGGGGGCCTTTTATAAGAGGAGAGGAGGGGCACTTTTGGAAAGTAAAGAAATATTACTTTACTTGAAAATGTGTTTCGGTTTTAAAAGGTCCCACATTGATAGAATTCGTGGATAAGGTGATAAGGGTTCTAAATCCACTCATCCAATTGGTTTTGGACATGTGTAGTTTATAGATTTTACATTGTCTTTCCATTTTATTTAAATCGTCAAATAATGATGTCATCGCTGCATCATTATTATGTCATAAATAATTTAATTTATATAATGTCTAAATAATTATAAAAAAATACTATGATATAGGAAATCTTTTTAGCTTTCCAATGACTATTTATAATCAAAATTTGGACTTGTATAACCGCACTTAAAAATTGTTTTCATAAAACATATTATGTTTGTGTCATTTTCACTTTAACATTAAATAAAAAGTAATTTATGTCATTTCCCAACAAAAGTGGATCCATGGGGTCCCCAAGCTGACCCATGGCATGTAATGGTCGGCCACGACACAAAAAATGAGTTTGGGACATGTGTCTAGGTCATTTCATTTTATTAAAGTATTATTTATACCTTAAACTACCCTAATTACCACTAATCGTGATTAAGAACTTAATAAGTTACTATTCACCAAAAAATTATTTTAATCTCATTGAACCACATTTTACTTCTTAATGACAACCATGTATGTCGGATTTTCAAAATTCAATACACATTAGTGGTAAACTTTCATTTAACTGAAAAATCAGTTTGCTTGATTACCACTTAGTGGTTTCACTATTCATCAAAAATTGAAGTTTTTGAGAAAATTACCAAAAATTCACCCTAAGCTATATTTGATATTACGAATTCAAAAATGAAGTCTATTTTACAGAATTCAAATCATATAAGTCACATTAATTAATTTAATAATTAATTCCCGCTGCCAGAGCAAATAGCGTGTTTTTACAAAACAATAAGTATCAAAAGATTGACACCAGTTAAAGTCTAATTTCAAAAGTAAATTGATTCCAATGACCACCATTTGATTAAATGGTAAAAATATATTCTAATTTCACTTCAAAACCAATTCAAAACATAATCTAATCATATAAATAAATTAGATTAAAAAGAAGTTTTGATGTAAAATGCAGTATTTTTCACTATTCATTAAAAAATGAACATTGTCAGAAAAATACCAAAAATTTACAGAAGGTAAATTTTGATGTCCCAATCATAAAGAATAAGTTTATTTTGACAAACATAGTTTATAAAATTGTCAAAAGATAGATTCAAAAATGGTTTTCCATCAAAAGGCAGTAAAACAATCTTTTAAGAATATTAGTTTATTCCATGCATAAGATTGGATTTATTTTCATTTTAAGCCTCTAAAACACTATTTTAATAATTAATAGACATAGATAAAAATATCTATTATTCATTACTTACTTGGGATGTTACAGTATCCAGAAGCTACTTCACTATTTTTGAATGATAGGAAAAACAATATCGTTTATCCATGTAGTCACTCCTTTCTTGGACAACTACTTCTGCATGGTTTGAGTACATTTTAATAAGCTATGTGTCCAAACCATGTGATATACATTGAAATTTTTAATGTTATAATTCATAATCTACCCTCCAATTTAGTTAACTCTATTTTGGCCCCCTCCCCTTTGTCAGTTTTGGATCAAGAAGGGATCCCCCTAGGCTCCTCTTTGTGGATCCTCCTCCACCATGGATCCATACTTTATTTCCAAAGGTTAGTTTCTTATATTTTTCATCTATTTTATTCCTCATTCTTCCCTCCCTCCTTTATTTCATGGTTCTACATTAGTAGGTAATCTATTGGATGAACAATATATGTCAGGGATGAGTATTGGTTTAGTTTCCTTTAATATTAGGGTATGTGATTGGTCCGAGAGGCCTTCTCCTTTATTTCATTGAAGCATCTTCACGTTCGTAGACCACTGAGGTAGGTGTCTTCATGCTTTTCCTTTCCCTTGCTTTCTTTTTATGCTTGGGTTTCTTCAATTTATTTATAATCATGATTTTCATTTTTATAATATTTTATTATGGTTTTTCCATGTTGAGAGAAATTTTTAAGAATGGGCTTTGAAGCGATTCTTTATTTATTGCTACTTGTATACACACTAAAAGTTTTTGATAAAATGTTAATTTGGTTTTTGTATAAATAATATGGTGATTTGGGTGGTTTTGGACCGCAGAAATATTTATTTTAAAATGGTGGGATGCTGAGTTGGCATGGTGTGTGTGATTTGGTTGTTTATATAGAATGACAGTTTCAGTGGATTTTTTGGGTGAATATCAATGGTTATTAAAAATATTTATTCATGCTTTTGTAATTATGTGGAATGGTTGGGATTGGTTTAAAAATAAAATGATGGTTTTAAAAATGGTTTTGGGTGTTCACATGGAAATATAGATGGTTACATTGGGTGTCAGCTCATCCATGGGTGAATAAGGTGCCAACATGGATGTGCATCCAAATTAAGGTCTCACCTCAGAAAACATTTTCCTTAAAAGTTCATCATCGTTCCTTCCTCCCATTTTTTATAAAATAGCCCCATATTTTTCAAATGGTAAACTGTAAATTCATTTTATTTGGAAATTAACTTCAAATTTGCTTATTCTATGGCCTATTTCTCCATGAAAATTATTTTGGTGAATGTTTGGAACTTAAGGGACCATTCGGTATTGGATGCCTAAAATTATAATTCTTTATTGATTTTGGGAAATATTTTGGAAGGGGGATTTAACACAGTTTTGAAAATGGTTTTTTGAACTGTGTTGTGTAAAATGCATTTCAGTGTGTATAGACCAAGGCCCATTGGAAAAACTCTATATTTTTAAGGAAATGATTGAATGTTATATGATGCGATGGCTCTATTGAAACCCTGATGATGTTATATATATAGACACACACACACACAGAGTGGAAACCTCAATACAATGGATTTCTCTATATGTGTTATCATATATTAGTGTTCGTGTTTGGGGAAGCCAAGTGTGGTTATAAAAGGTAATATGAGGCATGTGTGTGAGGGACATATACCAACATAGATTACATTTATCATGGGTTCATGGGAATATTTTAATGGATCGAGTGGTGGTTGCTAATCAACCTCGATTAGACGTATTGGTGCGGCTTGGATGTTGAAAAGGCTATGTGGGTTGTGTCACTAATGGGGCTAGGTTAGGGTAGCCAGTTGGTTATTAACTATGAAGTTTCACTATACACCAGAAGGTGGTATCAAATTGTGTATATCCAGGGATTTATCTAGGGATGTTTAAGAATTCCCATTGTATCTATCTGTGATAGTTTTTTTGGTATTTTTTTCACTTTATTTTATTCTTATACTACTAAATTATTTTCAGAATAGCTTATTATTGTATTACATAGGCATTTGGTTTGGTTTTTTGGTATTAAAATGAATACTATTTTTGGAAAATGGGATGTTGCTTCTGTTGGATTTTAAAATGGAGAAACAATGGTTTCTTGATAAAATGTGGAAACACCTATTTTTATAAATATATTTCAAACTAGTGTTAATGGTTTGTTTTCATGAAAGGATATTCTTGGACTCTTTTTTGATTTCCTACTGAGATGTCTAGATCACAACGTACATGTATCACTTGGTGTCGATAGACCAGAGCTGTTTTTCAGGTTTAGTCTCTTGGTAGGATTACTATATTATTGAGGACATCATTGGAGTGGTTCGAATCATGGATGGTGGTGACCTAGAGGACACATGGAGATTGAAAGAGTGTAGTCAAATTTTAGTTTTTGTTCTCAGCTTTGTATTTCATTTCTATATGTTCCATTGTATTTTTTTGTATCTAAATGAAAATGTTTATATTTATTTGATATTTATTTGTAGTTATTACTATGGGATCAGTTGTTCAGTTAATTTATTTTATCCTATTTTTGGGTATAAAATCATTCCCATTTGTTATTTCTTTGATGTCTCACATTAGTTTCCAGGCCATGGGGATTGAGAAAACCCTTTGGGCCATGTCTCGGACTAGGTCGAGTGTTGGGTTGGATGGAATCCCGATATAGTTAATGATAGTTATGCACTGATAACTTCATTGCACAATAATTACTTATATATAAATTAAAAAACTTAATTATTTAATAATCTTTCTTATCGTCAAATATTTTTATTTAGTAAAGGATACAAATTTATCAATTTTCCCCAGTTTATCAAATAGGTTTCAGAGTAAACACCATATGTAAAAATGCTATAAATTATAGGAAATAATCACATCAATAACTCAATAATATTCATATTAAATAGAAATGTAATTTCCAATGAAAAAATATCACAAGAAAGTGAGTTTTTAAAGAGAATTTTTATATTCACAAAATAATGTAAGATTTTACAATAACATTTACCACAGAGTAATTTTCTTATAAAATATCATTGGTATAAAATAATTAAAATCGAGACATTAAATATAATTAAGTATGAATTATTCATAAAAATACATGAAAAAGGTTCAGTATGTAGACTATATAAATAATAATAGGTGCATATTAATAAATATGTATCAATCAAATTTAAAATAAGATGAAATCCATTAAAGTAAATTGAATGTTTTATCATAATTAACTAGTTAATAGATTACGTATATCAAAATTAAATCTATATTGAACAATTTTAAATTAAAAATAATATAAAAAATTATTAATATAATCTTACAGTATTAAAGTAAATAAAATAATTAATATAGCCCAATGAAAAAAAATTAGTTTTGAAATTATTTACCACTTGGTAACATTCATGTCAAATAGAAAGGGATGAAATAATTCAAATTCAATCTTAAAATACAATGAATTATTATATAATCATGATATTAATTATCAAAGGTTGGTATGTACACCATATAATGTATATAATGTCTGTAACATTACAACATACCTCAATAAAGAGAAATTGAGACAACCCCTACCACATGGTAACATTCATGAAAAATACCATATAATGAAATAATAAAACATTAAACATAAAATACCATGATTTGTGAAGGATTCATGATATTATATATAAAATGGTATGCATATAAACCTTATAAAATAAATTAGTTTCATAACATTACAATTTGCATAAATGAAAAGAATTTTGGATGAAGTCCCTTACAATGATCATACCATTTAATTGGGTATTAATAAATAAATTTATTGTTCATATCAAATTCAAATTAAAATAAAACAATGAAAAATAAAACCCATTATATTCAAATTTTACTTCACACATAATCATAAAAATCATTAAAATTAAGAAGTAGTATAACCCAATGAAAAAAGTGTGTTATGAAATACTTTAACACTTGATAAATGTTAATTCAAAATCCATTCGGTTGAAATATTTCAAAATGAAACTTAAAAAACGATCAATTATAAATGAATCATGATATTACAAGTGAAAGGGTAATTATATACACCATATAAAAAATTCTGTTAATAACATTGCAGTATGCCTCAATGAAAGGAAATTGAGATGAAGTCCCTTACCTCATGCTTTATTTTGGTTGATAGTTCTTTAACCTATGTAGAATTGTTTTAATAGTTTTATTTAATTATTACATAAACATATTCATACTTATAATATCATATATTATCTTCTTATAACAAATTATCATCTGTTCATTGTTAATCCTTTATTGTTTTCATTGCTCCGGGTTTAAGTTTTCTTATTTTAAAACGCATGTTTTTCCATTACAGTTACTGTTCATGGGTATAAGATATATATCCTTAACCACCATAAATTTATTAATAATTTTTTTTCATTAGATATATTTTTATAATAATTATTGAAATTTCCACATGGATAATGGTTCACCTCTTTTCATGGAGATGGTAGGCCATATGTATACACAAGCGACATTATTATTACCCTAATGGGTAAATGAAAAAGGAAGGGGGTGATATATTAATCATCTGGAATAAACATTATATCATATCTATCACATATATTCATTAAATTTATCCTTACTACGTTCCATGATAATATTAATTGAAAAACAAGTCACAACATTTCGCAAGGTGGTATTCCGCAGTACACACATGCAAATTTATAATATTTTAAAAATCATGGAAAGTAAGAATTTATATGTGATATTATAATTGTAAAAGTATAATAATATCAAAAAAATATTTTATTCATATTTTAAATCCATCATTATATCTATCCTAGAAAGGTGCTGATGGAAATCGAATTACAACAGCTCGTGTGAAGGTAGTCTTCCATGCACACGATGGGTGGTTTTGTTCCCATTTTATGGAAGATGATATGGATATAGATTATGTAATTAACATAATAAAATATAATAATATGGTAGATATTTTTATTATTATATTATAATTATTAAGTGATATTTATTTGATATAAACTAATAAATAAAAGGAAAATTATTTTTTAAAAACATCTCATCTTCTTTGGGTAACTTCTTTTGGTTTCCAGAAATCCTTCCTATGATGGGTTTTTGATCAAACCATGGAATTTCAGATATTTTTAGAAGATTTAAAAATTTATCTGTATATATATTTGCAGAGGAAAATTGATTTGTAAATGTGAACAAGGTAAGTGTGAAGGTAGCCTTTAATAAGTGGTGGAGTGGACACAACAATTTTTTTTTAAATATTCAATTAAACCCACAGTTTTCATGTAAAAAGCCTCCAAAATGATTAATAATTGTCCCTTAATGGTTAGGAAGTCTAACTATGTCGATAAAATAGTTTTTGAACAATTTGGTAGGTCATTTTAATTCTTATCCTCTTTGTTTAATCTTTGGTAAATCAGTTTTTAACATATCGACATTAATTAATTTTTATTTCTTTTACTATATAAAATTATTCAAAATTTAGTTGAACATATTATATAATATAATATAGTATAATTCCAAATTTTAAATCCATTATTCCTAAAAAAATTCATAAAATTATCGAAATCCTGATGAAAACTATACCCATTGACATAATTAAATACTGGTTTTCAAAGAAAATTTTTTCATAAGAATACAAAGGCTTAATATCTTGTTTTAATATGAAATTGATTAAAATGACCTTAAATAGTTTAATTTTAATATAATTGAACTAATTTTTCTATAATAATCTAAAATTTATTTTATCCTTGTGAATTATCTAATGGAAAAGGTAGTTTTAAAAAAAATCATTATTTTTAACTATTAATTGAAAAAAAAAACTTTTAATAAAAATAACCAAAATTCAACCAAATATTTTTGATATGATGATGTAAAATTGATGTTCATTTTATCAAATTAATTTTCTAAAATAGTTAAAAATTAATTTTAATTTATTTTCGGAAGTACAAAGAAATCACTTTTTATAGCAACTATAATTTTTTAGAAATTTTTTTTCTTTGAAATGATTAATATTTTATTTTTAGTCAATAAATAACCATAATATTAATAATTTAGTTATTAATATTCATTCCCAATAATTTAGTAGATATTTTATAATGGTATAATATATTACAGTTTGTTTAGACTTGTGTTTTCATGTTCTGAAGGCTCTCGAAGAGATTAAATTTAATGAAATACATATTTTTGGTTTATTTAAGTTCGATGGTGTCTGCCTCAAATGATATAAAATATGATGTAATTATTTTAAAATTTCATGGTACTATAAAATTCATCTACTTATATGAGAATTCACATTCATGTATTAAATTTTATCTCTGAGAAGAATTATTTTCCAAGGCGTAATCAATTTCAATATGTAGAGTTGAATTGGCCAGCGTATAAGGAATTATAAGCTGATGTGTGATATTTTAGTTTTTTGTAAACTTTTAATGGAAAATATCATATGAATAATGTCATTTATGAATACTATATTATATATTTGAAGGGTATAAGACATTTTGACTGCCTGTATGATATTTCTCTTCTTGTATGATATTCACACTTAATAAAATTTTATGAAAACCCAGAAGATTGAAAATAATTTTGTGGATTAATTTTAGTTGAAAAGTTGAGGTATATTCTAGATAAATATTCTGAACCAAATGAAACAAATTTAAATGATTATTTTCACTAGTCATTAATTAATAATATTTTACAATGGATGTAGTGATACTTGTTGAGATCAAAGGATGACTATTCCACAATGAAAGTCATCATGTAATCATAACTAGAATAATATTATGAAATAAACATGGTGACAAGTGTTTAATATGAGAGGTTAATTTATAAGAAACATTGAGTTATGACATTATATGGTTCATAATTTATTACCATTTTGAGTTTTCTATGTCCCAAAAATTATAAAGTGATTATTTCACAAAATAAAAAATAATATTTTCAATAGATTTCAATAAGGATAGGATTTTATTTCTATGGAGAAATAATGTCATGAAATTGAGTATCAATTTTAATTGACATGAGAACACCTACATCTAATGATCTAGGATTTTTTAATTTATTAATATGGAAAATAATATTAACATAAATATTTTGGTGAATAAATATTTGTAGGTACCAAAGAATAAACTATTTTTATTTATTGTGAGAACTCAAAAACACTATGTGAGAGATTTATATGAGAGTTCGATAAATGTTTTTGAAATATTGAAGATGATTATGAAGAGGTTTAGATATTTCTCAAAAGACTAATACCTACTTCCAGAGTTTTCAGAATGAGGAGAAGTAACCAGATCATAGAAGGTTAGGGTGAGATTTGAGACCAGCAGTTTGAATAACCATTAATAGATACTATTTTTACAAAAAGGTATACAAATAAAGGTCTAAAAATCAATTTAGTCATTTAGGGGTTCCATTATCAACTGATGTAGAGATTAGAAGAAAAAATCATAAGGACTTTCATTGTTGGATATTTTTTTGAGTATTTGTATTTTGTTACAATAGATTATGAAAGTAAAACATAATGGATTTATTGTTGATATGATTTTATTATCCTAGGTTGTAGATTATTTTTTAAAATAGTGTTAGAATCTATTATTGGGGTGAAACTAATCATATAAATGAGTATTATACTCTTTTTGAGCCTTGGTAATTTTATTTTCTATACTATTTCATATTACTTATGTATATGAGGTGTGCTTGTGAGTTTTTATTGAGTGTATGGATAATCCATAAATATTGTATAGAGACTCCTTGTTTTTTATAAGACTTCACAACATTCCTATAAATTTTTTTGAAGCCAGACGCTAGGACAACGCGCAATTCTGAGGCCCCGTGTTCCCAAAATTAATTTTATTTAAAATATTAAATATATTTTCATTGCGTGCACATGGTTTTTCAAAAATAATGTAATATCTTCCAAATAGTTGATCGAATCAGAAATATGAGACCATGGTTGGGTCTAGAATATGATTTTTACTGTATGCATGACATTAAATGAGTCAGTATGAGATGTTCAGACCCCTCGCTCTTTAGCAGTGCATTTAAGCGGTTAAATAAATAAATAAATTTAATTAATTTAACTATTTTTAAAATATTTTAATTTCTATAAGTATCTCACCATGGAGACTTACCCAAGTATGTCTCATAAACCTAGGATTTCCAATGACATATTCATCTCCATTCTGTTGGCAAAAGATGAATGATGAAGAACAATAGTGAAACCATGGATCCTAGAAGATCGAAGCATGATGAATGAAACAAATTATTTTGATATTTTCTCAATTTTGATCCTCACCAATGATCAATCCAATCAAGTTAGGACTCATCCTTACTTTTTTACACCTCTGATTAAATGTTTTTCATATTTCATTCTGGTTCATAAATATGCATCCTTGCACGGTCCCAACAATTGAAATAATCATCTTTTATCAGTTTATTAATTATTTTTATTGTTCTTACACCATCATTATAATTACAAAGAATCAAGGATAACCTGAACAATAGATGAGGTTATTCGTCAATTTTTTTAATCAGGATTTTGTTCCTAGTTCTCCGTCATTCATCACCATCATTTATTGTGGTCGACGGTTTGACAAACACAAAACTATTAATTGATGTTAAAATAATCGATTCTCCTCTAGACAATGTCATGAAAAATTGTATTTCATGATACTGGGATTGAGATAAAGTGTAAAATCATACCCCAGTGATGTTCTATAGAATTTTCCACATGATTTGTGTTCATATCTGGTGTGGAAATCCCTAAATCTAGGTTCATGGTGCTGGAAACAACTAAAACCCAAACCAGTGCAACAAAAGGTTGGTTCGACCCACCTTTTCTAAGAAATAGTGTGTGGCAGTCCAGATGCCATCCATGTGTGGTTTAGGTAGTATAGGCATAGGTGGTCAGTGGGGACGACAAAACAGTATCTCCCGGTAACTTCTCGGAGATGAATGCGATCAGTGGAATAGATTATTAAAAAAAATTAAATGGGAAAAAAGATAGAAATCTGGATGGTGGGGATGGAACATGCCCTACATGGAGAATTTCTATGGCCTGAGCCAACTGAGGAGGGTGGATCTCTATGTTAACCAATTCTTCTAATTTGATTTTCATTATAAATTAATATAATAACAATTTATTATTTATTATTTAAGTTTTCAATCCTTAATTTGGCAATAAATTCATCAAATGATGTTTATTTAATGAACCAATAAAGGAAGTGCAACCCTAGAATTGAGAAGGTCATTTTAAGACCAATCTTGGATAACGTTTTCATACTTGTGCCTCGTCTCAATCAAATAACCAATAAAATAAAATTATTATCATTACGGGAAATTTTATCTGACATATCTTCAACATATAGAGTCCGAATTATGAACCATTTGTGAAGTTTTGACCCTAAATTTTAGGTGGAACTTTTGATAAAAATTTTGGGTATTAAAAATGAGATTAAGCTGTGAGCCCCATGAAGCCTGGTTCAGGGGTGTTGTGGTGAAATGTGACATTTTCACTGGGTGTCCATTTTGGACAAATGAATGGTCGATTTCATGCGTTTTTCCATGAGTATGGGAATTTCGTTATCCATATAATTAATTTTAGGTTCGAGGCATGGGCTACACATTAAACGTTTCATGTGAAATGAAGAAACACAAGACTTTTCCATCAGATGTCTATTTGAGGAAAATTAATAGTCGATCTTTTGTGTTTTTCTACAAGGATCACAACGATGTGAGCATTTGGATGTGAAGAGCCTTATTTTTGATGTCATAAAATTTAGAATAATGAATGGAATATCAGTGGAAGATCATTCTTCTATGTTTTAACAAATGTTGTCATTGTTCTAGGTCCATTTGAGGAGGTGTGTCAGTGATGTTATGTTTTCACCCTCTAAATCAACATCGAGCTTCGTGTGCTTGATAGCCTCTTGGAGAGATATGTTGTGTTATTTGGGATCGCACTAGATTTACTACTGTTACATGATAATTTTTTACCAACCAAGAATGGCTAGGTACACAACCAGATGATGAGGTGGGGTCAAAGTTGTGTGTCTCTCACACACAACATTTACCACATTACGGATCATCAATATATTGTAACTCATTATTCTAAACTCATATATTGGAATATGAGTATCCAATCCTATGTGCTTTTCTATGTAGTATGTGGTGATACACGTTTTAGTGTCTTTTGTGTTACGATGCAAGATATTCCACATTTTATGCCTTTGTCAGGTGATGTTCGATGACGAATGTGATCAGAGGTACCATCCAATAGGTATGGCCAATGTTCCTCAATGTTTTATGATATGTACCATCTTTTAGAGATGTAAAGAGTATTTAAACACTTAACTCTATCTTAGATGGGATTTTTTCACCAATAGAAATTTCAAGCTTACCTTTATTTGGGATAGGAAGTGGCTCTCGATGGAAGTTTCGGGCATACCTCTAAATGGGCTGGTAATTGGACCTTGATGGAAGTTCTGGGATTCCCTCTAATAAGGCTAGGTAGTGGGTCCTTTTGATGATGCTTTTTGGGAAGTACCCTCCAGCAGGGCTGGGTAGTGGGTTCCCATCAAATTTTAGGTGATGATAGCCCCTGAATTACTATGGCACGAACACCCAATGACTAGAGTGAGACCCTCTAGTGGGGGCTGAGCATGGGTCCTCAACCTTGTGACACAACATATAAATTTTGTGACATAGTGATGAGGTAATATTTCTTGTACTTTTGGACTCCCAAGCAAGAGGGATGATTTTCCCACAAAGATGCATCCTTTTGACATGACTTAAAAATCGTAAGGGAGAGTCAGTGATTCCCTAAGGGGCTAATATCAAGGTCTGGTTATTGATTCCCTTTGACTCTCCATTCAGAGAAGACATGTGGGATTTTGGGCATCAAGTGTGGTTACTTATGGGAATATAGACTACTCACTTTCTTAGGATGAGATATGATATAGATATCCCCTTACTCTCTTATTTGGGTTTCTTTTAATGTGAATATAAGTATATATAGATTCTATTTCTAGTATCCCCTCATTGTGTTTTGATTACTCTCCTCATATGAATGACAAATACAAGCATGGTATTCCACATGATTTCCTTGTATAGATTATCATGGTTGGAAAAGTCCATTATCCTACTATATATATCAAATACTCGATGAGAAGTTCATCTTCTCACCATTCCTAACTCCTTGTGCTTAGATGTGCTTATGTCACCCCATTGTTGGGTTGAGTTGTACTCTTTTACCATACCTTGTTCTATATACTTCTCTCCTATTTAGTACAACTTTTTCTACTCCCATGAGCCTTCAGGGCATCCTATTGAGTTTTATAATACTCACCCCTTCATGGGATTTTCCATCAAAAGGTGTTCCCTTACAGATGACAAACATGTTGATCTTGTTATCTGAGAATCTTATAGATACTGGTTCTTGGACCACATAAGGTGGTCATATCTTGGGATCCATGATAGAGGATATCTAGGTTATTTTATTTTTCAATTTCTACCAGGTTGTGTCACTGTTATAGTTGGGTTTTTATTTTTTCCATTTTTCCTTTCAGTTTACATTACTATACTTGGACTATTTAGTAGTTCATTAATATTTGGTTTTTTAAAGTAGTGTTGTATATTTTGTTCCTTTCACTCTTCACTTCTTCATTGAGATGGCTCTTTCTGTGTGAATAGGTTCTTAGTCAATGGCCTCTCTTATATTTTTGTTCCTTTGTCTCTTGTTTCCACCCCTGGTCAATAGAGACGGGCTTGGGGTAGTTGCAGTTTGTGCCCCGACAAGGGTAATGTTGTGAAAAATTGGTAATAGATGTGGTTCAACCCTTGGGAAATTGTTCAGAAATTTCCCAAAAAAATTATTTATTGGGTTTAGGGGAATAGTGTTGATTTTTCTCAATAGTGTATCTCAGTCTAGGGAGTCTAGTGATGGTATGGGCATCTGATGAATCCATACACCTAGACCCTGATTACCCACTTTTTGACTCGGAACCCTGAGACACAATTTGCAGGGAACAATGGTAAATGCATCATATAGGATTGAATAATTGACTATCCTTCTTGAATATGATACCCAATTTGGTTGATATATATATATATATCCTCATCTAACTGCGGTAATCCTTCATAGTATTTAGGATATCTCCACGATGATAGTCATCCAAATAAGATCTATTGTTCGCGATGAAAACCATGTGAGTGATGAGCCCTCAGTTCAGGATCCCTCATGTGATCCCCATCCTCTTGGTTGGTAGGTAACAAAAACTCTTCTAGTTGAGTAGAAAATTAGGCTGATGATGTGCATGGGCTGAGTGTGCTTTGTGAGTTCGAGTACCAGAGAATGCTAAGGTTTCGCAATGTGTAAGACCCTCAGGAAGTAGAGTTTTTTAAATTTCATGGTCCACCAATTCAGGCTTGCACAGACACCAGCAGATCATATGGTGGCTTTGGCTGTTATCCTTTTCCATAGAGAAGCTATAAAATGGTGGATATTGGTTACTCAGATTCATAATGAGATGACTCTCTCATGAGATGACGCTCTCATGAGATGACTTTCATTACTATTTCTTGAGAAGTACTACCCTCCTTCGTTCGGTCCTTCCTAGTTTGGGAGATTATAGAGCTTCAACAGGGAGGGATGACGGTGGGTAACTACGCAAATAGTTTTACGGACCTTATACGCTAATCATTGGACATTCTCGGTGATGGATACATCCAAGCATGGAGGATTGAGTAGGGACTCCATTGAGAGATCAGTGCTATCAGAGTACCCTTATGCATCCCCACCAATACTAGGGTATTGAAGCATGTGCTGATGATTGGGTGAGTTATGTCATATGGATGCTTGATAGATGGATCTAGAAATTGGAATGATATTGGTTAGATGTCTATCGTTGCTAGAAGATGTCAGTCGATAGAATCTCATTAGAGGTAGTCTCCTCCTGATCAGACTGAAGTACGTGGTCAAGGATAGCATAGAGTACCGAGGAAATATAGAGAGGGCTGATGCTATACTTATGAAGGGAGATGTCACATGGAATAGGACTTCCTGACCAGATGTGTTGAGAAACTGGGGAAGGTAACAAATAGACTGCCATGGTAGTGATATAGTTGTGATCTGGGATCTCCAAGATGGGGGAAGGGTGGTCCCCAGGAAGGCGGTGATGGAAGATGATTAGGAGGAGATGTTGGTGGTAGATTCTATTCATATATCCTTCCCCCACCACCGAGAGTCACATGTTGGGCTTAGGGAGATGGTGGTCAGGGTCGCAGACGACATTGGTCAGATGTCTATGATCCCATGGAGAATGATATGTTAAGAGGTATGTTTTGTGTCATTTCTACCATCTTCAGTAGATATTTTTCGACACTATGTGAAGTACTCTTTTCTGCCTTCTCATTTCTTGAGGTTTTACCAAGGTAAAAAAGAGTGTCGGTGTAACCCTGTGTTGGTGTTGTTCAATGTAACATTAAAAGAATGAGGAATAGGGGTCTTTCCACTACCAAAAAATGTTTTATGACACGGGAAAAACCGTGATAGTGAGTCAGTGACACCCAAAGTTGATAGTTTGGTGGTGTGGTGGATTAATACATCCGACATGAGCATTCAGGGAAGTGTTGTGTAGTGTAGTGTTGGTGTAGGTTCTATCTTTTCAAGTAGAGATATCCTACTTGATGCTTTTTTCTCTAATTATTGCTAATGGATATAGTGGATTTTATGGTTTGGATTAGTCTCCTAACAAGGGTAGAAGAGTTGCGTGAGGTATGATATTTGATTTATATGTCTATATTCTTGATGTGGGATAATTTTAATCAACTAAACTATTCGTTGGTACCATTATGTGCTAAACATAAACCTTGATATAATAGTTATCAAGTATAGGTTGTGGTAATAGAGACCCCATTAGTAGAACGATGTGACTCACTATCTGGTGCTAGTAGTTATAGTCTATTCCTTAAGAATGTTGTGACACTATCTTTTGAGTAGTTAGCTTCCCTGTAGCTGACCCTGGAGGAGCAATGGGGTATATTTTTTCTTTAGTCGATGGTGATAAATCCTCCACTTCTAGAGATTGTGAGAGAGTCTCAGTTGGGATACATCAACTATGAGGTCTTGTGTGACCATGTATCCATATGAGCTTCACCCCATGGATTCTTCTAAAGAAGGTAATCACATCATTCAGGGATGAACAATTATTCTAGTCACATTATGAGGAGTGGTGATAAAAGATTTTCACAGTTCTTGTTTGTCCATACATCCCGTTGTAAGAAAGATCCATGTGTTGGCTCAGTTTCCCCACCAATTTTTGTAGTTCCTTCGTTTTTAGGTAAAAAGTAATGAGGAAGTTAATAATGTCGATATTTGGGGGTTTTTCCTTGTAAGAATTTCGAATATTCATAGGAATAATTTCAGAGATAGGTGATGAGATGGTGCACAATTCCAAGGCCCAGTATGCCCAGAATTAGTTTTTATAAAAATATTAAATATATTTTAATTTTATGTTCATTTGGATTCAAAAATAATGGAATATATCTCAAAAGGTATATAATATCAGAAATATAAGTCCATGGTTAGGTGAAAACCCCATTGTTTACCCTAGGCGTGATAAAAATGGGTCAACATGGGATATTCAGACCCCTCACTCATTGGTGGTGGGTTTAAGTGATTAAATAAATCAATTTAAATAATTAATTAAATTATCTTTATCATAAGAAAATATATATTATTATCTCACTATGAACATTTATGAAGGGTTTATTCATAACCCTAGGATTTCTAACAATATCTTCTTCTCCATTCCATTGGCGGATGACGCACAACGAAGAACGATGGTGAAACCTTGGATCCAGTCTGATTTGTTGAAGAAGAATACATCAACATATTCCAATCATTTCCCAAGTGAGATCCTCCCCAATGATCAATCCAATCAATGTAGGTCTATTCCTTGGCATGTTTACACATTAGATTAAATTTTGAGCATACGGATTTCCTATTTTTCAATCCACACCCTTTCACGATCCTAGAAATTGGAATAAACTTCTTCTATCAGTTTATCAATTATTATTATTATTCATTCATATCTATAACAGTGATGAATCAAGGATTACCTGAATGATATCCAAGGTTATTCTTCAAATTTATTAATCATTTTTTTGTTCTTCATCCCCCTCCGTTCAACACCACCATTTATTGTTGTTGGCAGTTCGACAAACACATAACTATAAATCAGTGTGAAAAAAATCAATGCGAATCTATACATTTTCCAGAAGAATTTTATTATGTTAGACTCCGATTGATATCAAGGGTGAAATAAAACCCTATTGAAATTCTTAAATATGGGTTCCTAGTGTTATATGTGATGAAACCCCAAACCACTGTAGCAAAAGGTAGGTTCATCCCTCCCTATCTAGGAAGAAGTCCACAATAATGCAGACATTGAAGATTCATGGTTCAAGAGGTGCAGGCCGAGATGGTCCGCAAGGCTAGCAGAGATGTAGCTTATGGGGGCTTTCAGGCAAGGTAGGTAGTCCAACAATCCAGGTCGAGGTATCCTGAGGTTGAGGCAGTAGGGCTGTCTAATGGAGCAGGGTGTGTGCAGTGAATGCTAGCCAGGATGGCAGTAAAAAAGTGGTATGGAAAGTGAGAAGATGTTCAGATGGAAGTTGTACCTGATTTGGGGTATGGATGTCAAAACCGAGGAAGGGGATGATGTTAGGAGGAAAATAGTCTTAAAAAAAATCAATAAATAAAAAGGAAAAAAGTATTGAAATTTGGAAGGTGGGGAGGGTTCATGACTTGCATCGAGAAATGGTGAGGCATGAGATGATTGAGGAGAGAGGTTCTCTATTTTAACTAATTCTTCAAATTTTGGGTTTATTAGAAATTAATAATATAAAATATTTTTATTTATTATTTCAGTTGTCAAACCCTAATCCATCCATAACTTCTTCAAACCACATCTGTTTAACGATCCATATACAGTTTTGTAAACCTACAATTGAGGCAATAATTTTAAAACAGATTTTGGATAACGTTTTTGGACCATGCCTCAGGTCAATGAAATAACCAATAATAGTAAATTTATTATTATTTCGAGATATTGTATCCAACCTATCTCCATTATATGGTGTCATAATGATGAACTTTTTGGGTCGTTGTGACCCAGCCTTTTAGGTGGATATTTTGATACCAATTTTTGGAATTTAAATCAAGATAAATATGGTGGCCCTAAGAAGCCCAGTTCATGCATATTGTGGCGAACTGTGAATTTTTGACTTGGTGTCCATTTTTGAAAAATAAATAATTTATTCTATGCATTTCTCCATGAATATTGCAATGGAACGATCAGTATAATTAGTTTTGGTATCATGTAATGGGTCCCACATGATTCTCTTCAAGAGAAATTTGGAAGCATAAGACTTTTCCATTAGTTGCCTGTTTGGAGTGAATGAATAGTCGATCTGGGGTGTTTTTCACAAGGATCACAATAGTGTGAAATGTTTGGATATGTAGAGCCTTATAAGTGATCTCATTAAATGTGGAAGAATGAAATGAATATTGGTGGAAGATCCTCATGGTGTGTTTGAAGAGATAAATTCCATGTTCTGGTCCATTTTTGGAGGCATCTAAGGGAACTTATGTTTTCTCCCATCAAATCAACATTGATCGTCATGCGCTTGATAACCTTTTGGATAGATATTATTTGTACTATGGAATTATAATAGCATCACTAGGGGTAATTAATCATAGTTTAGATCCCATGAATGGCTAGTAACATATTAAGGTGATGTGGCTGGGTCACACATTGTTTGGGCCCCACAGGTGTCATGTTTCTTTTTATGATTCTTTGACCTCTCATCAATCCTTCCTCAGAACTCCGATTTTGGAAAGTGAGTAGCCTATCCTGAGTATTTTTTTATGTAGTACACGATGAGTTGCGATGCGAGATATTGTGGGCATGATTCGTTTTTTCAAGTGATGTCCAATAATGACTGTGATAAGGGGTACTATTGAGTAGGGATGGCCACTGTTCCTCAATTCTTTCCAAGAGGTTCCATCAACTAAGGATGGCCAGAGTAGTTCCCAGTTTACCTCTAGCTCAGCTAGGTAGTGGTTCTCGATGGTGGTTTTGTGATTACCTCTATATGGTCTAGAAATTGGTCCCCAATGGCAGTTTCAGGCTTACCACCATCTCGGCTAGGTAGTGGTCTTCAATGGTAGTTCCAAGATTCCCTATATTGGGGCTAGGTAGTGGGCCTCGTTAATGATGATTTCTAGGTATTACAATCCTGTGGGGCTGGGCAGTGGGTCCCTATTAACTTATGAGTGATGACCCCCCCTGACATACTGGGGTACGGATACCCTATGACTAGAGTGGACCCCTCCATCTAGGCTGGGCATGGGTCCTCAACCTTTTTTCATGACCTATCAAATATGTGACATAGTGATGAGGTGTTCTTTGAAATACCTTTTGAATCGTGGTAAAGATAGATTGTTTTCCCACCAAGATATTCCCTTGTGACGTGACCTAAAAACCATGAGGGTAATTTAGTGACGCCCAAAGTGAATAGTATCTAAGTGAAGTGATTGAGTTTCTTTAACATGCTGTTCAGGGTAGATGTGTGGGATGCTGGGCATCGATGGAGGTTTCTTCTTGGATGGTTAGGTTCCCACTTTATTGGGATTCTCTATGAGATGGAGATCCCCTTACTCTCTTGTTTTTGTTTATTTAATAGAGAATATATATATATATACACACACACTCTATTTCCAGTACCCACTCCTTCGGTTTTGGTTACTCTCCTTCCAAGAGAGGAGAAGTCATGAGAGGTATGCCACATGGTTTGTGTTTCTAGATTATAATGGGTAGAAGAGTATACTCTCATGTTATAGGTATAAAAGACTCAATAAGAGCTTCATATTCTCACCATTTCTATCTCATTGAGCATGGATGAGCTTACATCACTCTATTCTTGGGTTGAGCTGTATTATTTCTAATGTAAATTTTCTATCTACTTCTCCCCTATTCATACATATTTTACTACTCCGTTCATTTTTCAGGGAATCATACTGATTATTCGTATACTCACCCTTTATTTTACTTTTCCCACTATGGGTGTTCCATTGCAGATGCCAGACAAGTTGATCTTAAAATTAGAGGGTCTTAGGGATACAGGTTCTAAGACTATAAACGGAGGATATTGCATGGGATCTAGGATCGGGGATCTCTCAACATTTTTGCTTTTTAGTTTCTACCTTGATGTCTAACCATTAAGGTTGGCGTGTATTTTTTCCCTTTTACATTCAGTTTACATTACCCTTATTCTACTATTTATTGGTTCGTGCATGATTGGTTTATTTGAAGCATCGTTGCATATTTTGTTCTCTTAACTCTACACTTTTGCATTGAGATGGCCGTGTGTGTACAGGTTCATAGGAAAACGCCCACCATAGTTTTTTATGCCTTCGACGCTTATCTCTACCCCCTAGAATATGAATGTGGGCTTGGGGTAGTTGTGGCTGGAGCCCCGATATGGGTCGGGTCATGACATTATCAATAGTCTGAGTTAAGATAATAAATAAAATAAAAACATTAATTCACTCCCCCACCCCCTTATAAGTGGTCAATTGGTCTTAGGTAATCCTATTCATTAATGTCATGGATGTATGATATATTATTTACAATATTTTTTTACTATATTTCCATTACTATATATGGTTAGATACCTTAAAAATTGAATGTTGTTTGTGGAGATTTTTTTTCATTTATTGAATGGGGAATTATTGGAAATCCACATACTGATTATATAAAAATGGATAATTATTGATTACTAAAGAATATTGATTATGTATTTTTCATCTATCCATTTCATATGATCAATTCATTGGACATATTTAATGATGGTTGGGTCTCAAAATTATATATATTATTGATTCAAAAAAAGTTAACATGAGAAAAACTAGTTATGGAACTTTGTGTAAACCTTACTAGTCAAGGTATGATGTCCTAGATTGAGGCATTGACAATATGTTTATGATTTCTGGATACATGAATTACATAACAATGAAATTAGTTATTGTATTCCATGTGATTATTTTCATTTTTATATTTTCTATGGATACATTACATGCTCATGTTATCATTTATAATGAATTAGTTTTTTATTTATTCTTTTATTTATTCCTTTTTTATTCAATGATATATTTTGTTATATATTACCCCTTAATGATCCATTGGGATCACCCTTCTTAGGAATCATTTTCCCCAGGTTATAAAGATGATTATTAATAAATAAATTTTAATATAGGGTACATGTAAGGATAATTTTATGAGAGATGTTGAAAATTCAATATAAAATATTGAATCCTTGGTTTAGTGGGGAAATCCTATTGGATGGGAGAGATATGTGTTTTTCCTTTTAATACATTTTTTAACTCTCTAAAACTATAAACCTAAATGTTTTTGGGTGTATGTGGATTGATATTTTATATATATATTGTAATGGTTATGTTTCAGTTTCATTAGTTTATTTCAAATCCAATATGTAAGGAATACATTTATTAGCAGTGAATCATAGATTGTTGGTCTAGGATGTCATAGTCGGTATCAATGTAGGGTATAGATTACTATAAAGGTTATAAAGATTAAAAAATCAAGGTACAATCAATCCTTAGCTTTTGTAAGTGATTTGAAGACAAATAAATTCAGGTTATATTATGAAAGTATTAATAGCTTTCAAGAGAATACATGATTAAGGTATATATTAATTGGTATGTGATTTTCTATTATTTATGGATAGGGGTTACGTTTAATTTAAGGAGAATAGGTTTCCAAGTATTTTGGTTTTATGATAAATTATGAATGATCATGATTTAATCATTATTATAAATTTGGACAAGAATAAATTACTATAAAATGTAAGTATAAATATTTTTAAAGGAATACATCTGAAATTTTTGGTAAAGTATAGAGTGTCTAATTTCCTAAAAATAAAATCTATATCAGGGTATAAACATGTGGTTGTAGGATCATTCATAGATGTACAAAGTGGTAATGACCCTAAAAATGGTTGTTTGAGTAATAACTCAATCTTTAATCAGTACGTAAGAAATGAGATTTTCAGAACACCTAGTTTGACAATCATATCAAATAAGATTTGAATAATTCACAATCCCTTTATAAGACATAATGAAGCATTTTTTAAAAAATATACCATGGTTCATGGCTAAATTATGAAAAACTAAACTATTTTCATTGGTGATGGAAATTAATATTGTGGGGATTCAATTTATTATAGTTTATAGAGTGTAACACCCCAAAAATTATAATACTTAAGATATGATATATTGTTTTACATTAAACATTATATGAAAATGAACTATGTTATAATTTAAATATTACCTTTTTATCATAGTCATTTAATTAATGAGTATAAATAGAACTAACCATATTATAAAATCAAAATATAAATCTAATGAAATTGAATAAAGTGGTAGATATCTTCTTTATGTGAATAATTTTTCCTAGCTTTAGAGGGATGCAGCTTCACTATGACATTCTCTAGACCAAGCCCAAGATGAATTCCAACAAATGTGGCTTAAGTGGAATCAATTTTAGAATAAATTCAAGATCATTGAAATCCCAATAAGATCCATGGTAGCTGAATCTATACCCTCAACTACAACATCTTATTATCTTATCCTTAGGCCCTACATGGAGATCTTGAGGGGACTTATAAGATGATGTTAGGATGATATAAACATTAATTTTTTTCTTGTAATAAATTATATTTTTATATTTCATATATTTGAATGAAATTATAATGTATAAATTTAAATATAAATTAAGTCTATTTTTATTACAAATTCATTCAATAAATGTTTCCAAACAACTAATATTATCATTATATACTTAAACAAGCATTTTACTAAAAAAATACTTTTCATACTCTATGAGTTTTTTTAGGAAACAAAAATATATTATTGATAACATTAATAAAATATATTTTTAATTTTAATAATATAATAACACTAAGAAAATTATTAATTAATATGCCATAAGAATAAGAATAGTTTATATTTAAAAACTCATTATTCTACAATAACTATTTTTCTATATACTATACATTTTATTTTAAAAATTAATTTTAACATATTTACATACTGAATTAGATTAAATAGGGTTCATATTTTAAACCCTCACATCAATATTTAGTAACAATGGTCATCTTATATTTTTAGTAATAGAATAATTACCATGATAAATAGTTAATCCAGGTTTATGAGGGTAAAAATGGGTAACCAAATGTGGATCAAACTTTGCTCCATAATATTACAAATTAGACCTTATAAAAGAACATTTTCAGGTTTAAATTTAATCCCACATGACTTACCACTATTTTATTTCATATCTCACCAAAATCCCCTGAAATTTTATATTTACCCTTCACCTAACATTAATTTCCAAGGAAGTATCCTTCTTTTCACCTATTCAAGGATCTCACTTATTCCAACTTCAAGCCACAACTATCCATATAAATTCCCTAGGACATCAACCCATTTCTCCTCCCATAGATACCACTTCTTCATTATAAAACCCATGGTTACAATATAGTGTCCCATGTATTCATTTTTAAAGAGGTCATCGAAGATAACATTCAATCCCTCAACATGAGTATTATCCACTCCAAAACCGTTTCATCTTTGTATTTTAGATACACCCCCTAAAAAATATTCTAAACATACAAATATAATTACATAAATATCATTATTATACTAAATTTTAATTATGTTAGTTGAAAAACTATTATATATCCCCCACACATCCATTGGAAATTGAAAACTTTGTCATACTAATCGGCAAACTATCGCCACCATGAATGATGTATTTCATTTTCCATAATCTATGAAAAAGAATGGTTATAAGAATGTATTTAATAAATAAAAAAATTTATGAAATGGTTAATATTATATATAGATAAATTAGATATTATATTAATATCTAACCTGTTATTAATATATCAACTTTTTTTATTAAAAATTATTGAAACATTCTCATCACAGATTTCATCTTAAAAAATCATAACTTAAATTATAATGGAATGAAATTAATAAATTATAGTTAAATATTTAAATTCAATTATAGTAAATTTTATTGTAATTTGTCTTATGGATATGATTATAGAAGGGTAAAATATTTAACGATCAATATAAAATAAATCATTGTTATCAGTAAATTACATAAAACCATTTCATCATGGATTCCATTATCACAACTTATATTTGTTGTGAACTAGCCTGGGTAACTTGGTAATAGTGTAACTTATCCATTCCTAAGATATCCCAAATGTAATTCCCGATACCCACGGGTCAACATCTAGTACCTGGCATCATACAAAATGCATGTGGGGATGTTTTTTCCACTAACAATGCAATATTAAATTAAACAAGACTGTATTCATATCAAAAGAAACTCTAATAAGAGTAATGTTCTATAATTCAAAAGGAATAAAAAATTCCATGTACTATAACCAAGTAGGATAACATATGAAAACTACACAAGTCCCAACTTATATGCAACTCACCAAGTCCAAGGTTCAACAGCTGCATCCACCTCCAAGAGATTATTTCCCCTTTCCTGAACAATGAAGTATACAATCTACAAACATCTGAATTCATAAGTAGGATGTGATCCAAATCCTAATTGTGTTTTTCCAAAGATTCCATATTAAGATTCCAATATCAAATTAATCAATAATTTAGTTTCAATTTTAAAATAAATAGGTTTGGAATTTACAAAAGCATATTTAAAGAAATCATTCTTTTTAATTTAAAATATATAAATACAACAGAAATTCATGACTTAAATTTAAAATAATGGACATACATTTCAAAATATGGAATTTACCATTAATGAAATAGGGATTTACACAAATGTAACTTCTCAAAACAATTTCCTAAATAATCAGTTTTATATAAAACCGTTTATATGAATTCTCAAGGCATGTAAAATAGTTTAAAAAAATGGAATATTTATATTTAAAATACAAACAAGAAAGAAACATGGTCATGTTCCAAATAGATACAATAGTTCTAGGCTCTAGGGACCCAACACTGTGAAATAAAAAGTATGTGCATACTCCTCTTTTTGTCTAAGCCAAATGGGACTCATCACCATCACCTAAGGAATGTGATGTGCTAATATGATGCATTAGAATGTTGTAAATTGTAAATTACCTCCCAAAATAACTCACTAACCACCTATGTCTTGCATTTGATTATGTACAAAACAATTGTGGGAAATTTATTTTAAGACTTCTTAAAATATAATTAGATCAAATTCTTCATTTCAATATGCCAATTTTTCTTCAAAATCCATAATGGGTGTTTAATAAAAAGAATTCATTTTCAAAATGAAACCACTAGGTTTCCATAAAAACTATTTTCAATCCATTTCTCACAAACAAATATTTGAAACTATTTTATGAAATGTAATAATCCTCTTTCACAAATTAAATTCAATAATTTAATTTTCAAATAAAATCCATTAGTTTCTGACCAAACCCCCAATTCATTGGAATTGGGGGGGGGGTTTCAAATTTTTAAATCAAAATATTTTCTAAAATAAAATTAATAAATTTAATTGAATCAATTTCCATATAAAAAAATTTAAATTAAACAATTTAAATCTCACTAATTTCTAATTTTATGCGAATACCCCATTTTTCTCAAAAACCCCTCAATTATCTGGATTTGGTTTTTTCCAACAGCCAATTGACTGTCATAAGATCCATATACCAAAAAATTACGTTAAAATTAAAAAAATTGAAATTTTTCTAAATTAATTAGGTTTAATATAAATTGGGCATCATAATGGAACCACCTACATCAAGACCAATAGATCTGAACTTGCCAAACCCTATCTAAGATTCATCAACAATGAACCAAAATAACATAATCAATGAGAAAATAATAATAAAACATAGGTTTAGATCAACAATAATGGGCATTAGATCATTCATCAACTTATAGAGATCTTTAAATCCTTATAGGGAAAGAGGTAGACTATGTGAGAATGATATCGGGTACAGAAACCTTGCTGGGAAGAGACCGGACAAGGATCACTATCTTAGATGCTCTATGGATGTGGTTTGGAGGAGTAAAAATTGGCCATGGGAGTCTAAAAACCTATAGAAAATGAGTATGGGTTTAATGATACCTATCAGAGGTCCGAATCCAGGGTTCATGAATTTTTTACAATTTTAAAATTATTTAAAAGTCCTATACATGGTTTCCTAGGAAATGATACACAGTTTGGAAAAATCATGCTTTGTCTATGTTCCCATTAAAAATGGGTCACACAGTTTCCTCTAAGGGTGTGCATGGCTTGATTAACTATGCGCAAGTCATGTAAATATCTGTATCCAAAATTTTCTGTTTTTCCTGTAACAAGGTTTATGGTTTTTAGAACCAGGTTCCAATAGTTTTCCAACCCAGAAGTAGCCTATAAAAATCCAACATATTTATAAATATTATCAAAATAACCCCAAACAATACAAAAAACACAAATAAAATATTGGTTTCGTAATACCTGAATAAAGTAAAGGAATATTAAAACCTCCCACCATAGAAACCTTATGTCCCCAAAAATCCTATGAAGAACCCTCTATGTAAAAAAGATTATTCCATTTCTCTATCATAAGTGTCTCCCTCTCTTACATCTCAGGTGAATTTGAATCATGTTTCCATATCACATGAACCAAAGGTATCTTCCTCCAAAGAAGTACCTTAGTCTTAGCATCAACTATCCTTATTGGCCAATCAATCATATATAAATCATGATTAACTTCAAGGTCACGCCAACTCAGAACATGAGTTAGATCAAATAAATACATTCTCAAATACAATAAATGGAACATGTTATGTATCATTGTGAACTATAGTGGATGTTCTTGATGCTACGTAACTTTTCCCACTAGTTCAATAACCTTGAAAGGTCCTAGAAAATGACATGTAAGCTTCCCATTCTTCCTAAGCCATCGATGACCCAACTGAGGTGAATCATTCAAGAAACCTTGGTCATCAAATGAGAACTAAAATGGTCTATATAGATGATTAACATAAGATTTATATCATCTTTGTGTAGTCAACATACTCTAAAAAGTCAATTGAATATTTCTTATCATCTATTTAACCAATGTTTGTCAAATTATGGAACATTACCCAATCTACAACAAACACAACATAAATTTACAAGGACAGGAATACAAGTCCTAAAAAGGATCCATTATCATGAAGGACTTGTTACTATTGTTATAAGTAAACTAAACCCAACCCAAATGATATTCCCAAGACCTAAAAAATTCAATTACACAAGCATGAAGCATATCCTCAGGAATATGTATTTCTCTTTCTGCCTTGACATCTAACTTCAGATCATATTCCATGCTCGAATGGACATGATATCCCAATGTATATCTAAGGCCTCTCAAAAAATGAGAAGAAAAATGAGGATCCCTATCAGAGACTATAGTAGATTAAACCCCATGAAAACAAACAATCTCTTTTATATATATATTTCCCACATCGTTAACATTGGATATAACATGAATGGGTATAAATTTGAGGTGACTTGGTTACCTTTTCAATCAAAACCCATATATAATTATTCTTTCTCTAGGTATGAGGAAACCCAACCCCAATGTACATAGATATCTCATCACACTTCCATGTCAGTATTTTAAGTGGCTACAACAAACTTGAAGTATTTTTATTCTTGGCCTTCCCATGTTGGCATGTATAGAAACATGAGACAAACTCAGCAATGCCCCATGCCATACCTAGCCCCAAGAACTATTGTCACATATTATAAAACATCATCATTGTTCTTGGATATACATCCCATTGGGAATCATGAAAATACCCCATCATAAATTTACTTTCTACTAACAACATAACAAAATAATTCTGATAGCATAAAATTCCCTCTTTTGAGAAAACCCATAGGGAAACAATCTCCCCACCATATGGAGTGTCTCTAATGCTACAGAACTTGTCATGAATCTATTGATCATGAAATATAATATAAAAAAGAGTGAATTTCATCTGAACAATAGCCAAAGAAACATCAACCCCTAATTCTAGGACTCCAATATGAAATTGTGTAAATAGATTCGTGAAATTCCACTCTTCCTAAGTTTCTTTCAGTACCTAGGTCAGAAGTTTCCTTCCTAAATAATATACAATGACATTCCATTTACCAAATGTATAGGCGATGTCAAAATCAAAAATACTTTATTTATTACACCCAACTCTTATGGAAGAGATTCAAATATTTTTAACTGAATATATAATTCATGCTCTTGTGGTTTGAATATACAGTAAACATTTATCTATAAGGGTAATGCATCCAACTATTATTCTCATGCATCACAACTAGATTTTCAAGGTCATGGGTTGGATAATTATTCTTGTTTGACCTATGCTAATGAGATCCAGTGGCAACGACTTGGTTACCCTGTATAATAAAACAACACAAGACTGAACCCAATGCATCCCAGAAGATCACATAGCCCTATCAGGCCTAAAAATAGTAAAAAAATTTTAGTAGTCAAAAGATTTTTTAGATGAACAATATAATTACAACATTTATCATTCCATGAAAACATCACTCCCTTCTCAGTTTGAGAATTCATTAATTAATCCATCTTCAGGAATTACTTCAAAAACTAGTGATAATATTTTGTTATTCCCAAGATGCTCTGAATCTAAAAAACATTTCGTGGTTTCTCCAAAGTCATGAAAAACTTCAACTTCTCAAGATCTATTTAAATTCCTTATTTTGACAGTATGTGTCCTAATAATTGAACTTCTTTAATCCATAAATCACATTGGGAGATCTTGGCATAAATTTTGTGTTTCCTTGAGAAACTCTAAACTAGTCTCACATGATTAACATGATCCTATTCATACATAGATTAAATGAGGATTCCATCCAAAAATATCCCCACGAAAGTATCTAGATAATCATGGAAAATCCTACACATTAATGCAATGAAAACTATAGAATAATTTTTTATAAAAAAGGGAATTACAAGATACTCATAGTCTCCATACCTGCTCCTAAAGGCAGTTTTCTGAATGTTAGATTCTGTTATCCTCAACAAATTGGTAATTAGTGTGAAGATAAATCTTTGAGAACCATTTTTCACCCTTCAATGGATCAAAAATATGATCAATCCATAGAAAAATATACTTTTTCTTTAGTGTAACTCGATTTATATGTCAGTAATCAATACATGGGTGAAGTAAACCATTAACTTTCATGGAAAAGAGAAATAACACCACCCATGGAGACATAATTCATTGTATAAATACTTTATCAAGAATATCTTACAACTGATACATCAAATATTTCAATCCAGCTGGTGCCATGGGGTAAGAGGGAAAATAAATTGTATGAATTCCAGGCATTAAGCTAATAGAGAACTCAAATTCCTTTAACAGTGGAAAACCATAGAATTCAAAAGGAAACACATCGCAAAACTCAATGAAAAATGGGGGGAGATTACTACCCAAATATTCCTGCTCCATATCCAAGGAAAACACTAATATCACTTTCCTAACTCTAGATAAAAATGTCTTGCTCTTCTCGACCTTAGGTCCCATTATTCTTGAATGCAATGGCAGACACCATCAACTATTGTGAAGGATAACCATCGAATATAACAATCAATCTATAATTTAATGGAAATTTCATTATACATCCTAAAATTTACATCAATAGGTTTCATTTTGAGAACTAGAAAGCCCCATGCAAGGTCAAAATCAAAGAGAGGGAACACACAAACAGTGGTATGGAGACCCTACTCTCTCATCGCACTAAGGGGTGTAGTAATAATCATTTCACAAGAAAAAATTTACGTAGACATATTGAGAATATTAACAAAATAGGTTGAAATAAACAAATTAGAAGCCCCATAATTAAATAGAGTATTCACTTATGATGATGCTATAGTAATATTACCTCTCACATTCACTTGACTCGAATCTGCTTCCACTGGAGACTCTTCCACAGCTTAATGAAGCATTATTCTTGATGTCTGTGGCCGGAACCCTTTTTCATGTGAAGAATATGATTTTATTGTAGTAGAGATTATGATAATTTTATACTAACATTAGTTTAATTAATGGTGAACAATAAATTTAGGTTACCAGAATGTCTATAGGAGCCATAATTATTCGGTGCCTCAGTGCAGACCCTCTTTGTAGGTCCTGTATTCAACACTCATTACAAACTAAGGGTCCTATTCTAGGTACTATAGGATGTACATAAAAAATATTATTTTGAGAACTTCCATTAGAATCATCATGGTTACACTTTCCCTTGAAGGAACACACACTTCCACTGGGAGAGAAAGAAATTCCTGGTAACCCTGTCATGAAAGTAAGGTATATTTCAACTATAAGTTCTTTGTCCAACACATCAACATATAAAATATGCTTCAGTAAGAAAACTTGAGAATAAATATCATGGTGAAGTTCAAACTCAAACCTTTGATCCTTCATCTTTTCATTCAACACAATCTAAGGTGCCAAATGCATGAGCTAAGCAAAAAAGTTTGCATTATCTTTCACAATCCAATAAGCCTGCTCAAGTATAAAAACCTCTGAAGGATTAGACAATATATTTCCTCTGGATAGAACTAGATAGTGAAACGAACATTTAGTTCCTTCCATTCTAATACCTCATTTATCTTTTTTATCCCCATTTTTTCCCACCGTCTTCTAGTCAGTCCATCCAATATGAAGGTGGAACACTTCACTTTGGTCTCATCAATTGTCTCCAAGAACTCAAACAAGCATTCCGTACTACTTAACCATTCTTGTACCTCTTGAGGATCATTTAATCCTTTAAATGGTGCTTGTATCTATCTAAGGAAATCTTAAAACTAACATTTAGAACTTCCATTTGAGTTTCCACAACTGGGGCCTAAACGAGAACTGAGGGTGGGATCTCTCTGAGAGCTTGCATAATGCGCATGATCACCTCAATCATATTTAGATCAATAATAGGATTATATCACTGAGATTTTGAAGAAGTTACCTCCAGGATCTTATTCACACATCTTCTTGGATGCATGATGCTACACAACATAAGCATAGAAACCATTATGACATGTGATTTACACTCAAAAATGTAATAAGGACGTTAGTCACAACCGATAGAAAAATGATATTTTGATTTTAACCTATCTAAATAAAATCATATAAAATACTCTAACTACTCGATAAGACATATTTCCCAAACAACCCATTTATAAATAAGATTCATTGCGGTGAGCGATGGCCTAACACTAAATCACAACTACCTTCTAAGTCCCAATAAGATTACAAAAATGCATACTAACTTCAAGACAAAAGATGAACCTAGAGCTCTGATACCACAATATCAAGAACCATCCCACGTACCCTAGTAACCCAATAACTTATTCGGCCTTGATATAGACCTAAGGGAATTCCCAATCCCTATGGTTTTGGTTAATAGAAACTAGAATCATACAATCCCCAAGAGGGAATAATTTTTCCAATAACAATGCAGAATTAAAAAACAAGACAATATGCATATCAAAAGAAACTCCACTAGGAGTAATGTGCCATAAGTCTAAAATTCATACAAAAATCCAATGTACCACAACCAAGTAGGATAAAATAGGAAAAACTATCCACTTACCAACTTAGATTCAATACACCAAGTCCAAGGCTCAGTAGTTGGATCCACCTACCAGAGATTATTTCCTCTTAATGGAACCTGGAAAGAGAAAATCTACAATCACATAAAGGTATATGTAGGGTGAGTTGAGGACCAATAATAATTCACCATATATTCCATAACAAGATTACAATATCATATTAATAAATAATATTCTATCAATTTACAAAGAAATAGTTTTTGCATTTATAAAATCATATTTAAACAAATTATGCTTTCCAATTTAAATGATTTATATACATTTGAAATTCATGCATCAAATTTCAAATGGTAGAAATACATTTCAAATTATGGAATTTACTTTTAATCGAAGGTTTATTTACAAAAATGTTACTTTCCACAAAATGGCTTAAATAATAACTTTTATACTAAATATTTTATATAAATTCACAATGAATGTAAAAATATTTACAACAATAGAATATATACATTTGAAATATAAAAAAACTATAATCATGGTCATATTCCATATAGGTATGGTAGTTATAGTATATAGGGACCTGACACCTTGAAAAAAGTGTATGTGCATATGTCCCTTTGGGACTAAGGAATAGGGGACTTATAACCATTTCATAAGAAATTATATATGTTGATATGATATTTGAGAACATTGTAAATGGTAAAGTGCCTCCAAAAATTAATCACTAACTACATATGTATTTCATGTTCTCAAGTACAAAAAAATGATGGGAAATTTATTTTAAGGATACTTAAAATATAATTAAATCTCATTCTCCATTTTAATATTCCAATTTTTAGTTTAAATCCCATAATGGGTTTTTTAATGAAAAATCTTCCTTTTCAAAATAAAACCACAGGGTATCCATCCAAACCATTTTCAATCAATTTATCAGAAACAAGAATTTTAAACTTATTCATGCAATTTCGAAATCCACTTTCACTAATTAAATTCTACAATTTAATTTTCAATCAAATTACATCAATTATATAATAAACTCCCAATTCACTAAAATTGATGTTTTTATCAATGTTCCATCAAAACATTTTATAAAATTAAATTAAAAATTTTATTTTATTAAATTCCCATAAAAAAATTTAAATTAAACAATTTAAATATCACCAATTTTTAATTCGACACCAAAAACCATTTTTTCTCAAACACCTCAAACCACAAGAATTGGGTGTTTCCAATAACCAATTGAAATCTATTGGATCAGAATACAAAAATTTAAATTCAAATTAAAATAATTGAAATTTAAACAAATCAAATTGAGTTAATCTAAATTGTGAATCATAAAGGAACCATCAACCTCGTTATGATTGTATCTCTAGTTACCAAACCCAATTCGGGATTCATCAATGATGAACAAAAAAAAACAGAATCCAGGAGAAAAAATAATCAAACCATGGATTAGATCAAAAATTGTGGGAACTATATCATCCAAAAACATACATAAATCTATAAAACCCTAAGTAGAAATAGAGAGAATATGTGAGAAAGAAACCAGAAAGAGAAACAATAGTAGAAAGTGACATAATAGGAATCTACAAGATTTTATCAACCTTAGAAGGGGTTTTTAGGAGTAAAAAATAGTTCTTGGGAGCCCCATATACTATAGAAAATGAGTATGGTTAGAATGAGCTTGAGAATGGATAAAAAAGGAGTGTTCTTTACTATTTTTACAATTATTGGATTGAATAAAATATGTACACATAGTTTCTTGGGAAAGAGTTTATGGTTTTTACAAACCGTGTGTGGGTCATGCACCTATTATAAATGGGTCGCACAGTTTATACTGAGTGGACACACAAATTTACTAACCGTTCACAAGGTGTCTGACGCTCTCTGCCCAAAATTTTCATTTTCCTGTCGTATGGTGCACAATTTAGAAAACTATGCGCCAGCCGTGCGGTAATCCCGCTCTAATCCAAAAACATTCAAATTTTTTAACAATTAACCCGAAACAACCTCAAATGAAACCCAACCAATGTTCAAATAAAATAGGTATTTTTGAATACATGAAAATAGTTATAAGATGTTAAACTATCCATTACTTTTATCAAATGAATGTGTGAATAACTAGCACATTAAAGTATCATGATTTTTATACATTGAATAATCTTGGAATAATTAACATATAATCAAATAAAAAACATCAACATACTTATTATGAAACATGTAAGAAATAATCAAATTTACTAACATTGAATAATGAAAATAAACAATAAATAACTAATAGATGTATAATAAATGATAATGAGTTAAGAGTGTAAAAGGTAATAGGTTTTGAAAATGATATAAAATAAGTTATTAGGATAGTTATTTTATTATATTAGAATATAAAACGATTTCATGTATGTTGAGAATAATGGTAAGGGTTTCTCATCTAAATTTTATTTATTTGATACAAATGTCATATTCACCACTATTTTTATATTATATAGTTTAAATAAAAAAATATATTTTTTAACATAATTTTCATTAAATTCAACCGATTTACAATTTCATTTCAGGTTCTCTCATTAAAATTATTTTGATTCAATGGTTACTAAAGTTAGAAGGGGTTTTAAAAACTCAGTTTCTTTTATCATAGATAAAATGTCACTTCTTGAACCACATTCTTATTTTTAGACACCCTAAAACAAGTATCATGGATTTTGTGTCTACTTAATAAATTAGAATAATATAAAAGTAATCGTTCCATGAATGATTGAATAGTTTAGTATTCTTATTAAACTTGATACATACTTGAATCTAGAATTGAATTTTAAAACATTCATTACAACACACGTTTTTTGAGAATAGTGTTATTCTCTCAAGAATACCCTTGAATATAAATCATAGTACACTTCATCGATTCTTAGGGAAAGACAAAAATATTGGTGAGCGCAAATTCTCAGTAAGGGTTGTTCATAGAGAATATAATCATGAATCAATAAGAATAATCAATATTGAAAGGTAAATAGCTAAAAAAACATGCATGTAAATAATAAAATGTGAATTATTTACATCTATAGATAATATAAATGAAAAAATCTTATGGGTAATAATAAAAATTTAATAGAAAATAACTAAAAACACCTGGAATTTAATCAATAACATGTCTATCATATTTGGTTAAGTAATAATATATATTAAAAGGAAACTAACTGAAAACAACATCTATTTAATCAATAAAATGGGAATGAAATGCATCCACAGATAATATCATTATGAAATAATGATGAATAATAATAATTGAATTATGAATGAATACTATGAATAATTATTGGATTCAATGATCTCATGATTCATGATACCTCTACCATCAATACCTTTCAAAATATGGTTTAAAACTATACATAAACCATTATAATGATAGCTTAATTATTTGTCTCATAAGACCAAAATATTCATCAAGGGGATATATAATACCATGCCTCACAAATCACTATAGGTCTAATATATTCCTAATATATCAAACAATCAATTTAATTCATGAACAATGTGCCTTATCATAAAATATCTATATTGAGTAAATAGTATGGATTTAAAAAAAATTAAAAAAAATTAGATTAATATAAAAAGGCATATGTAAAAATGATATAAAATTTAATAAATAAACAAATCCATGATAACTAATTTCTATATTTCTGGGGAATATATTATCCCATGATCATATGAAAGTGAATATTTCATGGGAAAGTTAGTGACAATATAAATTAATCAAGATGGTGAATGTCAGTACATTACTTGTTCAAAAAAATCCTAAATTAGTCTAAGGAAGAATAAGGATGGTATCAATGCAATACATACCCATTACATTAATACTAATTTTTTGTTCTAATTAATTAATATAAATACCATAAAAATATCTTTAAGACTTTATATAGGTAAATATCCTTTTAATTTTGAAAACCACTTGTCAAAACTAGAATATCACAAAATTTTTTGACAATAATATTCTTCGAATATAATGTTTGAAAATTATAAAGTAATATTTAAACCATTTCATTGGTCATGATTGTGGGAAATATCATTTATGTTGAACACATTAAAATAAGTAAACCTTTCCGTTTTTTGTAAAATCCAAATGAACATTGTTTTGATAATGATATGAAGATTACCTTATAACTTTTGAAAAAAAAGTAAAAAAAGGTAAAATTTTATTTTATAAATAATTTGGAAAATATTAAAAAATATGAAGACAATTTTTAAGAAAATTGGAGAAAATGCTTTTCTGACCGAAGAGAAAAATGTTGTCAGATTTTATTAAAATCAATTTTCAATTAATTTAAGTACCAAAGATTGAAAAATGATTCTATTACATTAAAATATCATTCATAACTATATAATGATAAAATTATATGGGTTTATAATGCAATTATTAAATAATTTACTTCATTTGAAATTCAATAATAAAATGTCTCAAAGAAAATAATATTGTGAAATAAACCTATACAATGATCATAACATTTAAGAGAGAATTAGTCCACGAATTAATTATATGTATCAACTTTAAATCCAAATAAAACACATGTACATAAAAAATAATATTATTAAAGGAAATTACACAAAAAAAAATTTAATATCAAAGACATGAAATAAATAATATAAACCCAATGAAAAGAAATTGAGTTATGAAATTATTTACGAACTGGTAACTATTAAGTAAAATAACCTATGAAATAATTCAATTTAAAAAATATAATACAATTAATTATTAAAAAATAATGATATTACATTTCAAATGGGAATTATATAAACCATATAAAATAAATTAGTTGCATAACATTACAATACACCTGAATGAAGAGAAATTGAGATTAAGACCCTTACCTCGTGATTCATTTCAATTGAATGTAATTTTGCCTCATGTACAAGGGTTTTAAAAAAGTTATTAACTTATATAAGAACCATATTAATATTTATAATATTATATATTATAGTTTTATAACAACTTATCATTCATTCATAAATAACCATTCATTATTTTCATTGTTTTGAGTTTTAATTGCCTAGTTTTATCATTCATGTTTTATCATGAATGTTCTGATTATTGTGAAATTATATAGTTTAATCATTTAAAGAATAAAACTAAGGGGATAATTATAATATTTTTACATGAATTAAATTTTCAATACCAATCATTAAATATAAGCATGATAAATAATGAATGTAATGATCATGCAGATGGTAGGTCGTAGGCACACATGAGTAACATTTCCATTTTTCAACAATCATTATGGAAAGGTAGTAAATAATATTTTATCATTAAATAATTATCATAAAATAATAATTAACATATAATTTCTTTAGATATATTTATATATATCATCCATGTGGTGTGGTTCTTAAAATATGGTCATGTCGCTTTCTGAAGGCAATAGTCCACACCTATATAATGATGTTAACATCCTTATGTGAGAGAAAAGGAAAGAATGAAAATGATTTTATATCTTTTAAGACTGAAAGATATTTCATTAATATAATAATTATTTACTTTATATCACATATAGTTGTTAGATTTATTCTTTTTTCATTCCATTTAAATTGTTAGTAAAAAAAAATCACATCGCTTCGTGAGACATTGATTCACATTACACACTAGCGACGTTATCGTATCCCCTATAGAATGGAAATTAAAGTTTATATATTATATATTTACACTATAGATATAATTATGTTTTATATATCTTAAATATATTTTATATCCATCATCTTACCCAACCATAATACATTGTAATGGAAAATGGAATCGATTCGCTTGGCAGTAGATCGTCTTACACACGAATGATGATTTTATAACCCATTTGAAGAAAGTGGGGAAGGAAGTAGTTAATGAAAGTATCATAAAAAAATCTTAATAAATTTAATAAACTGCGGTTTTATATTAACATTGTTTCATTATAATTTAATGAGGGGGCAGAAGAAATAAAATAAAAAGTCTCATTGAAGAGAATTACCACTTCTTTGGGTAATCTCATTAAGTTTCCACCAAAAGTTTTCCTAGGGTGAAATTATGCCCAAAATAAGACTTATAGGGTGAGATTAAAGATGTATGGTATTTATTTTTTCTATTATTGGATGAACCAATAGGGTTTTAATGTATGAATAATATAAGAGAGGGGTGGCCTTTTAGAAGTGAGGTGAGTGGCACACTTGTATTTTCAGAAAATGAAAAATGTGTACCCAAGTTGTTTACATTTAAAAAGAATGAAAATGTATTATTATAGATAATATGATATTATAGGATATAAATATTTCTAAAAATATATATTTTAGAAAAAAAATTATAATTCTAATCCATAGGTTTTTAGTTTAACCCTTCGGTAAATCCATTTTTTACTTAACCATAGGAAATAATTTTTACCTTTTCACTATTAATTTTACCCAAAACATTAGTTAAATTTATTATATAATATAAATTATTATGATTCAAAAATTTAATCCATATTTTAAAATTACATTCGCATAATTGAAAAAATTTAACTTTAAATGAATTCCACAGAAACGACGAGAAAGAGGGGTTTCAAAGGGAAAATGTTCAAACGTTAATAAAGTGTTTATATCAAGAATTAATTTTCAAAGTGTTTAAATGACCAAAATTGAATTATTATATATATTAATAAATAATTTATACTTTGAAAAAAATTAAAAATATAATTTACATCATAAATAATTTAAATGAAAAGGTTGTTTTCAATTAAACTTCCATATTTCTCACTATTATTAGAAAAATGATATATTTCATAAAAATAACAAAATGTTACCCTAATATAATTTTCATATGATGGTATAAAAAATTATGTTCATTTTATAAAATTAATTTTCTAAAATTGGTAAATTTTAATTTTAAATTACATCACCAAGCGTGACTAAAATGTCTTTTTTGGGAGAATACAATTTTTTAGAAAACATTTCTTTTTCATCTAAATTATTCTTATTTTATTTATTATAAATATAAATCCATAATTTTCATAATTTAGATATTATTATTTATACTCACATATTTAAAATATATTATATTATGTTAAACCATATTACACTTCATTTAGACTAGGGGTTGTGTGTTCTGTAAGCTATCATAGAGATTAAATTTAAAGAAATGTATTTTCTGGGTTATATAATCTCAGTGATGCATGTCACATGAATTATCAAATGAAATTTTCTTATTTTAAAATGCTGGGTTATTATATTCATTGCTTAATTTATTTTAACATATAATTATTACAAATTTTATATCAACTTTCTTTCCAATGAATTTATTATTCATCCCCATAAAATAATTTCTAAATGATAGCTACTACAAATAGTATGATATTCTTAATGGTTTTATTTGACTCAGAAATAATATAATTGAGTAAATTGTTTTCTTCCTTAACTATGAATTTATATTTTTCTTATATTCTTCTATTTCTTTCTCGTTAAAATATTCTTATTTGATTTTTTTCATTCATTAATAAAAAAAATCATTGTTAAGAATAATTCTCGTCCTCTATGATAATATCTTCCACTTTCCCCTATATATTATTTATTTTTTAAAAAACATCCTTCTTATTCAAAAACAATAATATTTACAATCTCTTGCAATATTTATTTTTCTCTAAACCCATTTTGAAATGTAATTTTTATTACCCTTTTTATGATGTGATTTTCAATAAATGTACTTTAAAGTATTAAAAATGTTTTTTTCGGGATCATATATTTAATATTCCAATCCACATTGGTTGAATTAAACATTATTTATTATAAATAATACATTATTTGGATTACATTATAAATTATATTTGATAATTTATTCAGGTCCAATTCTATAAAAATAACTCTGAAAGTGACCCATAAAATCAATTTTTTACGTTAATCATATAATTTTACAAAATCTCTTATTTTTAATTTGATTTTATATTACACTAAAACTCAAAAATGTATATATCCATTATAGTTATATTATATATATTTACCAATAAATGATATTATTAATTTATATTTCATAGCCGACCTATTTCATAATAGTTATGTTTTCTATTACACTTCATCCCTATCTTAACATTATTTTTATCTTTTATGCATATATTATTGAACTATAAGGTTGTATGCCCGATCATATTCATTATTTAATTAACTATATAAATATTAATCTATGTATTTTTAATGACATAACAAATAAATGGTGTTTACTGAAAAAAATTATTTCATTTATTTAATGTGGAATTATAGACAATCCATTTACTAGTTATTTTAATATGGATAATTATTCATCTCTAAGAAATTTTTATTATATGTATTTTCATTAATCCCTTTAATAGGATTAATACTTAGAAATATATAGTGATGGGGGATCCTAAATTATATATTCCATAGGTGCTTCACTTTGTATCATACAACAAATTAGCTTGGGTTCATGGTGTAATTCTTACCTACTTATGTACGTTTTCTTAGTATGAGGAAATGATGGTATGTTATGAAATTCAAAAATATGAATTCCATCACTACAAAATTAGTTATTTTCATCCATGTGATTATTTACATTACTATTTTATATGTGTATACATTACATGAACATGTTATCATATATATTTCATTATTTTCTTATTATTTATTCTTTCAATATTATACATGCCATGTTTATTCAATGATATATTTTTATATATGCTACACCATACTATGAGTTTGACCTCACCCTTATTATGTTTATTTTTCTAGGAGTTATGAATAAGAGTAGTAAATATGATATGTCCTGATAGGTATCATGTAAATATAATTTTATGGGATATGTTTAAGACTTATTGTAATAACTGGATACTTGGATTAGTGGAAATCAATACAGATTTGATGGTAACTATATAGATTTTGTTAGTTAAATATTTTTATATAACTAAATTAAACTATAAACCTTAATGGTGTTGGTTGTGTATGTGACTCAATATTGTTTTCAATTTTATAATTATGGATGGTTAGGTTTGGGTTTCATCAGTTATTTTCCAATCTGGTACAAAACGAACATATTTATTAACAACAGATTTAGATGTACTACCATGGGCATCATATATTTTAACAAACAATGTTTTAGATAACATTATAGGTTAGTAATATAACATTATTTATGTATAAGAAGACTTTAGGACTGGTATGTGATTTATTTTGAAGTAAATTCTTGTTATTTTTGTAAAATATTAATAATTATTAAGACATTTCATGATTATGGTATATATTAATTAGTATGTGATTTAATGATTTTTGGGAATAAGTGTTATGTTAAATTCTATAAGTATAGATTTTAATGAATTCTGGTTTTAGGATATAGAATGAATTATATTGATTTTATTATTATTAAAAATTTGGACAATGATAAATTAGTGTAAACACTAATGGATAAATTTAAATGTTGGAAAACATCCTAAATTATTTGTAATATATGGAGTGTGTGATTTGCTATCTACAAAATCACTACATAAATATAAAAAATCGATATAGAAATTATCTATTTTTATAGGTGTGAGAAATTAAAATTTTGAGGAAACCATTTCTTTAATGTTGATCGAATGGAACAACCCAAAAATTACTATATATTAAATTTATGATATATTATTTTATGTGAAACACTAAATGAAAATTAACTACATTATAATTAAAATACGATCATTTTAGGATAGTTAGTGAGTTATCAGATATAAATAGATGTAACCGTATTAAGATATCGGTACTGAATGTATACTAAATGGCCTCAAGTGGTAGAAGTCTTTCTTATGAGGATCATTTTTCAGAGTGTGGCCTCAAGTGGTAGATTTATTCCATAAAATGAAATTGGTACTATAAAAATATTAATGAAAAATGGTTCCACTAACTTCAATAATATCTTAGTATTTACTTATTGTTAAATACTGAGGATTAATATCACTATTATGAAGATTGTACGAAACAAACAAATTCTCTATCATCTCATCATAAAAATAATCAATTACAATCTAATAAATATATCATAAATTAAAATAATTGAATAGTATAAAATTTAAAATATTACAATAATGTTCTAAAATAATTTATTTATATGGTTATATCTATTTTATAGGCAGTTAAAGTGAATTCATGGATATTGGTAATAAAATTATAGGTTTCTTACCTCAATTTTTATCTATTCAGATATATCTCATATTCACCACTTGTTTTATCTTTTTCATATACTACCATATGGATCTTTTTATCACACTTGATATTAAATTTAATTGATTTAAAAATCAATTGCAATCTCTATCCTTAAATATATTTTGATTCAAATTATTATAAAGAAGTATTGGTATTTCAAAACTCAATTTTCATTATTTCTGTTATATAGATTCTTCATGAATCACACAATTTAGAGTTTTATTTTCTGTATCTTATGATTATTTCAAATATTATTTCATTTTTATTTTTATGAATGTATAATTATTTCTTATATAATCATTTTAGAAGGATTTTTACTTTAAATAGTATGATATTAATAAAGGTTTTTATAGAGGCATAAGAATGTTATATAATTTTTTATTTTTATTAACATAAACATCCATTAATTATTACCAAAATATTCTGATTCTGAGTGTATTTGGAATTATAGGTACATAAAACATCAAAATAAACTAAAAAAATAACATCTATATGTTTATTCTCCGTAGCGATATCCTAAATCCACTTGATATAAAAAAATCATTGGTTATACTAGCGAATACATAAAAGAATGGGGAGAGATAAAAAACCTCCCAATGGAATTAACAATATATGGAAACATAATTTTTGGGTTAATGGTATAAAATGATATCATAAAAGATATGGCATATGATTAATCACATGTAAGTATAACAAAAAAACCTGGTATCATAATAACATACCTATATAGGAAAAGTCACCATAATTTAAAAAATGATTTAAACATGGGTAAATTCTAACTAACTAGATAATATCACATGGTGTAAAATCCTTATAATGGATTAGGTTTAATCCTTAACACCATATATAGCATCACATTAGACTAAATCATTACCTATTGAATTTAAATTCAATCAAGGTGCACCCATAATAACATGTTCAAAATTTTCTATTCCACAAAATGGAAATTTATCCCAAGAAATAATTATAGGAATCACTTTTGGAAAGAAATTGGATTCTATAATATTTCCTATTATCATAATCTAAGTAAATTTCATAATGAAATCATTTTGAAAATGAATATAAGGCCTATATTACCGCATAAAATAAAGGTTTAATGAGATTGGTATATTTTTAATAAACATATATATATAATTTAAGAGAAATTTTTAATATAAAATGTCATCCTTATTGATGAAACCATCTATAAAAGATAAAAAAGTATATTTCTTGAGGAAAATACCTTTTCCCCATTGAAATTACAAATTTAATATCTAAAAAAATCATTATATTATAGAAAATATTTTATTTTAAAATAGACACAAAAACATTGAAATTAATCTAAAAATAATTGAGTGTTCATGATGGTGGAAGATATTGTTCAATATGTATAAGTTAAAATAAAACATTCCCATTACACTTTTATAAAAAAAACTCAAATAGTAACTTGTTTGGATAATGATAATAAACTTACATTTAAATGATTTTTAGAAATCAAAACATGGGTAAAAATGAATTTAAGTAATCATAAAGGAATAATAAAAACATTATTTAAAACATTATTCAATGCATTATTTTAGAAAGCATGGATATTGAAGAAAAAGATTCCCTACTAAAGTAGAAATAATGATTTTTTTCTTAAAAACATTTTTTTTGAAATTTTGAATACATAAAAGTAATACTTTAAATTAAAGCATATAATTTATTAAAATAACTAATGGATAATAAAATATATTGGTTTTAATGAAAAATTATAAAATAATTCCCCCTGTAGAGACTTTATAATAAAAAATCCCAAATAATGAAGAGATTGTGAAATAAACCCTTACAACTTTGGTGGTAACATTTGAATCATAACCCCCATGGAATAAATAACATCAAATGAAAAATTTAATACCCAACATAATTTTTTTCCTAATTTAATATATCATGTTGGTAGTAGATAGACCTTATAAAACTATGGGCATAATACCAAATATATCATGATGGAGTGGAAATTGAGATAAAATCTCTTACAGAGATCATACTATTATATTGATAATTAATAAATTAATTTATTATGTATGTAAAATGTAATTACACATAAAACAAGTGGATATATAAAAAAATATTCAAATTACTTAAACACATAATCTTATAATTTCAAAGACAATGACAATGTAGTATAACCCAATGAAAATAAATTGATATATATAACCCATTACTATTTGGTCACTTTCAAGAAAATTTTTCCATGGGTGAAATAATTTGAATTGAAACATAAGATACCATTAGGATGGAAACTTTAATAATATAACATGTAAAAGTTCATTATATATACAATATAAAATAAATTTGTTCATAAGAATAAAATATTCTTCAATGAAAAGGAATTTAGGTGAAATCTCTTACAAAGATGATTAATTTAGGGTGAGAATTAGTCAAAGATGTGATTATTTGAATTAAATGTAATACCAAATAATTATTGTAAATAAAAATAATAAAATAATAATTAATCAATCATATAATCATGTCTTAACATAGAAAATGAAGAATAATTATAACTTAATGAATTTATAATTTATTTAAGAAACCCCTTAACTTGAGTTTGAATCGTAACATACGTACTTTATCTTGACGAATAACAAAATTATGTAATCATTTAATTTATTAAGAATATTTTTGATGATTTTTATTCCTAATATTTTATTTATTATCATGTTATATTCCATTAACTAATCATTTAGCAGGATGTCAGATATTTTGATGATATTTAGCTCAAGTGTCCAAAATCAGTTTGGTAAGACAAATAAGTTTATAAGATTATTATTTTAACATGTCCATATTAATAATAATTAAATAAATATAATTTTATACCTAAATTTTATTTTTAAAACCAATTATTAAATATTTTTATGAAAAATGAACAACGTTTCAATCTTAGAGAGGGTACATCATACATACACATGAGTAACGTTTCCATTTTTCAACAATCATGTTAGAAATAATGTATGTATTAATTAATCCTTAAATAATAAGAGTTATATAAAAAATATCATATTATTTATTTAAATACACTTATAAATTCCATCCTGGTGATGTGGTAATGAAAAATTAATCCTAGAACTTTGTGGAGGTTGTAATACACACTTACGCAAGAATGACATTATCATTTTTCACTAAATGGAAAGTTAATAATATATGTGATATTTTAATATTCAATAATGGAATAAATTATATTAATATATATATATATATATTAAAATAATTATCATAAATTTCTATGAGATGGGATAATGGAAAACGAATTACATCAGTTCATAAAGCAGTAGTCCGTCGTACACTTGAATGAGGTTTCATTTCCCATATGATGCAAGGGGAGATTAATGTAGGTAATTGATTTTACAAAATAATATATCATTATATGATAGATACTAATGTTATTATATCATAATTTTTGAATAATATGTGAAGGAGGTGGAATAATAAATAAAATAAAAACTACCGGTTAATAACAACACCTCTTATTTATACTACCTCATTGGGTTTACATCCGAAACATCCCTAGGACAGTTTTATTATAAAAAAATGCATATAAGACCTTGTAATTGGTTTAAGGAATTTATTTTTTGTATGATTGGATAAACAAAAAGGATATTTATATGTGGAGAAGATAAGAGAGGGGTGTCCATTTAAATGTGGGGTAGGGAACTCACTTGAAAATTTCATAAATGAATACAAAATGGTAAAGTCATTCCAAATAAAAATTATTAATAATGGCCATATATTTAAATTTGAGATTGTATAAGTATGAAATATTCCCCAAAAATATTATTTATACAAGTATAATTGGAAAATGTACAGTTATATTTTTATAACCCGCAATACACATGTTTTAACCCTAACTGCAATAATTAATTTTTATATTTTTACAATTAATTATGACAAAAAACTATGTGGTCCTTATTAGATAACATTAATTACAATTATTCCAAATATTTAATCCATTTTATAAAATTAAATTCACAATGGAGGCATAATTTAATTTAAAAAACCTAAAAAATGGGGTAAAAATGGATTTTCTATGTATTTATTTTTCAAACATAAGAGTATATTATATTAAATATAGGAATAATAATCATAAATACATGAATTTAAATATATATATATATATATATATATATTGTAAATTTTATTTTAATAATTCTTCATTATGGTTTTTTAAAATAATTAAAATTGAAAAATATTATCCATATAAAAAAGTTTTCCCAAAAATGTGTTTTAAACCAAAATATAAATTTATAACAAAATCAGGGAAATAATTGATTGAAATAAAATTAAGTAGATCATTATAATTAAAATGGTTATTATTTAACATTTATAATAAATCAAAAATATAAATGTAATTTTAGATTTCATTATTTAATGAAATTAAATGAAAATATTATAAAAATATATAATTTTCAGTATTATCCCATCAGGTTTTAGTCAAGAAGTACCTAGTGGTTATAACCCTAGATATCTATCGTATCTTGTTCACAATAGTGTCCCAATATACTCAAACACTATGTATATTATGAATATTTTGATTCAAAGCCATCAACTAGTTGGGTAACTTGTGGTGCCCCATAGGCTTAGTTGGGTCCTCTATTAGGAATTAAAAATTACCCATACACATATTTTATGTTTAATCATGTGAGGAGATTTGGTTATGAATTATACTTATGGTGTGAACCCCCACCTCTATAGTTTCATCTAATACCCCTTTTAGGTAATAACTCCTTTAATTCTTCTCGGTGCATCGACCTTTGTGGGTTTCTCTTCGTCAGTGGAGCATCAATGGACGTCTCTTCAATGGATCTTATATTACTAATGATGAATCATTTGGTTACAATCTCTATCTAGGATTGTTCATTTTAAATTGATAAACTTATTATACCCTCTTTCTTGTCTTATCTCAAGTATCTTTTCTCCGATTTTGTGATGATATGATTGGTAGCGTCATTGGTTTCATGGAATTTGTCGGTGATTGATGTTGGTGGTGTGTGACACCTCCCATATATCAAACTTTATTTTTTCTAAATCTAGGCGACTTGATTTCTTTTATCATTATTTTGATCTTTTGGGAGGAGGAATCTTGGTGGAATTGGTATGCATGGGGTCATTTGGGAGCAGATGTTTGATGATGGCCCTAGTTCGGCGTATTGTGGAAGGATTTAGATATACATCGTTGGGTGTTTATAAAGGTGATTAACTACATATCAGGTTTTGTTTTGGCTATCAGTGACTATGGTACAATTAAGGAAAATGGGTGTCTCTGATATCAAGCATCAATGAAAATTAGTTTCTATGGAGGTTATCATGTGTGGGATAGAGAAGATGATAATCTCTTGGTTAGTAGTCAGGTTTCAGACTATAGATTTATAGTTTTAGGTATTGTTTAGTTGGATCTCGTTCTGATTTTTGGAATGTTTGTTAGATTGGGTAACATGTGTCTCTATGGGCATTGGATTTTACATCATTTCACTTGGATGAAAGAATATCTTTTTGATGGTATCATTGGGAGGGAGGCCTCGAAAGAGGGATGGGTGTGAAGACACTAATCATTCTTCCATATATCCTCTAACTTATTAGATGGATGGGAACCCTGATTTGATTTTGTACAATTATGTTGGTATTAATTTTAATTTCATCTGGTTTACTACGTAGTGAGTTCCTTATAATCTTTGGGGGGGGGGGGGTGTTCGAAAGAGTGATAAGTGTGATGGAACTTATCTTCTCGTCTACACTCCACATGTCAACGTGATTGGAAGGGGTGTTATTCAATTTTTTGTTAGACTAGTTCAACGAAACTTATTGGATTGTAGGCAACCAAAATCATTGACTGGTTTCACTACCTCATTTTCTTCCAGTTATAGTGATTAAACATTTTCATTTACTCGTCATGATTTTTTCTTCCCATTGGAAACATGGGTCTAATTTCAATCCATCGTGTCCAGTTTCTTTGTTGATTTTTTGTCTCTACAATTTTAATGGGTTTTCCCTAATTTCATTTTTCCAAAGTGGTTCTCTAGAATTTTTAAACAATGGGGATTAACCCTCAACCTATTCAAAATTACTATTCACTGAAAAATTAAACATTTTAGAATAATCTCAATTTTAAAACATAAGATAATTTTGAAATGAAAATTTTAAAAATCATATCGTTTATGAAAAATAATATTTATAAAATCTCTAATAATTATGTATAATATCATAAAACAAAAATAAATATAAACTATTTTGACAAAAATATACTTTTGAAGGATAAAATGACTTTACTAATAATTTGACTTATTATTTACTTAAAATTTATCAAGAAATTTATATTCAGCGTCATCTTTATATATATTTTATAAATCAGTTAATCATATTCATACCCTCAAATTTAATGGTTAGGGTATAACATCCATGTTTAATTAATTATAATTTAACGTGTTTTTGGGTTTCGTGTTGGGTGTTTAATATACAATAAAATAATTATTTATTTTTAAAATAATGGGGGGTAAAATTCTTCCCCTGATTAATAAATTTCAACCCCTTAATTTAAAATTTATCACTATCATAAATGTTTTTCTATATGAAAATACCATTATTGAAATCCCACATTGTTAAAAGGGTTATTAAAACTTCCTCTTGATAAGAGAAAAAGGGAATTACAATGTTCATCAATAATAACACATGACTACGTTTTCCTATAGGAAAACATTAGTGGTAAGTGAAAACATGGACATGGAATAAAATATTAATACCCAAATAATGATGGATTGTGATAGAGATTATTGATAACAATAAAGTGAAATATCAAGAGAAAGATAACAACCAGAAAATCATAAATCAATTATTGGATAAGAGACAATTAATTCATCAAAAAATATTGTAATATAAATACATTGTCATTTCACAATCTTTTTCGTAGAATTATAGAATTCATTACCATATAGACTATGAAAATAGAGAATATATACATACTTCAAAAGTAGAGTATTTCATCATATGATCTCTTACACCAAATGATGAGTATTCAAGATGTAATTTTTCACCTTACTGTAGCACTAAAACAAAATTGTAATGTTTCACCGAATTCAACAAAAGGATAATAAGATATTACTCCTATCTTTAGACAATAACCAAACCCAATATGGTTTTAACAAGTTAATATAATTATCAATATGAATAAAACACCATACAATTAAATACAACATTAATCAATAAAGTCTCAACAATAACTCCAAAATTTCATGTTAGATCATTTGATGAATAACTACCCTTAAAATACATCAAAATATTCATGACTAAGGTTCAAACCCAAATATTTGAATGATTTGATCACATATTCTTCCATGATAAATTTAACATTTATCTCCAAATAAAATCAACCAATATTAAATTATAATAAAATATATATATATTTCCTAATAATATATGATAATAAAATCTATAAATAAATTTAATCTTAAGAAATATGCAGTTAAGTCTTATATGCTTCTCAAAATTAATATAATCCTTGAATAGTTCATGAATTTTATAACCAAAACACCATTGATAAAAATACTTTGACAACATACTTCTCAAATCCTAATACATAAATACTTCAATCCATTCACCTCAAATATTGGTATTACATAGGTACATCCTTGGTTTAGGAAAGCCATATAATATCTTCCTTACCAAAACATTAAGACATTATACCATACTTATACTTATCCCTAAGGTTTTTATAAATTTATCTAATACTAATCACCAAAAAACAAGATCATGCACTGATGCCAACTATAGTAACCTAATCCTTTCACATGTATTATTACTTGATTTTCAACAAAAAATATCAATTATTTATAACCTAAAGATGACGTGGTATGGTGTATTTACAAGAATAAGTCTATAAAAACTGAAAACGAAGCTGAAATATAAAAAACAAATATTCTCCTAGGTGAGATAAAAAATTCATATGAGTTCCTAAAACTGCATGGGAAAATCGAGGGAATACATAAATGAAATGGGTGAGTTAAGAAGATCCATAAGGGAAAAACAATTATAAAGAAACATAACATGTGAGTCAAAGGTATCATATTATATCATAAAATTGATGGATCTTGAGTTATAAAATGGAAGAATAACATAAATAACATAGTAACATAAAAACATATAAATATAGGAAATGGTGTAGTAACATATAACATGACATAAACATGATTCAAGGATAACTGTCTTGTAAATTTCACATGGTGGACAAAGTCACAAAATGGAATAGGTTTATTCCCTAATCTCATACATAATGTCTCTTGAGAATAATTTTTACCCTATACATCTAAGAACTATCTGGATCAACCCATAATAACATTTTTATGATTGTGTTTTCAAAATAAAGTAAATTAATCAAAACGAATAAACTTTAGAATTTCCCTTATAATGAAAATGGTATTCATAATATTTCGTCTTATAATAATCAAAATAAATTTCACGATGAAGGAATCTAGTAAATGAAAAAAAGGAATGAGTTGACCAATAAAATTATGTGTAAATAATCTAGGTATATATGTAATATTTAAATATATATATACAATTTGGAATATATATGTAACATTAAATGTTTTCTTCATTGATAAAACTATCTTTTATAGATCATATGGAATATTTCTTGAGGAAAATACCCTTCCCCCTTTGAAATAACAATATTAAAATAAATAAAATATAATGTATTATATAATTAATTTTATTTAAAAAAATAAATAGAACATTTTAATGTAATATTTAACTAATTGAGTAGTCATTAAGGCAGAAGATTTTTTTTATCATATAATTCAAAATAAAAGATTTCCTTCGATCTTTTGTAAGAAACGCCAAAAAAGTACCTTATTTAGGAAACAATAAAAAGATTCCATTTAATAAATTTTGTGAAAATTAAAAACATGGTTAAAAATGACATCAAATAATCATAGAGAGATATTAAAAACACTCATTATAACATTTTTCTAGTTAATATGGACTTGGAAGAATAAAATCCAAACTAAAGTGGAAATAAAGTTTATTTTTATTATAATTTTTTTAAATATTTTGACTAGGAAAAAAGTAAAATGAAAGGAAAAAATTATAATTCTAAAAAATAAACACAGGAGAATTAATGATTGTTTGTTTAAGTTATAAATATTGAATAATTCCCCTGATAAATAATTTAAAACAAAAAATCCTGAATAATGATGTTATTATTAAATAAACCCTTTCCACTTTGGTAAATTTTGAATCATAACCCACATGGAATAAATAACATTAAATTAAACATTAAATACTATAAATTTTAAAGGATTCATGATATAACATATCAATGAGGAAGTATATACACCTCATAGAAATAAATAGGTGCATAATAAAAAATACATCTTGGTGGAATGGAAATTCTGATGAAATCTCTTAAAAATATCATACTGTTAAAGTGAAAATTAATAAATAAATTTATTATATGTATAAATTATAAATACAAATAAAATATTTTTAAATAAAATATAAAATAATTAAAATTCATTACACATATAATCATTGAATTTCAATGACAGTGAAGATGTAATAAAATCTGTTGAAAAGAAATTGAGTTATGAAACACCTTACCACTGGGTAACATTCAATTAAAATCCCCTTATATGATATAATTTTTATTGAAATGATGAATTACATGAATTATTAAAGATTATTAATATAACTTGTAATGGTGATGTATATAAAAAATATTAAAAAATTGGTTCATATCATTAAAATATACCTAAATTAAAGGAAACTGAGATGGAATCCCTTACAATGATCATAACATTAAAGTGAAAATTAATAAATGATGTGATTGTGCATAGAAAATGTAAACACAAAATAATATAAGTTTAAATATGTCATAATAAAATATTAATTCATATAAAAAATAATCATGGACTAGCATTGACATTGAAGTAGAATTATAACAAAATAAATTGGAAATTTAGTTACGAAACCCCTTACCTCAAGTTTGAATCATCACATATGTACACAATATTCTGGAATAATAAACTTACGATAATTATTTAAATTTATAATAACTATTTCTAACTTCATGATTAATTATATTTTATTTATTATCATTTTATATTCAATTAAATATTCATTTATATTCGTGACAGATGTTTTGACGATATTCGGTTTATATGTCCAAAATCATATTGGAAAGTTGAATATGTTCAAGATAATTTTTATTTAATCATCAAAAAATATTATATTGATATAATTATTAATTTTACACATCTATTTTACTTTCAAAATCAATATCTAACCATCATTAGGATCATGGAGATGGTAGGTCATATGTACACATGGGTAACATTTCTATTTTTCAATGATCATGATATAATAATGTTAATGTTTTATTCTATATATAAATAATTTTCATTAAGTCATAAAAATAATATTACTTATTTAAATAAATTGTATATACCATCAATGTAACGTAATAATGAAAAAATAATCTAATCACTTTGTGGATTTGGTAATCAACAGGTATGCGGGAACAACGTTATCAATTTTTTATAATTCGAAAGGTATGAAAATATAAGATATATTAATTTTCTATAATTATAATCATTTATTGAATATAATATATCTAAATTTAATCTATCATCATAATAATCTATGATATTTAAGGATGGAAAAATAATAACATTGGTTAGTGAGGTGGTAGTCCTCCGTACACACATGATATGGTTTGGTTTCCCATTTGATAGCAGAAGAGATTGATTTAGTTCATTCCATTAACATAATAAAATATCAATATTTGAGGGATAATGATGTTATTATATCAAAATGGTCAAATAATATTTTAAGTATTTATAATAATAGGAAAAATAGAAAATCTCGGTTAAGAATGATGATTATTCTTCAGAAAACCTCTTTTGGTTTACCCAAAAGCTTTACTAGGTTGGTTTTATATCAAAAAAGGCCTCTAGGATATGGTAAATGTAGTAATAAAGGAATTTAATAATCATTTGGGTAAACCAAAAGGATTTTTAATTATGGATAATATAGGATAGGGTATGTTATTTTAAAATTTCGGGAGATATCCCACTTGAAATTTTTCTAAAATAATACAAAATGAGGATGTAATTCCCAAGCCAAATGCTTCAAAATGTCCCAAGATTTGATGGTGGAATGGGATAAGGTTGAATTATGGATAAAAAATAGGATGAAAAATGTTTAATTAGAAAGAATTAACTTATAAATATACCAAATATAGAATTAATTTTATCAAAATCAATTCACAAAAGTTTCATAACATAGTGTAAGAATGAACCCGCAAATGGTGATGAAAAAATATTTTTCAGTAAATTTATTTTTCAAGAATAAGAATATATTCCATTAACTCTATGACAAATAATTATTATAATATGAATTTAAATTAATATATGTAGATATATAATCTATAAACATTATTTAAATCACCCCTCATGGAAGGTTATTTTAATTAGTTACAATGGAGACACATTATGCACTGAAAAATATTTTTTAGAAAAATGTGTTTTTAAGCTAAAAAATAAACTTATACAAAAATCATGAAAATTGATTATTAAAATTAAATTAATTATATTATTATAAATAATATGTTTTATGTGTAACATATATAATAAAATCCAAAATATAATTACTTTTAAATTAATTTATTTAATGAAAATAAAAAACAAATGTTAAAAAATAAGTAATTTTTAATATTCAATAAACAATTAGCTTTTCAAAAAAAATATCATAATATCACCATAAGAAAACATGGATATTATAATTTAAAAACATATATCAATTTTATAAATGATAATTTCTCAATGTTTTAAAAATTATTTATAATATTTTCTCACAAAAAAAATTAAAAACCATTTTTGAAGAAAACATATTTTTAATGAATAAATGTCTTTACTAAACATTTTATTGATTTTTACTACAAATTAATAAATAAATTTTTGTCGGGTAGTATCCTTATATATAATTTATAAAAAACTTAATCGTATTCATATCATTCAATTTAATGGTTGGGTTATACTGGTCATGTTTAAATAATAATATTTCATGGTTCATTTAGGCTCAATGTAGCATGTAACATACCCTATCAATCATTGTTTTGTCTTTAAAATCATGGGGTATTGCAGTTTTTTCAATTCAAAACACTTTTTGATTGAGTAATAGGTTTTCTCCTGTGACTATGTTCTTTTAATTTACATATATTCTTTCATTTATTTAATTCATATGTTACTTGAAGTTTCTCTCCATAAAATATACACTTTCTCATCAAAATATACATCTTATATGTAATTATTTTTTAATAAAAAAATTGATTTTCAGAATAATTTTCATCCACTCTAATAATCACCTAATATTCCATATTCATATAATTTCTTTCAAAAAATGTTTTAATATCTAAATTTTAAACCCAAATATGTATTATCTCATGTGATTTATATTATTCTACTTAACTTTTTTCATATGTATGTTTGATTATAAATTTAATAATGTCAGTTTCTATAAATGTACATTAAGTTGTTAATAATATTTTAATTTTCATGGTCATATTTTCTCTCTTTTGCTCTGCCTTGGTGGAATTAACATTTATTCCTTCTCAATGTTTCATTGCTGGTCTTTCATTTGAAATTATGTTTAAAAATTTATTCTTTTCAACTTCTTGAAAATAAATTTTAAAGTGATACATAACATCTTCTTCTTATGATACTGTTAAAAATGTTTTATGAAATATATTTTTATTATTTCACCTCATTTTTCTTATAAAAATAAAAAATATATATTTTATTTAGATTTATTTTTCACTTATCAACCTAAAAATTCACTTTTGAATATATATTTTTCACCCCACCTTGTTCAAAATGAATATGATACATTTATTTAAAATTAAATTATTGGAAATATATATACTAGTTATTAAAATATTTATAATTTTTATTACATATTCATGTTGATTATTTACTTTTCATTCATCACTTTCATATGTTGAATGAATTCCCATTATTTAGTGATTTATGGATCCTAGTATTATATAGCCCATTGATGTGTTGGAAGGTCTCATGAGACAAACTAGCTTGGATTATTGGTGTATTCCATACACATTTATATATAATTTATTGGTATGGGGTCTTGACAGAATGTTTATGACGTACTGCATTATACATCCCCTCACTACGGAATTTGTTATTTTTATCCATGTGATTATTTACATACATATATTACCCATGGATATATTAAAAGATAATGTTATCAGTTTATGGAATTATTTGATTATAATTTATTCATTAGTTATTATTTAACACGGATAATTATTTTATTATTTTTTCTTCCTGATATATAATTAATTTTTTTTAATTCCATAATTGATTATGTTTTATGATACCCCATACTGACTGTTTTAAATCTCCCATATAATGTATACTTTTCCCCATGTTACGAAGAACAATATATTGTATGATATTTATAGAGGGTATCATTTAAAGATAATTTTGTGTGAGATATTGGACACTAGTTGAAAAATAATGAATCCATGGTTTAGTGGGTAAAATGATTATTGTATGGAAAAAATATGATTTTCTTTAATTAAATTATTTTTATAACACTGTAAACCACCTAAAAATTTATATGGTATGAAAGTGACTCAATATTTTATATTGATATTGTAATTTTGGATGGTAATGTTTGGGCTACTTAAGTTGGTTTCAAATATGGTATGTAACTAATAAGAATATTATCATTATATCCAAGAGTAGGCTATGGGGGATGAAAATGTTATTGTTCAGGAATTGAGAATGTTGAGTGATTTTAACCTTGATATGTTTTACTCCAACACCTATATTTTTCTATTACTCATTGGAATAATCATTTCATTGTTTATTACACTCCTTTTTACTCAGTTACTCTCAATTCTAACCATTGGATAAAATCAAAAAATATTTGGTTGTGTATTAAGAAATAATAATCAGATTATAGAATCATATCATATGTAAATTCAACATTAATATTCTTAAAATTATTACACCCTCATTCTTAAATGTGAAATTTTTGGATTATGTTATATCACTTTTGGTATATAATAGTGTTTTTAAGTTTTATCCACTTATTTTTTAAAACCCAATCCACAAAAATAAATAAACACTTATCTCATACCAACTGATAAATCCTAAGAACATCATATATAAATAATTCATCATTTTACATTATTTTTCATTACAACTTATAATAAAACTCACACAAAAACCTATAGGTTTTGTTCCTATGGAGACTAGACACGTAATAAACATATCTCATGACCTTTTTTAAAATATATCCAAAAAATATTATTCACACATGATACTACTATAGGCATGTCATACATAATATTATTCCTTATATATTAGGTAAATTAAATCAAAATAAAGTGTCAAATCTGATTCTTAGTAAGATATGGACATAATAAACATTCATAAAATATAATAAGAGAGAATAAGATGAACATATGGCTATGGTAAAATAATTGTGGTATGTGAACATAATATAATGAAATCATACATGATAAAAAAATATATCATAAAACAGGACTCATGACATGGGGATTTTGTAATAACATAATAAATGGATCATGGGAGTATGAAAACTTTAGTAAATAATCATACATCATGAGAAAAAAACATAGTTACACTTCATATTCGAAAACCGATTTGATGGTTGGTATGGATATGGTTTGTGAGAGTATAATCTATGATTAACATGTTTATGGTAAGTTACTGATAATAAAGTGCTACATTATGATCCATATTTTTTTCACCCTTCTAGAAAAATATTCAATATATAAATTACACTTTAACATCATATATTTCCAGTATCAATGTCTCAATTCTAAATCATGTTGTAAATGGTGGATATAGTTTAGCATCATTCATGTTGGTTTTTTGACCTACCCAAACAAGAACCTATCATATTAATAAATGATAAAGATTATAGAGTTATATAATAGTAATATCATTTTATAAGAATCAAATTTATGTTAATATAATATCATTATAGTAGATAATTTTATTTATTAATTTTGAAGATCAGAATGTAATTTAAATGGTTATAGAAAAGCTCAGATAATTACTATAATGTATTTTTTTCCTTCTCATCATAGGTTCCATTAGATTAAAGGATTTAGACCATTTTATTTGAATTCAAATCTACCCAAAGAGTAATAAGTATTTAATATAGTAAAAATGGGTAAGTATTTAAGAGATAAATGAATTAAAATAGATGTTTTTAAGGGGTATATAAGGGGACCATTTATATGAGGGTTCTGATTTCCATTTCTTTAAATATTCATTCTTATTGTATATGGTTTTAATTTTAAAAGGAATATGGATAAAAAGTGAAAAATTAATAGATATGGGTATTTAATCCCATCGTCTTCCCAATTTATAGATAATTTAATTCTTATATTATGCATTTAGACTTTAATTACCCCTATTTGACCCCATTTTATAATTACAGTGGTAACTCTTTTTTGACCTTCATAAATTTGGTTTTTATATAAAATTAGAATTAAAATAATTAAATAATTTCAAAATATGGATTATAAATTTTTAATCTATTTAATCTAATTATATTTATAATTATTATAAATTTAAATTTTAATTGAAAACATGACATTCATAGAAAAAACTAATTTTTATAGGAAAATGTGATTTAAAATTTTGAGTACGCTTAATCATATTTCATATAACATACTAATTAAATGAGTAATAATATATATTTTTTATAGATTGAATAATTTTATTAGAATTTTACTTTATAATTGACCAATTTTATTTATTAATATAAACACACACAACACATTAAAAAAATTGATCAGAAATATCACTTTTTATTATTAAATTATTTTAATCACATCCCATTAAAACTAATTATTTATCCTCTAGAATGATGTTATTAATTTATTAATATGTTTTTATTTACTCCCTTTACTGATTTTCTATGAAAAGTGCATAATGGGTGTGAAATACCCATGTTTTAATATTAAATATAATTTTATAGCACTATTTTTATTAATCCATATTCGAGTCAGTTTACTATATTAATTTGAATGATAAACATACTTATGAAAATTGTGTAATTATTGTTTTTAGGGTTCATAATTCAAATTACTACAAATAATTACACTAGAGCTTGGGCCAAATCATCAATTTCAAGGGTTATATAAACCACAAAAGAAGGCCCAATGAATCTGTCAATGAATCTGGAATAGCAATGGGGATAGAATTTATGGGATCAATCCAGAATCCAAAAATATTATGAAACTCCATAATATATTCATTAATATATAAAAAAGTCTTGGAAAAAACTTTTAAGTCCCAAATTTACAATAAAGGGGCCCAACTGATCTTTTTTATTCCAACCCACTATTCTGTCCAAGAATTAAACACAACATAATATTCTTGAATTTTCTCCCAATCCAATCTTCCAAATGAGATGATATTTTGTGGTTTTAAATAAAATATATTATAGTAATACATTTTAGAAAAAAATATTCATATTTTGTGGATTATTCTCGGCCGAAAATGTAATCAAATTTCGACAAACAAAAAAATCGTCAGAAAAAATGGACAAAATAATCTTTTTTAGTACAATAGTCATAAAATTGGATAAAAACATACAATGCCATCCAAAATTGGGGGGGGGGGGGGTAAATCTTACACATTAATATAGACAACTTCAAAGACTAATATCTCTCCATATATGGTTATCTTAATTTTCAAATTGGTGACCTGTGTGGAGGGTTTGTTTGGGAATGCAAACATCCCACAAGCTTGGGCTATAAATTCACCACCCTTTTCCCCTTGTGAGGGTTTTTATTTTCCTGACAGATGAGGATACATTTTCATGACCAAATAATCAAAAATGTTACATAAGTACCTACCAAAACCAAATTTTCACATGAGATACCTTTCCTCCTCTCTTTGTTTTTATGTTCTTCTGTATTTTTCTTCATTTATAAATGCCTATGTTTGGTTTCATGTCAATTGAATTTTAATGAATTATTCTTATTCATCATAACTCATTCTAATAAAAGTTATTTTTAATAATATTAATGGTATTAAAATATTTTAAAACAATAAAAATGAACCCTTTCCTGTTTTTCCTTCCCATTTAATAGAAAGTCAGTGTTTAATTCTCTTCACCGTTTGTGTGTGTGATTAGCATACTAATCTTATATTTTCCCTTTGTTTTTATTATATTTTTAATGTATCACCCTATAAAAAATTAAACAAATTAATAAACAACTAAATAGATGAGTATTTTTACTATTGAATTGATTCATAATCTTGGCATGTTAAGTGATTGAGATCTTTTGTTCGATTAACATTATTTTGGGTAACATCATGTATCTTAAACTTAAAATTTCATGGATTTTTTGAGATGTTTTTTTTCAATATATGGATTCCATAGATTATTGAAACCATAAATTAACTAATATAAACAATAATTTATATATATTATAACCCTCTTTAAGTTATGTTTCAAATTAAATCCTCAAAATATGGAAATTCTAAACAAAATCATCTTGCGAAGTGGGTGTTAATTTAATGAAATATATTAAAAATCACATGGATGTCACAATAATAACTCTATAATAATTAACTCAACCCAATAATTATAATATTTGAAAACTAAATAATAAATCATTAATTTCATATTATCTCTGCAAACAAACCCCCATTTAAAAAGACAAAACAAAAATGATCATCTATTTAAAAAAGTACCATCGTCGAGGATTCGACCCGAGTGCCTTTGTACACATTATCAAAGAATTAGACCCTTGAATTTTAGATTGGATAAAATATTCCACACATTAAATGGAATCATTTCTGAGGATGGTGGAACTTCTATTCAATAGATTTTTATTCAGAAATATAAAAAAAATAGGAAAAAAAACATATAAAAAAACATGTGTTCCCATAAAAATCATAAAAGAAATAAAAAACTCACATAGAAATACACTCATTCCTCATCCCTCTATATTTTATCGAAAACCCATATAGCCTCCAAAAAAAATCCATCAGATTTGTTTGACTCATGAATCGAGTTAACTCTACACCGACTTATGATGACAATTATAGATAATCAAGTCCTTCTAAAATCATTCATTTCCAATCCAATTTATCTAGATATGTCCAATCCTAGGGAGGACGAATAATGAACATGATTCCCAAGATATATATTAAAAAATAATTGGTATTAAATATACAAACATCAAGATATATTTTTAAATCAAATTGGGTTTGATTCATCTTCAACCTCATTTCCATGGGCTAGCTGGTGAGAATCCCCATATACACCTCTATGAGTTCTAAGTGGTGTGCTCCACCATGAATCATCAAGGAGTTTTTGAAAAAAAATCAAACAACTTTCATTCCATTTCAACCTTGATGAATCTACAAATTTCTGGCTCTACTACCTCCCTACTTGTTTCATAACCACATGGAATGATATACAGAGAATCTACTTAGAGAAATTATATCCCCCTAATCGAAGTATATCTATCTAAAAAAATAAGTAGTATCCATAAATTATTTAATAAATCACTCCAAATGTATTGGGGGAGGTACAAAAATCTTTTGGAAACCTTCCCACACCACCAAATACCTAACCAACACTTGATATAACTCTTCAATGTGGATTTATTGGCCCTGGAGCACACACTCATTGATGTTTTATGTGGTGGTGCTCTTGTTAAAACAATATTGTTGCTATAAAATATCTCATAATAAATATGGATGGAAACACATAGCAATTCAATACTAAAGAACATGCTCAAGTCAAATAATTCCAAAAGAATTAATCCATAGATCCCAACAAGATGACCAAGTGGATGAGTGAACTTATAGGTATTATGTGTGACTTATTTTGTGGCTATCAATGCCCCAAATCCATCTGCTCTACAATCTCTTTTCCCAAGACCTATCAAAAAATGTGGAATCTATAGCTCATCCAATTGACACTTTTCCATAGCTTGAAGATAATCCATCTGATTCTTCTAATCCAATAGAGCTCAATGTAGCATCTGTTTAGAGGAACATAATCCCTCAAAAATCATGTCAACTTATTTGAAACTCTTCCCAAACCCGCTGTGATCCCTTATATTCTACCTATAAACATTTATTCATGTATTGTAATCATGTCCTTCATCCCCCTATATTTAATCCTCAAAATCCAAACTAATTTCATTATGTTCAAGGTGTGGGTAACTTCCAACAACCATATAATTTTGTTCTCCAAAATCCAAAGAGAAACCTTATTCCTTTTCATCTATGTTTCCAAAATCCGAGTGAGCCTTCTGAATTTCCAACCCAATAAAATACCTTTCCCAATAACGCAAATCAATTTAATCATAGTGTGGGACATTCCTCTTCTTCCAAGAAACAATTGAATTTTGATTTGGAAGATCTTGCCTTCATCACCCATTCTAGGTTTAAGAACATTCATACCCAAATTGGTCAACTTGCATACCACCTCATCCAACTGCAAAAATATAATTCTTCATATGTCCTAGCTCAACCATTTCCCATCACCAAGGGTAATTTAAGTGCATATTCACATAGATAAGAAAATAAAATTCATATTAATCATGATGATTCCACAAAATCCCATTTAAATATTGATTTATTAAAAATGGATAAATATAATGAAGATGAACTTAAAGCCATTCCCTCACCTCCTTATATTTCTATAATAAACCCAACTCCTATTCCTAGATCCATCTCTAAGACAAAGAAGCCCTTTGATCCTTATCCTAAAATTCCCTACAATTTTTTATGTGTTTATTATAGCATTTCTTTATTAGATTCCATAAAACTACTTATGTTTGAAAAGAGTCTTAAGGAATTATGTTTCTATATGAGTCACCTAAGGACCATTGAAAATGTTTCAACCGGGTATCCCATTTCCACAACATGAAAAGATATAGGTAACTTTATAATTCCATGGTAATATATAGTTCTGAATTTGAGGATGCACTCATAGAACTTGGATCCTCAACAAATTCCATGGACAAATCCATCTTTTCCAAACTTGGTTTAGTTACCTTGTTCCCAACGAGTGTTTTCATCCATTTAGCCAATTGTAACACTACCAGTCCTGAGGTAATAATTGATTATTTCATTAATTGAGTCAACAATATTATATTCCTAACTGATATTTATGTCCTTGACATGAATGGAAATAGAATTTTTTTCCAATATCCTCTAATTCTAGGAAGACCTATCCTCAAGGCATCTAGAACCGACAATGATGTCCACAATGGAATCTTGTCCATGGAATTTGGTGACCAACCAATCAAGTTCAATATTTTTCAATTCATGTGATACCCATCATAGAATCACTCTGTATTCTCTATCCATGCATATTAAAGGATCTGTGAGAGTGTGTTGAACCCCGTTCCATCATGTTCTTCCTGTTCTGTTGATAGAAGAGTTTTTGAATTATGCATCCTCATTAACTATATAATAAATGAAGAAGTCAATGTTGAAATTTCAAATGTAAAATCTATCGATCTAAAAGTTTATCAAAACTATTAAGAATGAAAAATCACCTATAATATCCCCTACTCCTTCATGAATGATAATGAAGATAATGAAATAGAAAAAACAACTGTTGAATCAAATCATATTATCAAACATTCATTATTTCTCATTCATGATTCTAAAAATTCTCTCATATGTGAGGTGAGACCTAATCCAATGTGCTTATTGTAACACCCAAGGTAAATAAAGAATATGACATCTTTATATTTATCTATATTTGTGAATAAAATATTAATATGACATTAAAGGGGATTCTATGCTCGATGGCGTACCCAACACGCAACAATGAGTTTCTTGGGAATCTTACGTTGCACTCTAATAATAAAATAATATTATTTTAAATGGTAGTTAACACCTAGCCGTTGTAATGGTGGGAATGAACAGAACTAACTACCAAATGATTATATATGTTTGTCAAATATTTTTACTTTTTTCAATAAATGTTAGAGGATTAAAAATGCGAATGAATCCAATTTTAAGCGTAAAAATTCTAATATTCTTTAAAAGGTCGATTAACCGCCTTTTGATGGAGAACCTCTTTTAAATCAACTTTTTGAAAATTTTATGTGTTATATTTAAAAAAATAAAATTCTACTTTAGAATCGGGACATCAAAATTTACTTTGTGTAAATTTTTGGTATTTTTCCAGAAAAGTTCAATTTTTAATGAATAGTGAAAAATGTTGTATTTTAATTCAAAACCTATTTTTAATCTAATTTATTTATATGATTAGATTATCTTTTGAATTTGTTTTAAAGTGAAATTATAATTTATTTTTACCATTTAATCCAATAGTTGTCGATGGAATTAATTTTACTTTGAAATCGGACATAAACTAGTGTCAATCTTTTGATACATTTTGTTTCATAAAAACAGGCTATTTGTTTTGACAGCGGGAATTAATTATTAAATTAATTAATGCAACTTATATGTTTTGAATTTTGTAAAATATACATAATTTTTGAATTTGGAATATCAAATATAGCTTAGGGTTAATTTTTGGTAATTTTCTGAAAAACTTCAATTTTTGATGAATAGTGAAACCACTAAGTGGTACTTATAAAAACTGATTTTCCGTTGAAATAAAATTTTGCCACCTTTGTGTTTTGAATTTCAAAAATCCGTCATATATGGTTGTCATTAATAAGTAAAATGTGGTTCAAGGGGATTAAAATAATTTTTTGGTGAATAGTAACTTATTAAGTTTTAATCGCGATTAGAGGTAATTAGTGTAGTTTATGGTAAGAATAATGTTTTAATAAAATTAAATGACCTAGACACATGTATTACCATCATTGGATGTGTCATTTCCAACCAAGACAATCCATGGGTCAGCTTGGGGACCCCATGGAGGCACTTTGTTTGGAAAATGACATAAATATCGTTTTATTTAATGTTAAAGTAAAAATGACACAAACATGAGATGTTTTACTAAAACAATTTTTACATGGGGTTATACAAGTCAAATTTTTGACTATAAATAGTAATTTTAAAGATATAAATATTTCCTACATCATAGTATTTTTTATGAAATTTTTAGACATTAAATAAATTAAATTATTTATGACATCATGATGATGCAGCGATGACCTCATTATTTAACGATTTAAATAAAATGGAAAGATAATGTAATATCTAAGACCTAAACATGTCCAAAACCTATTGGATGAGTGGATTTAGAACCCTTATCACATTATCCATGATTTATATCAATGTGGGACCTTTTAAATCCGAAACGCATTTTCAGATAAAGTAACATTTGCTTACTTTCCAAGAGTGCCTTTCCTCTCCTCTTATAAAAGGCCCCCACCTCTACCTCCTTACCCAGACCTCTCAAGCCTTAGGATCGGCGAAACTCTGCCCATTTCATCTCTCCACATGCCTCTCTAACTCCTTGAAGCCTCACTTTGGGCAGAATCTTTTCCAAGGAAGCCTTTGATCTCAAATCAAAGGAAGTTACCCGATTTAATGGTAATGTCTTCACTTGTGTTCTTTTGATTTATTTTGCTTCTCCAACCCCCTAAACTCTTTTTATTCATTTATTTTGTAACAAATACAGTATCTTCAATATACTAGGATGTTTTTATAAGAAGGATTCGAGCTACACTTACAGACACCTACATCTAATGGTTAAAGAACATATTGTTTCTGTGGATGGCGAATTTCTACCTCCCGAAATGATGATTGTTCAACATTCTTCTAACACCTTCAAAGGTGGAAATTAAGATGACACTATATTTATATATGATATCTAATATTTTATATGTTTTACTTAAGCTTCTGTATTTGTCATTTATGGCATACCTTTATGGTTTCCATTATGGGTAAACGCGATATCTTCATTTAAGGAAGTGCGGACTACCGCCCCCTCAAAGTGATTTGATTCGTTAATACCATATGTGGTATGTATAAAGGATATATTTAATGATATTATATATGATATCATACTGGAATTAAAATACTATTATGTATCATTATGTTTTAATTTTATTAAATATGGAATAGAAATGGAAGTAGCGTTCATGCGTACGTACGGCTTACCGTCTCCATGAACGGTGCACTTCATTTCTTAACTCTAAATGTTATGTAATATTATACATGCATGAATATACTGGATATATATGATATATATGATATATAAATCATGAATAAAATTCTTGATATAATGAACCTTTGACCACACGAACAACATGTAATTGTAAGAAGTCCACTTTCGACTTAAGAACCAAGTATCGACAAAACAAACATTATTAACTTAAATGATTACATAATGTCTATGACATGGTAATAAGTGATATAAAAGGAATAATGAACTTAAAAAAGGTTCTTAAGGAAGTATAAATTAACTCAATTTTACTATTCAGGAGATTAAAGAATGATCGAGTCAAGTCGGACCCGAGGTAAGGGATCTTACTCCTCTCTTTCTTTTTAAGTACACTCTTTTATGTAATTCCTTTTAAAGCCCATATTTCTTGTTATTGGGATGTTATTTTATATTAATATTACTGTAATTTTTATTTTCATATGATGAGAGACCCTATTCTCTCTCATCAATCCATTTTGGAAGTTTTGAGTGGCGCCGTTAGGCTGCCAAATTTTCGTAAGAGATCTAACCTCTCTCTTTCTTTTTAAGTACTCTCCTTTATGTCACTTCTTTTACGCTCCTCTTTGTTATGTTGGGGGATTTTCTTTTATATTCATCTTTCTGTAAACTTTATTTTAATACGATGAGAGACACTATTTGATCTCATCAGTCCATTTTTGTATGTTTTAAGTGGCGCCATTAGGCTGCCGAGTTTTCATAAGGGATTTTTTCTTCTCACTTTCATTCCCGTGAGATTTATGCTACATTTGCCACAATCTCTTTTGAGTGGTGTATGTACTGCCCATTATTTTACTCATGGTGTAATATAATTTCATTTATGAGTATTTACATCAATGTTGTATTGTCCTTCTTTTATGGGGTGTATGTTTCAAAAGATACCAATGTCGGTAAGGGAACCTTTCACCCACCTTTTTTTAAAAGACTTATTTTGTTATGTCTTTTAATTCACATACTATTATGTTGGGATATGTTCTTATATATCCTTATTTATGTAAATTTTATATCCATGTGATGAGATCCCCTTTATCTCTCCCATCAACCCTTTTTGTAAAATTTTATGTGACGCCGTTAGGCTGTCGAATTTTACCAAGGGAACGTCTTAACCCAATTTTGATTTCTTTGGGTTCAACATGTAGTTATTGAATATGTCATCCTTTTAATATGTGTGAATAAACTTTGATTGTTTTACACTAAATATCCACTTATATTGGGTTTATTTATATTTTTCACACATAATTATGAGATTGAATTATCCTTAATTTAAGGATACCTTCTTTATAATGGATTTCATCTCATTTTACATTTCTTTTGAGACTTCATTGTTGTTATGCACCAATTCACTCTTATATAGTGTGTATACTGTCCTTTGACATATTATATCATGAATCCCTTTATTATCAAGAAATTATAAAGTTCGGATTAAATGTTATTCCGCAATTATTTGTATTCAAGAGTCTCTCATTTTGTTAAAAACTCTTTAACAAAAATATCGTTTTAAATGTTTTAAAGATTAATATTCTAAATCTTTATATTTAATGTCCATGTTTTCAAAATGGTTTTCAGTATTTATTTATATGGACATTAATGTTTTAAAATTATAATTCCATTAAAAGCTTCAATGTGGTATGGGACGCTTTGATTCAAAAATCTATTTTAAATGGTTTTTGAGAATGGATTGATTAATTCAATATCTGGTAATTACTTATTGTGATTGAAAATGAAATGTTGTTATTGAAATGTTTATATTTTCAATATTTTATGTGTAATAATGGTACTTGGACATTATGACGGGTGGTGCCGTGAATACCAGGATGGGTGGTTACGTTATAACCTCCAATGCATTGGGTATGGAAGTCGGCCGTATGGCTATTCCATTAAGTATGTATGGAATTTGGACGAATGGCTATTCCATTAAGTGATATGTGTGGAAGTCGACCTTATGGTTTTTCTACTTAAGTATGTTTATGTCCCAATTTACCTTTAAATGTTATGTGATCTTTATATGGGTTTTATGGTAATCTTTTGGTTACATAAGGGTAAGTAATAAACTTTTATTCATTGAAGAGTTTTTACTACTTCAAAAAGGTGAAAGGTATTTCTTTGATAAAGTATAATTGGTTTACTTGTTGTTTTGAAAAACTAACAGTTTTCATTCTTTGTGTATCCCTTACTGAGCTTTTTATGCTCATCCAAAGTTTTTGAAATGTTTTTCACAGGACTTAATGTGGAATAGGGTCAAGGATGGGATCAAGGGAAAGTCATGCTACCTAAAACATGGAACTAGACATGTTTCTTTTTAAGAGTTTTTATTTTATGGAAACTTAGTAGAAGTTTATACTTTGTAATCTTTTGAGATGTAATAGTTATGTCCTAATTCTCTAAAACACTAAACCTGAAAAGATCATCAATGTGAATTATTTATTTAATTCAATATTATGTAAGGTTTAAGGCCGGGGCCTTATAGTTGGTATCAGAGGTCGGTTTAGATAACTTTAGAGGTTAGGGTATTCTTTAAGCATTAGTGACATTACTATATTGGCTAGGATTTTAGAAAGTGTCATAGTTTTTAGATAAAGTTAATGAGTAAGTATATATTAGTGTTTATCTTACTCATTAGTATATGATATTTATGTTGATATACTCACACTGACCTTTTTGGTTTTAGTGAATGGATGGATCTAGTAGGCACCAAAGAGACAACAGGTTTGAAGGAAACTATGGTGGTTCTATGATTAAGATACTAGATAAAATGGGGGATTCAGTGAGGAAACTTGTGGTTGTTCTAAACCAACTATCAAGGAGTCATGATCAACCACTTGAACCTTGGTATGATCTTTAATGCATCATGTACGAGATGACCAATCAATGTGGATGTTCAGGTAATAATTATAAAGGTAACCATTAGAGTTTATATGATCCTCACTTTTGAGGTAATTATGGGTTACTATATGTTACGATGGAAAATGAAAGGAATGAGATAAAATTGAGGTTAAAATATGTTATGATCATTTTTGAAGATTTTATATCGTTTTGGGGAATGTTTTATGAATTATTTATTTTTGGAAAAAGGACAACACACATACCGTGTGACAACCCGTCACGTCGGACAAAGATGCAGGAATCGAACCCACAACCAAAGTGCGACTGGTATTTATCGCCTACCACTAGACTACGTGATGTCCCTGGTCAGTTTGACTGATTCTTTTTAGTTAGATGATTTTATGAATTAAGAGTAAGTTGATTTTGGGTTATCTATGGATATTTATTAACCTATCATGGAGGATATGTGATTAGGTTAATTACTTTTCAATACGAAACATTAAGAGGAACTGATGTTGTTTGGAGATAAATGTTACGATTTAACATGGAAGACTATGTGACTAAATCCTTAAAATATTTGGGTTTCAATCTTAGTTTGGTTTACTTTAAAGAATTTTATGGACAAATTGATTATCTAATGGTCCTCGTTGAACTTTGGGTTTTGTTGGAAAAATTCTGGAGATTAAGAATAGATTTTCTTTTTATAAGGGGTTATCCTTTGCTGGATTATCTGATCTTGTACTAGCCTTTTTGGTTTTGGTTTTGGTCTAAATACATGGGAAGTATATAGTTCTTTTTTGTGGATTAGGTGATTCTCTAGAAGTTGATTATATTACTCTTAATGTTAACAAGTCTTCCTAAATACTCGTCTTTTGGAGAAAATATGAGTTTGTGTAAGGAATATAATAAAAGTTGAAGGTCAACATGATAAGTAATTATGTTTCATTATGAATAAATTCCTCAATAAAAATTAACTTAAAACAAAAATGTTGTCTATTAACTTTTCCTACTGGGGAATCGAATACAGTTTAACCCATCACAAGTTTGTGATTTTCTTGTGGTTAACTTTCTCCTAAACATGTTTTCTATCACTCTCCATCAGAACATGACCCTTTGTTTTTTCCTCCATGTCCATATTTTCGTACTTTGAATCCTAGTATGGGTTAACTCGGGTGACCTTTGTACTTATCTTTCTTTATTTTTAAAGTGATTGTTTTACCGACTCTTGTTCCGATGTGGGACTTTCAAGGATGTTTCCAGGCCCAATTTTAAAATTGCGAGGACGCAATTCCCAAAAGGGGGGAAGGATGTAACACCCCAGGTAAATAAAGAATATGAAATCTTTATATTTATCCATATTTGTGAATAAAATATTAATATGACATTAAAGGGGATGCTATGCTCGATGGCGTATCCAACACGCAACAACGAGTTTCTTGGGAATCTTACGTTGCACTCTAAAAATAAAATAATATTATTTTAAATGGTAGTTAATGCCTAGCCGTTGTAATGGAGGGAATGAACAGAACTAACTACCAAATGATTATATATGTTTGTAAAATATTTTTACTTTTTACAATAAATGTTAGAGGATTAAAAATGCGAATGAATCCAATTTTAAGGGTAAATATTCTAATATTCTTTAAAAGGTCGATTAACCGCCTTTTGATGGAGAACCTCTTTTAAATATACTTTTTGACAATTTTATGTGTCATATTTGACAAAATAAAATTCTTCTTTAGAATCGGGACATCAAAATTTACTTTGTGTAAATTTTTGGTATTTTTCTAGAAAAGTTCAATTTTTAATGAATAGTGAAAAATGTTGTATTTTAATTCAAAACATATTTTTAATCTAATTTGTTTATATGATTAGATTATCTTTTGAATTGGTTTTAAAGTGAAATTAGAATATATTTTTACCATTTAATCCAATAGTGGTCGGTGGAATTAATTTCACTTTGAAATCGGACTTAAACTAGTGTCAATCTTTTGACACATTTTGTTTCATAAAAACACGCTATTTGTTTTGACAGCAGGAATTAATTATTAAATTAATTAATGCAACTTATATGTTTTGAATTTTGTAAAATAGACATAATTTTTGAATTCGGAATATCAAATATAGCTTAGGGTGAATTTTTGGTAATTTTCTGAAAAACTTCAATTTTTGATGAATAGTGAAACCACTAAGTGGTACTTATAAAAACTGATTTTCCGTTTAAATGAAATTTTGCCACCTTTTTGTTTTGAATTTAAAAAATCCTAAATACATGGTTTTCATTAAGAAGTAAAATGTGGTTCAATGGGATTAAAATAATTTTTTGGTGAATAGTAACTTATTAAGTTTTAATCGCGATTAGAGGTAATTAGTGTAGTTTATGGTAAGAATAATGTTTTAATAAAATGAAATGACCTAGAAACATGTCTTACCCTCTTTGGATGTGTCATGGACGACCAAGAAAATCCATGGGTCAACTTGGGGACCCCATGGAGCCACTTTGGTTGGAAAATGACATAAATATCGTTTTATTTAATGTTAAAGTAAAAAATGACACAAACATGAGATGTTTTACTAAAACAATTTTTACATGGGGTTATACAAGTCATATTTTTGACTATAAAAAGTAATTGGAAAGATAAAAATATTTCCTACATCATAGTATTTTTTTTTATAAATTTTAGACATTAAATAAATTAAATTATTTATGACATCATGATGATGCAGCGATGACCTCATTATTTAACAATTTAAATAAAATGGAAAGATAATGTAATATCTAAGACCTAAACATGTCCAAAACCTATTGGATGAGTCTATTTAGAACCCTTATCACCTTATCCATGAATTATATCAATGTGGGACCCTTTAAATCCGAAACTCATTTTCAAATAAAGTAACATTTTCTTACTTTCCAAGAGTGCCCCTCCTCTCCTCTTATAAAAGGCACCCACCTCTACCTCCTTACCCACACCTCTCAAGACTTTGGCTCGGCCAAAATCTTCCCATTTCATCTCTCCACATCCCTCTATAACTCCTTGAAGCCTCACTGTGGGCAGAATCCTTTCCAAGGAAGCCTTTGAGCTCAAATCAAAGGAAGTTACCTGATTTAAAGGTAATGTCTTCACTTGTGTTCTTTTGATTTATTTTGCTTCTCCAACCCCCTAAACTCTTTTTATTAATTTATTTTGTATCAAATCCAGTATCTTCAATATACTAGGATGTTTTTATAATAAGGATTATATCTACACTTACAGACACCTACATCTAATGTTAAAAGAACATACTGTTTCTGTGGATGGAGAATTTCTGCCTCCTGAAATGATGATTGTTCAACATTCTTCTAACCCCTTAAAAGGTGGACATTAAGATGAAACTATATTTATATATGATATCTAATATGTTTATGTTTTACTTAAGCTTCTGTATCTTTCATTTATGGCATACCTTTATGGTTTCCATTATGGGTAAACGCGATATCTTCATTTAAGGAAGTGCGGACTACCGCCCCCTCAAAGTGATTTGATTCGTTAATACCATATGTGGTAAGTATAAAGGATATATTTAATGATATTATATATGATACCATACTGGAATTAAAATACTATTATGTATCATTATGTTTTAATTTTATTAAATATGGAATAGAAATGGAAGTAGTGTTCATGCGTACGTACGACTTACCATCTCCATGAACGGTGCATTTCATTTCTTAACTCTAAATGTTATGTAATATTATACATGCATGAATATACTGGATATATATGATATATATTATATATACATCATGAATAAAATTCTTGATATAATGAACCTTTGACCACACGAACAACATGTAATTGTAAGAAGTCCACTTTCGACTTAAGAACCAAGTATCGACAAAACAAACATTATTAACTTAAATGATTACATAATGTCTATGACATGGTAATAAGTGATATAAAAAGAATAATGAACGTGAAAAAGGTTCTTAAGGAAGTATAAATTAACTCAAGTTTACTATTCAGGAGATTAAAGAACGATCGAGTCAAGTCGGACCCGAGGTAAGGGATCTTACTCCTCTCCTTCTTTTTAAGTACACTCTTTTATGTCATTCCTTTTAAAGCTCATATTTATTGTTATTGGGATGTTATTTTATTTTAATATTACTGTAATTTTTATGTTCATATGATGAGAGAACCTATTCTCTCTCATCAATCCATTTTGGATGTTTTGAGTGGCACCGTTAGGATGCCGAATTTTCGTAAGAGATCTAACCTCTCTCTTTCTTTTTAAGTACTCTCCTTTATGTCACTTCTTTTAAGCTCCTCTTTGTTATGTTGGGGTATGTTCTTTTATATTCCTCTTTCTGTAAACATTATTTTAATACGATGAGAGACCCTATTTGATCTCATTAGTCCATTTTTGTATGTTTTAAGTGGCGCCGTTAGGCTGCCGAGTTTTCGTAAGGGATTTTTTCATCTCACTTTTATTCCCGTGAGATTTATGATATATTTGACACAATCTCTTTTGAGTGGTGTATGTACTGCCCATTATTTTAATCATGGTGTAATATAATTTCAATTATGAGTATTTACATCAATGTTGTATTGTTCTTCTTTCACAGGGTGTATGTTTCGAAAGATACCCATGTCGGTAAGGGAACTTTTCACCCTCCTTTTTTTTTAAAATACTTCTTTTGTTATGTCTTTTAATTCACATACTATTCTTTTGGGATATGTTCTTCTATATCCTTATTTATGTAAATTTTATATCCAAGTGATGAGATCCCCTTTATCTCTCTCATCAACCCTTTTTGTAAAATTTTATGTGACGCCGTTAGGCTGTCGAATTTTACCAAGGGAACTTCTTAACCCAATTTCGATTTCTATGGGTTCAACATGTAGTTATTGAATATGTCACCATTTTAATATGTGTGAATGACCTTTGATTGTTTTACACTTAATATCCACTTATATTGGGTGTATTTATATTTTTCACACATAATTATGAGATTGAATTATCCTTAATTTAAGGATACCTTCTTTATAATGGATTTCATCTCATTTTACATTTCTTTTGAGACTTCATTGTTGTTATGCACCAATTCACTCTTATATGGTGTGTATACTGTCCTTTGACATATTATATCATGAATCCCTTTATTATAATGATATTATAAAGTTCGGATTAAATGTTATTCCACAATTATTTGTATTCAAGAGTCTCTAATTTTGTTAAAAACTCTTTAAAAAAAATATCATTTTTAATGTTTTAAAGATTTATTATTCGAAATCTTTATATTTAATGTCCATGTTTCCAAAATGGTTTTCAGTATTTATTTATATGGACATTTATGTTTTAAAATTATAATTCCATTAAAAGATTCAATGTGGTATGGGACACTTTGATTCAAAAATCTATTTTAAATGGTTTTTGAAAATGAATTGATTAATTCAATATCTTGGAATTACTTATTGTGATTGAAAATGAAATGTTGTTATTGAAATGTTTATATTTTCAATATTTTATATGTAATAATGGTACTTGGACATTATGATGGGTGGTGCCGTGAATACTAGGACGGGTGGTTACGTTATAACCTCCAATGCATTGGGTATGGAAGTCGACCATATGGCTATTCCATTAAGTATGTATGGAAGTTGGCCGAATGGCTATTCCATTAAGTGATATGTGTGGAAGTAGACCTTATGGGTTTTCCACTTAAGTATGTTTATGTCCCAAGTTACCTTTAAATGTTATGTGATCTTTATATGGGTTTTATGGTAATCTTTTGGTTGTATAAGGGTAAGTAAGGAACTTTTATTTAGTGAAGAGTTTTTACTACTTCGAAAAGGTGAAAAGTATTACTTTGATAAAGTATACTTGGTTTACTTGTTGTTTTGAAAAACTAACAGTTTTCATTCTTTGTATATCCCTTACTGAGCTTTTTATGCCTATCCAAAGTTTTTGAAATGTTTTTCACAGGACATAACGTGGAATAGGGTCAAGGATGGGATCAAGGGAAAGTCATGCTACCTAAAACATAGAACTAGACATGTTTCTTTTTAAGAGTTTTTATTTTATGGAAAATTAGTAGAAGTTTCTACTTTTTAATCTTTTGAGTTGTAATAGTTATGTCCTAATTCTATAAAACTCTAAACATGAAAAGATCCTCAATGTGAATTATTCATTTAATTCAATATTATGTAAGGTTTAAGGCCGGGGCCTTATACTTATCTAGTCCCAATGGTAGTGGATGTTGTGAGATTTATTCCCTAATTAATAATGTGATCACTATTGAGGTTAAAATTAGCCAATCATTAGAAACCATCATCGATATTAATGATCTGGAAAACATATATTGAGTCTCTTGTCCCCTAATATTCTCATTAATCCACATTGTAATGTGATGAAAAAAATTAGTTAAACCCCAATAGAATGTCATACTATGATTTCATTTTTTGGAACCACAGATAAATGCACCATTATAATTGAATCATCATCATGAACCATCTTGCATAGAAAACCAACACTCTATGGATAACAATATTCCTCAAGTTGAAGACCAAAGGGGGGATACCCCCATTACTTTTCCACCACTATTGAATTACAAGAACATCAACATGAAGGTAATGAATTATCCAATGGACCATCAAGAATCCAAAAGGATATGTTTTTCACCAAAAACACTCGAGTTGTGAAAATATGGTGGTCACCATCAGACTATGGGTAGTTCACTACAATTTCCACCTTTAGAGAAAATAAAAGCAATGCTTATTGGGAGGCAACCCATGTTTTTTTTCTTTTATGAATTTTTAATTTTATTTTAGTTTTTAAATAAAATGATAAATTATTTTTCTTTTTGATTCACTTATAGGTAATAGATATTTACAAAATCATCACCAGAGAGTACACAGGCCCCATGAACCACATAAACTTCTACCGACCCACCACAAAATAGAGATAGCGACCCACCAAATCAAAACCCAGGTCACCGCTTTCTCTCTTATCCCTCAATATATCTCTCTCTTTAGCTATCTCTCTATCTATTTATTATTATTCCTCCCTCATTAATTTTTTACCACATTCTTCATCAAACCCTTTTTTCTCTTTCTATTTTTTTGGAGTGTATTTTAAAACAAAAAAACAAAAAAACAAAAAAATTCATAATTAAACACTAATAATTTATTAATTTTTTTCCATTATTTTTAAGAGTAGAAAGAATTTTTTTCACCTCAAACATTTTTTATTTTCATCATTAACTTAGATAAATTATTTTTTATCATGAATAATAAATTTGGAATGCTCAATTTTTGATTTGGAAAATTATTCTTCCCTAACTGTGGGGAGAAAAATTAGATATCATATCAAGTTCACCTAAGACCATATTTTCATATGTTTTCACCCTCGATTTTGGGTCTCGATATTGTGGATCATTAAGCTGATTTTTTTACCTTGGTGTACATTAATATGAAAGTGGAATTTTCAATACCTCATGAGAAAAAAATATCAAAATATTCTCCAATTACTCATGCATTAATACTCCTTTTGAAATCTCCTTTGAGCCTATGAATAATTTTTTATATCCATATTACAAGACCAATACTTTATCCTACCCAACATATGTGTGGATTATCAATGTATAATTTATTCAAATTTAATTGTGGGGGAATTTTTTTTATTTTTTTAAATATTTTTCATGATATTCATTGTATTATCATATCATAGAGGGAAATAAAATATTTATGTATGGGGGATATGTTTTCATTCAGTTTATTTTGGGAATGGAATAATGTTTATGTATTGTTCTAAAAGTTATTAAAAAGTATCCACAAAAAGAAGAAAAAATGGTTGATTCTTAGGCATGTCAAAAAACACTCCTCCTAAAACTTTAATCTTATTATAAATATTAAAATTTTTATCATGATGAGATAAAACATAGGTTGGTAGATGAGTGTGATATTTGTTTCAACTTCACCTTTTAAAAAATAAAAAATGAATAACACTTGAATCATGTTTTATTATATCGATGAGAGTAGTTTTTTGTTTTTTAAACATTCCATTTTTTCATCCCCATCCAATTTTATCCCTCTATTTTGTTTCATCCATTACACAATAATTTCGATTAAAATATGGGTTTATATTTACTTCCATGTTTAATTTCAAAAACAATTGTGCATTTTTTTATCCTATTGGTGTTTTCCCATTTTTCGAGTCACTGGGAAAATATATTCCAACCATCCATTATCAACTAGAAACCCCTAAAAAATATCTCTTGTTTCTTATGTTCTTTATGATATGTAATGCAAGGGAGTTCTCTTTTAAACTCTAATATTTTCTCTTTTAGTTAATTAATGGCTGAACCTCTATAAATAACTTTTTAAAATGTTAATATGAGTGAGTTATGAGGGCCCACATTTTTCATTTATAATTTTGATCATATAAAATTAATTGTTTTTGGAAAATATTTTCCTTAACAATTTTTGTTGGAATTCAATATGGGTGAGTGAAATGGTCTAGAGCACCCCTGATTGGGGGAAAAATGTTAATATTATTTATGAGTGAAAATTATTTAGATCTATTTTTATATTTTATGTACATGAGTGTATGAACAAGCCTATGTGTGGGGGATTTAATGTTATTAATTTATTCTTAATTTTTTTACTTTATTTATTTATTTTCTATGAAAAGTTTATAAGATGTGTTAAATTCTCATGTTTTAATATTAAACATAAATTTGATCATTATATTTATTTATCCATATTAATATTAGTTAACTATTTTAATTAGAAATATCAATCTAGTTATATAAATTGTTTAATTATTATTTTGAGGTGTTCTTAATTAAATGTAATACAAATCAGCCAACTCGATCTTGGGCCAAATCATTTATTTAAATGTCCATATGTACCACACAATAAGTCCCAAAGAATATATCAAAGAAAGAAGAGTAGACATGAATATAGAGTTTCTAGGATCAATCCAAAAGACCAAATTTGAGGCAAATATGGAATCTATTCTTTAATATAATTTCATATCTTGGATAAAAACTAATGTCCCAACACCACCAAAATGGGTCCCAAGTGATGCTTTTAATTCCATACCGCCATTCTATCGTTTAATTATGCATGACCCACTATTATTAAATATCATACCAAAACAATAGTGTAAATCAACAGAGAGTTTTTAGTGTAAAAAATGTGTTATAGTTGGACAAATTTTTAAATGAAATTATTTGAATTTGAGGGCTTATTCCTATCCAAAATTTCATTTTTTGTAGATTAAATAAGAACATGATATAATAATTGACAGAATAAAATAGTTTAGTAAAATATCAATAACATTGTATAAAACATTTCAATGGATGAAATATTTGTTAGAAGAATGTTACACATCCATATATACAAATTTTATGAAGAATATTTCTCTAGATTTAGTTTTCTGAATTGTCTAATTAGAAAGAAAAATTAGAGGGTGAGTTTTGGAATGAAAACAGTCCACCACCTTGGGATATAAATTCACTCCCCTATTCTCATTAAATGTGGTTGGAATTTAATAATATATGATGATACATTGGGATGAAAAAATCCTTTCCAAATTCATGGAAGGACCTTCCATACACATGTTTTCACTTGAGATACCTTTCTTCCAATATTATTTTAATGTTCCTTTTCATTTTTCTACATTTGTAATCAAGTAACTTTGTTTTTATGTCCACTGAATTTTAATGAATGTTTATTATTCATCATCACTTATTCTCATCATCCTTATATTTTATAGTAATAATGGACTTAAAATATTTTAAATCAATCAAAATAAACCCTTCCCTCTTATTCATTCTCATTTAGTTGAAATTCAGTGTTAAATTTTGTTCACCATTTGTGTGTGTGATCGGCACACTACAATTATCTTGTCCCTTTATTTTTAATCTCCTTTTAACTCATTTCACTAAAAAAATAAACTATTTTAATAACCATCTCGATGGATGAGAAAATATATCATTGGTGTGAGTCATAATCTAGGTATGTTATTTCATTGAGATATTTTATTCAATTAATATTATTTAGGTTAAAATCGTGAATGTTAAACTCAAAATTTCATGGATTATTACATGTTTTTTTAAAATATGTTTTAAATGGATTATTTAAATAATAAATAAAGTACAGAAAATAATAATTTAATAATATTAGAACCATAGTTAATTTATTTCTTGGATTTAATCCATGACACTAGGTTATTCTAATAAAAATATTTTTGAGAAGTGGGTGTTTATTTAATGAAATATATAGAAAATCTAAAGGATATCCCAATCATAACTCACTAATAATTAAATCACCATAATCATTTTTAAAATTTTTAACTGAGTATTTAAATAATTCATTTCATATAATCTCTGGAACCCCTCCCCCATCAAAATATAAAACTTAAACAATCGATTATAAAAAAAGTATCACCATCGAGGATTTGACATGAGTATCGCTATACACATTAGCAAAGCACTAGACATTTGATGGGTTTATAGGTGATAAGTGTCCACAATTCATAACCATTAAAATTTTATGAATTTATTGGTATCATAAAATTAGTTTGAATTCTATGAACACTTCAAATTGTTATTTTGGAAATTAAAATTATTATTATGTAACAATAAAAATATATTTATAATAAAAAAGGTATTATTTACTTTTAGGTCATTATATAATTATTTATTATTTGTGATTGATATTAAATTTATATTGATAAAAATTTATTAAATTTCAATGTTCACATTGGATACCAATATGTACAACTATCGTATGTCCAATTCAAATATTGAAAATAAAATATGTATGCTAATCATATATATAAAGGTCATATTACATTACAATATGTATCCTTGCAAGCATCTATTGAATATTTCATAAAATTCATTTACTTAATCCTCAATATTTCTATTATGTTTCTTTTGATTTTCATTCATTTAAATGTTAAATTAGGGAGAATATCTATAATACACACCAAAATTATAAAGATCTCAAGTTCATCACATTTTTATTTTCTAGTGGGTTTGTTCCACCTGTAGTTTTATTAATGAAATTTCATATTATGTAATAATAATGTATTAATTATTATTTTTTATTTTAATATTTTGCCTCAATAAAATATATTATGGTTTATTTTATTTTATTATTCTATATGTTGCATGCTATCAATTAAAAAATATTTATTAAAAGGTATATACAAAATAAATTAATAGGGTTTTATATGGTCGACCACCTATAGAAAAAATTTATACTGACACCAATACTGACTCATCATCCATGACTCTTGACATCCCTGTACACTAGTCAAATGCCCAATAACACCTAAAAACTTCATAATTATTCTCGCATTCTCAAAAGTTTGATCTCAATCCCAATTCTAAAAACACCTCAAACTACGGTATGCAAATATTAAAATTTTCCTAAAAAATATGACCCATAATGATGTGCGTCATTACAAAGACACACTAAAATAAATAGTTCCCTCCTATAAATACCTAAAAAAATATCCCAAAATCATATTCATTGATCAAAACCTGATACCACTAATTGATCTAGATTTTGAACAGTATTGTATATTGTTTTATGACCCATGTAATGAATCTAGTTACACTTGATTTTCTCTAGGAACTCTCAATCTAAACATAAAAAACCAATAGTCATATATAATATGACCCCCCTATATTCCAATTCTATGATTCCTTACCAAATTATACATCAAAACATTATTTGATCCATCTTCGTATGGAACATCCACAAAACACCTGGACTTAAATGTTGATGAACCATCACACCCACTTGATCATTATGCCTTAATGCTTATAGAATTTATATTAAAATCATATCTACCACACTAAAGTTCCAACTAGACATTTAATTTAATTTCATGGTTGAATCCTAAACCAAACCAATATATTATTATAGTCTATTTATAAGAATCTATGAACCAAGGATCTGAGACCCTATTAGGAAAAACCCTAAATCCTACATGTGTCTACCTACTAAGGAACTAAATCTACCTAAAAATGCTAACTAAATTTCAGTTTTTATACTAATGAACCATATAAAATTCATAAATTGAGACACCAATAACTTGGTTTATATCACATCCAACCACTAACCATTTTCATTATAACATAGTCCTACTAATGTGGGGACCATATATGAAGTGACTGATAAGGTTCTCCCAATTATTGGAGTATCCTCATCATCTTTATACTATACCAATATAGCCCATCTCTAAACCCAGGACCTATAAAATACAGAGAATACTAATATAGAAGAACCAACCCACTCATACTTGAGCAATAATAATAAAGACTAGTAATTATTAATTATATTCTCACAGAGGATATAGAACTAAAATTTCCCCAAATATTTATTTATGTGAAGTATACACCCTCCAATAATCATTGTTACACTACCCACTCTATGAATTTTCACATATCAGTCCCTATGATTTGGTGCATCATAAATGCATCACTACTGACCACCACTATATTTATGTATACTCATATATCACCATTCCAAAACTACTGCATCACTTTGTTCATGGAAACACTTATATTTCTAAAATTACCCATGTATAGACCATTCATCAATACCTAAATAGAGGATAGACATTATGTAACTAATTCTTATTTTCCCTCATGTATCAATACTTTTCTGCAAGGAGTCACACAATATTCATTATCCTTCACAAGAAAGTATAATCCTATTAGAGACCCCCTCGTTGGTTTTCATCCACTATACTTATCAATATCAACTAAATCAAAATGATTATATACCCTTATATAATTTGATAATACAACCAGATCCGAACTTCAATGAGTCACGTTCCATTCATCCTAGTATTGTGTACCGAATAAACTATCCAAGAACCCTTATAATTTCAATGCATAATCCAAGAATTATTATTGATGTGACCTTTACCTATGAACCAAAAGTATTTCCCTTATACCATGACTAAACACATGATCACCAACCACCTAGGAGTCATTAAAAACCCCCAAATAATATAACCACGCTCTACTCATCCTAGATCTAACCATTTATCATCACCCTCCTCTATCTCATAAAAAACCAGAACTAAATAAATAAGGCTATGTGTATAAAAAATTTATCATTCAAAAAAAATCATTATACCAAAACCACTTTAAGTTCCTTACATCATGATTTCCTAATGTATTTTCCATGTATTTCAATTCCCTACCAAGTGTTTATAACACACTAATTGATCTTTTTCCATTATGAATGATATATTAGGCATAACCAACTGATTCCAATACATTACATATGTATTTCATTACTAAACTAACATAGTAAGGGTTACCACATATCTCATGATCATTAGATCTATATAACCATAACAAAATGATTTCCCATTAAAATATCTTTGGTATCCTATCATTAAAAAAATTTCCAACATAATATAATACCACAAAAAACTTATATAGGACTCATTATATATATTTAATTAAAAAAAAAAACTTTTGTCAATAGTTTCCTAAGATTAATACCATAAATTAATATCTCAAACCAGTACATAACTCCAGAATAAACTTCTAAACTACAAAAAACAACAACAGTTATAATCCCATAACCCAGGCTACTTGGACATCCCACTAGATAGGAGTTCATGGCTCACCAAGTTGAATTTCATCATAAGCCTTGATTAATTATAGTCATAAAATACTAAGTCCATAAATTTTAAGAAATATAAAATATAAGAACTTTTACATTTTCTAAAACCTCATATAGAAGAACTCAAATGAAACTCTACCAGGGGTCACAACATAACCTCAAGCACGCCTCATCATATGATTGAGGATTATAATTAGTGGTGAGATTCTATGATAAAAACTATAGAAACTATAATATCTATATATTTCGATAAATAAAGAATAAATAACCAAAAATCATCCAACATAATATCTGAATTTATGTATATAAATTTATAACTAAAGGTAAACATTGTAAAAACACACACAATTCTATAACAAATTAATAATTTAGGTCATGTAGTCATATGTCACAAAAAACCAGACACATGGTCAATATTATATAAAAAATAAATAAAATCATAAAATATACATATACACTATACTTATAACTCTGATACACACCTCAATCAATCTCTAATAAATATTTTGAAACTCCAACTCGATCCACTTTGTAACATGTTCTTAGATCTTCACACCATATATAATATATGCAACCACATTGGGATGCTCATAAAATATATGATTAATACAACATATTAGTGTAACAGAAAATGAATCTAATGTACTCCAACATATACATGTGTAATCATGAAGAAAATGAATAATAAAAACACACAATGCATAAAATCATACACATAATGTCATCATGTGCTAACAAAGATACCATGAAACCCAACTATATCTAGTTTAAAACCCTATGGGAATCCAAGTCTATCACAGTATCATTTCATTTTAATTCCCATATAGGTAAATGAAACTAATATGAAAACCTATGAATAAATTTTTATAGGGATTATATTTTGGTGATCCCTAGTAATAAAGAATAGGGGATCCTCACTCGGTGATCCAAAAATTTATAAACAACTGTGAAACCTCTCTTCGTGATTAATGAACAACCATATATAGTTATCATATCATTATTATCATAATATATATTAAAATTTGATCTTAAGGTGGGAAACAATAGATGCAATCTCTTGATGAACTATCCCCTTGGTCAAGGTCACATGGATAATCATATAGCCCATAAGTAGATCCTTTGGTGGAAAACATAGAGTCAAAGTCCTAGCTACATCAATTGACATTGTCACTAGGCAGGCCTCATGGCTAATAACATATACAAATATTGGATTCACGGGACTGCAATAATTGATCCAAAATACTGTATGATTCAATGATTCCCCTAAGGGTATGTTCATGGATATTAAAAATATAGTTAGTGGATCCTAATGATGTAGATTTCATATCCAACCATTAGCATGATCCAAAATACATATTCACTTGGTATTAACCATGGATAATCACATATAAAAACACATAGTAAAGGTGGACCAATTGAACATGGCCTCAAGTCCTATCCCTTGACTAGAATCTCATACATCCAATGAATCTACTTTTCTAAATCACATCCCTGGTGCTAGTTATGCATGATATAAAACTATTATTCATGTCATACCTCATTATCTATCTAGAAACATGGGATAACACTCCCTAGTTAGACTAAGTTGCACTACCACAACACATCAAACCCATTGGTATACCCATTTCTTTTTTAAAGTCATCCACTATTGTCTTTAGACCCGACCTAGTGAGTATCCATCGATACCAACATGAATTTATCACCCCATGGTAGACCCAAAACCCAAAGTCCATACTCAACCAAATATTCAATAGGTCGATCTAATTCTTTTTATAATTCACATATCATCATCTTGGACTAGATTTCAAAGGACCATTCCAACTAAATCAACACCCCTAGGTTAATCCTTATCTAGAAATAGGAATACTTATCTCGCATCTGAAACTTGGGTCCCATCTCACATCTCCCATAGGGTAGCTCTCAAACCATTATTTGGGAGAAACACACCTCATCACACTATACATATCCCCACAAAACTTATCGCATTAATTATATGGGCATCCTCGATGGGGTTATTCCTAACCAAATGTGAGATGATTGATCATATCACTTATCATTCATATTCATAATCCCACTATACCTATCATACTAGCAACTGGAAACAAAAATAATGTGTCTAAAACTTATCATTAGACCAAAATCGCATATTAAACCCCTATTTAAAGAAAAAAACCACTCCCCTTAAGTACTAATTTAACAGGAGATTCTACATTACACTCCATGTGGTGTAACACTCACTCTATGCATTGGAGGTCTTATAAAACCTAATTTCCACACTTAGGGATCACACAATTATTATCTGATTTATATGAATCAAAACTCCCATGAAGGCATGGAAAATCATACATAAACATGTATATGATTATGTATGAAAGGGACTACCTACCAAAATATAGTAGTTACCACCCTTAATGCATTCTCTAAAAACTCCATTCAAACCCATATAAGGATCATTATGCTTATTATCCCATATGTCAAACAAATTAACACAAAAAACTAAATATAAAGTATTATAATCAATTAAATAGTTTAAAAAAGTGTAATATTCTGTTTGAACTCACTAAACCATCATGTGACAACCAATATAGGATCAATGGTATGTGAATTGTTCATGGTGCACTCCAAACACCATTATGATAAAATACCAATCGACTAACACAAATTCTTATTTCAATTTAATACAATTAAAATAGAAATAATAAATTAATTTAGCAGACAATATACCTTAATAAAGATGATGAGAGATTATGTGAACTCATCACTTTGGAACATCCTCTATCTATGACATGAAAAATCACAATGTTTTTTTGAATATTCCACCATGATTGCATGTAATTTTCCTCAAAACCTACACATAAAACCATTTAAAATAAAAAAAACTATGTGAAATAAGAATATACAGATATAGGATAGACCATACCTTAAAAAATTTATAGAAACCCCTAAAAAACTTACCCCCATAAATGGGGTACATGGGATGAATAAAGAGAAGAGATGATGATTGATATTTCCTCCTTTTATGCCCCTTTAACCCACAATTCATTGGGGTGGTCAACCTAGAAAAGATTATTATACCTTTAAAATAAAATATTATAGGGGATCTATTATAGTATGAACCAATGGGTCATAGTGTATTGTTTAACTTTTGTGTTCTATCATAGAGTATCCCAATAGGTCATGTTATAATGAAAATCACCAGAACAACACATTAAACATGTATCCAACCATCTTTTTGTGGAATAAGTCATTAAAATACAACGCCTCTCCCAATGAAAAACCCTAGAAAACAAGATCAAGTTCTTCATGGGACAACACCACATGGTTATAGAGTAACACAACACCTAACTAAAGAATCCTTAATGAAACAAATCATTTGGTTTGAACATGATATCCACTCACTTCATAATAAATTTTACATAACCCTTAATGACACCATAAAACCCCCATTATGTCTTTTTTCCACTACCAACACAAAAACTATCACCATTAATTCTATAGACCATGACATGGCCCACCCTCTCATTGTTGAAAAAAACTATACTCACTCATTATATGTCTAAATAACCCTTATTGTGTAATTATCTAGAAAATATAGTGAATATTTATATTAGTTAGATTTCCAAGTAATCAACCATGTCTCCTAACACCCACAAGAACCAATGAGACACTTGAGCCCATGAAAATATAGCTCTTAGATACGATATCACCCATATAACTCTAATAAAAATCATAATTCTAAAAACACCAATGTATTTGGGACTGAAAGGGAAATATCTTCTAAAAACACCACCTCATAATGACACATGTCATTATATAATTGGTTTAAGTTTAATTTGGAAAACTAAATCTAGAGTTGATGAATACTTTTTAGTTATGGATTATAATTGGGGGAACCGTTCGTCCACTAATTCATGGGGTATAATATTTACATAAAAATAATCCTGGTTATATTTAAAAAATATTACTAAAATTTTATGGAAAAAACAACATTAAGTAATACACATATATAGTTGAATTGGTATTTATGGAATTATAAAGGTAGAATCAAGGGATTTTAGATAGTTAGTGTTTATTCCCTTTGATAGTATATTTAATTATTTTAATGTTTTCTATAAAGAAAAAGGAATGACAAATAATTTCTAATATATATGGATATCTTAAAATAGATTGAGAATTATTAACAAAAATTGGTGTAAAGATGGTAAAAACTATTAATACCTTTTAATGGATAGGTTAATGAAAAATATTTTTATTGTGTCATATCATTGTGGTGATGGAATAAAAATATTAATGTTTCTTAAGAGTTTAAAATATGATCATGTTAAATAAATTCCAATGAATAAGAGAAAATATATATCAATTGGATGAGATATAAAAAACATGTTACATAAGAATCATAATTGGATAACACTTATAGGACCAAAGACATTTAAACAATATTCAAAAGTGCATAAACAAGCTTACTCATCTAGATTTTTCATGTGATTTTACAAATATTAAATTGGAGAAACGGTTGGTTTGTAATACATTTAAAATAGAAAATATTGTGAGTTTTTTTCAAAGAGGATTCATTTTCATGGATAAAATCTTTTAAAACATATACATTAATACATATATAAACCAATGATTCCAGATTCAATAAAATAATTTTAGTATTTTATTTTATTCAGTGTTCAATTTATCATATATACTTTATTAAATATTAAGTTCTTATTTATTGTTAGATAAATGATAGGGGTGAATTAATTATTTATTTTTATAAATTATTTATCTTTAATTAATCCTCTAGGAATGGTTAATATTTAAAAACTCTCAATGTTAATTATCTTAGTCTCACCTATATATTTCAGAATTTAGATAGAACAAGACACAACAATTTTTATAAGGTATGGCCTCAATGTGAGAACCTATACATTTCCATAATATGTTACCCCTACCCCAATCATAGATAATATAATATAATAAAAATTTTTTATAGTAGGGATCTTACCAATAACATCATTATAGAGTCCCACTATTCTTGTATTCGGAAGTACCACTATAAAGTAAAACTTCTTACTATCTAATATAATATGTTTAAACAAAAGAGAAAATATTTCATTTTTTCTAGATTTTTATGAACTACTAGATATTGATATTCCTTTACAAGTATCCAAGATAAAATAATCTAAAAATATTCAATTATTCAATAGATTTGATGTCAGATAATCCGAACTATAACAACCAGGCTTTCTCAGTATCTTCTGATATTCAATGATCGTATATTTCTTAAAACACCAAACGCTCGAGATCTAAAAGTTCTCATTTATTTCACTAAAATTCAATAAATCACTCTCCTTCATCTCTCTATATTTTTATATTCATAATATTATGCTTCAAGCAAATGCTTCTCATAGCTTCTTCTCACTCTTTTCATCAGATGATTCCTTCATAAACAATATTATGAATTGTTGTTCATGTAACATTTCTTATGTGGGAAGCTCAACTAATTAAAATAACTACTTATTATATAAGATTTTTTTTCAGTAAAATTTTATATTTTCATGAAATTGATATAGAATTCCATCCACATTCACCTTTACAAAATATTCCCAAATACACACTCTTTAAAAAATATATTTCCACATCATAAAATCATTCACCATGAACTTTGTGAAACGATTCTTGACATAGGGAATGTCACAAAGGGGTAATATTTCACATAGGGAAACAAATTTATGAAATGATATTTCTCCATTATTGTATTGTAAATCGCATGGGGATTCTATGAGTTCATATAATATACTGTTAACTCTCATTAATCTAATATCATATTTATTATGATAGAATAAAAAAACCAAAGGGGGTATTTATAATATTTGATATATATTGTTATCCACTTAGAAATAACTTTAAACAAAGATATACAATCATCCTCTGGAGATGTAAAAAATAATGGCATTCATGATAAAAATTGACACTTCCAACTTGCTAACATTTTTCTTATCGTAAACATTAGGTATTCACAGCATACAAGATTCACATAGTCACTACCAGATTTTATATTCTCATTTTCATACCACATGAATATTCACTATCTCATACTTACTCCCTAATGGGGGATTTTTATCCTGCATATTCTATATGTTTCCATTCTATATTTTTAACAACATTCCTTATTTAATTCCATTCCCTTCATCAAGGTACCTATGATCTCACATACATGAAATATATACTATCCATCAAATAACCTCCCTGAAAACTTACTTTGTGAACTCTATTTTACATATAGTATTACACATTATAAATATTCATTAATTGTTTCCATTACATTCTATTATTCATGAAGGAATCATTAAAACAAATATAATTTAATTTTTTTTCTGTTAATTAAACTTCATTTAAATATTGAATAGTAATATTTTTGTTTTCATGCATGTTCATCACAATCTTAGACGTGAACCATGATCCCCTTTTTTGCATGAAACCCCCTACTTTCTAAGTGGAGAATACTATCAATGTATAATTATTTCATTAATACGTGTGTTCTTGTGTTTAATCATGAACAATTACCATATAGGCCTTTTCCAACATCGGAATTCCATTCATATGGGCGATCCTTAATTATCAAGGGTTCTTCTAAATTACCCAAATAAATCATATGATTTAGACCCACTACATAGCTACATGCCATTGTAAAAACCCACACACCAGATCTTTATGCCAACCCATGCTCTTTCATATAATTTTCTAACCAACTGTGCATGGACCATTAGACTTTCATATCAAACTTCAACAAACCCCATGTCAATATCATCTCGACCCTATTGAATTTGAATGATTCAAATGTTTCTACTATAGACGCTAGATGATTTTATAATTTTATTATATAATATTCCATTTTATAAAAATAAAATATCAACCATTTATATATTCATAGAATATCCTAAAACCATCCACTCAAAATTACATTGACTATCTTTTTGTAATTATAATTCGAAAGACTCCAATAGTATATTACATCTTCATTACCTTATTTTTTTGTTAATTAATTAAACATACAAAAACACTTGAAAATCAATAACACTTAAAATCGGTTCTACTGAAGTTATATCAAATTTTATTAGTAATAACCCTTGAATTAAAATTTTATTTTTTATATTACATTCATAGATGATCAGTAAAAGAATTGAATGGTTTTATCTTTTATAATCATAGTAACTTAAATACATTATTTTGAAATATTTCAATGGAAGAATGCTCCATCATCACTTTATATAACAATTTTTTTTCCATTTTTGTATGGTCATTACTTCATATCATCTAAACACATATTGATAAATCTATCATATTGAAAATGTAAATTATTAATAATAAAAACATTCAAAACTTAGGTTCTTCAATATCCATATTAAATTTTTTTTCCAATAACTCCAAATATTTCTTCCAATATGTGTGGATTTTTTCACCCCTTTAGGTTTAATAAATTAAATGGAAATATAAATGAAATAAATCTTATTTTTATAATTTTCAATGACTATCAAGACACCTTATTCCAAAACATTTTTATGAATAAAAAAATTAATTTTTTTAGATTAGTATGCCATCACAAGGTTTTATTATAAATTATAATTTAGTTACCCAACTTAATGTATATGTACGATATCATGATGTTGAATTCAATATTGATTTAACTAATGTGATCAATGTTTTCCATAATGTCGCATGCATGTGATAAAAACCCAGCTTTCTCATTCCATGGGTTATATATATAGATGCATCAAAAAATTTATAATAAATAATAATCTTCACCAAATACATTGGAAGGATTCATGTTTAAGATTTCCACTTTTATTTTTCTTTCTCATTAACCATAACTCCCTCTTTATAGATTGATTTATCACAATCATAATAAAATATAAATAGTGTGATTATTATTCCTAAATTTAGAACTTTTAATAATTCTATTTAGTTTCTAGATTCATAAAAAATAACTTTTCTCAAATATATTATTCAACTTTTATGCTCCCCCTCAATATGTTCACTCAATTTTTAGCATGTAAGTTAAAGAATTCCATGATAATCACATATTCTTTTTTTAAAACTAGTAAACCACCCATATATCACCCCCTTTAATTCATAACCATTAATTCTTAGTATCTCAAGTACCAGTAAAATGAGAAAGGTAATAAGAAAAAATATCCTTTGTACTTACTTGAAATAGAAAGGATAATAATTATAAAACCTCGAGATTTCAAAATATATATCCTTTCAATAAAACCATTTTTAGATATATTATGATGTATGAAACCCCAAACACAAATGAATAATGATTAATAAAAAATAAAAAACTAAAGAGATTATGATTTATAATTCTAGTAAAAAAATCATGTAATGAGACTCATTAAATATTTGATAAATAATAAGTAATGTTAATCTAGTAATTCTTAGCTAAACAGTAATGTTTTGTTTAAATTTTTTTATTATATATGTTTTAAATAAAAGTTAATTTATTTTATTTTGAGTATTAATTTTTTTTGAAAATTTAAGTTTCCTAGAATTTATAAAAATGAGTGATCATTCATTAATTTATTATAAATTGTTATAAATGAAGATATAACCATTTGAAGGTAAAATATAATCTTTATCAAAAAACATTTTTTCACAAAGTGTATTTTAGTGTTAGTAATTTAAATGAATCTCTATTTAGGAGTTATATAAATGCGATTAATAGATAATATATTCAATAAAATAAATTAACATTCATCTAATGGATTTTACTATGCATGTTGTGGGAATAAAATAATTTATAAGCTTAAAATATGGTTCTAAAAATTGTTTTCACATGTGTTGTGCATAGATATTAGAATTAATTTCTATCCCTTCACAGAATTCAATATTGAAAAAATTATTAAAAAATTTGAATAATGATAATAAATATTATATAATAATATTCATTATATTTTTAGCTATAATGAATAGTTACCATGGAAAAAATATTTACACTAAAGTAAGAGTTAAAATGGTCGACGAGATGGCCAAACTAAAAGATAAGGATTCATTTATAACTATAAAATTTATAAATATATTTTCATAAGAGTATTTAGAAATTATAATAAACTATATTTAATATAAATCCACTTATTATAAAATTCCCAAGAAAATAAATTAATACTATTTTCAAACATTGAATATGTTTAAGGGTGCCACTCCCATCACTTATAAAAAGTAACATCGTATTCTCACTTATTCACATTCTATGAGAACTCTATTTAATCTAATAACTATCATAATATCTTCTCTTTTTCCTAAACATTTCTTATAGTAAATTTTATCACAAAACACCATCGTATGAAGGATTAACGTGTAATCCAAATGATAATTCCAAACAAAAGGTAATCATCTTAAATATGCTCTTTTATGTTTATTTCATCTACCACCCCTTCTATATATAATATAATTATAATAATATAATTACATTATTATATTTAATATATATAAATTCTTTATATTATTGGTGAAACCATTTTCAGTCACTTTTCCATCAAAAAGAAAATTAATGCATTTCCCATGTGTATGTGTGATCCACCAAATACATGAAGGAATGTGATTAATTTTTCATCAATTCATTATATGGATGGTTACACTGATATATTTTATGAATATATAAGATATTTATGATATATTTAGAATTTATAAAAGGTAAATTATTATTTATATTTTGTTCTTTTGATTTGTTAAAAAATGAAAATATCACATGTGCGTATTTTAGGACTAACATATCCATGAAGTGATTCGATTCATTTCACATCGATTCCTTAAAATGTTTTTTTATAAAATCAGATAAATTAAATAAATATTATATTGATAAAATGATTTTGTTTTTTGTTGATGAATCCATCTTTTTGGTCCAAGGACTGTAATATCTACATTGAAACATGCATGAATAATAAAGCAGTTAACAACATGAATATTGATTTTAGAAGAGAATTGTTAATAAATGGGTGGTTGGAAATTACTAATGAGTCATAAGTGGTAAGATATATATAAATATGGTTCTTATATATATTAATAATAAATACAATTTTATAATATAGAATTCTATATCATGTATAAAGCAGGTCGAGACTTGGGGTAAGGGTATCTGTTACAATTACATTATTAATCAAGATTATTCATGTTTAAATATCCATCAGAGATATTTTATGATCTATATCTCTTTTAAACCCTATTTATTTTATTAACCTATGGTTATTTATTTATATTTTAAGTATCAATTCTATCTTCAACCTCTTCATTTTTCAAAAATACCAAAATAAATATTTAATAACAAATCAACCTTATTTAGCCTTTTTTAGTTGGGAATCATTTTATTCTATTTCAATATTCATTAAAATTATACAATAAGGATATTTTATATACTCAAATGATTGTTCAAAATAATATTAAACCATGTTTTACCTTCTTTATACAATTTAAAAAATTAATTTTTACATTCATATATATAGTTTATAATTTACTTTAAAAAATGTGTGAAATAATATTTTTTACGATTAATAAATTTACTATATTTTACAGCTATGATGACCATTATTTTTTTAAGATTATTTTTCAATTTTCCATTATTTTCTGAGAAAATTTAATTCCATTTTTTTTAATAATTAGTTTTCAAACTATTACTGAATGTAGTTATTGTTTCCTCTAATTTTTTAACGAATATGTAAAATGATTGTATAAAAGTAGTTTTTATATAAGTCAACATCCTTTAAGAAATATTATGATTTAATCTGTATATTATCTAAAGATAATATCAATTATATGCGTTCGAATATCAAATGACAATCATTTCTTAAGGATGTTTTCCTAAAATCCATTTCTTTCCCGTGAGTTAATTATGATATAATGGAATGATAAATGTTTTTATGATCTTGTGGTGCACATACATATTGTTTTCATTATGTGATAGGTGGTCCTATAATTATATAAATCGCAAATGCATTGGGTGAATGATTATATCACTTGAGATAATATGAAAGGGAATAGGGATTCAACCCAATATAATATGGGACTTGTCCACTATTAATTAAAATGGATTGGTGAGTGAATATAATAAACTATGGGACTTTATCCACTATGTTACTAGTGATCCTTGACTAGTGAAATTGTTCCCTTTTAATAGGATTTTACCACACTCTAATGATATATTCTTATGCATATGATATTCTCTCTTTGATCATGATTTATTATTTATGATATTTCACTATTTTGACTCATATCTTTTGTGATGACAATGTTTTATGCCATGAATCATGATTTAGGATCTATGAATGATAGGGTATATTTTTAAAATTTAGGATCATACTCTCATAACCTTATTCTTATCTAATTCTCACAAATACTAACAGATTGATATCTAACATGCATTCCATTATTGAGCTTCAAAAATATGTTATTTCTCAATTTCTCATTTCGCTATATTATAAAGAATGGTTTTAAGTAGGATATTTCTAAAAAGGTACTATGTGAGAAAAACAATAGAGGAAATTTTGAGGATATTTCTTCAAATATATTTATTATGAATCTAGTATTTAAGGTTCATTAATTTAGTTTAAATTTATACAGGGGAATTTGATGAGCTACACTCAGTTCCCATTGATTCTCTAGGTGGTCATGATCGGTGCCCTTGTCCCTCCCCTATCCCGGGGGGGGGGGGGGGGGGTCTTCCCTCGTCTTCCTCTAGGGATCATAACCCTTCCTTCCTCCCATTATTGAATCCTAATTTACTCCCACATTTACCATTTTTCTTGCTCTTCCATAAATTCCCCAATTTTTTAATAGATTTGTTCACCTTGCTCTATCGACCACACAGTTGATGACAACTTCATCTCTCCTGAACCGAACCTTAGTGGTTATCTTCATCTCTCACCATACATCAGTCAAAACCTTCTATAATGACCCATAATTTATATACATAGATATTAAATAAAAATTTAAGAAAATTTATTGCAAAAAATATAACAAAACCATGATAGGGCCTTATCGGTTTAGTGTCTTCAGAAACTGGGAAACATAAACAACTAGTTTATAAGAATCTACAATGTCTTCTACTTATTATTTCATAAGTATTCCCCTTTTTATATTTATTACTTATTACCCATCTTATTGAATAAGGGAAAATAATCATAATAAACAGAAATCATAGATGATCAGTAGGGGTTAACTGGGAGATATCAATCATATCATAATCATAACACCTAAGAACAAAACATTTGAAAATCTTATCCTTTCTATGAAAGATCTTGATATCATGGATTGATATAAATCATAAAATTTTATAATAATCAATAAGGTAAACCCAATAGTAATAACTTAAGACATGAAATTTTTTGTCATATACATAAGAATATAAAATAATTTCATATTAGACAAGGATCACTACCTCGACCATCATAGAAAAAACTTCCACTACTGAACTGACCTCACTCCTCGTTCTAGCCGTGTATTACAGAACCAACATTGTCTCACAATCCATCCCTATCAATCTCATGAGATATAAATCATTAATCAATGCATTGGAGGTAGATATAGGTCCGTCCCATGTCATAATGAAATCATTATTATGTGTTCCACAAAAACAAAAACCATTAATCATATCATAACCGAAGGAATAAGATGGGTTTCTTAAATATCATTCCATAGTAAGATAATCCTTGTAAAACAAATGGATTTCATAAATATCTTTCCATCAATAAACAAAATCATACAATAATAATAAAAATTTATGTATACTTGAATCATAACCCTATTAAAGAATTCTATATTAGATTGAAAATAATTTCAATTGAACACTTGAAATTAATTCTTGAAGAAAATATCATTTCTTCTTAAAAAATAATATTTTTTTAAAAAAATCCAAAAAATTTTAAAAGATAATTTTTTTTTTGAAAATAGCCTTGAAATATTTTAAAGGAAGATTCATGGAAATATTGTGTTATGAAAACATGAAAACTCCTCATGTAATATAAGTTAAAAGAAAACATTATTCTCATTCTTTTTTGGATAAGTAAAAAAGTACCTCGTATCAAAAAATAACAAAATATTCCTTTCATACCATTTTGTAAAAGTTCTCCAATTGGGTAAAATTTAATTTAAACAATTGTGTAACGATATAAAGAATATTTTGAAATTCATATTTAGGAAATATGGAAGTTGATGATTAATAAAACCTAGTATATACTTATATTCAAACAATCTCAGATAATAACGAGATTGTGAAATTATCCTTTATCTTAGGTCTGATATCCTTTGTATTTATCGAAATTGCCTATATAAGGATTTAAATAATTTCATCAAATTATTCAGTAATCATAGTAATTTTTATGATATCATATATTATCTTATTATCATCCATTTGTTAATAACATTTCATTATTACTTGTTATTCGATAATAAAAGACTTCACAGTCTTATGCATGTTTTGTCAAATCATTTCCGATTCTTCATCATATGTTATAGTTATATCATTTACAGAATGATATTGATATAAGATATATCGTATTTATTAATGTTATACATTTATGTTTTATTGGATATCTTGTATAATGAATCTCATCACATCGTGGAGATGGTATTTCATACGTACACAAGAGGGATGCTATCATTTCTCTAATTATGAAATGTTATAAAATTGGATGGTATATATATTATTCCAAAATAAAAATAATGTTATAATAATCATATATAGTTATTATTTTCATCATTATACCCATAAAAGTATGGTTTTGGTGAAAAACATATTACCTCGGGACATGGAGAAGGTATGATGTACATACGCACACATGGTGATTTCATTTTTCATAAGACTGATGGAAGGTGGAATAAGGTTGTTCCATAACCATAATAACATCTCAGTATATAGGTTATAATGCATTTATTAAATATTATTGTAAAAAAAAATTAAGAAGATTTAGAAGAAGGAATGTTCTTGAGAGAGTCGGTAAAGGAGATTACCTCTTCTTTGGTGAGCTCCCTCTAGGTCTCCTATTAAAGGCATTAAAGTTGATATTTTGAAAAAACCAGAACCTCTAGAATGTGACTAGGGATATTGATATGGAAAATGAAAAGTTTATGGATGAACATTAAGGTTCAATGAGTTATTATTAAATGAGGTAGGCGGTGCGCAATTATAGTTGAGGTTGGGGGCACCTTTGGAATTTCCAAAAATATTAATTTATAAAAAATTCAAACTAAATTAATAAACCTCAAAATATTATTATTTTTTAATATTTTATGATATAATGTTGTAATTTAATCCACCAATAATTTTTAGATGTGTTTTTATGTCCATTTAAACATTTCAATATTAATTTAGGACAAATTTATTCTATTTATTTTTAACTAAGGTTACAAATGTTTCAATATTTAAAGGGTTATATATATACATATTTGATTGCAATTAGACTATAAATGAATAATTTAAGAAAATTTATACCATTTAATAATTATACAATATTTTTTAAGAAATATTTTATGATTTTTAAATAATTTAATAATACATTATTTTGTTAAACAATCAATAGTGTTAATTTTGATACTATATAATAAATTGATTATTAAAAAGTTTAAGATAACAACTTAACTTAGAACCAATTGTTTTCTTAAATTAATAAGAGGTCAAGATAACCTATAAAATTAATAGGATATATTAGTTCTCCCTAATTATATTTATTTTAGTATTATTAATAACATTTATTTCTCATCTCTATTAAAGAAATAATTACAACATCAGTTTTGGGTAATTATTTAACATACTAATTTATTGAATAATTTTTAAAACAAATAAAACGAAGAATATAAATTTTCAATATTTTATAACAATACTTATAGTCTAATATATATTCTTAAAAATCCAACATTAAAAATGTTATATTTATTAAAACATGAATGTTAAAACATTAACATAACATTAAATAAAATATTATAAGTGTCATAATCTTTTCCATATGGATCCAAATGGTCAATAACTCAACCTTTAGATGAATATGTCAGATATATACTCAAAAAAATATTTGGTTATGTTTTATTGTGTTTTAATAGTTATTATCATTTTAATAAATATTATTTTATTTATTTATCATCAATTAAATGATTTCTATATCATTAATGTATAAGATATTAATGTAATTATTTTCCCATAAAAATTAAAAATATGTTTCCCTTATAAATAAAAGAATATTAGATTTAAAATTATTATTTAAAGATGAATTTATCTTCTGTATAACTTTATATTAAAAATTATATAGTTACTAAAATCTGAGTAATGTATATATAACTTTTCATTAAATAAAATAAATTAATTGTCATAATCTCATCCAAGTTGCTTCTAAAGGATACCATTTTGACCCAAATATGATTTAGTTTGAAACAAAATCATCAAATTATATTAGGAAATGTGTTAGGGTAATTTTATAACATTATTTTTAACCTTAATTATCTAATTTATTATTTTGTAGTATTAAAAAATTACTGAAGTTACTATTCATAATACCCAAAAATAAAACAGACCTATTTACATATTTTGTACCAAATTAATCCAAATATTGAATAATTTTTTAAAAATTCAAAACACATAATTTTCTTTAATTAATTTTAAATACATATTTTTGTCAAAAAGCGAACACCTATTTTAAATGATAAAAATTTACAAAAGATTAAAATGTTTTTACATCTGAATTCAATATAAAATTGATGACAATGAACTAAATTTTATTAATTCATAAAAATATAATCTTTTTATAGTTTAAGACCATTTAATAATACAATTTAACCAATAAATTATTTATATGAAAAAAATTCAATTAAAATTTATTATGTTTTTAATATTCATTAAAACGTGAAAGTTATTAGAAAAATATCAAAAATTCATCCAAAGTAAATTTTTATATACATATTCTAAATAATATTTTTATATTCAAATGTATAAATTATTATAGTATCAAAATTTTAATTTAAAAATGGTTCACCATTAAAAGCCGGTAAAGTTACCCATTTTGAAGAAATATAGGTTTTTTTACAAAAAAATAGGGTTTATTCATACCCTATGACTAAAATATCTATTGGGTGAATATAAAAATATTTTATTAAATATATAAAAAATATCTCTCATTAATTCCATTTACTAATATTAATTCACTTAATTTATTAATACAAAATTATAAATATTTTATTTACATGTAATTGGTTTATAATAAATAATTCGTAGCCGAATAATTCGCCGTAAATTTTTATAAGTTCAATATTTATTCCCTATAATCTAAAATCTCTGTTATAACTATCATTTTATACCACTGGAGTCCCATGGTTTGTTTAAACTCATGATTTCATGCAACTCAAGCTATTGATGAATTGAAATTATATAAGGAAAATAATTCATAAAAAATTTAGGTGTTACTAAGGGTGTCTCACAGTTTGTTTATACTCGCAATTGTGTGAAATGAAAACTGTTAAATAATTAAAATTAATTAATGAAAATATTTCATAAAAACATTTGGTTGTTACACCTTCGATTTATTTTTGTTTGGTTATTGGGGACTACAGGAGCAGGCAACTATTCCCCTTCTAGATAGGAAATATATTATGGGAATGATTTTATAGAAAGAGGATTTGATAAAATCATGGTCCAAAGAACCTCTTATTTGGAATAGGTCTTGTTTCTACCTCCATCACTGGTCTTGTGATTTCCATTTGAAGAGAGACACTCTGACAACAGCGTAGTGAGTAATCTTCCTTGAAACCCCACTACCGTTTCAAATCTGTTTGATTATCTAAATGCTATGTAATTTGGTTGGGAGGATTTTATAATCCGATAATCAAAATAAAATACTATATATCACCCAATTTTTCCTTGGATCTGTGTTAAAGTGGATGTTTCGAAACCTCTAGTGGAGTGGGTATGGGTTACATTTGGGGACGATTTGCGATACAAACATGAAGTGATTATGGAATCCTAGGAAAACATTTTTTTCTTATTGCAATCATCTTGGTCATACATTCTATTCATGTAGACATGGTGGCTAGGGTATTCATTGGGGGTCATCCCTGATCATCGGTTGAATATGGATTTCTATCTATCATCCCTCCAAATTATCATTTAGAATTTATTGAAGTTCCCAATTTTATTTCTCCTCAAAAGGATTTGGGTCCCCTGAATCATGATCTAAATGTTGCTGACATGTTCACTAAACCAATACATGATTTTGGGGATCATGTGCCATCTGTACAGGATGCAAGGTTTGTTGGTCTTCCACCTGTAAAGGTCCCCCCACCTCCGTTTCTGAAACTATTAAGGATCAATGTAAGGGAAATGGGATAGAGGAGCCTAGTCAACTGGATTTCTTCAAGGCCTTTTGTTGTAAATATTTTAATGATTCAATCCAAGTATCTAGTTCAATATTTTCCAGGGAATAACAAAACAACTTCTCTAAGGAATATTTCTTCTTTTCATCGTGTTTCTACCAAATCATTATATCTCCAAAACACCTTCTCACACTTGATTGGAAACAAAAAGGAGAATGTTGAACCTTATTGATAGCATATATACATTCCTAGATGGAAAATGAAGCAGGTTTGGTCATGTTATCTTAAAGAACTGGAACAAGGTGACATGGAAACTGAATCCCAGCCTACAATTCCTTATGAACTAGATCCACACACAAATATGAGTGTTGGATCCAGTTCAAGAAAAGTAAATCAAGGAAAACTCATTTATTTAAAAATCCCAGTCAATAAGGGAAATCAAAAGGAGACCTGAAAGGATTACTCAATATAATATAAAACCATGGTTACTAAATCCTTAGGTAATGAAAAGGAATATGGAGAAGATCCTCATTCAGGTGAATCACTAATTGAACAATATAGTACTCAATATCATGGTAAGTCTGAACAATAAGTTTCAAATTCCAGCAATATAGATGAAAAGGAACAAAATGGTGGGTGTATGGATATGGAACATTTGATGGAATATCAACCAGATAATAATTTCCACTCAGACCCCAAGCTGGCCAAAAAAGGTAGAGTTTTAAAGGGAACAGATGTGGCAAAAGTGGAAAGTCCAATAGTCCAAGTGTGTATACTTCACTCAAAAGAATATATATAGGAGTATTTATTCATGATTAAAATCTCAATGAAATAAATCCATGTAATGTTTAAAATACCATTTCATGTTGAACTTACAAAATAAAAGGATAATTGGATTGATAAATAGAATTGGGTTTTGATTCATTGATTCAATAGTGGGGCAATAATCATGGAGAAACACATGCAGACTTGGGCCAAGATGGCCTTCCATTTCTAGGATCTCATTAAATATAGTACAGACATGGGGGCAACCTCTATTGAATGTCAGTTTTAATAGGTAAATCACTCTATTTATCTTAATTGTGTTTTTAGTGAACTAGTTATTTTGATTGATATTTTATATTTTTTATTTATGACCTTTTGGTTTCCCATATTTCCATAAAAGTGATTTTTTAAATAGGAATATAATTAGTAGTATTAGTTCTAGTCTTTAAAGACACTAAACCATTATGGTTATGGGATGTTTATTTTATTGAAGTTTTTTTGATATTCATTTAAATGATGTAATGTTTATGTATGAAATGATTGGGAAACCGTATTTTCTATAAGAGTTGGTTAAAGTTATTTTTATAAATTATGTTATGTCAAATATATGGAAGGAGCTTAAGACATCATATGATGAACTGAATGTGATATAGGATGAACCTAAACAACCATAGGATGCTAACATGGTTCCATAATATTGGGAAAACTAAAAAATTGTAATAATATGATTTATCAGTCTCATTAAATATGTTTTATGTTTCTAATATTATTTTCTATTTTATATAATAGCTTGAACCATGGGGAATCATATTAACAATGAACATGGTAGGTAATGTAATAATTGTCCTCATGATAAACTGAATAACATGGGGTCCAGAATTAAATACACTAATTTTTTTTATTTTTATGAAACTATATCAAGTTATGAATCATATTAAGATTACAAATTCTCAAAGGATAAATGTACCATTGAGACATCTATGAGGCAACATCCACATTAATTTAGTGTATCCTCTGATCTACAAAGTATAGAGAAATATATTAGTTAACTGAACTGAAATATTATATTCTTAATTGATGAAGGAATGAAAAAATTACTTAATCACTTATCATCATGAAGGAGAAATAGATCAATAGTGGACCATTTTTAAAAATAATAGGAAATATAAATAAATTATTACAATATAATGGGAGGAGACTAATGCAGGACCTCGGGACACCCTGAGAGGGGAGGCATGAATTAGGGAGTCAAGTTTTTCTTTTAAATCATGGATCTTGTTCCCACATTGGTAGGAACATATTAAACCTGTAAGACTAATGGGAACAGAATGCAATCAATCACATTGAAAATGACCACACAACACTTTTACTTGGTTTACCACTAAGGTATACGTCTAAGGAGAATACACTGATAGGTTGTCATTCATACATAATTCCACTAAACATCACTATCTGTCGATTAAAATGCTCGGGTAAACTCACTTTGTATCAGTTAAACTTCCCTTACAATGGTTCAAGGATAGATCCATGCATCCCTCAAATCACTTTTGTCGACTCCCCCTAGCCCACTACCTTGAGAAAAGTCAAATTCAATTTAACGACTTGACGGTCTCTTTAATATATTTGCATTTAAGTTTTTTTGTCTATTCTGCATGAGGCACTTATTGCATCAAAGTCCTAGATTAATTCACTTGAAATCACTAAACCACTGAACTGGTTATTCAGAATATGCAATTAGATTATACTAACAATTTCATGCAACACCTTCCCTTTGCGTGCAAGATCTCACTTTTTCACACAATATTTTCTTTCTACGTGGAAAATATTTTGTGCAACTAAACCCTTTATGTTCAATGTTTTTCTTGAAATTTTATCTTTTCTGCACAACTTTTATTTTTCCACATAAACTTCGTTTTTCTGCGCAAACATAATTTTTTAGTGCAATTCCCAATTCGCGTAACTTTTAATTGCATCAAAAGTTAGATCTTCTCTAAATATTTTTTTGTCTCGAATGAGGGGGTCACCTATTATTTATTGGAATTTCTAAACCCCATGCACAAAATCCAATGTGTTGTGCAAAACTATCATTCTGTGTGCAATGCATTTTCACGAAGGGACCGTTTTTCCTACAAACTCTATATTTTCCACGCAACTCATGATTTTTCTATTTTAGGTTGTTTTGATCCTGAAACACATTTTTCACGAAAAATGTATAACGAATTTAGAAAATAATCCATGCTTTTTGTGCACCTTCCTTTTCTAAGAACATGTCTCTCAATTTTTTGATTTTCACACCCAAATATTTGAAAAACACTAGAATACGATGATGCCTAAATTAATATTGTTCGCATGAAGTGTATGTTCCCTTCCCTACTATATATTATTAAATTCCAATGAGGATTGACCACAAACACAAACCAAACTCTATTTACTTCATAGAACAGTTGTGGTACCAACATTTAAGTGGTTAGTTTTTACTAATAACATACCTTCAACTCACCACAAGGAATTTGGAATAAAAACTACCTGAAATGAATCATATGGATGATAAATATATTGTTACCAAAATGGTATTTTTTTACAATAATTATGAGCTACACTTCTATATTTTTCATCAATCTAGAATGAAAAATTGTTTACATTTTTAGTGGATTAAAACCATGGTACTAAAAGATGTTACATATAAGGATATATATAAAGAAATCATTTTATGTGATCTCATGGTTTAAATAGATACTAAAGTATCTAATGATTTTAATGGTTTTGGGGAAATAAATGAAATATGGAGTTTTGATGAAATTAAAATAATAAAAACCATTGAGAAAAAATAATTAAACATCCATCAGGTAAAAAGTATTGAAATAAGAATTAGATAAGTTTCTTTAAAGGGATAGATAAGTCATTCATGTGTGGGAATAAAGGCCATATTGAAAATTAATGTGAAAGTGACATGAAAATTTTGATCACTAATGAGAATAAAGAAAAAAAATAGACCATGAAAACTCCAATGATTTAATTACAAATAGTATGAGAATTATGCTAACTAGTGTACGAATTCAAGGGTTAAGGATGAAAATCAGCCTAAAAACAACTTAATTTAAGTGTAAAAAGAAAATATTAGGTGAAAACAACCACCAAACTGGGTTACGAGAAAAAATTGGTGAATATTAAACTTATTATCCACCATAAAATCAATTTTTTTTATTCAGGCTCTACCTCACTCATTTATATTTGATGAGTTTTATAAGATTATAACATCACGACATTGATGATTATTTGTTGAATTAGTAATGAAAACATATAATGGTTTGATGATCAAATATCATGTTTATATCCCCTCTCCAATCGTATTTATGTTAATGTTATTTCTAGAAATATTTTTATTATTTCTCTGGATGAATTTGATGTGATTTTGGGTATGAATTGACTCTCAATATAGAAATACCATATATATTGTTATTTAAGTGAAGTCATATATCATATTATGAATAAACTTATGATGACCCATTAGTGTACGGATGAACATGAAATTTTGATGGAAATTAATTCATTTATATGGGTCATACTACCTATTCATGATTGGTATTTATCTCAAATGATTGGGGTGAAAGTAAAAACTAAATATGTGTAAATTATTTGATAATATACGCATTTATTTACTAAATAGTTTCCTAGTATTAATTAATATTTTTTAGTAGAGTTTTCAATATAACACAAACCTGGTGTTTTGCATATTTCAAAGACTCCATATAGAAGGGCCCCAATTGAGTTATTGGAATTGAATAAGAAACACAATGAGAATCTGGAAAAGTGATTCATTCATCCAAGTGAATCTACATTGGGTGAAAAAAAGCATTTTATTAAAAAGAAGGATGGTCCAACGTGTCTCAGTGTTGATAATTGTGAACTTAATAAGATCATGATTATGTATTATCTTCCCTATATTGATGATTTTTTTATCAAAAATAATGAGCACAATAATATTTAATATTTATCATTAATCTTTATGTAATCAGTTAAGTGTCAAAAATGAGGGAATAACCAATACATTTTTCCATAAAAGGTAATAAAATTATGAATTTATAGTGATTCAATTTGGACTTACCAATTCCATCATAATCTTTATAGATCAAATGAATACATACTTTAGATATTTTCGTGAGTATCATGTTGTGCTCTTTATAGATGATTTTTATATATTATTTTAGATAGGAATTGTACAAATATTTTTTGAGGATTATGTTGAATACCTTGAGAAATAGGAATCTATATTCCAAATTTATCAGGTGTAAATTTTAACAAAAGAAATTATCATCCATGGGTCACATAATTACATATTCTTGAATATTATTAGATACATCAATGACAATAGATATTAAACATTATCCAAGTATAACCATTGTGACTGATATCTATATTTTTATTGGACTAGATGGATACTATAAATAATTTGTGATAAATTTATGATGTATATTATATCAATTAACCATGTTTAAATGAAATGGATTTAACTTAATTTCGATTTATGAATGTAAAAGTAATTTCAATCAATTATATATATGGTTTTTTAGTGCACCTGTTCTCACAGTACCCTACAATGGATAAATATTTGGGATTTATAGGGATGTATCAAATAATGATTTGGGATGTGTTTTCATGTATAATGACATGGTAGTGGCATATGCCTCATGCCAATTGAATTTTTATGAGAATAATAACCCAAATCATTATTTGGATCTGGTTTTGGTAATATTTTCTTTGAATATATATATTCATTACCTTTATTGTTAAAAGGGGTGATATATATACTGATCATAAAAGAATACAGTTTATATTAACATAGAAAGTTGAATATACACTATAGAGGATGTCTATTTTTGATTAAATATTATAACTGATCAATACATTTCCACCATTGAAAGGCATAAAAATTGGTTGTAGATTTTAGTTTCATGGAGCATGTTAGCTTTCCTATGATAAGGAATAAATAAGATCCCATATTTAGGGATTTTCGGTGGATGGATCTTGAAATCATTATTAAATGAGATAAATCATATCTTTATGAGATTAATGTTCAAGAATCCAATTATATAAAGATTAAAGAGGTAGTGAAGGATGATTTAGATCTATATAAGGTAGTAAGTAATATTCTATAATTCAACTGTGATGGTGATAAAATGATTTTGTTCAAGAATTGAAAATATTCCCCATCAATTAAATAATTCAAGAAATATATGATTAATAAATCACATTTCTCATCATTCACTATCAATATTTTAGGGAAAAATTAATATATATATATATATATATCAAAGATATTTTCTATTGAGAAGACATGAAGTGGGATATGATGGAGTATGTATATCAATTCCAAGTATGTAGGCTATTAATGGTTGAATGTTAGAAGTATAAGAGGAGGATAAAACCATTACCCATAATTATTTGGAAATGGGAAATCATCACTTTAGATTTTTTATATAGGACTTCCCAAGACATCTAAAGGCCATAATTCTATTTGGGTTGTTGTTGATCACCTTATAAAGTTATAACATTTTATTTTTATCAGAGAAGATTTCTCTCATGGATAAATGTCTAATACATACATTAATGAAGTGGTATTGATGCTTGGATTACCACTCTCAATAATATCTAATAAACATTGGAGGTTCACCTCAATTTTATAGAGAAGTATTCTTAAATAATTAAATACAATATTTTATATTTAGAACTATATATCACTCATAGACAGATGGTCAGTATGAGAGTACTATTAAAACCCAAAGAATGTATGTTGAGATCTTTCACATTGAATTTCAAAGGAGTTTGGGATCAATACCTTCCTCTATATGAATGTTTTTACAAAATAAATTTCCCTTTATAATTATAATTTAATCTTATATAAACCAATATGAAAATAAGTGAAGAATTCCAAATTGATAGGGTGAATTTTTATAATAAATTATATTGTGACCTATGTTAGCAGAGGAAATGGTATAAAAAATTAGAGCCATTCAACAACACATGAGGGAAGCTCAGAGTCGACGGAAGAGTTATACTGATAACCATCGATGGGATATATAAATTTAAGTTATATATAATTTATTCTTGCAGATTTATCCTTGGAAAAAATTTATGATATTTGGAAGGATCAGGAAGATGATCCCCTGATAAATTATTCCCTCTAATTTTCTAGATTAAGTAAGGATAGAATCTTATCACTTAGAATTTCCACCAAACCTCCCTTTGGTCCATGATGTGTTCCTTGTTTCTCATTTCGGGAATTACATACATGATCCTTCATATGTAATTAACTCTAATTTTGATTCTTTAGAGTATGATCTTTCTTATGAGAAAATGGATCATATAGATAAAATGTTAAATAATAAGACCACTCACAAGGAAATTGTTGTCTATAGGAATCTAAAATTTGTAGAAGCAATATGGGAACCCTAGGATGTAATGAGAAAAATTAATTGACATTTTTTTATTAGAGTAATGAATTTTTTAGATAAAAATTATTCTAAGTGGGTATAATATAACACCCCTGTATTTTACAATATATTTCATTTAATAAATTTCATTTGTTTGATTGCTTTTTATGCATGTAACACTTAAAATAAATGAATAATGTCTTGTAGACAAATTAAAATTAAACAAATTAATAGATAATTCAATAAAATTGATAAAATTACATTAATAAAATAGGGTAATGACATTCATGCAAAAGTTGAAAAATGATAAGGAAATTTAGTCTATTTATTCTTATCTAAAAAAATACAAATATTGTTTTTATTATAATTATATAAATATATTATTTAATGTTCAATTTAATTAATTATCATTATTAAAATTATGGAAAATTTCTATCTATATAATGAAAAAAATATTTATCTTATATAACTTTATTGTCAAATTTTTATAAATGAAGATAAAATCATTTTAATGTAAAAAAGTGATATTTTTCATAAAATTGTTTTATGTATAAATGTGTTTTCAGGTTAAAAAAGTAAATTAATAAGATTTTATTAATGGTATTAATGATTTTTTTTGATAATATTTTAATTAAAATATATTATTATTTATTTAATGGTTTTTATTTGGAATGGAATGAGAATAAAATTGTTTTTATGTATAAAAATGTGCTTTTTCTAAAACTTTTTTTACATGATTTGTGTGTGGATTTTGGAATTAATTTATTATACCTATAAGAATTTAATATTAAAAATGGATTCCTTATTTTTAAACATAATAATATATTTTATATAATAATATCAATTTCAATTTTATCCCTAATAAATAGTTATCATAGAAAAAATTGTGCCACCATGGTAATGTTTAAAAGGTTTAACAGGGGGTTAAATATGGATTCAATTATCAGTTTCCCTAATATAAGTTTTTAGGTATATAGACATTAATGTATCATATATTTTTAATTTATCCAATTTTGTTCCACATTACCAAGAAAATGAATTTATATTGTTTTAAAATTTTGAATATTTACAAAGATTCCAATCCCCTCTCTTATAAAAGGTCACATACTCTTATACCTTATTCCAAAACTTTGAGAACATTATCTTAGCCAATAAAAACCAAAATATTTCCCCAAATTTACTCTCAATTTTTAATAGGTTATGGTATCACTAAAATATAATCATAGGAAGGCTTATGGTGTAATCCAATGTAAGATACCCAAAATAAGAGGCAATCATCTTCGTAGAATTATTTCAAGTTTATTTGTTCTTAAACCTAATGAAAATATTACAAGACTGTATTAATATAAGTGAAGACTACACAAACAAATAAAAGACTGTGTATATCGAATCATCTTCTAAATTTGAAAAAAAATAAAAATACAGATATCATGAACATATTTAATCAAGTTAAGTCCTAATCTGAGTGGGAAACTTCTGATGACTCTAATTATGGATATGACACGTCCTTTTGTGATCTCAGAATCTCTTGTCTGACGGATGATGGAAATCCTCTTTATTTGACCACACATGCTTTCCGTGTAGTTTTTATTTGATTTCAATAAATATTGAGAATATTTTTTTCTAGCCTGAATTTTTTGGTAAAATATTATATTTCATATAAAAAAATTATTTTAATTTTAAATCCAATTTATAACTATTTTCCATCCAATGTAAAATGAAATTGTTTCTCACGTGTACGTACAGACTATCATATGCCTGGATAAATGCATTTCATTTTTCATCACAACCTCAAATGGCTAGTTATTTTGTTATATATAAAGAATATATAAGATATTTATGATTATATAATAATTATTTATAATTTATCTTCCTTTATTTCAATCCACTACAAAACTAAAAACATCACTCATGAGTGCATATAAAATACTACCTCCACGAAGTGATATAATCCATTTTTCATCACCACATTAAATAAAATTTTATAAATTTATATATAATTAATAATATGATATATATGACATTATTAATATTTTGGAGATGTTGAATTGAGGAAAATTTGCATGCAACAAAATATTAATACTGAAACATGCATTAAAAACAAAACATTTAACACCCATAAGATTTATTTTCAGGTTGAATTATTAATCATTTCATGATTAGAAATATTGAATGAATAATATCTAGTAAGAAAAGTTTGAAAAATTTATATATATAAATTTATAACAAATATAATGTTTTTATACATGTGTATAGATCATGCCCAAAGAAATTTGTGATTGGGTAAGGGTTTATGTTTTAATCTCATTTTTAATCGGGATTGTTCAAGTTTAAATCTCTATTGGTAAAATTTTATTCTCTACATCTCTTAAACCTAATATATTTTTATTCCTCACTGTTTTTTTATTTTTGCGCAAGTATTCTTTCAATTCTCTATTTCTTTGGTACTCATAAAGTCTAAATTACCTTCTTCATAAAAAATGAACTTATTTATCATGTTTGGAAAGGGAAATTTTTTTCCATGTACATATTAATTAAAATGATTCAATAATATTATTTTATATTATCCAATGAATTTTTTAAATTCATTTTAAACCATATTTTATTTCCTTCAAACAAATTAATATGTAAATTTTATAATGCATTTTGTATGGGTTATATCAGATTATTTTCAAAAGTGTAAAAATGATATTATTTTAATATCTTTCAAATTAATTGATTTTACCATTATCATGACAATTATTTATTTTCGTTATTACATCACAAGTTATAATGTATTTACAAATGAAATTTCATTTCCATTGTTTAGGAATTTGTTTTAAATGTTACCAAAATAAAAGAATATTTTCTCTTATTTTTCAAAGTGTATTTCAAATGATTTTATAAAAGTATTTTTAATCTATATCTAATTTTATTAATTAATATAATTCTTTACTAGGATTATTATCTAATGATACCCACTATTTTATTTATTTTATGTATTATGAGGATTTATTAAAGGTTATTTTCATGAAACCCATTTATTTCCCATGGGTTAATTAAGCTATGATGAAATGATATATGTTTTAATGATCTTTTGGAACACATATGTATGGTTTTTCTTTATAGACTACTGGAACCATAATTATATAGCCCTCTGATGAATTAAGTAATGATTTATATCACCTTATATAATTTGAAAGGGAATGTGGATTGATTCCAAACTAACGTAGGAGTTTATCAATAACCATTAAGGAATCTTATTCTTCAATAGGAATATAGGAAAATGATACCATCTAATTTATATATTCATATGGATTATTATGATAATGTTTTTAGAATATTTAAATTAAACCCATTTAATTCCCATGGGTTAATTAATCTATGATGAATTTATAATTTTTTTAGATCTTATGGCACACATATATATCGTATTTTTTGTGTGATTCGTGGGAACCAAATTAAATATCCCACCAATATATTGGGTAATGATTTATATCACATGAGATAATATGAATGGGAATATAGATTGATCCTAATTTAATATGGGATTTTATCATCCATGATTGAAAAGAGAATGGGTATTGAACTATATCCACTATGGATCTTTGTCCACTATGTTATGGGGGTCTTAATAGTAAGCCTTGACTAATGAAATGATATTCTATTGATAATATGTTCTATGATACGCTCTCAAGACTATGATACAACATCATGGTTCAAGATTGATTATTAATTATTATTCACTATTATGACTCTTGAATTTTTTTATATTAATGTTTCATCCCATGACTCTTGATTTATCATATATGAAAAATTGGGTATGTTTTGATAAGTTATGATCATGTACTCATACCCTTATCCTTATTTTATTCTCACATATAATCATTTAATGGTATCTCCCATTATTACCCTTACTTTTCATCTAATCTCACCCATTCTTAGGTTTCAATTTATCCTAGATTTTGAAGAATTGATTTAATTAGTATAGGTATAATATTGGTACTATTTGAGAATTATTTTATGGGATATATTTACAATACTTTATAAAATATGACTATTATTTATTTAATCTTAAATGAAACCTATATTTCATGTTTGTAGGGAATTTATTATTATTATATGTATTAAATATTAATTTAATATTATTAAATATTTGTATATGAAAAGCTAGAGTCAAATTAAGATTAGTATCTCAACTAAGATCATTAATTTATTTTAATCCCATAATGGGAATAATTATTCACACATACTTTCACATTATAATCATTTATATTTTTCATGGTTATTTTATTGAATTCAACTCTTTCCTAGTGTGGAGTTGTCATGTTACATCATCCATCAAGGAAAATATATTACATTGTTCTCAAATCATATTTTTTATTAAGCTAGTAGTAATACAGTCTTTTATGTCATGTCTTTATTGATTTCCACTTCCAAAAAAATTCTCTTATATAATTTGGTCATAATTTTTATATATCCTATAATGAAATTATATATATTTTTGTAAACTAACTAGTTTAATTTTAGGACTATAAGTTTTCTTTCCCTTCACCGTATATCAAACTGTGATCAATTGGATTTGAAAAATAATCAAGAAATCCTTTTTCCAATATATGCAATCTTTTATTTTTTGTATAGTTTCTTTAAAGATTCATCAAAATGTGATTAATATTTCTCAACATTTTTAATTATCTTCCCTTTAATACTGCATAGAATATTTCATTGATTTATTCTAATAATTTATAATCATTATATGTTTTAATATCATATTAATTCCTAGTTATATATTAATTCCCTTGAAAATTAATTCTCATTTTATTATAATATCCCTCTCATGATCCATACCTCCTAATAGGAAATGAACTGATGATCCAAAATGAGTAGGATTTGTGCTTAAAAAATTCACATCACTTATAGTATCCTAGGAACCTTGATCTTCCCTACTGAAAATAAATTTTTCCTAATGATTATTTTTGATGTCTTATTATAAAATTTGGTAGCCTTTTCTCACGGGGAAATGGTCTTCTTGAAGTATTAATCTCATAATTTTATATAAAATATGGTTTGGACCTTGTCTTGTTATTCTAAATTGGTCATGATTGGTTTTTGAACAATAAATGTTAGAGGTGATAGGGTCATTTTTGTATTTACTAGGAGAAAAACTAACATAACCTTCCAAAAACTACTTTTCACTAGCTTATAATGACTCTACATTACCCATAACTGACTTTTTGTTGTTCATTATAATCTTATAAATTTTTATGTATTTTAGAAATATTAATCTCTTAGAGAAATATTATCTTTAGGATCTATCATTATCTTTTCCTACTCAACAACATTAAATATGAACTTTATGTTCTCATAAATATGAGATAATTATTTCATGAAACACTCCAATTTTTCCTAAAAAATGTTATCTTTTTATTTCATCAACATTATTTTACTCTTATTGATATTTTTTTCTACTCAATCCAATATTATTACTCAATTTACAACATATATTCCTGATCTATTCCCTCTCCAACACCACCAACAATTCTTGAGGTATTAATACCCTATTGAACACGATGTACAAAATTAACAAAATCTTCAGATTGGTTAATTAATGAAAATTTAACTTATTCTTATTTTATCAACAAGATTATTCTATTATTAGTAAATTATATATTTTTGGTTTAACAAGATTTAGTTGATTCTTTTGAGCTTCTACCCCATTTTTTATTCATATTATTATAATTATATTATTCTGATATATATTTTATAGCTTTCTCATTTTTTAAATTAATAGAAAATTTTCCAAATAAATTTCTATATTAGAACATTTTTTGTTTCTTTGCTTTTCCTTTCTATGTAGCCTATTTTATCACCTTTCACAAAATATAAAATAATTATTGTAGTTTTTGTCATCTTACTTATTAAAATAATCACTTGATTTTTAAACTTATTCATCTTATATTTTTATCATTTTCAAGGATTCAAAAGAAATTTCATATTTAATATTCTTCATGAAAACCAGAATTATTACCATTCTATAAGAAATGAGAATATTATGAAATTCATCAAGGGTAAGATCATATTTGTCATCTTAATCTGAAACATTAGGATCAAACCTCTTTGGAAAATATCTCATTTACATTTTATGAATAGTAGACTCATCAATATTCTCACTAAATCACTCGAAATTCCATGATATTTAATTCAATCTAATAAATTAATCATTAATATTTTTTATGTTATTCATTTTAAATTCCTAAAACATGCTTCTCCAAAATTTTAATTTATCCTCCTTAAGTTTAAAATTTTAATCATAATTTCTCTCCAATTCATCCCTAATTTTATTGGTAGTTATAATTCCAATAATATTTTTGTATAATATTAATAATATAGATATTAATATGACATTTTGATATTTTTATCTATTTTCATATTACAATTATTAGATAAATTCATTAGAAGACAGTAACCAAGAGGTGTAAACCCCATTGTTGTTTTATCACATACCTCCAAACCAAGAGATAAAAGATAGGGAAAGAACACATTTCTATAATTGCTTTGGTTATTTCCATAAAATGTTAGAAAACCCATACTATTAATTGAATTAAAATTTTCCATCCAAAAAAACTGTCAGATGTGATTGAGGAAACATAGGTTGAATATGATACCAATTTAATTTCACAAATATGGTTACATAACTATGATGGGGTGAATCAATGATCCGTTTTTATTAATCACATATTTTTAATTCAACCTATAAAAATGGTTAACATATCATTCCTTTCAATTATTAGTCTCACAACCTCACTGGAATATTTTAGAAATTAAAAATAACAATACGCACCAATTTTTACATGGTTCAGAATCGTTGTGAGAGGCCAATCCTTATTGTGATTGGTTACCGCACCCCACCAATCACATATACTCTACTATAATCATAAGGGGTTATTCCATGAATATTGACAGTCCCATCAGTATAGAGTCTTACAATTATACTTTTCTAGAGTACCACAATAAATAATATATTCTTACGTCCCAATAAAAAACGTACAATATAAATTATGAAAGATCACCTTTTTATCTGGGTGGCTTCTAAACTATTTGATATAAATATTAATTTTAGATCCTCCTAGATTAACAAATCTTTACATGTTCACTTTTATAAGATCATCAATGTCTGATAATTTGGACTAGAAAAATCTCACTTTCTTAGTGTCTTTAAAACGTCAATTACTATATTTTCTAGAAAACACTAAATGATCAATCTCTATAAGGCTTATTTTATTTCTTTGAAAAATCATGGTTTTGGTATCCCTATTAAACACCCCAAATATTTAGTTTAAAATAATAATAATCATGATATCTTTATTAATATGAAATATTTAGTTTTAAGTGAATTGAAATATATTATAAAAATATTATTATTTAAATATTACCATTATAAAAAAGTTGTTGAAGTAGAAGGTATAGATATGAGTAAAAATTTATGAAATTTAGGTATAATGGTCTTAATCAATAAAAACTCATTGATTAATTAATGTAAAATAATGGTCAATTTTTAATAAAGTTATCTTATGCTTCAAAAAAGAATTTTAATCAAATAAAATATTTTTATTACATTTTGGTCATAGAAATTATAACTAATGTATACCAATTTTTTGAGTTCATTTTATAAAAATAACTAAATTTTCAAAAACATCCTATCAAAATTATATTTTGGTGAAACTTTTAGTTTTTCTAAAATGATTTATTTTTAGGTGAATAGTGAAAATTACAATTTTCCAAATACTTTAATTAAATAAAGTATTTTAAAAGTACCCTTATATTTTGGGTTTGGGATTAAATAAAAATATAATAAAATTTATCCAAAATAATATAGTTATTCTATTTTAATGAAAAATATTCATACTTTTTATAGAATTTATTTTTTATGCTCAATACAAATTATTCTGAAAAATAATTTTGATGTGTTTTATACATTAATAATAAAATTTATTTCTTTAACTTTGAAATATTGAATAATGATAAGTTGATACAATATTTATGATCCTAACGTTAAAATTTAGTAAATATAACCCTTTTATTTTGTTCATTATGAATATTAACCCTAGTAAATGTTAATCACCTCAATAAAAGGAAAATGGGATAATGGGGATAAAATAATGAATGAAAATTCCAAAATGTCACTCTCTTAACATTAATATCTCTTAAATTTTTACATGATCACACAATGAGGATATGTTCTATTATAAATATTTAAATAAAATATGATTTAATTTTTTTATCATGGATATTTGTTTATAACTTTTATTAATGATATAATGACATTATATGCTTACGCAACACTAAAACAATGTTTATTTAACTAATAGAAAAATAAAATAGTTGATTTTAAAAAACAATTTGGATGAATTATTGAGATAAAAATATTTTTATATAAATATGATATATCATGAATGATTTAAAATATTATAATCAAATTTCATCTTTACCTTGGTTTCCTTAAATAAAAAAAGGAATAATGTCAAAAAAGATGTTGTTGATATTTTATAAAAATAATATTTAACTAAATTTAAAAAAAACTCAAAAAACATGAAAGTGGAAATTGTGGTTAATATACACAAAAAAAATTCAATCCTTTGTAAATTTATGAGCCAATTTTTACCTTATAAGTAAAATTATAACACTTTAATATTAAAATAGTTTTTTTCCGTGGTTTAGGTTAAAAATGGTTAACGAAGCCATTAATAAAAATGATAGGTTTTAAAATGGCACCAAACCCTATATAAATTCCATTTTATTAGGATATTTAGACCTTATAATCTTTTTAGTTGAATCTCTACCCATTTTGTAGAATTGTTTTCAGAATGACTTAATTATATTTTAATATTTTTAATACTTCCTCATATTTCTTTTAATTCCCATATAAAAGGACACCCCTTATCACTTTAGTAAACACCTTATTGAGAAATATATATTTTCCAAACCCTACCCATTTATCTTATAAAATTATATATACATTAATTTTAGTTTTTGGACTTCTTAAAAGACCATTATAAAGGTTATTAATAGTCCATCCAAAGGAGGCTCACCAGAGAAGTGGTAATCATATAACCCGACCTTTTTCAAGTAATGTATTCTTCTACCTAATTTAAATATATAGTATTCATAATTAATTAATTAATTCAATGTAAAAAATATAATAATTTTTTTTATTGTTATGTAACATCCATTATCCACCATATTTTTTTAAAGGGAAGTGAAGTTATCGCTTGTGAATAAATGTGGAATACCAACTCCACATAGAAATAAAATTCATTTTCCGTCATAATCATTCATGTGTGGTTATCATGATGGTTTTTTCCAAAATAAATGGGGCTTATTTAGGGTAATGAAATGGTCTGATAGAGAATATTCAGTAAATTCATTTTATATTGTCAAGGAGATTCCATAGTTATTTGTTTCTGATTAATTTCCTTTTCCCATGATAGTTTTCTATTTCTGAATGGTTCCCAATGGGTTTGTTCATGGAACCAAAAACAGGTAATGGTTCTATATTCAATGGTACCATCATAAAAAAGGCATGTTATCATTATGTTTTTTGAACCACAATTCTTAAGAACTCGTATTTGTTGAGGGGATGGGAGGTCGAGATCATCACATCGTTTGGAGTGGGAGTTATTGCCTACTCCGAGACTCACTCATAGATTTAAGATATGTTAGTGATTATTACTTTAATTCCTAGGTATGATGTGGGTCATCCCAATATAAGAAATCAATTATTATAATGTGTGTAATTTCGAATCATCTATATGATTATCAGGTTCTTCAGCAATGGAGATATCTATATATATCTGAGTTTCTCCATTGATGGTAACCTCATATATACTATGTGGTGATTCTTTGGTCATTATAGCAACAATGTCGGTTTTCTAGCCACACGGTGAGGTACTCTGGAGTTTATTGTCATCCAGGTAGAAAGAATTCACTCGATAGTTTATTACTAACCAGGTAGACGAAGTTCAATCTGGATTATATCGTCATCCAGGTAGACGAAGGTCACTCTGGAGTTTATTTCCAACCTAGTATACAAGAATTGTTGGATATTAGGAACAAACCCATACATGAGCTTCCTACATATCCTTGAGAAAGAAATATGAACCCAATTAGTGTACTTCTACTTAATGGGGAACATCATAAATTTTAAGTTAATGTGATGAGGACCCAGCCATATAGTTTAGCATCTTGTGGAATGGATAAGGTGAATAGTTAATTTTTATTGTAGTACTTATGCTAAAACAATCCAAGGAACCTGGAATAGATATAACCTTCCATGTTTAATTAGAACATATTGGAGATATGGACCAAATATAATTAAATTGATGTAGGAGTTGGGTTTGAACCTTAGAGAGGCTTCCTACGTATCTCATCTCGATTGGAATCAAATCCCACATAGTTCTTTAAGTCTTGTAAGGAATTATAGACCTTTGAGAGGATTAAATTTAAGATTATTAATTAATATGATTCCCAATGAAAAATTCCATGAGTATATATTATCTCATTGTGATTTAGAGTCTCACATGGGGCTTACACCTATGGAGCAGGCCTAGTGATTTGGTTTATTGTTGTGATCATCTTCTTAAGAGGATGTCCCTCGATCTCACGACATAGATAGACATCTTACATATTCTGGTTAGAGATGGAATCAGAGTTCTCATAGGTAAATTCTTATGGAGGATTATGTGGATGGTTTGATAATTACTAACCTCTAAAACCACTTGATTCATGATTGGTATGAGAAACAATAGGAGGTAATTTTTTTGACAAACCACAGACTTTTTTTCATTCACTGGTGGATGAGGACAAGGTGATTGTGGAAGATGTTGGTGATGTTGTGGAAGAGTCTGCAGCTACGACGCTTACCTCTCTTCACATTACATTGCACATGATTCGAAGGTAAGGAAGGAAGAAGGTGAATGACTTGGTGGACGAGAGGAGAAAAAATGAAACATCTTTTAAGAAAAGATAAGGGATTACACTAGGATGGCTTCCCTACAATCTGTTTCACTGTGGGAGGAGGATTTAATCCCATGTCGAATGGAAAATTAAGTGTGATCCATACCCACCCTTCTGGGAATTGTAGGATTCATGTATCAGAGATGTGATGGGATGTTCAAGGTCATATCCTAACAATTTGATGTTGGGAGATCCTCAATAATGTTCCAAGGGTATAAATCCCCATGATTGTAGATATGAAAATCTACAGACTCCTTGATGATTCGGACCCTCTGGTAGGACAAGTGCGGGAAACATCTACTTGAAGAAATAAAAATACAAGTGGGGGACACTCTAGTTTGGTTTCTTTCCATGATTTTGTAAGATATAATTTCCTGGTGGAGGCTTTGATTTTATCTCTCTCCAACAAGGAAGCCAAAGTAGGAGAGGGAATAGAATTGATGTATATGAAGAAGTCCTAGTGAATGGATCACACCTGATAAAAGTTAGGGATATCCAAGGAGGCTTGCGTAGGGGTTCTCCACAAAATTAGGCCTAGATGAACTGGTATCACATTGGGTAATGGACCTCTTAGAAAACTACACATGGGAGAGACCATACTCAAGCCTTCAAGGGTCCCCAATGGTATTCTCGGATGTATGTCACACATTTCCCTAGTTAACAAAGGGGACCACTCACTAGTCTTCATAGATTAAGGGTTGGGAAAATTCCTCACATAAGAGTTGTTTAATTGAAATCCAAAGAGGACATGAGTTCCACTATTACCCATTAATTTCCTCTTATGTATACATTAGAGAACTACCTCGAAGGTTTTAATGGACTTGAGATAATAACTAGTGTGATCAGAGAGTCAATTGGGCTTTGAGAAAATCTGTTCAATACAAATAAAGAACCTTATGTCATATTTATAGGAAAATATAGGACCATTGGAAAAGTTTTATATTCTTTCTAGTGTCCTATACAGGTTGGTCGCGTAGGGTTCTGCGTAGATACATGCACGCCAACAGTGCATGGGGTACCAGGGTGACTCACTTGGGAAAACACATTGTTCATTACTTCAGGGCATACACCCCACACCATTACTTGGGATCGGTGCCAGACTGTAGTATTATCCCGTTAGATTAGTACCTTTTATATCATCAATAAACCCCATGAATAATGGAGAGTCAAACATTAATCATTTTGGGTCTGGTCAAGGATGTTTTTGGTCCTGACACATAGAAATCCAATCTTCTCCTTCCTCTGGCATCAAGATGTATATATAATCAAACTTAATATTTGGTTTCTAAGTGAGATTGACTTATTCAATTCTATAGAAAATTTTATGGAACACATTTCACTATGTTAAAAAAATACCCCCATTAGAATAAGAATCATTCAGAATGAAAAGAATATGGCTTTAAGGTAAAATTACAGAACATTGATGCAATCTGCAATTATATAGTAGGATATATGGAAGATGATCTCTAAGACACCCATTTAGGATCTACCATCTTGAGTTTTATGACTTCCGGTTATATTTGGCATGTTGGGCTTTGATGGATTGTAGTAATTTTCAAATCCATGCTACTATGAAGGCGACTGTTCACATATAGGAGCAAGAGAATAAGATTCAGAAAGAACTCATAAAGGACAAACTACTCGCCAACATAGAAGACTTTCAAGATGAATAATCCCAAACAGAGGCCAATCATAATTTAAAACTAGAGGAATTTCAGTGGTAGATCAAGGTGAATACTATTCAAGTGTTTCACCTTCACCAGGAATTAAATTCCTCTCTATGATAACTTTAACAACTCAAAAAATCATTGGGGGAACCCCAAATAGAAGGATTGACTACAATTATAGCTGCCATAGAAGCACGACATCAGGATTAGAAGACAAAAGCTAGTCGACTGGATGAGCTTCAACAAAAATCTGATGGGGCTCGGGAGGCTGTTCATTAGATAAAGAGTTATGTTGAATCCAAATTGTAATATAGGAAAGATAGACTCCAATTTTTTTATGTTCCTTTGGGGTCTTAATTTAATATAAATGAAAATAATTTTTCTTTCATTCATCTATGGTTCAATCCCTTCCTTTTTCTTGTAATCATACTGTTGAAACTAATTTTAGTAGCATGAAATCTTCAGACCAACTAATCATAATTACAATGATATGGATGGGAGTTCTCTAATAAAATTATCTAATCTAGGATTCCTAGTAAGCGTAGTTTTACTATTTCTAGCGTAATATGGAAAGCCCTAAAAATTTGTGACTTTTGATTCATCATACTAATTATTTTCCAAAACTCATTATGAAAGAGACATAGAGGATGAGACTTGGCTTTTTCTTAGGCATCCATTTTTGGGTATTTATCCTCATATGATTTGTGCCTTTCAAATTTTTATCACTCAATGTTTTATGAACCATACAGAGTGTAGTTATTTCGATCTAAGACTCTACTTTTGTTGGGGGTTCCCTTTGTGAGTTTTCCACAGGGTGAGTCTTGTGTCTCTTTTTATGGGTAGTTTAAATTCATCCATTCCAGACTAAAAGGGATAGTGTTTTAGGTCAAACATGTTTGAAAATTAATTTTGGAATGATAACCCAAACGACGCTTAGTGAATTTGAATGTTCTAATATTCTCTAGATTTTTCCAAGGTGAATATTGAGCAATGATTTTAGTGTTCCCCAATAGAAAACATGATATTCAATAATAGGGTAGTTATCTCCTAAGAAAGATGATACCACTGGTTGAAAAACCTATTGTGAGGGAAGTTTTATGCGAGGACAACGGGGGAACATACTACATAAGAAAATAACATCATCCCTAGACTGAAAGGACTATTATTGGGGCGACTTATGTATGTCTGATGGGATAAAATACTACATATTCATGTAAATGAGTTCCCTTTGATTTTTTCATTATGTTTCTCTTAATAAATTATGATTATGGATATTCACATTTCTTAAGATCAAAGGGGTGGTTTTTTCATGGTACGATGTCTGAAAATGAAGGGAATATTTTTTTATACTAAATCCATGAATGGAAAACCACTCCTATAAGAATATTAGGTGTGAAAGATGTTAAATTTTATTAGATAAATAATTTTCAGGGGGAGAAGGTCACTTTCTAAAAAAGGATGAAGTATCATGTATTTTATTGACATACAGTGAGAAAATTATTCTATAAAGTTTAATGTCAATCAATATGGACATTATGGTGTGTAGTTTAAAGTCATATAGAAAATACATTATGATATAAAATTTAATGTCTTTCATTAAGGGATATTTCTTGTGTAGTCTAAATTCATTCAAAAATGACATTTTTTGTATAGTTTAAAGTCATTCAGAATGTAAATTATGTTGTGTAGTTTAATGTCAAGTAGTAAATAAATTATTCTATGTAGTTTAATTTCATGCATCATTGACATTATTTTGTATATTTTAATTTCAATAATGAAGGACATTAGGTTGTGTAGTTTAAAGTTAAACAAAAAGAACAATATGAGTGATTTAATTTAAGGTATTTTGGTTTGACCAAAGGTTTTATTATTCTCTTTTTCTTTGTAATCTATCTAGAAATGTGATATTATATTCAGGTATAGAAGGAAAAAATTTGTAAGCTATTATTTGGTGATTTCTGGACCTAGAGGGTGGTATGGGAAAAATGCATATGATGTTAGAGGATGTATCTCTAGAGAATGATGTTATTAATGATTGAAAACCCCATTATGGGTACTATTTTATGTATGGACAACTGGGGAACGTACTAAAAAGTCAATAGTGTAATCCTTTCCCTAATAGACCTATAATTAGGGCGATTTTATGCAAGGAAAATAGGGGAATGTACTACATGTTCATCCAATGGATCTCTCAAGAATTAAGATGTTATATCGTTTATGGTTGATGAAAGTTTATGGAGATTCAGATCTTCCTGTGCATAGACTTTGGTTTGTGCAGAAAGTTCCTTAATATAGAAGGGGTATTTCAAGTTTGAATATCTAAATAATAAGGGAATGAATGCTCTATGGAGGTTTGACCCAAGCGTAGAAAGTATGGTAATTTTTGTTTTATTTCATATGACTATGGCCATAAAGTTATAGAAATGATAGATAGTACATTGTCAAATAGCCCAAGATTATTCTAGTATTCTTTGAACATGTGATGAGGGAAAATATAAACCATGATCTTAGAGACTTTATAGACTAGAGAAAGGATATGGGACAAATATGTGAAGGATGACTGCTGATTTTGAATTGCATGTTCTAGAATAACATTGTCAAAAGCTTAAATGCATAGAAGATGCCTCTCTAAAGAGAGAAATTACCACTATTTGAAAACACTATTATGATGTTTACTTTATGAAAGGCCAAATAGGGAATGTACTATGTAGACAAATTGTGGCATCCTTTAGCTGACTGTTATGTTATGTGGGAAATATATACAAGGCCAACTATGGCATGTACTGCATGGCCTGGACAAGGTGTTCTTAGTATTCATAAATTATTCCACCAAAATTCTAGGAATGGTTATGAAGATATAAAAGTTTTGAATAGTATGAGTATCACATGTGAAAGGGTCATTTTTTAATGCATAAATGTAGCATTGGAAAAATAATATCCATGAGTTTGGAGTTACTTGTATAGATTTGACACACATATAAAAAGGGTACATCTCTTATTTCATTGGTGGGTTCTCTCTGGAGAGGACAAAAAATAAAATATTTGCTATATATTTTTGATTTTATATAGGATATGTGTAATTTTATTTTACACCTTGGCCGAGGTTGGGGTTAAGGAATAGGCTTCACTACATATATCAATGGGATGATAATGAAGCCACACATAGTTCTAGAGGGACCATGCAGTTTGATGTCATGCGGTCAGGATGCCGATCATTTATTTTAACGTCTTACAGAAAGGATGTGGGTGATTCCGATGTGTAAAGGAATATTGTGTTTGGCCTAGGGTGTAGAGCCCAAGCGTCACTACATATATTTTCAGAGATAGAATCAAGTGACATATATTTTTAACAATCCCAGGTTCATGCACAAAGAGAGAACTCGTATTCGATATCCTTAGGTTGATCTGACTCGTATGTGATAGAGTATGGGCTTTTCCATGATGTGTAATGTCTAGGCCCAGGATTGAAGATCTGGGTTGTACTACGTATATAATATGGGTGAGAATCAAGCACCACAGAGTTCATTAAGGTACCGTGCTCTTTACCATCATGTGGTAGGGTCGTATGGTGTGCCTTTTAAGGTATTTCAGCTAGGATAATAATATCATCAATGTGAAAAGATATTGTTTAATTATGAAGAGAGATCCTTTTAGAAAAACCCATATTCTCATGTGAGTTGTGCTTTGTGTGAGAAATAAGGAGTGGTAAAAGTTTCTTATACAAAAAACATTTAACACAAGTGAAGGATATGGGAATTTCAATTATGTGGTGGATGATCCAGGAGATGGGATCCATGCATCACTACATATCTCATTAGGTTGAGAATCAATCCATACATATATCTTGAGATGACCTATATTTTAAATTCATGGTATAAGGATAGAGGTGGGCCTATGTAAATTGATGAGAACATTGTGGTTGGACCCATGATAGGAGATTTGGGTGTCACTGTATATCTCAGGAAAAGTAGAATAAGACCATATTTAGTTCAAGATAATACTCCTAGGGTAGTCTAATACATACATAGGGAGTGAGGGATTTTAAATTACCACAGAACCGATGCATGGGACTCAGACATCGCTATGTATCTCGTGGAAATGAGAATAAAGTTGCATGTGGTCCTTGATAGGCTCCTTGTATAGATCTAATTCAGGCATATGGTGTAAAGGGGATTTATGATTTAATCATAGCTAGAGCCGAGATTGGAAATATGGCCATCTTTATGTATCTCAGTATGACAATAATGAGTCCACATGTAGTTCTTGAATGTTTTCCCCACACCAATCATACATTGACATGGGGAAGGGGACTTTTGATAACATCTAGAATGAAGGTTAAGTCAAATTAAATATTTCTAGGTATCACTTTGCATCTCATTATAATGAGAATAAATGCATAAATCCTAGGAATGTTCGCGGAGAAGATTCAGTACATGCACTGGGATAATGAATGGGTGTTTTCTTTTCCAAAATCATAGTTTGACCTTGGATTAAAGATCATGGTGTCACTATGCATCTCATTTGAATGAGTATCAATGCAAACATAGTTCTTGAAAATTCCCCCTGTGTAGGATTGAATCATGCACATAGAGAGTGATGGGGCCTTTTAAACTTTGCGGCTGGACCCCAGATAAGATATATAGATGGGATTACATATCTTGTTATTTCATGTATCAATCCACACATAGTTCTTGGAGGAGGATCCTAACACCAACTATATTAATTCATGAGTAAAGCGGACTTAAATAATTTCCACGATAATGTGTGTTCCAGAAACATGAGGCTAGGAAATAACATCTATCTCATTATAATGTGAATCAAACCATACATTCATGAAAATATTCCTATGAAGATCTAATTCATAGACAAGTAAATAATATATTTTCTTTATGATTGTGTATAGAATTAAGATTAAATATTTGTGCATTAATACATATCTCACTGAAGTGAAAATAAATCCACAAATAGTTATTTAAAAAGTCTTCATATACAGGTATATTCTAAACACAGGTAAAATAGGGATTAAGTGCCACTATTGAGTGATGATGATGTGAGTGATTCTTACACATTGAAGTTACCCATTTTTTGAAGGACCATAACAAATATCCACACAAGGTAATTTGGGGAATTTCTTAACATAAAATTATATAAACATTAACCATATGGTTTAATGTCATGTGGTGAGGAAAATGGTGTTTTCCGTTTTAGGTCATGCAATTAGGACCTCATGTAGTACATTTTATCATCATGAAATAAGGACGATGGGAGTACTTAATTTAATGTTATGGAACATGGAAAAAAATGGTGATATGTAGTTTAATTTCCTACATCTAATATGAATTATATGTTATTACACAAACTACTTTTTTAGGAACCTCATATTGGTTGAAGTTTTAGTGTGTTCTCCCTCCATTGTGATTAAGGAATATGCTCCATTAGAGTGGAACTTATGTATAGAGTATGGTCCTTAAAACTTTGGATCATGTTTGGGAGGCTTCTTTCCTAGTATCATTTATGTTATGAGGACCAATACCAATTCTCCATGGAGGAATGAACATAGGTGGACTTTCTTGTTAAAGGCTTGTGCTATCCAGTTCTGATATACCTCTAAGTGATGTAAGGTGTGAAATCTCTTTTCATCGAGTCACTCCAATTAATCCAATCATTTTTAGGCTATTTATCTTTAGACACCTAGTCACAAATAGAAATATGGAATTATGGTAATTGAAAATCAATGGGTAAGACTTCATCAACTATGTAAACCAATGAATACAGGGTTGTCCGCATTACAATACGAGTTGAAGTCCAATATGTGCATAAGGCTTTCAAGATCTTGTCAGTCCATGATTTTTTATCTTTATCCACTATAGTATGAAGAATTTTAGATAGGGTATTGTAAAAATCATCCATCTTTAAATTATCATCTTTATGATAGCGAGATTAATGGTAGGATTTGATATCATAATCCTGATATAGCTTTTTTAGCTTAACATAACATAAATTGATGTTGTTGTGAGTCTATATGGTATGAGGGACACCAAATCTAGGAATGATATTAGTTTGAAAATTCTAATAATGCTTTTATCTCTGACTTCTTTGAGTGGAATTTCCTTAGCCCATTTGGACAAGAAATTGATAGCAGTAAGGATATACTTGAGCTTTTTAGTCATAACTGGGGGATATGGTCAAACAACATCCATTACCCATGTGTAAAATGGATAAGATTATTCTCTGTATTTAGCAACTCTAGGGGTTGATGGACGAAATTTGGTTGCACATGTATATAATGACACTTTTTCATAAATTTCATGAAATCACGTGTCATATAAGTCCCAAAGTACCCAAGCATTATGATTTGATCAGAAAGGATATACATTGATTAGTAGGTTCCACATGCTCCTATATGTAATTCTTGCATGTCATTCATGGTATCTTTTCCGTCAACACATCTAAGAAGGAATCCAATAAATACACTCTTTTAGATGACTTTATAGGGATTTGGTCCATTAGAAAGAGTGAATGTACCCACTAATCATCAAAAATGATCTCTTCCAACTTGGTTTGGTGGAAGTTATCAATGTTGATGATAGTCCATGATTGGCACCGTTCATTCCATGGTAAGACTGTATTTCTCGGGAATGGGGAAGATTTTATTAATTTCCACTATTTTAACTTTAACCAATGGGGAAACCATGTGATTATGGGAAAATTTAATGATTTGGATCTTGCAAAGTTGTAACTTCATTTTCAAATGCATCTTCCTGGGAAATCTGTGATTATGGAAGAAAAGTCAATTATGGATTTGAGGGGAATTATGTTATTAAACATCAGATATAATCACATAAGGTAATTAGATACTCTTTTCTAATGGCATAATCATTTTTGATATGAAAGATTATCAATTCTAAATCACCCATAAAATCTAAGTGGTTCACTAGTACTTGGACTACCGATTCTAAGCATGCAAAGAGATCCTGATATTCTAACTCATTGTTTGTACCACTTTATGAAAATATGAAAGAGTGTGTAAACACTACCTTCTATAAAGAGATAAACACAATTCCAAACCCAAATTTTTTTGAGCTAAGGGTATTCATTTCCCTTCACCATTGGACCCATAAAAGAACCATAAAATTACTTTTCCAGTAATTCCCTAAGATTTTTGGAAATATTTGTTTTCCAAATTAATTTAATCTACTGGATATTTTTCATTTTACTCAACACTAAAAATAGTTATTTTATATATTAAATCGTTATGTTTGGATTGATTTATATGTAATGACAATTTAATCATGCATTAAACACAATATAAAGGTTACATTTATAAATTTGGAACACTGAGGTCATCTTATGTTTCACGCAAGACTGACTTTCCTTGATGGCTTGCATAACACACAAGACCTAGTGTGATCAAACAATAATATATTAATAATAATATATATATATATATAATATATGACATAACCATTAAATTATATTTTATGAATATTATTTACTAACATATGTAAATAAATGGATTTAAAAAAATATATAATGAATTAATTAGGTATAATTTTTTTTGAAATAAATATAATAACCCTTAGAATATACAATAATATTTTTATGGAAAACTATTTTTATTCCCACAAATTTGTTTTAATTCTAATAAATTAAATTAATTACAATTAATATGTAATTTTAATGTAATATATATTTAATATATTCACGTAAATATTTTATATACTTATCTAATAGATTTTATAAGAATAATATAAGAATAAAAAAATTGTAACACCTAAAACCATATATTTTTATTAAGGCTATTTTATAGTATTTTAATAGGGATCCCTTTTAAATCCCATTTTTGGAACTTTTATAGATTTAATGTAACAAAATAAACTTCATAATTGAAAGAGAATTATAAAAATTAGGATAGGGAGATTTTTGTGTAAAGTTTAATTTTTTAATGAATAGTGATAAATACTATATTTAAGTTCAAAAATGTTGTTTCATATAATTTATATATATGATTAAATTACATTTTAAATTTTTATTAACATTAAGTTAGATAATAATTTTATAAATTAACCTAATTTACATCATTATAACAAAATTTATATTTAAATTAACTATAAATACATTGCAATAATTTGAACTTTTTTACATTAAAAACCAACATTGTCATCCCGACTACGATATTAAATTTAAATTAATTTCTAACACTTATGTGTTTGAAATTCGGAAAAATAGATTCCAAATTTTTAATCATAATAATTTCTAATTTCTAATAAGGTCTTCTTAGTTTTTTTCCAAAACTATTAGTGAAGTAATTAAAAATAATTACAACGATTAAGGTTAAATTAAGGATAATAATGGACTAAACCATAACCAAGAGGCCCAAAAAGAAAAATACACTTGAAAAAAATATTTTTATGACCATATATAGACCCTATAATTCCATTCTAAACATTGGACATTTATTGGATCTAATTTCACTAAAAAATGTGGGTAGGGTTCATTTCTTTTAAAATATTACAAGTGTCACCCCTCTTCGATTATAAAATGGCTTCTCTCCTCCCACTTCCTCACACCTCTCAAGACACATGGGCTTGAAAAAACCCTAAAAAAATAGCCCCCAATAATTCCCCACAACCTCCATGAATCCTCCTTTGGGCATAAATCCTTCTAAGAAAGCTCTTTGGTTCAAACCAATAGGTGTCACCTGATTTACAAGTAACACCCTCCCTCAAAATCTGTTTTTTTTCTTTCTCCACTCCATAAAATGTTCTTATTCCATGATTTTATAAAAACACTAGTGTCCTAAATATAATAGAATTTATTTTATGCTATGGATTCAGCCCACACTTACACACAAATCCGTCTAAGGGGTAACTAACATACTATTTACGAGTATAGTTGACTACCGCCTCACTAAATAATGATTGTTAATTTTTTATTTGTTGCCACTCATGGTGAAAATTATTATGGATAATATATTTATAATATATATATATATAATATTTATTATGTATTTAATTGTAGTTAATTTTTTTATAACAAATATCCTTATACTTTTCATTTTTTGTGAATATAGTAATTTCGGTTGAGGAAGTGGGAACTACTACCCCCTCAAAGTGTTGTGATTCGTTCATAAAAAACATGGAATGTCTTAAGGATGTGTTTAGATAATATAAATTATATATATGATATAATAAAGCTTCATTAGTAATGATATATATATATATATATTACTTTCTTTCTTGTAACAAGACAATTAAATGGAAATAGCGTTCTTGTGTACGTATGGCTTACCATCTCCGTGAATGGTGTATTCTATTTGATACTTCTATATTTTATTGATTATTGTAGTAAACATATAATAATTTTAAATTATATTAAAATCATTGTTTATATTCATTAAATCATGATATATGTTTAAATACCAAAGATATAAAAAAATAATCCACGTGCGAAAAATAAAGCAGATATTACCCAAAGTGAAACCTTAACATTGAATTGTTACCAAGTGGATAAAATAAGGAAATAATAAAATCATATATTTTATTAAAAGTAATAATATAGTTATTTTATATATTTTTAATAAATTTATATCTATTATACATGTTTTTTTGGAGTATTAACAATGTCAATACATATGTAAGGGAATTGAATATCACTCTTTTATTTGGTGAGATACATGCTTTATTTAGAACTCACTTATTTTGTGTGGTGTATATAATTCCATTGAATGTATTTAATTACTATTATAATTAAATATATGGGTATTTCTATATACATTATATAATATTTATTTAATAGGATATATGTTCTAAAATATGTTTTAAGAGTCTTTTGTATGTTTGCAAGGAAAATAGTTTTGAAATGGTTTATAAGCCTCTTTATACGTATCAAGGAAAAATATTTTCAAAATATTTTAAAAATTCTGTTATAATGTTTTAAGTCTATTTATACTGAAAATAGTTTTCAAAAGATTTTATTTTTTAAAGATAATGTTTCATTGATAGGTATATTTTCCTCAAAAAATGTTTCAAAAATATATTTAAAATTTATTTCCCATATTAGAGGAGATCCATCAGTGTGAATCATTCATTTTTTGGGAAATTATTCTATATTTTCATTCATAATATTTATATGAATGTTTTATGTTTTGGTGAAATTATGATTATTAAGCCCATTTCTCTTTCATAGGTTATATTCCTTTGAGACCCGCTTCAATGAATGGGTTAATTTTATATTGAAATGATTTTGAATCCTATGTCTTTTTTTCAAAGGTTATGCTATGATTACATGTTTATGATACACATTTAATTTAATCAGTTATGCTATGATTCTTTATGAATTTGTGGCACATGTATGTATGATTTCATTATGAGATGTGTAGGATAGATATCTCCCTCTAATGCCTTTTGTAAATGACTATATCTCATGAGATAGACATGGATGGAATGAGAAATGAACATAATTAAATATTATAAGGATGGAATGAGAAATGAATATAGTTAATCAATACAAGTTTGGAATGAGGAGTGAACTCGGTTCAGTAATACAGGTTTGGAATGAGGAGTGAACTTGGTTTAGTGATACGGGGCTGGAACGAGGTGTGAACCCAGTTTAGTAAAGGACTTTGTCCACTATGATGGTTTTGGTAGTGATTCCTTGGATACTATGGAAAACATATTATATTCTTATGAGTTTACCAATATTCATAGTTTTATTCTTATGGTATGATTTAATGGATGTTGTTCTTTATTTCTATATGATTCATCTCTAATTAACTACTAGGATTTATCATATAAATCAAGTTTATGATCATTGATATATTGGGTATGATATTCTATTTTCATGGTCACATTCTCATTCCCCTATGTTCATGTTTATTCTTACATATCTCCCTTTTTACCCTTATAGAGCATCTCCGATCACCCATTTATATGTTTCCTTCCCCAGTTTATAAAGATATGTATTATTTTTTATTTATCTAAGAAGTGTGATTGTCAAGAAGAACCTAGTGGGAGTTAATGTATCCCACTTATGTACTAGTGTTCATGTTTCTATGTTTTCAATGGAAATAAACTAACATAGTCTTTGGGAATCTAGTTTTGTAATGTTTTAAGTATTTTGAAATTGTTATGTAATGTTAATTTATGTTAAGACTAGTTTGTTATAGTTGGTATCAGACTGAAGTTTTTGTTGGCCTTTGTAATCTTGGATGAGAAAATCAAAGTGATAACCCTTAGGTTATGTCTAAGGAAATGTCTATTGACAATGAAAACAATAGGAAAATGTCTTGGAATTTTTGTGAAGCGTAGAGTGATTGGTTTCCAAGAAATACATCCTATTCCGGATACTAAAAGTGGATGTGGCTATGGAACTGATGTACCTAAGAGTAATAACTCCAAAAAGATGTTCTGGTCCTGACTTAGGGTAATCTAGTATATGAAAATAGTTCTTGTTGCACACCTTGTTTCACACTCATGGAGGATATACTTTAAAAATTCACTAACACATCCCAAACAATTATGACGGATTTTAATAGAAGATGGAAATTAATAACCTATGATGGACCTAGGGTTTCATAAGTTAAGGAAGGCATCATGGTTTATACGTCCTATTAGTAATTATTTTCAGGACTATCTAGTTTCTGGTATGATATATAATGATAAAACAATGCTTTTGGTTTTAGTCATTGGTGTAAACTAGAAGGAACTGGATTAACCCTGAATGTGATGGATGAATTTCAAATAAGAAGTCTTGTGGGATGATCACTAGGGTGAAAGATATTGTGATCAGTCCTAATAATTTTTCGAGGAACTTGACTAACAACGTATACCTTAACCAACTATCGGGCTCACTAATGAAGATAAGGAAGGAGTTCATTGAGAGTTCAGGTAATAGAGACCATGGGGGAAAGAAGATTTTGTTTCCTTTTTTTAAAAAATGTGAAAATAATCACATAAGTGAATATAATAGAGGAACATGAAGGTTTTTTTACTATTGAATAGAAGGAAACAAGACAAGTGACATCAATGGGGAAAATGAAGGGTTCGACTAACCAAATGGATGGGAATATTGTCCTCCCCAAGACATCATCAAAGGTTAAATGCTTTAAGTTTGAACTGAATTTTCATTATGAAAATCTATGTCCTTAGTTGAATGCTTTTGAAGAGTATTAGAAAGGTGGAATGAGTAATGATTATATTTTTGATGATGATGTGACTATATAGGAAATATTAAAGGAAAGATGTATTAGGTAATAAGATGAGGTATCCTTCTTATGGGTTTTGTATGAAGTGGAATAGCATAAGTTTTATGTATTTGGGATTCATAAAATAATGTAATGTGAATGGTGTAATAAAAATAGATTGTCCACTTTATGTTTTTTATGTATTTTAAATATTATGATGAAGGTTTCTAAGAGACTATAAAAGTTATTTAATGACAAGGTGATATTTTGACTAAGGGAAGATAACCCCTAATATATTACTTATGATAAGATATTTTTGTTTGGATACAGATATGTTAGATATGAATAATTAAATGGGATGATATTTATTACCTTGGAACTAATTAAGGACTTCATGAAAAGTAGTTCATGCTATCATGGATAAAGTTTTCAACTTCTCTGATTTAGGCAATATATCCAAAAATCAATGTAATAAGGAATCGTGAATTTTTTCGTAAATAATTTATGGTAATTCAAGTTATGACCATGTTTCAAGAGGATATATGATGATGGTATTAACATTTTTGGAATGTGACAATAAAGAGATAATTTTTGATATACAAGGGTTCAATGTTAAGCTGATTTCGTGACATTCTCTATAATGCTTTGGATTTTTATGAAGCGTTATAAGTTTAACCATTTATGGAATGTTTAAGATACAATTTAAAACATCCGTTCTCTTTATTACACCCATAAACATGATTTTTTTACATAAAATATTCACTTGATACAAAATAGAATATCAATAGGCCTAGTTTCTTTGGGGCTTATGAGCATTATATAACAACATAAAACATGAAATACAAATCTTTATTGAAAACTTCTTTTTCATGACCATCCACATTCCTTTGTACTTAGCATTGCATGGGATAACCTGAGGACATGCATAAGAAAAAGTTGATCTATAAATCCCAGTAAGGGAGTAAACAAACAAAACATGAAGAATATAGTACATGTTAGGCAATAGGAATATCAATGGAGATCAGAAGAAACATGAACATAAAGGCATGATATAGATTGTTTATCATGACATTGAAATGTGACAACATCATATATTAAGATATTATCATAAGTGACGGCCCATTTCACATGGAGCATGTGTGAACCCTCATTTCAATTCCATTAAACGGGTTAACCCTCATTTTACATAATTTACAATGATATTAATCTTTACCCAATGCATTGGAGCGCTATTAGGGCACACCATTCTTAATCATTTCATTTAATGCATAAGTGTGGAACATGGATCATACAACCTAGATTCATTAAACATCATTATTCATTCCAAGATTAAGGAATGTGTAATTCTTACATGAAACAATACTATCAAAAACTAAATGAGCATGAATGCGATTACCCTTTATAGAGAAATGTCTGTGGTATTCACTACACAATGACTTTAGATTGGAAAATCACAGTACAATTTCTACAACATAACGACGTGACATAAGAATTCATACAAATGGTTGATGAGATAGAAATGGGTATCTCATCATATGTACATGATATTTACATTAAGGGGGTCAAATATAAACATGTTCCAACATATGTGATGGAATTTAGATTCATAATACAAAATAATTTCTTGAATGTAAATGAGGGGAGAGAAATTCCTTATAGAATTTAGGCATGGAAATGGGTGTACATGGGTGGATTTAATGAGAGGTAAATATGTATCTCATAATTCAACCATAAGGATTGCATAATGGGTAGGTGTGAAATCATGCCCACACATTTGTAATTGAAAACAGAAGGGTATAACAACATAATGTAATTTCGAAAAAAATGCGAATTGAATAAATCCCTTACTTAGATGTGTGATACAAAAGGCTTGGGAGAGGCTTAATAGAGGCTTGATAGAGGCTTATTGGGAGCATTGGGATCCTTGGGAGTATTCTAGAGAGAGGATATCAGAGGTTGGTCGACTTCCAAAGGCTTCTAGCTAAGAGGAAGTGGGAGCGTTGATGGGTTTATATAGGAAAAGGTATGGAATTATTTATTATTTAGTTTTTGAACCCTACACATTAAACTAATTAAAACAAAAAACAATCCCATGGATTTTTCCCATGGTTTTTGATAAATTTGAGTGGAAAATATTATTTTATAAGGATAATGGCCTAACTTATTAAAATATTTTTCTTTCTTATGTGGAGGTAAGTCACACTCTCAAGGGAATCTTTTTAAAAAGTAAGTATGTTTTATAAGTCTTAGAGGGTCCAATAAAGATTTGTAAAATAAATCAAACAAACCTAAAATCTCATTATTTTAATGGTAAAACATACATTGGCCGAAAATCCCAATTACTGTATTTTATTACATCAATATTTGGTCATTATTATGTCATAAACCACATTATATAATTAAACGGTATTTAATTTTTACCAAAAAATTCAACTGTCTCAGACAGTTATGAAAAAATCACAGTGGGATAATTTTGACATCCTAATCCCAAAATAATATACATTTTATCAGAATAATTTAAAAAATATATTAATTTTAACTTTTAAAATAAAAATCATCATTTATCAAAAATTCATTGGTTTTCCCAAAAAACGACTTTTAAAACTTAAGAAAAATCACTATTGTATTCATAAAAATTATAAGATCATTTATATTTAATAAAAAGTAATTTAGTATTAATATTTTTTTAAAATATTATTTAATTAAAAAATCCATTAATTCATTCAAAAAGATTTCATAATTGAGTATTAACTAAAAATACTATTTGTGCTTTAAAATCTATTTACAAAGTAACAATAATAAAATGAATGTATATTATTTATTATATATAAAAAATAAACATAATCATAGTTCTAGGGTCTTGTTACATTACCCCTTATAAAACCTGCTTATGTCCTAAGGGTAAGGTGTGTGATGGTGACAGACCCTTGGGGTGGCATAGATAACATTTCTAGGGCGGTAATCACTATCAACTTTCACTTCTCCTATAGGTGGTTCCATTCGAGCATAACATGTTTAATATTAGCATGGTCTTGGTCAAGAGATAATCCCAGTGACACCACCTCTTTTCCGAGCTTTGAAAAATTTGTTTGTGCTGAGCAATTCTACTGGATGAGGCCATCACTTCCTTTTTCTGAGTAAATTTGATTTGTTAATGCCCTATATTTGTATTGATCATGTGATCACTATTCAAAGTCTATATTAGCAATGGTAAAAATTCATAACATCATTTTAAAATCCAAAAGCATAAAACCAAAGAAGTTCATATGATTTATATAACCATTTTACATAATAAGACATTTAATAGTATCAAGAGGTATTTTCTTTAATAAATGTTTGGCTCGCTACAATCTTCCCCCCTTAAGAAATTTCATTCCAAAAATTTCATTTTCCCAAAATAAAATATATGTAGGAAACACTGCTTCATCACTTCCACCGATTCATAAATTTCCTCTTCATAATATTGGTTTCACCACAACACCTTGATGAGGGGTATTGTTTTATTTTGTAGAACATTTTTCCAACAATCTATGATCCTCACTAGCATCACTTCATTGTAGATGTCATTCTCTAATGGTACTATTTCTGTATTGATTATATACGATTGGTCAGGTATGTACTTACTCAAGTGTGATACTTGGAATACATCATGTACTTGAGATAGGTTCGGTGGGAGTGATATTCGATAGGCCACTGCTCTAATGCGATCAAAGATCTCTAAAGGGCCGATGTACCTAGGAATAATATTCCGCTTATTGTCCAACCTCATAACTCTCTTCCAAGGTGATATGTAGAGGATTACCATGTTTCTCACATCAAACTCTGGGATTCATTAATGATTATCGACATAGCTCTTTTGTCGACTCTATATAGATTTAATGTGATGGTGGATGTTTTTAACCTTCTCCACCATTTCTTCAACCATTTCTGGACCTAGGATTTTTCACACACCAACATCATCCCAACATTCTGATGTTTTTTACCTCTTCCCAAACATGTATTCATAATAAGCCATTTGGATGCATGAGTGGAAACTGTTGTGATAAGGGAACTAAACCATTGGAATATGTTTATACCATCCTCCTTTGATGTCCATTGGTCATGCTCTCTACATTTCCTCTAGTGTCTATATAGTCCGCTCTGATGGGCCATCAGTTTGAGGATGATAAGCTATACTAAAGTTCATCTCAGTATTCAAATCATGTTGGAGAATCTTCCAGAACATATAGGTATATCGTGGATCTATATCAGATACAATAGATAGTGGTACTCCAAGTAGCCTTACAAATTATCTGATGTATATCCATTCTAGTTTATCCAATGAGAAATCCCCCAAAATTTCAATGAAGTGTGTAGTATTTGTAAGACGATCCACAAAAACCCAGATAATACTATTTTACTTGGATGTCTTTGGATGCCCGGTGACAATGTCCATGGTGATCTTATCCCACATCTATGCTTTTATGGGTAATGGTCTCATCATCCCATGAGATTACTTCCTCTCAACATTCACTTTCTGACATACCAATCCCTTTTATGTATACTCATTGATCTCCTTCTTCATGTTATCCCACCAATAATGCTCTTAGAGATCTCAATACTTTTATGTGTTTTCTTAGTGAATGTAGAAATTAAATCTATGTCCATCTTTCAAAATTAATTTCTTTAACTCCGGATTTGTTAGAACACGTATTCTTGACCAAAATCTCACAACTACTTCTTCATTAACCTTGAATTCTGAGGATTTAACTTTTCTGATAGTTTCCATTTTCTTCTGAATTCCCACATCATCCTTTTGAGCATCCTTTAACCTTTCCAAAAGAGACAGTTGAAAAATATTTTGGGAAATAATTAATGATTTTCCCTTCATTATGATTCCCATGTCTATCTTCATCAAATATAAGATGATTGGATCCTTTTCAACTATCATCAATGAAATAATTGTTGGGTCATATCTATATAGACCACCCTCCACCTTGTTTGCTTTAACAGGGCAGTAATTGATTGAGTATTCATCGTATTTGATCAAATCTAACCATCTTCATTTGCTAATTTTGAACTCTTTCTATGTGAATATATACTTGACGCTTTTGTAGTCTGTGTATATTTCACACTTCTCCCCAAAGAGGCAATTCAACAAAACTTTTAAAGCGAAGATCAATACATCCAACTATAGATATTGTTTTGGATAGTTTTTCTCATCAATTTTCAATTTGAATGAATCATAGGAAATGAATTTGTAATTTTGAATCAATACACATCCCATACCCTTCTTCAAAACATCACTGAATACCACAAAAAGTTCTCCACTTGTGGGTAATATGACAATGGGCATAGTGATAAGCCTCCTTTTCAACTTCTTAGAGATATCTTAGAACTAATCACTGCAATAAAACAAGACTTCATTCTGAGTAATATTGTTAAGAGTGTTTGACAATAATGGGAAATTTTTCACAAATCAGTGATAATATCCATGTAACCCAAGGAAGCTATGGATATCTGTCACCAATCATGGCCTCAGTCGTCGCTTAGTTTCTATTGTCTTGGAGGGATCCACAAATATCCCATTGCTTGTGACTATATTACTTAAGAATGATATATCCTTCAACCATAACTCACACTTTTTGTACTTTTCATATATCTTCTCCTTTTGCAAAGTCTCTAGTGTAGTGCTTAGATGCTCCTCATTCCCCCCCTTAGTTATGGAGTGTATTAGAAAATTGTCTATAAATACTACCACAGATTTTCCAAGGTAATCTCTAATGACTCTACTCATCAAGTCCATGAAGAATTCTGGAGAATTAGTGAGTCCTAAAGGCTATACTAGGAATTTATAGACCCATACCTTGTTCGAAAAGCAGTCTCAGGGATATCCTCTTTCTTCACCCTTACTTGGTAATATCCCAACCGTAAATCCACCATGGAGAAGTATTGTGCTCCACATTGTTGATCGAACAAATCATAAATTCATGGTATCAGATACATGTTTTTTATCATGATTTTGTTTAGCTCACGATAATCAATTCAAAGGCACATTGACCCATCCTTCTTCTTGACGAAGAGGACCGGTACACCCCAAGGTGAAGTACTTGGGCGTATAAACACTTTATCCAGATTCCCTTAAAGTTGTTTCTTCAGCTCCTCAAGCTCCACAACAGCCATTCTAAATAGAGTCTGGGACATTTTCAATGCCCCATGTATAATATCAATTGATAATTCAACATCTCTTATAATAGAAAGACCATGAAATTCCTTAGGAAACACTTTAGTGAATTTCCTCATAATAGGCATGTCTTTAAGGATGGATTCTTCCTTAGACTCAATCCTCTAATTCAGATATGTGGGCTCATAGGGTATTAATATCCATGCTTGAGATGATGGTACTAACGAAGATTCAACCTCCTCTTTTAACTTTTATAAAATCGGGGGTTGATTCACCATATAGAGAGTGATTTCCCTCTCATGGAAATTTATGTTATCTCTATATAAGTAAATCCAATCCATGCCAATAATTTCATCAAATACCACCATAGGGAGTGTGAAGAGGTTCTATAAGAAGTTCAATCAACAAATTATGATAGGGGAGGAGTTATATTCTGGGGATGCAATGATTTCCCCATTTTCTGTACTCACTGACATCATAACATCCTTGATTTTTGGTGGTGTTGGGATTGTTCTAGTAAACATTTGGGATATAAAATAATGCATATAACCATAATAAAAAAGTAAAGTTACTATTCATGAATTAATAACTAGCGTACTTATTACCACTTAGTTGTTAGGGTTTATTTTAGCAGTAGTGATTGAAAAAGATTGTCCCTACTGCATTGGAGGTTTTTGGTTTCCTCCAAAAACCCTTGGATTAGGGCACCGGTTTGAAAAGTTCCGTCTTTCTTTTCTGTTGAAGTAATGAAAAATTTGTTGAGGATCGAATGGATTCATCCTATCCTCTATCACAGTCACAGGTTTCTCTTGTCGCCAGTTAATGGCCAGGTTCCCTTATCTTTAACACCACAATCATTTCCTCGCCCCCTTCAAGAAATTTCTAAGGTGATTCTTTCCACACCATTAGAAAGTGGGGTGACAGAATTTCATAGCACTGTAGGATTTATTAATCAGACAACCATAATTAAATTCCATCGTATGCTTCCTATCCTCATGATACCTCTAATATTCCATGATCTCCATTTTGACTTTAAGTCACATTGAACAATTTCCTCATAGCTCAAGAAGTAACATATCGCTAGGGCTTTCCGTAGGCTAGGTTTTAACCCACCAAAGATGTGATCAACTGATCGTACCACGATTCACTATTTCATTTTCACCCTTACACTGCTGTGCTAAACATATTTTGTATTAAAAAATTATAAAAATATTATCAAATTGTACTTAATGTTTGATTCAATAATTTAGTGTTTATCACTATTAAATAGGGCAATGATACTTGTTTTGAAAATTACAATGTAGGTGGAGGTGATTTGGAGGGCTCTTGATGAAGTGAAAGAAAACTGGGCCAAAAATTGAATGGATCCATGGACATCTGTCCACTGTTTTGAATAGTACACAAACTCCGTGCATCCAAATGGGCTGAAATGTTGTGGGCCTGTCCAAAATTCAATAGTCTACATTTCCTATTAAGGAACCCAATCCTGATTCGGATTGAATGGGGCCCATCCGAACTGATCTGTCCGAGCCACCGAATTTGGACCAAGTCAAATTCGGTGTTCTGTATTTTATCAATATCTCGAGCATTAGTTGTCCAAACGGTGCTAAACTTTCGGTGGAGACAGTCAAGAGGTAGGGCTAAAACGTTTCTATTTTCTCCAAAGCGAGATAAGACTGTCTGAATTCCGAAACGCGTCCTGAAAGTGGATTGATGAAATCTGTGTTCCCAAAACCACCTCCCACATTTCCTATAAAAGGGCACCTTGGGCTCCTCATTTGCAAGTTCGGCCAAGGAGTGAAGTGCTGCCAATTTGGAGTCCTAGAAGAGTCTCCTAATCACCTTGGAGGTTTTGGAGGCCCCTATCCTCATAGGGAGATCAACAATGAAGAAGGAGTTCCACCCGAGCTTCCTCCTCCTCCCGATGTCGAGCTAAAAGTTGGGTGTTCGTTGTGAGGGAGCTACACACATGCCAAGGGAGTTCCGATGCATAAATTAGCTACTGGTTTGGAGTAATTTGGGTGTTTAAACATTTCATTCCATGTATCTTATTTTATTTCAGATTTTAATTCTTGATTTGATGCATGTGAGTGTTATGCTCTTAATTTCTAACCGATCGGTGTGAGGTTTTGAGTGCGTGACTTGTGTTGTTCCGATTGGACATCACAAGAATCCTTTTCATACCCACCTTATTGAGATTTCAATATGCTTTGGAAGATCTTATTCCATGCATAAGTACTGGACCTTGACAATACGATTATTACGTCAAGGTTTGGTCCGTAAAGTATTGAAATAAAAGCTTAGGAATTAATCGGGATTCGAATTAACTCCAACCAAAGAATTACTCTAAACCCAAGATGAATCTCTATGAACAATGAACTTGATATGTGTGTAGTGAAATCACATCGACCCTTTTATCTCATATTTCTCAAAATCCACTTGGTCACTCATCTTTTAAGCTATTTCAACTAAGTCATTGTTTTAAGCTGTTTTCAAAACCACCCCTCTCTTAGACATTTTTATCAAAAATACACACTCTAAACCTACCAACGCTCCTTGAGAGACGACCTAGGGTTTACCCTAGACTATAAATCAACCTTAAAAATATAATCAATTTGACGTGTCACGACATCACGTCCAAATTTTGGCGCCGTTGCCGGGGAGCGCTTTGGTTTTTTGTGCGTGTTTTTGATAAATTTTTTTTTATAATTTTTGTGAATATTTGTTTGTTTTATCTTCTACCTTTGAATTTGTTTTTGTGTTCTAATTTATTTATTGTGTAGGTTCTTTGTATGACGCGTTCTACTCCGGGAGACCTACAAACTTTTGAACCCGAACCGGAGAGGATCCTACATCAACGAAACCGAGACATACAAGACCACACTTTGAAGGAGGAGACATCAAATCTTAAAATTATTCTTGATCCTTCTTCTTCTTCTGAAACCAAAGTTAAAATTGAACATAACTTGTATAACATGGCTGAAAATAATAGAACACTAAAAGAACTAACCTCACCTGATGTTGATATCCAACCCACTTACATTCAATTACAAGGTGAGGCACCCAATTTTGAACTAAAATCTGGTTTAATTCATTTATTACCAAGATTTCATGGACTGCCTGGAGAAGATCCACATAAGCATTTAAAAGAATTTCATACTGTGTGTTCAACCTTAAAACCTGATAATGTGGATGAAGAACAGGTGAAGCTTAGGGCATTCCCATTTTCATTAGAAGACACTGCAAAAGATTGGTTATACTATGTCAATTCACCAATTAGGGGCTGGGCAGACATGAAACGCCTTTTTCTTGAAAAATACTTCCCAGCCTCTCGAACTGCAACTATAAGGAAAGAAATATGTGGTATAAGACAATATCAGGGGGAAACATTACATGAATATTGGGAACGCTTTAAAAGGTTATGTTCAAGTTGCCCACACCACCAAATAAGTGATCAACTTTTAATTCAATATTTTTATGAAGGTTTGATTCCTATTGATCGAAATATGATTGATGCTGCTGCAGGTGGTGCATTGGTAGATAAGACCCCAATCGCTGTAAGAACCCTCATTGAGAACATGGCACAGAACACTCGACAATTCGGTACACGGTCCAGTGTTCCCATTCGAGGTTTCCATGAGGTGCAAAGTACTGAGTTTGAGAAGAAGGTGGACACGAAGTTCGAAGAGGTAAGTACCCTTCTGCGAAAACTAGCTCTCTCCCAAGGGAAATATCAATCTCCTCCTCCCATCCATTGTGGAATCTTCTCTTCTGACACCCACTATTCTGACCAATTCCCCCAATTGAGAGAAACTTCTGAAAGTTGTGAGGCAATATTTCCAGGACGCCCCTTTAACCAACCCTTTAGGCAAGAACCATACTATCCATCCAACCAAGGTTGGAAGGACAACCAAGCCTATAGGCAAGGGGGGTATTCAAACCAACCTCAACAGCAATGGAACCAATAAGGTCAGAGTAGTCATCCACCACCACCCAGAAATCCTCAACCACCCCAAAGGCCATTCCAACCACCCCCTCCAAAAACCGATCCTAGCCTAGAAGATATGATGAAACAAATGGCTTCCAATAATCTCCAATTCCAACAAACCACCCAAGAAGCCATACAAGACCTAAAGACCCAACTAGGACAACTTGCCAACTCGGTGGGGGAAATCCAAAGTCATGGGTCAGGTAAACTACCATCTCAACCAGTAGTAAACCCTAGGGATAAAGGAAATGTTAGTGCAATCACCCTTAGGAGTGGGATAAAACTCAAAAGCCAAATGACCCCTCCATTAGAGTCCTCCCATCCAAAGAAAACCACCATCCCAACTGCTGAAAATGGTCCAAGAGAAGAAAACCCTTTTCCTGAGAGAAGCCCTTCCAAAGGAAAGACTGTGGTTGTTGATGAGCCACCTATCCCAACCATTCCTCTTCCATTTCCTCAAAGGGCTTCCCAACCTAGGAAACAAAAAGAAACCAAACATGATAAAGAAATCTTGGAAACTTTCAAGAAAGTACAGGTTAACATTCCTTTGATTGATGCTGTGAAGCAAATTCCAAGATATGCCATGTTTCTGAAGGAGATGTGTACACACCGAAGGAGGCTTCGTGGTGATGAGAAGGTGAGCCTGGGGAGGAATGTTTCAGCATTGATAGAGTCATCACTTCCTACCAAGTGTAATGATCCTGGGACATTCTCGATTCCATGCACCATAGGGGAGTATTCATGTTCCAATGCTATGCTTGATTTGGGTGCTTCTATTAATGTGATGCCTCACTCTATTTACTCTTCATTGCAGGTCGGTGAACTGAAGCCCACTGGTATTGTCGTTCAGCTAGCAAATTGGAGTACGACACACCCCTCTGGTGTGCTAGAGGATGTTCTTGTGAGGGTGAAAAATTTAATTTTTCCTGCTGATTTTTACGTGCTTAAAATGGAAGATGATAGGATGAATGGACATGCCCCAATTATATTGGGGAGACCTTTCTTGAAAACCGCCAAAACCATAATTAATGTTCATAATGGTACATTATCTATGGAGTTTGGTGGTAATATTGTCCACTTCAATATCCTTGATGCCATGAAGCACCCCTCAGAAGAACACTCCTCTCTCTTTGTCAATTCAATTGATGTTCTCCCTTCCCCTGAAACAACTTATTTTCATTCACCTGACCCCCTTTCTGAGTTTTCTTCATTGATTGAAATGTTAGGTAATGAATCATGCATTGATTGTTGTAGCGGTTTAGAGAAATGTCATGCATGTTTGTTAATTGATGATTTCTTGAACACAGAGGATCACATGACCATCGATAATACTGCTAAGCTTGTAAAAGCTCATTCCTCATCTGAGGATGTTACCATTGAGCAGTTAGATGAGATCAGTGACTTCTCACTTTCACACACACTTCTGTCAATCCAAAATCCCCCAGAATTGGAACTAAAACAACTGCCTCAAGATTTAAAATACTCATATCTTGAGAATGGAAACAAGTGGCCCGTCATCATTTCTAGTTCACTCCCTCCTGAGCATGAATTGCGACTGCTTGATCTTTTGAGGAAGTATAAACAAGCTTTGGGATGGACACTTGCTGACATCCCTGGCATTAGCCCATCAATTTGTACACATCATATTTTATTAAATGATGATGCTAAACCTGTGAGGCAGTCACAATGACGACTGAACCCAAACCTACTTGATGTTGTTAAAAAAGAAGTAACAAAATTGTTGGCTGCTGGAATCATTTACCCTATCTCTGACAGCCAATGGGTCAGTCCGGTTCAAGTAGTTCCTAAAAAAACTGGCCTTACTGTAGTTAAAAATGAAAATAATGAATTGGTTCCAACTCGTGTGCAGAATAGTTGGCGTGTCTGTATAGACTATCGCCGACTAAACCAACACACTAGGAAGGACCATTTCCCATTGCCATTCATTGACCAGATGCTAGAGAGGCTAGCAGGGAAGTCCCATTACTGTTTCTTTTTTGGGTATTCTGGATACTTTCAGATCCATATTGCCCCTGAGGATCAGGAAAAGACAACCTTTACTTGCCCCTTTGGTACATTTGCTTATAGAAGGATGCCATTTGGTCTGTGCAATGCTCCAGGTACTTTCCAACGATGTATGGTTAGTATTTTTTCGGATTACCTGGAGAATTGCATGGAGGTTTTTATGGATGATTTTACTGTTTATGGATCCTCTTTTGATGAATGTTTAAGTAGTCTTGGTTCTGTCCTACGTCGCTGTATTGAAAAGAATCTTGTATTAAATTATGAGAAATGCCATTTCATGGTGCGACAAGGCATAGTTTTGGGACATGTCATTTCTGGGGAAGGAATCCAAGTGGAAAAATCAAAAGTAGATATCATTTCCTCCCTACCATTCCCTAAAAATGTTCGGGATGTGCGGTCTTTCCTGGGTCATGCTGGATTTTATCGTCGTTTCATTCGTGACTTTAGTAAAATTGCACTCCCCCTCTCCCGATTACTCCAAAAAGAAAAAGAATTTGATTTTGATAAAAAATGTGAGGAAGCTTTCAATAAGTTAAAATGGAGTCTCACGTCACCCCCGGTAATCCAACCACCTCGGTGGGATTTACCATTTGAGCTCATGTGTGACGCCTCTAACTATGCAGTTGGGGCAGTCTTGTCACAAAGGGTCGATCGAGCTCCACATGTCATTGCCTATGCCTCACGTACTTTGGACCCTGCCCAAGCAAACTACACCACCACTGAAAAAGAATTTCTTTCCATTGTGTTTGCCTTGGGTAAATTCAGGCCATACCTTATAGGGTCCAAAGTCATTGTGTTCTCAGACCATGCAGCCCTCCGATATCTCCTAAAGAAACCAGAAGCCAAACCACGTCTCATTCGCTGGATGCTCCTCCTTCAAGAATTTGATCTAGAAATTAGGGATAAAAAAGGAGCAGAGAATGTGGTTGCTGACCATATCAGTAGGATTCTCCCACCCTCGGACATTGACTCATCCCCCTGTATTCCCATAAATGAATTGTTTCCTGATGAGAAATTGTACCAAGTGCAAGATGTTATTCCTTGGTATGCTGAAATTGTAAATTATTTGGTAGCGTCTTGCATTCCTGCTGATTTCACCAAAAACCAGGCCGACCGTCTAAAACATGAGTCTCGTTGGTACATTTGGGATGACCCCTACCTCTGGCGCACATGTAGTGATCAAGTTATTAGGCGTTGTGTTCCCGATAGTGAGTTTCAATCTGTCCTTAGGTTCTGCCACACACTTGCTTGTGGGGGCCACTTTGGTCCCCAACGGACTGCTCGCAAGGTCTTAGATTCTGGTCTCTTTTGGCCCACATTGTTTAGGGATGCCCATGAATTCTGTAAATCTTGTCCTCGCTGTCAAAGAATGGGGAATGTCTCTAAAAGAAATGAGATGCCCCAACAACCCTTACTCTTCCATGACATTTTTGATGTTTGGGGCATTGACTTTATGGGACCATTCCCCAATTCATTTGGGAACCTTTACATTCTTCTGGCAGTGGATTATGTTTCAAAGTGGGTAGAGGCACGAGCCACGAGGACAGATGATTCCAAGACAGTTGTGGAATTTTTGAGAACCCAAATATTCTGTAGGTTTGGATTACCTAGGTTTATCATCAGTGATCAGGGTTCTCATTTCTGCAACCGCACAATGAAATCTCTTTTGCGCAGGTACGGGGTTGGGCATCGAGTGTCTACTGCTTATCACCCACAAACAAATGGTCAAGCTGAAGTATCAAATAGAGAGGTAAAACAGATTCTTGAGAAAACAGTTCAGCCAAACAGAAAAGACTGGAGTCTTAGACTCGATGATTCGTTATGGGCTTACCGTACTGCATTCAAAACTCCAATTGGCATGTCACCATATCGGCTAGTTTTTGGGAAGAGTTGTCACCTCCCTGTTGAGGTAGAGCACTGGGCCTACTGGGCCATTAAACAATGCAATTCTAATCTTTCTGGTGCAGGTATTCAAAGGAAGTTGCAGATTCAGGAGTTGGAGGAAATGAGAAGAGATTCATATGAGAACTCCCGAATTTATAAAGAGCGAACCAAGGCTGCCCACGACCGTCTCATCCTTCATCGTCAATTCCAAATTGGACAGAAGGTCCTCCTCTACAATGCAAGGCTGAAGTTGCACCCTGGTAAGCTTCGTTCCCGTTGGTTTGGACCTTACATTGTTACTAATGTCTCTCCATTTGGTGTTGTCCAGGTTCACAATGAAGACACCAAGCAAACCTTCACTGTCAATGGGCAGCGGCTGAAGCACTTCCATGAAGCCATTCCGGAGTCCCCAATGGAGGAACTCCATGTTCAAGAAGCGGTCTATGAATAACACTCACCAGGTTTTATCCTTCCTTCACACAGTCTCTTTTATTTCAGTGAGGACACTGCATTCTCTAGGTGTGGGGGGGTGGATACATTCCTGGGTTAGTTAGGATTTTTCACCATTTTCTCCTTTTGTTTTCTCTTTTTGGCCTTCTTTATGGTATTTTTATTTTTCCCCATCAACAATTTCGAAATTCCATGATGTGGCGACCATAAAATGGGGAAAGTAAAAATACCATAACGAAGGCTAAAAAGAATATTTGTATGAATTTATCATCAGGGAGTGATTTTTAGTGAATTAGTTTTCTGTCAATGATATAAATGGTCGTATCTATGTGAAACCTTTGAGATGATTGATGCCCATTGTGTGAGTAGTTTTTGAGAAAACTATGTCGCTAATATCTCCAAATTTTTTTTTTTGCACCAAACCACAAAGTGTGATTATTTCTTACTTAATATAAGGTAAATATATGTTGGGTTAATATTTTTCAGCTTTAAATTATATTTCCATACGTTCGTTCCTTATCCGATCTGTTTCATTACTGTACCAGATTGACCTATGCGTGTGTACCTAATGTCCGACTGTTGTACGCCCTCAAAAAAAAAATTGTTGTGTCTTGGGCAGGTCAAAAACCACTCCTCCTCAACCTTTGATCTTGTTATAACTATTGCAATTAGTGTCGTGAGGAGATCAAACAAGGGTTGAGAGATGAGTGTGAGATTTGTTCCAATTACAACTTCAAAAAAAAATGAGGGGAGTGATGAAATGTGCAACATATGGGGATATCTAGGTCGGGAGCTTATGGTTTGACTTCTGGGAATGCTTAAATGAGTGGGTTTTGAAATATGATTGCAAAGGATGTAGGACAGGTTCGGTGAGAAAATCATTTAAGCTGAAAAATGTTAAAATAACATATATTTATTAGATATCAAGTGGAAAGAATAGCATGGAATGGTTTTCATACACACACATGGATATTTAGTGTCATGGTTTACTTCTGAATTCCTTTCTCAATTGGGTATCATGAATCTTTTTGAATTTCACTATGATATGATTTATGAGACATCTTTTTCTATTTTCACTAGGAAGAACTCCTTGGTGTGGTTCGTGCATTGATCAGTTTACTTTAAATAAAATTTACTCAAATGATAAATCTTTATGATGTTGGATATATATATATATGAATCATTTTATTTGAATATGTGACTTTGCCCAGGAGTGCAAATGTTTAGGTGTGGGGGTGTGATCGTACCACGATTCACTGTTTCATTTTCACCCTTACACTGCTGTGCTAAACATATTTTGTATTAAAAAATTATAAAAATATTATCAAATTGTACTTCATGTTTGATTCAATAATTTATTTTTTATCACTATTAAATAGGGAAATGATACTTGTTTTGAAAATTACAATGTAGGTGGAGGTGATTTGGAGGGCTCTTGATGAAGTGAAAGAAAACTGGGCCAAAAATTGAATGGATCCATGGACATCTGTCCACTGTTTTGAATAGTACACAAAATCCGTGCATTCAAACGGGCTGCAATTTTGTGGGCCTGTCCAAAATTCAATATTCGACATTTCCTATTAAGGAACCCAATCCTGATTCGGATTGCATGGGGCCCATCCGAACTGATCTGTCCGAGCCACCGAATTTGGACCAATTCAAATTCGGTGTTCTGTATTTTATCAATATCTCGAGCATTATTTGTCCAAACGGTGCCAACCTTTCGGTGGAGACAGTCAAGAGGTAGGGCTACAACTTTTCTATTTTCTCCAAAGCGAGATAAGACTGTCTGAATGCCGAAACGCGTCCTGCAAGTGGATTGATGAAATCTGTGTTCCCAAAACCACCTCCCACATTTCCTATAAAAGGGCACCTTGGGCTCCTCATTTGCAAGTTCGGCCAAGGAGTGAAGTGATGCCAATTTGGAGTCCTAGAAGAGTCTCCTAATCACCTTGGAGGTTCTGGAGGCCCCTATCCTCATAGGGAGATCAACAATGAAGAAGGAGTTCCACCCGAGCTTCCTCCTCCTCCCGATGTCGAGCTAAAAGTTGGGTGTTCGTTGTGAGGGAGCTACACACATGCCAAGGGAGTTCCGATGCATAAATTAGCTACTGGTTTGGAGTAATTTGGGTGTTTAAACATTTCATTCCATGTATCTTATTTTATTTCAGATTTGAATTCTTGATTTGATGCATGTGAGTGTTACACTCTTAATTTCTAACCGATCGGTGTGAGGTTTTGAGTGCGTGACTTGTGTTGTTCCGATTGGACATCACAAGAATCCTTTTCATACCCACCTTATTGAGATTTCAATATGCTTTGGAAGCTCTTATTCCATGCATAAGTACTGGACCTTGACAATACGATTGTTACGTCAAGGTTTGCTCCGTAAAGTATTGAAATAAAAGCTTAGGAATTAATCGGGATTCCAATTAACTCCAACCAAAGAATTACTCTAAACCCAAGATGAATCTCTATGAACAATGAACTTGATATGTGTGTAGTGAAATCACATCGACCCTTTTATCTCATATTTTCAAAATCCACTTGGTCACTCATCTTTTAAGCTATTTCAACTAAGTCATTGTTTTAAGCTGTTTTCAAAACCACCCCTCTCTTAGACATTTTTATCAAAAATACACACTCTAAACCTACCAACGCTCCTTGAGAGACGACCTAGGGTTTACCCTAGACTATAAATCAACCTTAAAAATATAATCAATTTGACGTGTCACGACATCACGTCCATCAACCTACCATTCTGGGGTAAAAAAAATCCAGAGGCATATCATGAAATCCTTGCAATGTTTTCCTCATAGGCTATGATAGATTCGTCGTCTTTTTGCTTGAGTGCATGGGTGTCCCATTCCATATTATTTCAGAGGGTGAAAGGACAATATTTTTCAGAAATACATTTTCCAGAAATCCTTCAATTCCTACACCTCGATATCTTCCTCAGGAATCATATTTTTGATGAATGTACACCGTTGATCAGCTTCTCCCTCCATATGATAAGCATCCCAAAAAAAAATTCTTGTTCAGAACATTTAAGAATGGATAAGAGCTTCTCAAGGGAGTTAATACATTGTTCAGTGATTGACAGATCAAATAATCCGTTAAAAGTAAGAGGGATTTTTCTCATGAAGCTCTCAATTGTGACCTGTTCATTATTAGGTGGGTTGAATTTACCTCTTGACCCATGTTTCTATTCAAAACAAGAGTTAACTAAGATAGTATCATGACAAAGTGCACGATTCTCGCTTCCATCGGATTAGGTATCTCATTATAATAGTCGTCACATTGATCTTCTCAATGGTTGTTAGTATGAGTCCTCATTTTACCAGCCATTGGATGGAATAAATGTAAAGTTAGGGGTAACAAATAATGGGTAATCCAAATACAAAAATAGATGAATTATAAATTACTTTTATTTCCTTTACTTATGAATTTATCGGGTTCGATCTATGTTATCCATGATCTAACTCCCAACATTTATTGTAAGGAGAATTTTTTTAAATTGCCATAATAATGGTTCATACTAAACTTATGAATTTACCAATGTATATCCCCTAGGAGTTTCATTACCAAGAGTGCAGTAAGGCCTATTTTTGTGCACCAATTCTCGTTCGAGTCTAGCTCAAATAGGTGTTTTCGAGATTATCCACTAGATATATTTGTGCTAGAGACGCTTAAACCAGTGCGTACCCAGATATGGATGTATTTTCTTGATAAACCACTTACTCATTACTCAAAAAAATTTCGGTATGTTTTTATTTTACATAGTTTTATCCCTAAGCCTTTCACCGTGGCTTTCTAATCCTAATCCGAAAAATAACAAAACATACCCGTTGATACGAACTATAACAACCTTGATCTTTATTTCACAATTAAATATGATTTGTTACCTAGAATCACCACTTTATGAAACATATAAGATCAATAGGTCTTGTGTATTTGGGTATTAGAAACATTATATAAGAACTCAAAACATGAAATACCCATCTTTATTGAAAACGTTCTTTACATGACCATACCCATTCCATCTTACTTAGCATTGCATGGGATAACCTGAGGACATTCACAAGAAAACGGTGAGCTATAAAGCTCAGTAAGGGAGTAAGAAAGGAATAACATGAAGAATACAATACATTTTAGGCAATAGGTATATCAATGGAGTGAAAGAGACACATGAACATAAAGGCGTGATATAGCATAATTATCAAAACTTGGAAATGTGGCAACAAAATTTAACATGATATTACCATGATCCAAGGACCATTGCACATATATGTTGAGTAAACCCTCATTGACCTTGAATTATCATGATTTAATCTTCATTTCACTTGATGTATCATGATACTAATATTTACCCAATGCATTGGAGTGCTATTAGGGTGAACCCTTCTTCATCATTTAATTTCTTGCATAAGTTTTCCACATTGATCATATAACATGGATTCATTAAACATAATAATTCATTACATGATAAAGGAATTTATAATTAATACATGAAACTATATAATAAATATGTAAATGTTCAGAAAGGATAATACCATTGATAGAGAATTGAGCATTGTTTTAACTACATAATGACTCTGGCTTGGGAAATCACGATGCAATTTCGGCAACATAACGTCATGAAATAAGAATTAATACAAATGGTTAATGTGAGATAAATGGGTTTCTCATCATATATAAATTAAATGGAAACTAAGGGGGTCATATAGAAAAATGTCCCAACATATGTAATGTAATTTAGATTATTAATACAAAATTATTGCTTGAATGTAAATTAGGAGAGAGAAATTTCTTAAAGAATTTCAGCATGGTAACAGGTGTACATGGTAGGAATTAATGAGAGATAAAGACATATATCATCATTAAAAAATGTGTAGTGAATTATGGGAGTGGTTATGAATCATACCCCAATATTTTTAATTGAAAATAAAATGGTATAACAACTTAATGAAATATGGACAAAAATGAGAAAGGAAGAAATCCTTTCCCTGTATGTATGATCCCAAAGGCTTGGGAGAGGCTTGAGAGAGGTTTTATGAAAGATTTTTGAACCTTTTGAGGATTATTGAGAGAGGAGGGTATAATTTGGTCGATATCCTAAGGTTTTGGGTGAAGAGGAAGTGGGATATTTGGTTGGTTTATATAGGAAAAGAGAGGGAGTTTTTTATTATTTAGGTTTTGGACCCTACACATTAAACTAATCAAAACAAAAAACCATTCCATGGTTTTTAATAAATTTTAGTGTAAATTTTTTGATCATATGGACAATGGAATACATTCTAAAAATATTTGGCTTTCTAATGTGGAGGTGAGTCACATTCTCAGGGAAATCATTTTAAAATATTAAAATGTTTTGTAACACTTGGAGGGTCCACTAAAGCTTTGTAAAAAAAATAAAACAAACCTAGAATCAAATTATATTAATTTCAAAACATATATTGGACGAACATAATATTTATTTTATTTTATTACATAAATATTGGGTCATTATGATGTCATAAAACACATTATATAAAAAATGGTATTTAATTTTTAGCCAAAAATTTGATTGTCTCCGAAAATTATGAAAAATATACCATTGGATAATTTTTATGTCATGATTCCAGAGAAAATATTCATTTTATCTAAAACTTTTCTAAAAATTTTAATCATTATTTTAAAAATAAAGTATAAATTTATTGAAAATTCATGGGTTTTGAAAAAAATGGCGTTCAAACCATAATAAAAATCACAATTGTAATCATAAAAATTATATGAACATTTATATTTAATAAAAAGTTATTTAGTAGTAATATTTTATTAAAATAATATTTAATTCAAAAATCCATTAATAAATCTAAATATATTACTTAATTGAATATTAACTTGAAATACTATTTGTGATTTAAAAACTAATTACAACATAACGATAATAAAATGAGTGAATATTCATTATTGTATATAAAAAATAATGCACATAATCATAGTGCTAAGTTCTTGTAACATAACCTCTTATAAAATCCATATATGACCTAACGGTAAGGTGTGTGATGGTGAGAGGCTCTTGGGGTTGCTCGGATAACATTGCTCGGGTGGTAATCTCTATTAACTTCCACTTCTTCCATAGGCAGTTCGGTTCGAGATTAACATGTTGAAGCTCGGCTTCGGATTGGTCAAGAGATAAGCCCAGTGATTCCACCTACTTTCCAAGCACCAAAACATGTGTTTTTTATGGGGAATTCTATTGTATGAGTCTATCACTATCTTTTTCTAAGTAAATTGGATTTTTTAATGCCATATATTTATTCTAATCATGTGATCACTGTTCAACGACTATATTAGTAACTGTAACAATTCATAATAAAATTAAAAAATCCAAAAAATTATACCAAATAATATAATATATTTTATATAACCATTTTTGATAATAAGACATTTAATTGGATCTAAATAAATTTTAATTAATTAATGTTTGGGTCGTTACAGAATTTTTATGAATTATTTATATATTGAGGTTGTATTGATAACCCTAATTAAAAGGCTATTTAGTGATCCACATTATTTCAAAGATGTCTATATTATTTTTTTGGAAATAATATTTGTTTTGTTTTAGAAAAGGATATCATGTATGTCTGGTGACAACCAATAATGTTGTAAAGGTTGTGGGTCTTAAACCCATTAACGAAGGATGATAAGTGTTTTACACCTACCACTGGCATACGTGATGTCCACGTAAATGTGTAAATATTTATTATTATTATTAATAATGAAGAAGTAGAGTTAAATTTTATGCTTACATATTAATGTATTAACCATTTTGATTTTTAATAATAGTTAGAGATAAATAATTAAACTTCTCATTCTTTTATGGGCCTTACGATCCTCTAAATGATTATTTTGGTGCTTCTGGCATTAATGTCAATTTCCAATCATTCATTACATGATGTAATGAATGAATTAGAAATTGATAAAATCACGAAAAAAGGAATAAATTTTTTTATATAAATATATCAACTAAGTATATTTCCTTTAATTTTTTTCAATAAAAGAATTACCCAATCTTTGTAAAATGATCAAGAAAATGTGTTTTTTTAATAACATAATTTTTACTGATCTAATGGACTTTTAAATCATAACAGATTTATAACTTTGATGTCCTAAACTTTTCATTGATAATTCACTTGTTTTTGATTGATTACCTTAATCAATCCATAGTAATATTTACTGTTTTCCTACATGCATGAATTTTCAATTTCATCATATGTTCTCCCATGTGTAAACCAATTTATGATTCACTTTGGTTAAGCATTAGATTTCCTAATTTCTTTTTTAAAAGCAAGTTTTAGTGTTCATTTTTACAATTTGCGTTTATCTGAAAAGAAACATCAAGTATTAAACATTTGATAACTCAAGAAAATTTTGGGGAGATACTCATAATAAGGGGGTGGAATTTGACACCACGATATATTGGGAATTATTTTTCATGAATTTATTTTCTATTATCTATATTTTTCATTTCACACAACAATGAAAATAGTTATTTTCTATACTAAATCATTAATTTTGGCTGAAGATATATGAAATTTCAAGATAATCTTGTATTACACACAATATAAAGGTTATCATTCTCTATATGGAACACTAATGAAATATTATGTATCATGCAAGACCGGATTTCCACAATGTCTTGTGAAACATCCAAGACCAAGTGTTATCGAACAATAATATATTATTAAAAAATATATATATTAATATATAACTTAGCCATTAAATTATCTTTTATTAATATTATTAATTAACTTATGTAAATATACAGGCTTCAAAAAATATAAAATGAATTAATTATATACAAATTATTTCTAAATTAATATTATAACTAATTGAATATAAAATATTTTTTTCTAGAAAACTATTATTATGCACCCAAAGTTGTTCTAATCCTAATAAATTAAATAAATCAGAATTAGTAAGTAATTTTAATTTAATGTATATATTATATATCTAATTAAATATTTTGGATACTCTTACAATTTATTTTATAAGAATAAGATAAGAATAAAACCAATGTAACACATAAAACCAAATATTTTTATTAATATAATTTTACAACCGTTTAATGGTGAACCCGTGTTCAATTAAATTTTTTAAACTTTTAAATATTTAATATTTCAACAAAAATATAATATTTTAAATAATTTTTTAAAATAAATGTTATGTTGCATTTTTTTGTATTCTTATAGGAAGTTGTATTTTATAATGAATAGTGAAAATACTGTATTTTAGTTCAAAACTTCTTTTTCATCTAATTTATTTATAAGATTACATTAGATTGTAAATTAGTTTTAAAGTTTAATTAGATAATATTTTTATCTCTTAATACAATTTAGGTCATCATAACCATTTTCTCATTGAAATTAACCATAATAACATATCAAACATTTGAATGTTTTTACATCAATAACCCACACTGTCATCTCGACTGCGAGATTAAATTTAAATTAATTTCTGAAAATTATGTGATTAAAATTTAGAAAAATGGGTTAGATATTTTTACATAGAATAATTTATAATTTCTAATAAGGTCAATTTTTTTGACCAAAAATATTAGTTAATTAATTAAATTTAATTACAACGATTAAGGTTTTATTAAACTTAATAAGGGACTAATCCATAACCATAAGGCCCAAAATGACCTATAGCATTCTTAAAAAGACATTTTCTGGACATATTTATATCCCATACTATATTTGATATAATTTGGATCATTATTGGATACAAATGAAATAACTAGCGTGGGTGGATTCCTTTCTTTTAAAATATTACAAGAGTGCCACTCGTCCGCCATTATTAAAGGAATCCTCTCCTCCCACTTCCTCACACATATCAAGAAAATTTCACAAGAAAAAAAATCAACCAAAATATCTCTTTAAAATCCACCAATTCATTATTTAATCCTCATTTGGGTAGATATCCTTTTATGTAATCCCTTTGGTGCAAATCTAAAGGAGTAACCGGATTAGGTGGTGACACCCTCCCTCAAAATATATTCTTTTATTCTATTTCTCCACTCCATAAAATATTATTATTCCATGATTGTATAATAACAAAAGTATCATAAATATAATATTATTTTTTTATGATAAGGAATATACCTACAGTTATAAAAAAATCCATATAATAGGCAACATACATACTATTTTCATGTACGACATACTACCACATCACTAAACAATGATTGTTCATTTTTCCGTTACCACCTCCCATAGTGGAAATTATGATGGAAAATCTATTTATATATGTTATATATAATATTTACCATGTATTAAATCTTAGTTAATTCTTTTAAAACACTTATATATATACATTCCATTTTTTGATAATATGATAATTTTGTTTCATGGAGTGTGGGCTACTAACCCCTCAAAGTAATGTGATTCGTTCATACACTACATGGAATGAAATATGGATGATATTAGTGAATATATATATATATATATAAATATGATATGATATAATAAAGCTACTGTAACAATGATATATATATATATATATTACCATCATTCTTGAAACATTAAAATTAAACAGAAATAGTATTCGTGTGTACGTACGACTTACCATCTCTAAGAACGATGTGTTCTGTTTGATGCATCTAAATCATGTGAATTATTGAAATACACATACAATTAATATAAATAATATTTAAATAATTATTTAAATTATGGAAATCATGATCTAAGTATAATGACCAATGATATTACAAATTAAGACACATGGGAATAACAAGGTGGATATTACCCAAAGTGAAACCATAACATACAGTTGTTAACAAGTGGGTAATATAAAGCAATAATAAAACAATATATGGAGATATAGGTAATAATATGGTTCTTTTATTGATTTATAATAAATTAATACTTATTATATCGTACTTTTTTCTGAGGTCAAATATAGTTCAGACATAAGGTAAGGAAATTTCATCTCACTCTTTATTTCCCTGAGATGCATGATTTATTCACCACTAACCTTTTTTTTGGTGTATATAATGACCATGAATGTATTATATTCAGATTATAAATAAATATATGAGTAATTATATATCCATTATATGATATTTGTTTAATAGATTTTATTTTCCTAAAATGATTTTAAAGAGGCTTTTAAATGTCTTTATGGAAAATGGTTTATATTGGTTTACAGGATTCATTATAAGTATCAAAGAAATAATGTTTTCAAAAAATATACAATATTACTTTTTTAATTTTCAACTATATTTACAAAGAAAATATTCTTGAAAATGTTGTATTTTTTTTAAATAATGCCTAAAAAAATAAGGATATTTTCTTCACTAAATGTTTCTTAAAGAACGTTCAAAATTATTTCTCATATAGGATGAAATTTGTTTTGTGTTGCTAAAGCATTTGTAGGAAAATGATTCAATGTTTTCATACATATTATTTATTTTAATGGAATATTTTTTTAGGTAATTTTGTTTATGAAACCCTTTTCTCTTTAATGGTTCATATTATTATGAAACATTATCCTTTTTTTGGTTATATTTATGTTGAAATGATTGTAAACCCTATAACTATTTTCATAGTTTATGACATGATTACATGTTTATGATAAAAATTTAATTTAATGGATTATGATATGATTTATTATCATTTTTGGCTCATAAATGAATGATTTTTCATGGGTTGGATGAGACTTATATCTTCCTCTAAAGTATTGGGTAAAGATACATATCTCATGAGATAGATATGGGTGGAACGAAAAAGGAACTCAATTTAGTATTATTGGGTTGGAATGATAAATGTACCTGGTTCAGTAATACCAAGGTGGAATGAGGAGTGAACTTAGTTCAGTGATATAGGGATGGAATTAGAAGTGAACTAGTTTCGGTAATATAGGGCTATAATTGGGTGTGGACTCGGTTCAGTAATGGACTTTTTCTACTAATATGGTCTGAGAAACGATGCCTTTGCTACTATGGAAACCATAGGATATGATTATGAGTTTGTTGTAATTTAATTTTTTATTCCTATGTTATTATCTTATGGATTATGTTATTTATTTACTTAGGATTCATGTCTTATGAACATCCATTATTTATGAAATGTTTCATGTTTTTTTATATTTGATATTTAGGGTATGATCTTCTATTTTAATGATTTTGTTATTGTTCCCCTATGATCATGTTTATGCCTAAATACCTCCATTATTTACCTTTATGAAGAATATTATCTCACCCCTTTTTATGTTTCACACCCCCGGTTATGAAGATATCTTTTATTTCTGATGTGTCTAAGAAGGGTATTGGTCAATAAGAACCTAATGGGAGTTATTTTAGCTCACTTATATACTAGTTTTCATGTTTCCATGTTTCCAAAGGCACTAAACTTCTACGGTCTTTGTGCATCAAGTTTTATAATTTTTTAACTATTCACCAAATTTTATGTAATGTTAATGTATGTAATGACTGGTTTGTTATATTTCCCATGTTCGAGGGCTGCTCGAATATGGAAAATTTCTTCATAAGAAAGTTTTGTATTTAATGACGTCACTTCTACTGATGGGTTCTCATCATAAAATCTTCCAAGGCATGCCATTTAACCACATTATGAAGAAAAAACATTATATCAAACTATTTAATGATAACTTCCCACCATCTTAGACATCCTAATTAGTATAGGTTGAAAAAGGATAAAATTGAGCAGGTTGCTGTGAGAAAAAAAGTGAATCTCGTGGTGGTGTAGGTAAAGCTTCAACTTCTGAATAGAAAATATAAACTCCATGAATCTTTAATCTATATCTAAATAGCTAGTTTTAAAATCAAGAATTTTTTTATTGAGTTAATAAAATTTATTTTCATTCCCGGTATAATTTTTTAGCACAAGGAAAGCACCTAGTGATTGTTCCAGGGTTGTCACATACAGAATGAGTGGTTTTTCTTCCACAAGTGGTATCAATACTGGTGGGATTAAGAGGTATTTTTTGAGGGAATAAAATGTTTCTTAATATTCATTAGACAACTGTTAAGTGAACCCTTTCATCATTAATGTTTTGATGGTAAACACTTTCCGGTGAGGTTGGAAATCAAACACCAATTGGTGGAAAAGTGTTACTGATGTCCTCTAAACTCTTTCAAGTTTCAAGGATGTGACATGCCAAGGATATATTTATCCTTCTCTGTATCAAATTCAACTCCATGATGGAGTACAAAAAAGATGATAAATTTTAATAAGGTTACCACAAAATAACATTTTAGGGGGTTCATCTTCAGATTATGATTTCAGTGCTTCAAGAAGATGGTTTCTAGATCAGCAAGGTGGTTCGAACTGTAACAACCCAAGTATTTATAGAATAATAGATTTTAATTTCTATTAAAATTTATAAATAAGATATTATTTTTACATTAAGGGGGATTATTTTTCTGGAAGTGTACTCAAGACACAATAATAGGTTTCTTTGAAATCTTACGTTGCACACTATATTGAGTTATACACATAAAATAAGTTTATATATTTTAAAATGGTTGTTAATTTATATCCCTTGTATTAGAGAAAATGAAAATAACTAGTTAAAATATGATTATACAGTTTTTTAATTCTCTTTATAGTTATCTAATAAATTTTAGAGGCTTAAAATAAGAATGAATCCAATTTTAAGCATTAAATAATCTAATATTTTTAAAAGGTTGTTTTACCGCCTTTAAAAGCAACCCATTTTTAAATCTAGTTTTTGTCTCCTTTATATTTCCAATTTGAAAAAATAAAATTATTCTTTATAAGATGAATATCAAAGGTTTCCTTGGATGAAATTTTGGTATTTTTCTGATAAAGTACATTTTTAATGAATAGTGAAAAATAATGATTTTTAATTAAAAACTGCCTTTTAATCTAATATATTTATAAAGTTAGATTGTATATGTAATTATTTTTAAAGAATAATTGTGATACATTTTAATAATTTATTCCATTTATGGTAATTTTATGTAATTTTACTTTTAAATTGGACAAAAAAGTTAATCTTTTGTTGGTAATTACTTTTTAAAAACCCACTTTTTGGTTTGACTATGAGAATTAATTTTGAATTATTTACTTAAACTTCTGTGTTTGGAATTTTAAAAAATGGATACCATATTTGGAATCATAATATAAAAATTTTGTAAATAATTACCTTTAATTTTTGGAAATTATGAATAGTAATTTCAGTGATTATTTTGTTCGCCAGGGTTAAAAGGTAAATCAAGAATATAAGGGTACAAATAATATTATAATAATATTAAACTACCCTAACACATGTCCTAATCCTATTCGATGATATCTTTTCAACCATGGGCATCCTTGGGACGATTTTTATACCTCATGGACACACTTGCGAATGATAAGGACAATTTATAATAATTAATTTAAAATAAAAAGAAAAATAACATAAACAAGTATATTTATGTAACACAATTTTATATAGGGTAATATAGGTTATATATTTGACTAAAAATATTCATTAGAAATATAAAATGATTTCCCAAAACATGATATTTTATTTATTATTTTTAGGCATCAATTAAATAAATATAATTATGACACAATTATGATGAAGTGTTTTCTTCATTAATAAAGGATTCAAATAAATGATATTATAAATGAAAAAATAAATCTAATTCTATTCTTTTGATATTATCCACAAATTTTACGGATGATATTGACATATTATATTTATAGTAATGATTTTTTTCGATGGAATCAAGTTGTTATGGATTTATAAAAAAATCATGAAATAAATAGTGTCAAAATTGACATATTTCATATATTAAAATATAAAATATTTTATTAAATATTCTAAAATTCCAAAAACAAAAACAATATTCTTCCCAATGGTTATTAAAAGAATAAAATTTATTAATGACTCTTTTATTGGACATTTTTCATGTTTTGGGAACTATTTTCAATCTCAAAGTGTTAAATCCTTGAAAAAATGGTAAGAGTAAAAAATTGATAAATAAAATAGATATGGATTAAAAATATATAAAACTATTATAATTCTTATTGGATGAATTTATTTCTACTTATATTCTACTTATAATATATCTAACTGAATTTGGACTCATTTTTAATCGATATATAATTTATAATAAATAAATATTTCTAAATATTTCTAAAGTGCCCTTCCTCCCTCTTATAAAAATCCACCTCCTTAAACCACATAACTCACACCTATCAAGCCCCATGGTTCGTCTAAATTCTAAAAAAATATACAATATTACTTTTTTAATTTTCAACTATATTTACAAATAAAATATTCTTGAAAATGTTTTATTTTTTTGAAATAATGCCTCAAAAAATAAGGATATTTTCTTCACTAAATGTTTCTTAAAGAATGTTCAAAATTATTTCTCATATAAGATGAAATTTGTTTTGTGTTGCTGAAGCATTTGTAGGAAAATGATTCAATGTTTCCATACATATTATTTATTTTAATGGAATATTTTTTTAGGGAATTAGGTTTATGAAACCCTTTTCTCTTTAATGGTTCATATTATTATGAAACATTATCCTTTTTTGGTTATATTTATGATGAAATGATTGTAAACCCTATAACTATTTTCATAGGTTATGACACGATTACATGTTTATGATACAAATTTAATTTAATGGATTATGATATGATTTATTATTATTTTTTGGCACATAAATGTATGATTTTTCATGGGTTGGATGAGAATTATATCTTCCTCTAAAGTATTGGGTAAAGATATATATCTCATGAGATAGATATGGGTGGAATGAAAAATGAACTCAGTTTAGTATTGTTGGGTTGGAATGATAAATGTACCTGGTTCAGTAATACCAAGGTGGAATGAGGAGTGAACTTAGTTCAGTGATATAGGGATGGAATTAGAAGTGAACTAGTTTCGGTAATATAGGGCTAGAATTGGGTGGGGACTCGGTTCAGTAATGGACTTTTTCTACTAAGATGGTCTGAGAAACGATTCCTTGGCTACTATGGAAACCATAGGATATGATTATGAGTTTGTTGTAATTTAATGTTTTATTCCTATGTTATTATCTTATGGATTATGTTATTTATTTACTTAGGATTCATGTCTTATGAACATCCATTATTTATGAAATGTTTCATGTTTTTTTATATTTGATATTTAGGGTATGATCATCAATTTTAATGATTTTGTTATTGTTCCCCTATGCTCATGTTTATGATTAAATGCCTCCATTATTTACCTTTATGAAGAATATTATCTCACCCCTTTTTATGTTTCACACCCCCAGTTATGAAGATATCTTTTATTTCTGATGTGTCTAAGAAGGGTATTGGTCAATAAGAACCTAATGGGAGTTATTTTAGCTCACTTATATACTAGTTTTCTTGTTTCCATGTTTTCAAAGGCACTAAACTTCTACGGTCTTTGTGCATCAAGTTTTATAATTTTTTAACTATTCCCCAAATTTTATGTAATGTTAATGTATGTAATGACTGGTTTGTTATATTTCCCATGTTCGAGGGCTACTCGAATATGGAAAATTTCTTCATAAGAAAGTTTTGTATTTAATGATGTCGCTTCTTCTGATGGGTTCTCATCATGAAAGTCTTCCAAGGCATGCCATTTTACCACATTATGAAGAAAAAACATTATATCAAATTATTTAATGATAATTTCCCACCATCTTAGACATCCTATTAGTATAGGTTGAAAAAGGATAAACTTGAGCAGGTTGTTGTGAGAAAAAAAGTGAATCTCGTGGTGCTGTGGGTAAAACTTCAACTTCTGAATAGAAAATATAAATTCCATGAATCTTAAATCGATATCTAAATAGCTAGTTTTAAAATAAAGAATTTTTTTTCTTGAGTTAATAAAAGTTATTTTCATTCCCAGTATAATTTTTTAGCACAAGGAAAGCACCTAGTGATTGTTCCAGGGTTGTCACATACAGAATGAGTGGTTTTTCTTCCCCAAGTGGTATCAATACTGGTGGGATTAAGAGGTATTTTTTGAGGGAATAAAATTTTTCTTCATATTCATTAGACCACTGTTAAGTGAACCCTTTCATCACTAATTTTTTGATGGTAAACACTTTCCTGTGAGGTTGGAAATCAAGCACCAATTGGTGGACAAGTGTTATTGATGTCCTCTCAACTATTTCAAGTTTCAGAGATGTGACATGCCAAGGATATATTTATCCTTCTCTGTATCAAATTCAAATCCATGATCGAGTACAAAAAAGCTGATAAATTTTAATAAGGTTACCACAAAATAACATTTTAGGGGGTTCATCTTCAGATTATGATTTCAGTGCTTCAAGAAGATGGTTTCTAGATCAGGAAGGTGGTTCGAACTGTAACAACCCAAGTATTTATAGAATAATAGATTTTAATTTCTATTAAAATTTATAAATAAGATATTATTTTTACATTAAGGGGGATTATTTTTCTAGAAGTGTACTCAAGACACAACAATAGGTTTCTTTGAAATCTTATGTTGCACACTATATTGAGTTATACACATAAAATAAGATTATATATTTTAAAATGGTTGTTAATTTATAGCCATTGTATTAGAGAAAATGAAAATAACTAGTTAAAATATGATTATACAGTTTTTTAATTCTCTTTACAGTTATCTAATAAATTTTAGAGGCTTAAAATAAGAATGAATCCAATTTTAAGCATTAAATAATCTAATATTTTTAAAAGGTTATTTTACCGCCTTTAAAAGAAACCCATTTTTAAATATAGTTTTTTTCTCCTTTATATTTCCAATTTGAAAAAATTAAATTCTTCTTTATAAGATGGATATCAAAGGTTTCCTTGGATGAAATTTTGGTATTTTTCTGATAAAGTACATTTTTAATGAATAGTAAAAAATAATGATTTTTAATTAAAAACTGTATTTTAATCTAATATATTTATAAAGTTAGATTGTATATGTAATTATTTTTAAAGAATAATTGTGATATATTTTAATAATTTATTCCATTTATGGTAATTTTATGTAATTTTATTTTTAAATTGGACAAAAAAGTTAATCTTTTGTTGGTAATTACTTTTTAAAAACCCACTTTTTGGTTTGACTATGAGAATTAATTTTTAATTATTTACTTAAACTTCTGTGTTTGGAATTTGAAAAAATAGATACCATATTTGGAATCATAATATAAAAATTTTGTAAATAATTACCTTTAATTTTTTGAAATTATGAATAGTAATTTCAGTAATTATTTTGTTCGCCATGGTTAAAAGGTAAATCAAGAATATAAGTGTAAAAATAATATTATAATAATATTAACTACCCTAACACATGTCCTAATCCTATTCGATGATATCTTTTCGACCATGGGCATCTTTGGGACGATTTTTATACCTCATGGACACACTTGGGAATGATAAGGACAATTTATAATAATTAATTTAAAATAAACAGAAAAATAACATAAACAAGTATATTTATGTAAAATAATTTTATATAGGGTAATATAGGTTATATATTTGACAAAAAATATTCATTAGAAATATAAAATGATTTCCCAAATCATGATATTTTATTTATTATTTTTAGGCATCAAATAAATAAATTTAATTTTGACACAATTATGATAAAGTGTTTTCTTCATTAATAAAGGATTCAAATAAATGATATTATAAATGAAAAAATAAATCTAATTCTATTCTTTTGATGTTATCCACGAATTTTAGCGATTATATTGACATATTATATTTATATTAATGATTTTTTTTCGATGGAATCAAGTTGTTATGGATTTATAAAAAAGTCATGAAATGAATAGTGTCAAAATTGACATATTTCATATATTAAAATATAAAATATTTTATTAAATATTCTAAAATTCCAAAAACAAAAAAAATATTCTTCCCAATGGTTATTAAAAGAATAAAATTTATTAATGACTATTTAATTGGACATTTTTCGTGTTTTGGGAACTATTTTCAATCTCAAAGTGTTAAATCCTTGAAAAAATGGTAAGAGTAAAAAATTGATAAATAAAATAGATAAGGATTAAAAATATATAAAACCATTATAATTCTTATTGGATGAATTTATTTCTACTTATATTCTACTTATAATATATCTAAATGAATTTGGACTCATTTTCAATCGATATATAATTTATAATAAATAAATATTTCTAAATATTTCTAAAGTGCCCTTCCTCCCTCTTATAAAAATCCACCTCCTTAAACCACATAACTCACACCTATCAAGCCCCATGGATCATCTAAATTCTAAAAAATATACAATATTACTTTTTTAATTTTCAACTATATTTACAAAGAAAATATTCTTGAAAATGTTTTATTTTTTTGAAATAATGCCTCAAAAAATAAGGATATTTTCTTCAATAAATGTTTCTTAAAGAACGTTCAAAATTATTTCTCATATAACATGAAATTTGTTTTGTGTTGCTGACGCGTTTGTAGGAAAATGATTCAATGTTTCCATACATATTATTTATTTTAATGGAATATTTTTTTAGGGAATTATGTTTATGAAACCCTTTTCTCTTTAATGGTTCATATTATTATGAAACATTATCCTTTTTTTTGGTTATATTTATGATGAAATGATTGTAAACCCTATAACTATTTTCATAGGTTATGACATGATTACATGTTTATGATACAAATTTAATTTAATGGATTATGATATGATTTATTATTATTTGTTGGCACATAAATGTATGATTTTTCATGGTTTGGATGAGACTTATATCTTCCTCTAAAGTATTGGGTAAAGATATATATCTCATGAGAAAGATATGGGTGGAACGAAAAAAGAACTCAGTTTAGTATTGTTGGGTTGGAATGATAAATGTACCTGGTTCAGTAATACCAAGGTGGAATGAGGAGTGAACTTAGTTCAGTGATATAGGGATGGAATTAGAAGTGAACTAGTTTCGGTAATATAGGGCTAGAATTGGGTGGGGACTCAGTTCAGTAATGGACTTTTTGTACTAAGATGGTCTGAGAAACGATGCCTTGGCTACTATGGAAACCATAGGATATGATTATGAGTTTTTTGTAATTTAATGTTTTATTCCTATGTTATGATCTTATGGATTATGTTATTTATTTACTTAGGATTCATGTATTATGAACATCCATTATTTATGAAATGTTTCATGTTTTTTTATATTTGATATTTAGGGTATGATCTTCTATTTTAATGATTTTATTTTTGTTCCCCTATGCTCATGTTTATGCTTAAATGCCTCCATTATTTACCTTTATGAAGAATATTATCTCACCCCTTTTTATGTTTCACACCCACGGTTATGAAGATATATTTTATTTCTGATGTGTCTAAGAAGGGTATTGGTCAATAAGAACCTAATGGGAGTTATTTTAGCTCACTCATATACTAGTTTTCATTTTTCCATGTTTCCAAAGGCACTAAACTTCTACGGTCTTTGTGCATCAAGTTTTATAATTTTTTAACTATTCCCCAAATTTTATGTAATGTTAATGTATGTAATGACTGGTTTGTTATATTTCCCATGTTCCAGGGCTGCTCGAATATGGAAAATTTCTTCATAAGAAAGTTTTGTATTTAATGACGTCGCTTCTACTGATGGGTTCTCATCATGAAAGTCTTCCAAGGCATGCCATTTTACCACATTATGAAGAAAAAACATTATATCAAACAATTTAATGATAACTTCCCACCATCTTAGACATCCTATTAGTATAGGTTGAAAAAGGATAAACTTGAGCAGGTTGTTGTGAGAAAAAAAGTGAATCTCGTGGTGCTGTGGGTAAAGCTTCAACTTCTGAATAGAAAATATAAATTCCATGAATCTTTAATTGATATCTAAATAGCTAGTTTTAAAATCAAGAATTTTTTTATTAAGTTAATAAAAGTTATTTTCATTCCCGGTATAATTTTTTTGCACAAGGAAAGCACCTAGTGATTGTTCCAAGGTTGTCACATACAGAATGAGTGGTTTTTCTTCCACAAGTGGTATCAATACTGGTGGTATTAAGAGGTATTTTTTGAGGGAATAAAATGTTTCTTCATATTCATTAGACCACTGTTAAGTGAACCCTTTCATCATTAATTTTTTGATGGTAAACACTTTCCTGTGAGGTTGGAAATCAAGAACCAATTGGTGGACAAGTGTTATTGATGTCCTCTCAACTCTTTCAAGTTTCAAGGATGTGACATGCCAAGGATATATTTATCCTTCTCGGTATCAAATTCACCTCCATGATGGAGTTCAAAAAAGCTGATAAATTTTAATAAGGTTACCACAAAATAACATTTTAGGGGGTTCGACTTCAGATTATGATTTCAGTGCTTCAAGAAGATGGTTTCTAGATCAGTAAGGTGGTTTGAACTGTAACAACCCAAGTATTTATAGAATAATAGATTTTAATTTCTATTAAAATTTATAAATAAGATATTATTTTTACATTAAGGGGGATTAGTTTTCTGGAAGTGTATTCAAGACACAACAATAGGTTTCTTTGAAATCTTACGTTGCACACTATATTGAGTTATACACATAAAAGAAGATTATATATTTTAAAATGGTATTTAATTTATAGCCATTGTATTAGAGAAAATGAAAATAACTAGTTAAAATATGATTATACAGTTTTTTAATTCTCTTTACAGTTATCCAATAAATTTTAGAGGCTTAAAATAAGAATGAATCCAATTTTAAGCATTAAATAATCTAATATTTTTAAAAGGTTGTTTTACCGCCTTTAAAAGCAACCCATTTTTAAATCTAGTTTTGTCTCCTTTATATTTCCAATTTGAAAAAATAAAATTCTTCTTTATAAGATGGATATCAAAGGTTTCCTTGGATGAAATTTTGGTATTTTTCTGATAAAGTACATTTTTAATGAATAGTGAAAAATAATGATTTTTAATTAAAAACTGCCTTTTAATCTAATATATTTATAAAGTTAGATTGTATATGTAATTATTTTTAAAGAATAGTTGTGATATATTTTAATAATTTAATCGATTTATGGTAATTTTATGTAATTTTACTTTTAAATTGGACAAAAAAAGTTAATCTTTTTTTTGGTAATTACTTTTTAAAAACCCACTTTTTGGTTTGACTATGAGAATTAATTTTTAATTATTTACTTAAACTTCTGTGTTTGGAATTTGAAAAAATGGATACCATATTTGAAATCATAATATAAAAAATTTGTAAATAATTACCTTTAATTTTTCGAAATTATGAATAATAATTTCAGTAATTATTTTGTTTACTATGGTTAAAAGGTAAATCAAGAATATAAGGGTAAAAATAATATTATAATAATATTAAACTACCCTAACACATGTCCTAATCCTATTCGATGATATCGTTTCGACCATGGGAATCATTGGTACGATTTTTATACCTGATGGACACACTTGGGAATGATAAGGACAATTTATAATAATTAATTTAAAATAAACAGAAAAATAACATAAACAAGTATATTTATGTAAAACAATTTTATATAGGGTAATATAGGTTATATATTTGACTAAAAATATTCATTAAAAATAAAAAATGATTTCCCAAATCATGATATTTTATTTATTATTTTTAGGCATCAAATAAATAAATTTAATTATGACACAATTATGATGAAGTGTTTTCTTCATTAATAAAGGATTCAAATAAATGATATTATAAATGAAAAAATAAATCTAATTCTATTCTTTTGATGTTATCCACGAATTTTAGGGATGATATTGACATATTATATTTATATTATTGATTTTTTTTCAATGGAATCAAGTTGTTATGGATTTATAAAAAAGTCATGAAATGAATAGTGTCAAAATTGACATATTTCATATATTAAAATATAAAATATTTTATTAAATATTTTAAAATTCCAAAAACAAAAAAAAATATTCTTCCCAATGGTTATTAAAAGAATAAAATTTATTAATGACTCTTTTATTGGACATTTTTCAGGTTTTGGGAACTATTTTCAATCTCAAAGTGTTAAATCCTTGAAAAAATGGTAAGAGTAAAAAATTGATAAATAAAATAGATACAGATTAAAAATATATAAAACCATTATAATTATTCTTGGATGAATTTATTTATACTTATATTCTACTTATAATATATGTAACTGAATTTGGACTCATTTTCAATCGATATATAATTTATAATAAATAAATATTTCTAAATATTTCTAAAGTCCCCTTCCTCCCTCTTATAAAAATCCACCTCCTTAAACCACATAACTCACACCTATAAAACCCCATGGATCATCTAAATTCTAAAAAAATAAGCTCCCAATATCCCAAAATTTTACCTAGAAGCCTTAGTTTGGGAAAAAGGCAATTCACAAAATCATTTTCATTCAAATCAACGGAAGTTACACGTTTTTGATGCAGCGTCTTCTCTAAAATTCATTTCTATTATATTACTTATGTAGCATATATAACATGTGATATTATACTTTTAATTATAATATACCTATTTATCATTTAGTTTTCATTTCGTTAATATAAAAAATACTCGTAAGTAGCGTTCATGAGTGCGTACGTCCTATCGTCTCCATGAACGGTGAGTTTCATTTTTTATCATCAAATGTTATGGAATATTATAAATACACATATATATACTATATATATATGATATTTAAATCATTAATAATATTTTTTATATAATGTAATTTTGACCACATGGATAATTTGTAATTATATCTTCTTCATTTTCGACTCAAGTGTCGAATATTGACAAAATGAACTATATAAAAATAAATAATTATTTAATTTTTATAAAATGATTATAAGTAATATAAAATGAATTGTAAACTTGAAAAAAGTTTTAATTAATGTTTAAAGTAGCTTATGTTTATTATTCAAGAATATAAATAATGAATTAGACAAGTTGGACTCAATGTAAGGGACTTCATCTCAATATCCATTTTATTAAGGCGTATTTTGGTTTATACATGACTTTATTTTATATGGTTAATAATTATTCCATTTGAATACTAATTTAAATCAATGTTTTTTCTAATGTAATGTTTTACTTTATGAAGCATTTTACTAAACAAAAAATGAAATGTTTCTCTTTAATGTATGCGATGTCAACGACCTTTCCGCTACCACAATAATTATTTGATATTTGGATTCCTTAACAAGCCATAACATTTTTAAAATGAAAATAAATTATAAATAACTTTTTTATGTATTTTTTTATTGAAATTTTTTTATAAAGCATTGATTAATCCAATATCTTGAAATTATATATTGTGATTTCAATGTGGAAATGTTATCTTTTATTTATGTAAGTTTTATGTGTTATGATTATGTTATGGTTCTTGGGAATTGATTATGTATATGGGTGGTTCCTTGATAAATGGAGGGTGGCTAAGCCTGATATTTCTCTCCAATGCATTGGGTATCATGGTGGAGGTAAAATTTAATTTTTCTCCTAATATTTTTACGCAATATACTGTGATTATTATTTCAAACTTAACTCCCAATGTAGCTGTGAAATATATAATGTAAGTATGTTATGGATTCCACAAGTTACAATTGTGATTTATTATTTCTATGTGTTATTCATAAATATTATCATTTCATTAGGTATGTTAAAGATATTATGTTTTATGATTCAAAAGTATGATTTCATTAATTTGTATGTATTGATGGACTCATGTTTTCTTTCCTTATTTTATAACTTTTACTGAGATTTTTTTGTTCATCCTTTTTTTTGAAATGTTTTTAACATGGTATATGGAAGGGTAAAGAAAGTAATAATTGAAGAATATATTTATCAAGAAAATAATTTTTTTTATTTAAATGGTTTTATTATTGTGAAAAAATTGGACAGAGTACAAGTGTCTACTTTGAAATTTTTGAGATGTAACTGTAGCAGTCATTTCACAATTCTCGAAAACTCTAAACCTAAAATATATTCAATGTGAATTATTGAATTAACTATTGATTATGTAATATTTAAATAGGGGGCCTTATAGTTGGTATCATAGTTTGATTAAATAACATTAGAAGTTCAGATATTTTTAAATGAATATTCATAAATTATTTTCACTTTATGGAAAGATTTAAATGGTATAGAATTTGATGATTACAATGTTGATTTTTCTAAGATATATATGTGTCCATAATGGTTTTCCATAGAGGAAAAAATGACTCTATGATGGGACTAAATGAAGAGGAAAACAAACATCGAAATTAGCAACCGAAGATGGTTAGAAGCGGAACTGAACAGTTTGTTGCAGTGATGGAACAATTGACTCAGGCTATAAATATTGGTTGTATCCATGCATGAGATCATCTGAATAAACCACAAGGGAACATGTTAGTAATGAATCATTTCATGAGGAAACATCCCCCATCATTCAGAGGATCATCTGACCCGATACTAGCTGAAGGGTGGATTAAAGAATTCAAAAATATTTTTGATGTCATGGTGTGTTCTGAACATCAAAAGTTTAGTCTCGTTATTTACCATTTTGATGGAGAGGTCGATATATGCTGGTCTATGATTAGAAATATTAGGGATAGTGAGGATATTGATGATCTTAGTTGGGATGAATTCAAAGGTGTGTTTCTTGAATGATATTTTCCTAAGGAGGTATAACTAATGGTGGAAAAACATTTCATGGAATTGAGGCTGAAGGATGACTAAGTGGCTATTTATAACAGAAAATTCATTGGACTGGAAAGGTATGCTCCTAATTTCATATGGAATCTTGATAGTAAAGTCATTTATTTTTACTCAGGATTAAATCCAAGGTATTGAAGGTCAATATCTTGTTTTTATTCTAATAGTTATGCAAAACATGTTTGATGAGCTTAGAAGGTGGAAATAGAGTTTTATTATGATCTTGTGTTGTTTTAGAAACAACAGAATACGAGGTCGAGGTGGAAGATTAAATGGAAGAATTCTTTAGAAATGTCTGAGTGTAAGAAAATTAATTTTACATTTTGTGAATATTGTGGTAAAAAGAACACTCAGGAATTCCTTTTGAATTATGGTAAGTGCTTCTAATGTGGTATAATGGGATATAAATATTGTAAATGCACTGAAACAGATCAGGGTTGTGGTAATAAAAAATCTGATTTATAGTTAGTAATATGTTTTCAAGTGCAACAAAATGGTTAGTTATGAAAATTATTGTCCAACAAAGAACTCAACTAAATGAAATTAGTCGGACTACAAGCGGAAAGAAGTGGTGAAATACATGGAAACTAAATCAAAAAGATTTTAGGCCATCAAATGATGTAATATTAGGTACATTGTTCGTTTATTCAGGTTATGACAATGTGTTTTTTTGATTCTGGGTCTACACATTCATTCATTTCTAAGAAATTTTCTAGTAAATTGGAAATTCAATCTCATGATGTGAATCCTAAATTTGTGGTAAAAACACCTGGAGGAAATATTAGGAGAAAAAGAAATAATAAGAACCTTCCTATCATTGTGTATGGAAAGAATCTACCTGAAAATAATATTTACTTTCCTCTAGTAGAGTTTGATGTTATTTTGGGTATGGATTGGATTTCCATTTATTGTGCTAAGATTTACTACTAAGTTAAATGGGTTTTTTTCAGAAATAATTTTCGTTTGTGTACAAGAATAAACACTTATTTTTGATAGCATATTAGGATGATTAGAAACTAGTAAATGATGGGAATGAATATTACCTTTTACATATTTTTCAAAAAAAAAGTAACTATTCATATTAATGATGTGCCAGTGGTAAATGAGTATCTTAATGTTTTTTCTGATGAGTTTCCTGGTATAATACCTGATTGGGAAGTTGAATTTACAATTGAATTAGTTCCTGATGCCAAGCCAATTTCAAAAACCCCTTATCGAATGTATCAACATTTAGAGTTAAAGATGTAATTTCAGAAGTTATTATATAATGGTTTCATTCGACAAAGATCATCACCCTAGGGTGATCCTGTCTTATTTGTTAAAAAGAAATATGGGTCCATGAAAATTTTCATTGATTATAGAGCCTTGAATAAGATAACTGTTAATAAGAAGTATCATTTTCCTCATATAGATGATTTGTTTGATTAGCTTTAGGGAGCATAGTATTTTTTCAAAGATTGACTTTGGGTCGGGCTACCATCCATTGAAATTAATGGATATAAACATTTTGAAGACTATATTTTGTACTAGATATGGAAATTTGGAATTTTTTGTTTTGCCTTCCGGGTTAACCAATGCACCTACTATATTCATGGATCTTATAAATGGAATTTTCCATGAGTTCTTGGATATGATTTTGGTTGTATTTATTAATAATATTTTGGTATATTATAAAAGTAAATAGAAGCATGAAATTCATTTAAGGGTTATCCTAAAAGCATTAAATGAAAAGAAATAGTATGGGAAATTCAAAAAGTGTGAGTTTTGGTTACAACAAATTTAATTCTTTGGTCACGTTATTCTGAAATATGGAATAAATATTGATCATGATAAAATAAGTTTTTTTGAATAATGGCCAAGAACAACCAATATATTTAATATTCATAGTTTTCTTGGTTTAACAGGTAATTACCAGAGGTTTTGTTGAAAATTTTGCACAGTTATCTAGTCCACTAACTAAGTAATCTTGAAAAGGTGTTAAGATAATCTGGACAAAATAATGGGATGAATGTTTTCAGGAATTGAAAATAAGATTAGTGAATACTCAATTTTTAAACTTCCTTTTAGAAATGGTGAATTTTGTTGTCAATAGTGATTTTTCGTTGAAAGAAAATGGTTGTTTCCAAATGAATAATGATCAGGTTATTTCATATTCTTCATGTCGGATGAAACTCATGAGTTAAATTACCCTAGACATGATTTTGAATTAACTAATGTAGTTTTTGCTTTAAAAATTTGGATAGATCATTTAAAGGTTGTAAAGTGTCAAATATATACTGATCGCAAAAGTTTAAAGTAAATATTCACTCAAAAAGAATTGAATATGAGATAGATAAGAAAGCAATAATTAATCAAGGATTATGATTTCATGATTCATTACCATCTAGGAAAATAAAATAAAGAGGTTGATGCTTGGAGTCAGAAATGTAATTATAGATTAACCATTTTATGTTTGGAATGAGATAATTTGGTTTTTGATTTGATGAATTTTGGATTGGAAGGTGTTGGTGCATGGAATTCTTCTGTTTTGTTTCAGGTTTCAGTACAATCTTCTCTATCAGATAGAATTAAGAAAGTACAGAAAGATGGTAGTGGGTTGTAAAAAAAGGTAGAATTGGTTCAGAAGAGAAAGTTGCCTAAACTTAATATTGATAAAGACTGTATTTTGTTTTTTGGAAATAAATTATATGTTCTTTGTGATTCACAGTTGAAGAAATAGTTATTATGTGAAGCTCATAGTTCTCCATTTTCAGTTCATCCATGTAGTACTAAGATGTATAGAGACATTCAAAAGTATTTTTGGTGGGATGGAATGAATAAATATGTTGGTGACTTTACTGTAATGTGTTTAACCTATCAACAATTTAAAGTAGAATGGAAGTCATTGAAAGTGATCCTTCATCCTTTTCCAATTCCATAGAGGAAATGTGAAAATGTGTCCATATATTTAGTAGTGGGAGTACCAAAGACTTCTCGAGGTAACAATTCAATCTGGGTTATTGTTGATCGATTAAATAAATATTCATATTTTCTTCCTACTAGATATATTTTGTCTCTATATCAACATTCTTTATTTTATATTAAAGATATAGTTATATTACATGGATTTCCCCTCGCCATTGTATCTAATCATTATCTCAGGTTCACTTCTACCTTTGGAAAGGGCTTTTATAAGTCATTGGGAACTGAATTAAATTTAGTTATAATTTTTCATCCTCAATCAGATGAGAATTCAAAACAAAAAATTCAGACCTTGGAGGATATTCTATGTTCTTGTTCACTAGATTACCAGGGATGTGGGGGTTAACATCTTTCATTGGTTGGGTTTCCTTATAATAACAATTTTCATTACAATATACAGATGGAACCATTTGAAGAATTATATGGAAAGAGGTGTCGAACTACAACTTTTTGGGATGAAGTAGGTGAAAGAAGGTTGAGGGGACCAAAATTAGTAGAAGAGATGACAGAAAAAGTTCAGTTGATTCAGAATAACCTGAGAACAGATTATAGTAGGAAAAAAGTTATACAGATAACTGTAGGAATGTTCTTTCTTTTGAGGTAGGTGATCATGTCTTTCTCAATGTTTTTCCATAGAAATGTGTGATTCGTTTTGGTAAGAAGGGAAATCTGAGTCCTAGGTTCATTGGACCATAATAAATCCCAGATAATGTTGGATCAGTTGTCTATAGAGGGAATTTACCTCCAAATTTATCGTAGGTACATAATGTTTTTCATGTTTCAATGTTCGAAAAGTATATGTTAGATCCATCTAATGTTTTGAGTCCAGAGGTAGTTTAGTTGTAAGATATTATTTTTCATGAGGAACAACGAGTCCAGATTCTTGACCACAGGGAGCAAGTGTTTCAGAATAAGGTAATTCATCAGGTAAGGGTTTTTTGGAAAAATTACATGGTTGAATATGCAACATGGAAATCTGAAAATTCTATAATGGATAATTACCTCCACTTATTTGATAAGTGAATAGAATTACTATGATGAAAATACCAAAAGGGAGGAATGATGTAACAAAAAAGGTATTTATAGAATAATTAATTTTCATTTATATTAAAAATTAGGAATAAGATATTTTTTCATTATTGGGGATGGTTTTCCCGATAGCATACTCAACACATAACATCTAGTTTCTTTGAAATCTTATGTTTCACACAACATAGAGTTATACTGAAAAATAAGATAACATATTTTTAAATGGTATTTAATGCCTTTCTATTTTATTGGTGATAATGAAAAAAACTATAGAAAATATTATTATACATGTCTTTAAAATGTCTTTATATTTATCCAAAGAATATTAGAGGCTTAACAATCAAATGAATCAGATTTTAAACACAAAATACTCTAATATTTTTAAAAGGTCATTTTACTAAATTTTAAAGGAGAAGCCTTTTTTAATCTAGTTTTTTTCACAATTATATATTTAATTTGAAAAAAAATCTTCTTTAGAAGCAGGATATCAAAATTTTATTTGGATGAAATTTTTGTTTTTTTTTCTAATAAAGTTTAGTTTTTAATGAATAGTGAAAAATACTGTATTTTAATACCAAACTTTCTTTTAATATAATTTATTTATATAGTTAGATTATACATTTAATTTTTTTTAAAAGAAGGATAGATAAAATTAATGAATAAGATCAACAGACATACAAATGCGAAGCCAAGAAGGGAAATTGTCTAGCCAGAGGTGGTTGACATCGAAGGGGCCGAAGGCCGCCAGCTGATGGGTCACATTGTTTCCTTCCCTTTTGGAAGAATAGAATGCTTATCAAGAAAAGACTTGGTGAAGCGAGAAAATTCTCCAAATGATGAAGCCAAATGACTGGAGTTCTCCATCATTGTGGTTAATAGCATTGATTAAGGTGAGGCAGTGGGACTCGATGATGATAGCAACCCATCCATGTTCCAAAGTGAGCATCATACCTTCTAGGATGGCAGAGGCCTCAGCAACTGCAGGTTCCCAGAAGTCATGATGTGACTCCTGTTTTGAAGCAATGATTTTCCCCAGGTGATTTCTGGCCAGAAGAACGAGATCAACAATCCCATCCTTAGGGAGAGACGCGTCCATGATTAGCGTAAGAATCCCTTCCGGTGGGGGATTCCAATGAGGGGGATAAGAGGGGGTTACACCTGGAAAAAATTGTCCTTTGTGGTCCTTCTAACCCTCAATCCATGACATGGCCCGTTCAATCCAGAATTCGGGAGGTTTATGAACGTGGTGAAAAATAGCATCGTTACGTCAGACCCAAGTGATCCACGCCAGGGTGTAGAGTGAGCCTGCATTGTTCACTGAGTGAGATGAGCACCAACGCATCAGAAGATTCGGGAGGCCAGAGGCAATGTCATGTGAAGCATCTGAAGCCGGGCCCCATTTATTCCAAATGTACTTAGCTCCTGGGCAGTGAATGATAACATGAAAAAGAGTTTCTGGAATATTCGGGTAGAAGCGACAGGACTCAAAACTGGCCATATGTCGGTAAACGAGTAGGCTCATGGGAGGGAGGGTTCCAGTGCACACCTGCCACCAGAATTGGGGTAGTTTTTGGGGGACGTTGAGCTTCCAAAGTGATTTCCATGGACCCTCTTCCCAGTTTCCAGAGTGGTTACCAAGAGCAAGTATGTAACCGGATCTCACCGTGTAGCCACCCAAAATTTTGTTGGTCCAGAAAAGATTGTTGAGGCCTGCATCTTGGACCCAGGGGATGCTCAAGATAATTCTTTGGTCTTTTTAATTAAACCATTCATGTATATTTTCCACACACCACCCCGGTCTCTGGTCTGAAAAGAGGCAGCTGACTTTGGCGTCTTCAAGACCCGGATGGGCAGGGGATGTATCCCGCATACCATCCTTATCGATCATCCAGGGACCGGTCCAAATGTGGATGGATGATCCATTCCCAATTCTTAAGCCCAACCATTTTCCAGGATATTTCGGTCCCCCCAAATTCTCTTCTAGAGGAAGCTAGGATGGGAGCCAAGAGAGGAAACATGGAAGTCCGTGTGGGGAAAGTACTTAGCTCGGAGAACCCGTGCACAGAGAGATGATGGACTGTTAATAAGGCACCATCATTTCTTGTCCAACAGTACGTCATTGAATAGAAACAGATTCTTGAATCCCTTCTCTCTCTATGGCTTGGGTTTTCATATCTTCTTTAAGGCCATCCAGTGGGGTCTATTCCTTTCGTCATTTTCCCCCCACTAGAAGTTGGCAGTACATGTATGTATCTTATTGACGATGGTTGCTGGGAGCTTAAACAGGGACATAAAATACCTGGGGATAGACTGGATGACAACTTTAATGAGGGTTTCTCTTCCTGCTTTGGAGATGCTTTTTGGGGTCTAGCGTTGAATTTTTTTTCTCAATCCTATCCACTAGAGATGCAAAGATTTCTTTTTTGGACCGACTAATCACCATGGATAGCCCGAGATACTTCTAGTGATTATCGACCATATGGATGTCTGATGAGGCACATAGTTCATATCTCTTGGAAAGAGGCACCCCTGTACTGAAGGATATTTTTGATTTTCTATGATTGATAGACTGTCCAGACACCCTCTCATACTGCTGGATCACATGGCTAATCACCCAGAATTCATTTATAGTTACTCTGGAGAAAAGGAGGTAGTCATTAGTGAAGAAGAGATACGACACTAGTGGGATTTCACAGCAGACCTTTGCCCCATGAATAGATTTAGAGGACTTAGCCCTTGAAATAAGGGTAGAAAAAACATCAGCCACTAAGATGAAGAGAAATGGGGAGAGGGGGTCTCCCTGTCGCAGGCCTCATGTTGGGGAGAATCCTCGGGTGAGCTCCCCATTGACCGTGATTCTGAAGGATACGATCGATATGCAGTGCACGACTATATCTGTACATTTAGTACAAAACCCCATTTTCAGCATCACGACTCTAAGAAAATTCCACTCCACTTCATCATAATCTTTGGTCATATCCAGTTTCCATGCCATGGTTCCTCTTTCCGTGGTGGAGCATGTTTTCATACAGTGGAACACTTCATGGGCCACAATTTCATTATCAGTGATCAGTCTCTTGGCCATGAAGGTGCTCTGGTTTTCGGAGATAATGTCAGGAATCCAAGGGAGCAGCTGATTGAAAAGGATCTTTGAGAAGATCTTATAAGGGACATTGCAGAGGCTGATAGGTCTAAAATCAGGGATTTCCAGAGGTTTCTTGATTTTGGGAATGAGGACAAGGACCGTTACGTTGCTGGAAGAAATGATTGTATTCCCCACCCAAATATTTTTTATCATTTTGCAGATGTCGGGACCGATGATGTGCTGGTATTGTTTAAAGAATAGGGCGTGGAATCCATCCGGCCTAGGGGCCTTAGCGGGGTGGATATGTTTCGGCGCCAGGAGTATCTCTTCATTCATCACATCTTTGGTAAGTTACTGATTGATCTCTTCAGTGATCAAAGGTCTGATGCATTCTTCCACCTTAGTAGCCATGAAAGGAGTTCCTGTAGAGAAAAGGTTCTAAAATTATCATGTCAACACATCATTGAAAGTAATTTTACTTTTAAAATAGACATAAACACATGTTAATATTTTGATAGTTATTATTTCTTAAAAACTGCTTTTGGGTTTTGAAACTGGGAATTAATTTCAAAATAATTATTGAAACTTCATTGTTTTTAATTTTAAAAAATGGATTCCATCTTTGGAATCATAATTTCCAAATTACTTAAATAGTTTCCTTTTATGTTTTTACATTATGTATAGAAACATCAGTAATTATTTTATTTACCTTGGTTAATGGGTAAATCTGGTAAATAACGGTAAAAAAATACTCTAATAATATTAAACTACACTAACACATGTTCTAATCCTATTAGATGAGATATGTTTGTCCATGTTAATCCTTGCATTGATTTTTGGAGCCCATGGATCCACTTGGGAGTGATAATGACATTTTATAGTAATTAATTTAATATAAAGAGAAAAATAACATAAACATGTATCTTCTTGTAAAGAAATTTTTATATGGGGTTATATAAGTGATCTATTCGACTGTAAATATTAATTATAAATATAAAAATATTTCCTACATCATTAAATTATATTTATAATTTTTAGACATTCTATGAATAAATTAAATTGTCACACAATGATGATTAATTGATTTCTTCATTAATAAAGGATTTAAATAAATTATATTATAAATTTAAAAACAAATTTAATATGAATATTTGAATTCCATCCAATTATTTTATGGATGATATTTACATATTAACTTTTTTCTTTATGTAGTGTCTTCTAAGGAACCATGTTTTTATGGATTTTTAAAAAAGTACTGAAATCAATAGTGTCAAAATTGACATAATTCATTTTTATAAAATATAAAATAAATTTTTTGAACTATTGTAAAATCAAAAATCAATATTCTTCCAAATGGTTATGATAAGTCTAAAATTTTATTAATGAATATTTAATTGGTCATTTTTCAAGTTTTGGAAACAATTTTCATTTTTAAAGTGTTAAATGCTTGATAAAACAGTATGAGTAATAAAATGGTTAAATCAGAAAGATGTGGATTAAAAAATATCCAAAACCTATATAATTATTATTGGATGATTTTATTTGGAGTAATATTTATATTATATTTGAAATATATTAATTTGGATTAATTATTAATTAAAATAAAATTTATAATAAATAAATATTTCTAGACTTTCCAGAAGTGTCCCTCCTCCCTCTTATAAAAATACACCACCTCTACCCACATAACTCACACCTCTCAAGCCCCTTGGCTTTTCCAAATTCTTCCAAAATAATAACCCAACATCTCTAATTTCCTCTTAGAAACCTTACACTAGGTATAAGTCAATTCAGGAAATCCTTTTGGTTGAAATCAATGGGTGTTACACGTTTCAGAGGTAACATCTTCTCTAAAATACCTTTCCTTTATTTGACTTCTCCACTCCCTATGTTCTTCTTATTCTTTGATTACATAACAAATACTATATCTTAAATATACTAGGATGTTTTTATGATAAGTATTTTAACTACACATACACACACCACCATATGATGGATATAGACATAATGTTTCTATAGACAGTTAACTACTACCTCACGAAACAATGATTGTTCAAATTTCCCCTACCACCTCTCATGGTTCCCATTATGATGGAACTATATTTATATGTGAAATATATTATATTTATATTGTCTCTTTTCATCTATTTTTTTAATTTACATCATACCTTTATGCTTTCCATTTTTTAAATACTATAATTTAATTTTAAGAAGTACGGACTACCGCCCTCTCAAAGTTAAATAACTCAATTGTTCCATACATGGAACATATACAGGAAGGGGATAATGAAATTATGTAACATATATAACATATGATATTATAATTTAATTACAATATACCAATATATCATATAGTTTTAATTTCATTAATATGACAAATAAATGAAAGTAGTGTTCATTCATGCGTTTGGCTTACCGTCTCCATGAAAAGTGAATTTCATTTATTGTCACCAAATGTTATGGAATATTATACAAACATATATATACTATATATATATGATAATTAAATCATTAATAATATTTTTTATAAAATATAATTTTTACCACATGGAAATATTTTAATTATATCAATTTCATTTTTGTCTCAAGAACCGAATATCGACAAAACGACTGATATGAACATAAAAAATTATGTAATTTTTACAAAATGATGAAAAGTAATATAAATTGAATAATAAACATGATAACGGATATGAAGCAAGTGAAAATTAAAATAATTTCATTATTTATGAATATAAAGAATAAACAAGACAAGTCAGACTAAAGGTAAGGGACTTCGTCTCAATCTGCTTTTCATTGAGGCATATTTTTGTTTATACACGACTTTATTTTATACGGTGTGTAATTATACAATTTTTATTTTAATTTAATTAAATGGTTTCCTAAAGGAATCTTTTTTATTACTAAGTAATTTACTAAATGATAAAGGGAATGCTTCTTTTTAATATATGTGGCGACAATGACATTTCCGCCATCATGAGCATTATTTTATATTTAGATTCCTTAATGAGCCATAATGTTTTTAAAAGGAAAATAAATACCATATACCCTTTTTATGTATTTTGGTATTGAATTGGTTTTTAGAAATCATTTATTATGTCAAGATCTTGAAATGATATATTGTGATTTCAATATGGAAATTTTATCTTACCATTATACTTGTTTTATATGTTATTATTATGTTATTGTTCTTGGGAATTGTTTACGTATATGGGTGGTTCTCTAATAGACTGAGGGCAGGTGAGCCCAATATAGATCTCCAATTCATTGGGTAACATGATGGAGGTAAACATTAATGTTTCTCCTATTATATTTAGGGATTTTACTATGATGGTTATTTTAAATGTTACTCCTATTGTAGTTTTAAAAACTAAAATGTATGTATATTATGGAGGTCACACTACTAGAAAAACTACCTATACCCACGGTTCAAAACCGTGGGTATAGCCCCCAAAACCGTAGGTATAGGCTATACCCACGGTTTTGGGAACCGTTGGGCTGAGTGGTGTCGGTATAGGGTTATTAACCTATACCCATGGTTTGCCAAAACCGTGGGTATATATTTTTTCCACTGCATAAAATCCTCATCTATGTGTCAAACTCTTATATCTACGGTTTTAAAACCGTGGGTGAAAATTTTAAAAACATGCAGCGTGAAGGTATTGAACCCGCAACGCCACGCACCTATGCACTTGCATTTCGCTGGTCTTCACCACTTCGGCTGCGTCATTTTTGTTAATATAAATCTATATTTGTAAATATATATTAATACCTGAGCGTGTTATGAAAAAAGGAAGTCAGTGGGTATAGAACCCGCGTCTAAAGCAGCTCTCTTTCAGCGCTTAACCAACTAAGCCACCTCGACACCATTATTATCAATCTGCATTTATATTAATATATTAATATATTAATTCACGCCTGTATTAAAAAAATAGAGTCCAGTGAGATTTAATACCGCGACCATTTCACCAAATACGAAGCGCCTAACCAACCGAGCCAGAGAATTAATTTGTATCTAAATTTCTATTAGTCTAAATATATTATTTCAGATGGTGGGTATAAGTTTTCCCACCAAATAGTTTTTATTTCCCACCGAATTTTTTTTCCGCCATAATATGTTGAAGCTATCCCCACGGTTTTCAAAAACCGTGGGTATATGTGTTTGAAAAAAAATATTTATCCCCACGGTTCTTCCAAAACCGTGGGGATAGGCTTTTAAATAAACACCTATACCCACAGTTTTACAAATCCGTGGGTATAGGCCTTCGAAACAACTCTATCTCCACGGTTTTGTGGATAACTGTAGGTATAGGTGACCTATACCCACGGTTTTCCAAAACCATGGGTATAGGTTCTCAAACTATACATATACCCACGGTTTTCTTAAACTGTGGGTATAGGGCACCCCTATAACCACAGTTTTTGGAAAAACCGTGGGTATAGGGCTATTTTCCAGTAGTGTCACAAGTTACCTTTATGATTTTTTATTTCTATGTGTTATTCATAGATCATATGATTTCATGAATTATGTTAAAGAGATTATGTTTTATGATTGAAATGTATGAGTTCATTGATTTGTACGTATTGATGGACTAATGTTTTTGTTCTTTATTTAATAACCCTTACTGAGCTTTTTATGCTCATCCTAGGTTTTCTAAATTTTTACATAGGGTATAAGGAAGGGTACGATAAAGGAACAATTCAAGAATATTTTTATTAGGAAAATAATTATGTTTTTATTTAAGGAGTTTTATTTTTGTGAATAAAATTGGATAGAGTAGAAGTGTCTACATTGAAAATTTTTGAGATGAAATTACAATACTCATGGCCCAGTTATCTAAAACTCTAAACTTGAAAAGATCCTTAATATGAATTTTTGAATGAACTCAAGATTGTGTAATTTTACAGTTAGGACCATACAATAAAATTATTAATAAATGACTAATAAATCATCAATTTTTCATTAGAAAAACATCCCCAATAAGGGTTTGAAAATGTGAATCATGCCATGTTTGTATGTGGGAAAGGTGTTCTTTAAGACAGAGGGAATAACCTTATAGAAGAATATTCCAGGTTGGGTTTTGAAAGATGCAACTTGTTAATCTCCTAAGGCCATCCAAATTTTTTTATTCCCTGAATATCCATCCATGAAAAAGTGGGACTGATTTATATCCATTGCATGAATTAGGAGTTCTGTGAATGGAACTGAGAAGTAATCTTTTGGAAAATGTTAGTTTAGATCTCCAAAACTAATGAAAACTCTAATATTTCCATTCTTACTTTTCATAGGGACAATTTTATCTAGGTATTTCATGTACTATACCTATTGGATAAAATCATCCTTGATGAATATGTCCACTTAAACCTCAATTTTGGAAGAGTGAGATGGGTGCATCCTCCAGGCTGTTTTCTTTTACCCCTGAGGATCTTCTGGATAACTCAATTGATGGGTGGCCTCCTTGGGGTTAATGCAAGGAATCTCTACGTAATTCTTGGAAAACATATCTTGATGATTTTTTAACAAGGATGTTTATACCTCATGTTCTACAGTATTCTTGGGCACACAAATTAGAGTGGGGTTTGGATCTTTGTATTACCCATATTTTATTAACTAATTTCATCCATGGTCATGAAGACGCCTTCCTCAAATAATGGAGGGGCATCCCTAAGAAATTATTCTTATTCCTCTTCCTCATTATACACTATGTTTTCTTCTTCCAAATGATGATATGATGAACAAAATTCCCCTTATGGAATAGGGGAATCACCATTCATTCATATAGAGGATGATGAAATCATTTAGGGCTCACTTATTGGAATGAATCTTTCCTAGAGTTCTGAAGGGGAATTAAGGGACTGATAATGATCCTTTTCACATTATCCTGTTATCTAAATAGCTTCCTTATGCCACGAACTTGGGAAAAAGATATTTTTTAATCTCTAGAGAAGTAATTAATACGTTTTCATTCAAGCTTTCATCACCATTTGGACAGTTCATAACTTCTTCAGTACCATTGGGCTCAACTGTCATGATTTCCATGACAGAAGCTGCTGAATGAATTCATGAATTCTGGACCATCATTCCAATTTTATTTATTGGCATTTCATAATCTACACTGATATTCTTGAAATGGTTAGTTGGGATTATCTAAAATCATTTTGGGGTATTGATTTGGGTGACATCATTTTCCATTGATTATTTCACTCCATTTTAATTAAATCTTACATAAATGTATTGTGTTTTGTGAGATTTTAATGGGTCCTTGTCACTAAAAAATGTCACAATTTGACCATTTATAGAATATTTGATACATTGGTGGTATGAAGAAAGAATGGATGCATGATTATATATCCAAGTTATTTATAGAAGAACATTGGAACATGTGTCCTACCGAACTACCATGAACCATGAGTTGGATAAAAGATCACAAAATTGAGTTATGAGTGTAATCTCACTAGGATGATCTTTCTCATTATTTTTATAACCTTGTAACATTAGATAGGAGGGATACAATTGATAATAATTGAGACCCGGGTTATGAAGTGTTCAGACCGGGATAAGGTTGACTCCTGAGCCATTATCAATGAATTCTTAACATATATCAATGTTATTTAGCATGCTAGATATTTAAAAGGGTATGATATGTCCTTGAATGTCAACATATTCAACTTGGTCAATGAAGGAGATGATAACTTGGCATTCCACAGGATCATTATCCAAATGATATTCTGCAACAGCTGTGACCCCAACTTCAAATTCTTGATGATTTGACAATTCCTCAATGTGTGCTTTTCGAGGGGATTTTTGCATACTCAAAGAATCCCAGATTGATAACATACCTAGAACATTGGATAATTAAATAAATAAATCACAATTTTGGTCAAATGGTCTATGCTTTCACGAATGATGTTTCCATTTTGCAGGGACATTAGGAGCTGATGTTTTTGGTGTGCATGGGTCATCCCTTGGGATACCAGTTGGAAGTGATCATGTTCCTAGTGGATTGTTCTGATTGGGTTAGCCTACTCATCAGGGAGGTTGTGGTGTATCCTCTTACTGGACCTACAATATAATAATGTCAGGGAATACCCTATCATGCATAGAGGAATAACTTCATTGTGTCTACTAGGTTCATGGTAGTGTTTTCCCATGAGTTTTAATTATGTAAATGGTTTGAGTGGGGGTTCAGTTGATGTTGTGGATCTAAGAATAAACATGTCTTCCCTTGTATTCTTGACCTAGAGGGACCCTTCCCCTAGTTCCTCAATCAAGTGATGGGAAATCAAGTTCAAAATTTGAATCATTATTTTTGAAGGGATTTGATATGTTAATAAAATTAACATAACCAAATATTATCACCTCATCTAATGAAGATTCTTCCTCAGGGTAATCCCTTTTTGTACTGTTTGGATGGGTGGTGCCTATTTTATTGGGATGGTTAGAATAAATTTTTCTTCGGTCAAATACACATTTGGCATTGAAATGATCCCATCATCTTCTAATTTCTCCTTATCCTTTTGGAAATATCTATTTTTTCAGGATTGACCTTCATCAGTTTGGAATAATGACCCAAGATTAACATACATAGATATTACATCATTTTAGATGAATATTCAGTACATTTTAAAAATACATTCCCAAGGACCATAATAGTTTAGCATATTTAGAAACATGGAAAGCAAATATTCTATCATATTGAATGATGTTCCACATCTCCCATAAAGATCTCCACCTTTAGTAATTCTACCAAAAAAAATTCTTCAAAATCTAGGGAATGTAAACATAAGAAAGGGGTGAGGTCAAATTCTCAGTAAGGGTATAAAATAGAGATATGTAAGTATAATTATAAGAATAAGGGTTTCAGAACATGATCATGAAAATATAAGATCATACCCTACATATCAAAGATCATATACATGAATCATGACATAAATATTGGAAGATCGTAAGGCATGAATATTTAGGAAATAAATAACATAATCCATGAAATCATAACATAGGAATAAAATATGGAATCATGGAAAAGTAATAATAATATATAATGATTTCCATGGTAGTCAAGTAATTCCCACTATGACCATCTTAGTGTACAAAGTCCTTTAGTGAACTTGGTTGACACCCGGTTACAGCCATGTACTACCGAACAGAGTTTACTCCTCATTCTACCCCTGTATTACTGAACCAATTTCATTTATTGTTCTATCCCTATATTACATAAATGAGTTCATTTATTTTTACAGACATGTTTAACTCATGAGATATAAATCATTATATAATACATAAGAGGGAGATATAGGTCACAACCAACCAATAATTAAATAATACATACATTTTCTTCAAGATCATAAATAATCATATCATAACCCATGCAATGAAATGGGTATCATAAGTTTGTAAAAATATCATAACATGTGAAGAAAGATTTATGTTTGATAATCATTTCATTAATATAATAACCATTGAATTAGAAAATGATTTCACAAACATATAACCCGAAAAGGGGGAACTGATTTCAAAAAGACCAAGAAATTATTTACAACCCCTTAATATAAAGAATATGAATGGATACATTAGATAGTTTCCTAGATGGGAAAGAGTAACATCAACCGATTTCATCTTATATGGAAAATAATTTTGAAATATCTTCCAAAGAAATGTTTCTTTAGTAAATAATCCTTTCTTCGTTGGAAAAGTATTTTTAAAAAATTAAACCATCTGGAAATAATTTTATTACAAAATACCTTGAAACTTATAATAAAGACATGAAATAATTTTTAATACATTTTTACTAGAAAAAATATAAAATTAACATCGAAACATTTTAAAAACATTTTTATTTGACAACACATTGAAAACATATAATGAAATCTTGAAATTTTATTGAAACCCATTTTACATGAAAACATATGAAAGAAAATTGAAATTGTCTGCAAAACCATTTATTTGAAAATAGTTTTAAAACATATTAATAATTCTTGAAAACATTTCTAAATCAATTTTAGTTGAAAACTTATAATAGAAGATTTATAATATTTTGAAAAACATTTTCCTTGAAATATTATAAAATAAAATTAAATATATTTTAAAATAACTTTTCCTGGAAAACTTATAAAAGAATATTTAAAACATTTTGAAAACCTTTTTCCTTGAAAATCACTTTTAGAAAAATGTTTCATAAAAAATAAACTTTTAAAATTAAAATTTATTCTCAAATAAATAACAACAGGTAAATATGTACATGTCGTAGAAGGTAAAGAGAACATTCCTTTTTTCATGATAAAATGGTTATAAAAATGACCTATTCGGAAAGAAACAGGAATATCAATTTAAATATATTGTTAAAAAATGTGTAAAAATTCCATAAAAATATTATAGGATAATGGTACAGTATTATTGGAAACCCTTTTTATAAATCAAGATTATGAAGGAACATAGATATCCGAACAAAAGGGGTAAATTCAGGTTTTTTTAAAAACCACTTTTTAAAATATATTATGTACCAATTATTATAAAATTAGTACCAATACATTAATATATATTTAATAAACATATGAAAATTAAACTCATGAGTTTTCATGAAAGATTTATCATAAGATTTAACCAAGGAAACATAAACATAAACAGTCTCGAAAAGCGATGAGATTGTTTCCATAAACACAATAAAATTGGTAACATTGAACCATAATCCCCATGGAAGAAAGTGAAATTAAATTAAGATTAAAATATCATAAAAATAATGATATTCTTTACATAACATGTAAAATTTAATTATATACATTTTGAAAAAAGAATTTAGGTGCATAAAAAAACATGAGTCTTAAAGAAGGAAAATTGAGACAAAACAGTTTTACTAATTTGGTAAATTTAACAACATAAACCCCATGAAATAAATATCATAAAATGGATATGTAAATACCAATAAATATAGTTATTATAATCATTAGATACATCCATGGTAATTATATACACCTCACAAAGGAATGGGTGGACAATAAAGCATGTCCCTCCTAATAAAAAAAGTGCGTTAAAATCCCCTTCCTTTGTGTCTTGAATCTCACCATACTCATTCAAAACACTTGTAAAATAAATATAAATTTATTATAAATATTTAATAGAAACATATTATTATATCTAAAACATTATATTTTTTTATTACAACCTTATATTATCTAATTCTTATCCATCCTATGTTAAGGTTTCATTTAGGGCAATTTTTACTTTTTGCATTGTGTGTGTCTTAATTTTTCATATTGTTAATCCTGATACTTATATAATGATTCTAGAATTTAAACCATGATATAATTATCATTTTTATCTAGTATATTTTATGTTAACATTCTATATAATATAGATGTTTGAAATGTAATACTTCGTTCATGGAGACGGTAAGTCGTACATACATATGAATGTTGTTTCTGTTTTTATTATCGTATAGAAAGAAAAAGGTAAATGACATGTGTATATACATATATTTATAAATAAATAAAATTTTTATAGAAGAATTATTATATTATATATATCATATAAATTCACAAAACCCATCCTCAATTCATTCCATATGGTGTATTAATGAATCACATCACTTTGAGGTAGTAGTAGTACACATTTCCTCAAATGAAATTATCATATTTACACTAAATTGAAAGTAAAAAGATATGTGTTGTAAAAGAAAAAAATATTCCTAAATAAATAATTATTATAATATATAATATATTTAAAAATAATTACGTCATAATTTCCACCATGAGAGTCATTAAGAAAAATTTAACAATCATCATTTATTGAGGTGGTAGTTCACCGTATACCTAAACAGTTTGTTAGTTACCTATTAGATGGAGGTTTTTTGTAAGTTTAGTACAAAATATTATCATAAAAACATCCTAGTATATTTATAATATTTTTTATGTTAAACGAGAATGTAATAAAGACAGTGGAGGGGTAGAGAAGGAAAATAAAAGAAAGGACTTGAGAGAGATGTTACTTCTTAATTGGGTAACTCCTTTTGGATAGTGCCAAAAGGATACTTTGGATAGAATTATGACCAAGTTAAGGCTTATAGTACAAAATTAGGGATATTTGGATGTTTATTGGATAGATATCAGCCGAACCTAATATGTTTTAGAGGTGTGAAGATGTGGGAGAGGAGGTGGCCTTTTGTAAGGAAGGAAAAGGACTCACTTGGGTTTTTTGAAAATATGTTAGGTGTACACATGTTAATACCTAAAAAAATCATAAAAACCAACCTATTTCAATAATTTAAGGTTTAAGAACGAAATTTGTCCATATAATAGGTTTTGGAAAAGTGTCTAGGTCAGTTTTTCCCAATGATTAAGATTTAGTCCCTAATTAATCTTAATTTTTTCTTAATCGTTGTGATTAAATTTTGTTACTTTTATTAATATTTTCAGTCAAAAATTAAGATGAATTATTATATTCTAAATATTATACTAATTTTAATGCTGTATGTCATTTTTTAAAAATTCAATTCATAGAATTTTAAAAAATATGATTAATACTAATCTCAGAGATGAGACAAAATTTTGGGGCTTTAAAGTAGAAATAAGTTCAAAAGTTTATTCTATATTTATATTAAATTTCATATTTAAATTTATTATAATGACCTAAATTTTATTAATAGATTTATAATTTATCTAATTTTCCCTTAAAAAATTTAAAATATAATTTAAAATTAATAATTATTTTAATGAAAAGGATTTTTTTAAATAAAAAGTAGTATTTTCACTTTCTATCAAAAAGTAAATTTTCTCATAAAAATATCAATACATCACACTAATAAAATTTAAGTATTATAAATTAAAAAATCAAGTATATATGATCGAATTTAATTTCTAGATATGTCTAAAATTAATTTTATTATTTTTCATTGATGGACATGAAGTGTAGTTCATATTATTTATAAACATATAAGGATATTACCAATAATTATAGCTTTCATCATTAATATGTTTTATTTCTATAAAACCATTATAAAAAATATTTTATATGTATTTATTAAAATTCATATCACTAATATTTAGGCTATTTTATAATTATATCATTTAAAAAAATTATAATAAAATGATGCTTTGTAGAAACTCAGTTTTGTGTTTAAGGTATGCCAAGTCTATGTTGCGGATAGTGCACGTCAAGTTGGTATTGCCTGTAGAATAAGCCACATCAGTTTCATGTGAATGGAATTTTTGAACTACTATTTTAATATATATATATATATATAACTATTTTCAATGTCAGGTTAAAAAGAAAAATATAAAAAATATAAAATAATTCCAAATATAATAATTGACAAAATCTTAAGGCATTACATTCTACCCCCATTAAATGCTTTTTCACTCAAAATTCATCTGGGTTATCAATGGTTTAATACTTGAAATTTTTATTCATAGAAACCCACATCCTAAAAATGATTATGAAAACATGTCTTAAAAGGTGAAATTGGGAGTGTAATGCTTACCCAAAGTAATATATAACTGGGATTCCATATAAGAAAACATTTGTTGGGAGTGAAGATTGGACATAGATGAAAAGTGTAAATATTTATATGTAGTGATTGAGGTCATAAATCACAAAAAGTTGAATGATAAAAAAATTTAGGGCATCAAAGGCATTAATCTATGATATTTTAAAAGGCCAATGGTTCAATAAAATTATATTTTTAGGACAACACATTTTCTTTTGATCATTATCCTAATGTTGAGTAATTATTTTACTTACCCGGAATATAAGGAAATATACCTACTTGATATATTTCTATAAAAAAAACTTCATTCATTAGTTGTTCATTTACTAATTTCAAATTCATCAATTACTTCTTGTAATGGACATCCATAAATTAACTTTTATGAGTGAAATTATAAAATACACTATTAAAAGACTTTATGAATTATGAAAGAATAAAATGTATAATTATTTATCTATAACTATTCTTAAAAATAAACATGGTCAATAAATTAATCTCTAAACATAAAAATTAACTCTACTATTTCATCATAAAAAATTATTCATCAAAAATAATTATCGATTAACCAGGACATCGAGTATGCTATTGGTATCCATGAACTCATTATCATCCTTTATTCATGGGTTTACTACCTTCAGCCTTACCAGACATGATTTGTTGTCACTCAACATACATGATTTCCTTTTCTAAAACCATACTAATATTATTTCAAAAATAAATAATATGGGTATCCCTAAAATAAGGTTAGTCACTAAATAGACTTTTAACCATGGTTTTCAATACAATATCAATACATAAATACTTCATATGATGTTTAATAGAAACTTTTCATTAATGGTTAACCTTATAAACCTTCTGAAATATGAAAATAAATAACTATAAAAATGGACACAAAATAAACATAACATCAATCCCAAATATATCCTAAAGTACCACTTTTTTTCACTTCCCAAACATGTGAATACCCTTATCATATACTTCAATGACACCTGGTAATAAACCTAATTACAATATATACTTATTGAAAACAAGAATGCTTCCTTATTCAAATTATATTTAATTTATTCCATAAATCTAAAAAATTTGTAAACTTCATCCATGATAACATAATCCCCTTTTCAATAAGTCCTTAATTTGTTCTGAGGTAATCAGTGCCATCCACATTACTTATTAATATCCAAAATATCATTATCCAAACAATATTATCATAACATAAGGAACATATTAAGTGTTATCATCCCCTTAATAATTTTATTTCTATGGACATCACCTTGCCATTATATCACTTTCTTATTTCATTGGAACCATTCAAAGTGTTCTTGTAAATCCATAGTGAAAATGATAATCTAAACAATCATTATATATTTCACATTTCATAATTTTTAAATCAAAATGCATTAATATATCAATTACTTCATTATTAATTGATTGACAAGGAAACCTCATTACAATACCTCTTTCCATTAAAATTTCATCTCCACTATCATCATCATTATTAATGTAACCGTTACTCATACAACCTTGTTGATACTCATTAAGATATCTCCTCTTGGTACATTTAGTTTCATAATGACCATTTATTCCACACATAAAACACTTATCCATTGATGTTGTCTTAAGGATGCTAATATTCTAATCCATTTCATTAACTAAACTCATAATTTTTCCTTGAGTCACTTCCATTGTGTCCTTCTTTTCCACATTCAAGACATCTTATTTTTTCTTCTAGGACATTCAATTAGGTGATTATTTTAACATTCTTGACACAAAGGATACCAAATCATCTTTCTACCATGGTATTAATTACCCAAAATCATAGAAAGCTGCTTATTTTTCAACCTTGGTGAGTCCGAGATTTGGATAAGGCACATGTTGATAATAATGTTCTATGAAAACTAATTTGGTATGATCACAACATCTCTCAATCTAGTGACATTCCACTTCACTGCTCATTAGAAAATTATCCATCACATTCAATGTTAATCCAATTCATTCTTGTTCTCTCTATTGACTAAAACCAAAATCATAGCGTGATCATTACATATCATAGCATAAAAGCATATAATCATGAAAATGATAACTTATATTATGTATAAATCACAACACCTTCCTTAATCAATGACACCTTAGGTTCATCCAAGTTTATTCATAGACAACTTATATTTAAATCTGTCATGATGATTTGTGAGGAGTTTGTGAATTCCCAAAGCATATCCCCCAGGAGTTTCAAACCAAGCGTGTAACAAGTCTCAATTTCATGTACCATATTAACATGAGTTAGGAATAGAACATGTTATTGGATTTTTTATACAATGTTACATCTGTGACAGAGCCACATCCACATGTAGTATCCATATAGGGAGGTATTTATAGGAAACCAACCACCCAATCCATTTCCAAAATTCTATGACATTTTCCTAAATGTTAACTCATCCAAATATTGGTATTTCATAATCCATAAATATTATGTAAATGAATAAAATAATCCATTAAACCATAACTTAGGAATAAAACATGAAATTTTGGTAGAAACATAAGAATAAATAATGATTTCCATAGTAGTTAAGGCATTTATGTTGAGACCATCTTAGTTGACAATGTCAATTTCTAAACTGTTTTCACATCCCATTCCAGCCCTATTTTACTGAACCGAGTTCACCCCTCATTATAACCCAATATTACTAAACAGAATTAATTTCTCATTCTAGCCATGTATTACTAAACTGAACTCATTTCTCGTTCCAACCATGTTTATCTCATGATATATAAATCCTTACACAATGCATTGGAGGGAGATATGTGTTCCACCCATCTCATAATGAAATCATACATACATGGTGCACAATATCATAAATAATCATTTCATAACATAGGAACTGAAAATAGTATCATAAACATGAAAAAATGTCCCAAACATTGGAAAAATATATAGGTTTCATAACTATTTCATCTAAAGCATAACCCATGAAAGTGATACGAATTTCATAAACATATAACCTATGAAAGAGAAATTGATTTCATAAAGTCTATGACCATAAGAATAACCCATTAATAAAATGAATATGAATGGATCATTTAGATTATTTCCTATAAGGTAATGAGGAGCATCAATGTATGTCATCTTATATGGAAAATAATTTTTAAACATATTTCAAAAAAATATTCTTAAAGAAAATATACATTCTTCTTTGAAAAATGATTTTCAATATATTTAACCATTTAGAAATTATTTTCTTATAAAATACCTTAAAAACATATAAATAACACATGAAATAATTTTAAAATCAATTTCCTTGAAAACATATAAAATAATCTTCAAAAAAATTTAAATTCACTTTTCTTAGAAAACACTTTTAAAACATTAAATTAAACAATGAAAATGTTTTGAAAATATTTTTTAATTAGAAACATATGAAATAATCATGAATTTTTAAAACCATTTCTTTGAAAATACTTTGAAAACTTATGGATAAGGTATGAAAATATTTTGAAAACAATTTTCCTGGAAACATTTTAAAGTCACTTGGAAACATTTTGAAAATAATTTTCTATGAAAACATATAAAATAAACATGGATACATTTTTAAAAAAATAATCATTAAATAGACATAAAAGAATATTGGAAAAAAATAAATCTGTTTTCCTTGAAAATGTCTTTCTAAAAAATCTCTTAAAAATTAAACTTTTAAATATACGAAGTAATCTTCTGTGAAATGATGGAAAGTAAATTCATACACGTCATACGAGGTAAAAAAACTTTCCATTTTCATGGTAAAAAGGATAGAAAATGCCATGATAGTAAATATATAAGTATATTCCATTAAAGATATTGGTAAAATAAAAAATACTAAAAAATTATATTTAATTATTATAGGATAATGGTACAAAATCTTAGAAACCATTTTTTTGAAAACATGGTTTTGACAGAACATATATATCCGATTAGAGAGGGGGTAAAATTTTGTTTTTTAAAAACACTATCCTAACAATCTTATATACAAAAATATAGAAAAATGGTACCAGTAAATGAATATATCATGAATAATTAGAGGATAAGGAAAATAATGAGGGTTCTTGAGAGATGAATTATAATATATCATCAAAAAAATCATAATTTTTTTTTTCAAAAAACAATGAGATTGTTTCAATACAATCTTATAACTTGGTAAGATTGAATCATAATCCCCATGTATGAAATTGAAATTACATAAATATTAATTAATCAGAAAAATAATTAGATTCATGACATAACATGTATAATGTAATTATATAATCCTCAAAAAATAATGTTGGTTTATAATAAAAAATGAGTCTCAAAGAATAAAAATTGATACAAAATTGTTTTACTAATTTGGTAACTTTTGAAACATAATCTCCATAAAATAAAGACCATTGAATAGCTATGTAAATACCCATTAATATATGTATAATAATAATTGAATAAATACATGGTAATTATAAACACCACAAAAAATTAATGTTTGGTGAATAAATCATGTATCTCATTGAAATAAAAAAGTGAGATGAAATCCCCCAACCTTTTGTCTTGAAACTCATCGTACTCATTCAAAACACCTATATAATAAATATAAATATATTCTGAATATTTTAGAGAACTATATTATTATATCTAATATCAAATATTTTTTTTATTATGAACTTATATTTCCCTCTTCTTAACCATGTTATGTTAAGGTTTCACTTCGGGTAATATTCGCTTTGTCCTTTTTATGTGTCTTAATTTGTTATATTATTGGACCTCATCCTTATATGATGATTATAGAATGTCAAAACGATATAAATATAATTTATAGGTATTATATTTGTATTAATATAATTTATGGAATCTATATGTAAGAAATGGAATACACCGTTCATGGATACGGTAAGCCGTATGTACGCATGAACGTTGTTTCCATATTTATTGTCATATTTATAGAAAGTAGGTAAATGAAATATGTATATATATAAGTCTATATATATATTTATTCTAGTAATATTATTATATAATATGTTTTCCCTAAACCAATCCTTAATAAATTCCATGTAGTGTGTGAATGAATCACATCACACAAAGGGGTGGTAGTCCACACTTCCTCAAACAAAATTATCGTATTAACACAAAATGGAAAGTAAAAAAGAAATGTATTGTAAAATGAATAAAAAATATTAATGAAAAATTAAATATAACATATAATATATATAAGTATATTCTCCATCACAATGTCCACCGTGAGTGGTGGTAAGGAAAATTGAACAATCAACATTTAGTGAGGTGGCAGTTTGTTGTACACGTAAAAAGTATGTTCATTACCCATTAGATGTAGGTTTGTGTGAGTGTAGGTAAATACATTAGCATAAAAGACATAGTATATTTAGGATAATTTTGTTATTATAAATTCATGTAATAAACTTATTAGAGGGGTGGAAAAAAATAAAATAAAGTACTTAAGAGAAGATGTTACTTCTTAATCGGTTAACTCCTTTTGGTTGGGGCCAAAAGGATTCCTTGGTTTTAATTTTTCCTAAGTGAAGTATTCTAGGATAAAGGGAGGGATGTTTGTAAGTTTATTAGGTAGATCATTCCCTAACATAAGATTTTTTTAGAGGTTTCAGGACATGGGAGATGTGGTGTCCCTTTATAGAGAAGGAAAGGACTCACGTTGAATTTTTTAAAACAAATTAGGTGAACATGTGTTATTAACTAAAAAAGTAATAAAACCCCATCTTAATAAAATAATGGATGGTTTATGATACAAATATGTCTGTAATATGTGTTTTAGACAAGTGTATTGGTTATTTGGGCCCACAAGATTAAGTTTTTGTCCCTAATTATGGTTAATTTTACCTTAATCGATGTGATTAATTTTAATCACTTTTACTATTATTTTCTGATATAAAAATTAATTTGATCTTATTAGACTCTAAATATTATAATGATTAAAAAATTTATTTTAATTTTTAAAAATTCAATTCACATAAGCGTAAAAATTATTATTAATATTAATCCCACATACGGGGAGAAATTATTGGTTTTTAAAGTAGAAAGAAGCTCAAAAGGTTACTAAGTTTTTATATTCAATTGCAAAATTAAATTAATTATAATGACCAAATTTATATTAATATATTTATAATTTATCTAATTTTTCCTTAAAAAAAATTTAATATATAATTTAACAATAATAATTATTTAAATGAAAATTAATTTTTTAACTAAAAAGAAGTGTTTTCACTATTCATCAAAAAATGAAGTTTCTCAGAAAAATAGAAAAAGTTCACTATAAGATAATTTCATCATTATAAATTCAAAAATAACATTGATTATATCAAATTATATTCCTATTTGGGTTTATTATTATTTTTAATATTTTTCAAAGAAGAACATAAAGTGTAGTTCGTAGTGTTTTTAAACATATAAGGACATTACAAAAAATTATATCATTAATTATCAATATGGTTTATTTCCATAAAACCATTATAAAAAATTGAGAATTATTTATTAATATTCATATCACTATTTTTGATGAATAGGTTATACTTATATTATTCAAAAAAATTATAATAAAATGATGATTCGTAGAAACACACTGTTGTGTGTAATATGCGCCAAGTTGGTGTTGTGGGATATGCAAAAAAAGTCGGTATTATATGGAGCGTAAGCCAAGTTAGTGTCATTTAAATGGAAAGTTTGACATAGATTTATATAAATAAATAAATATATATATATATAGAAATATTTACAATGTCATGTGGAATGAAAAATATCAAAAAATGATAAAATAAAAAAACAATTCACAAAATCTCGGGGTGTTATAATTATCATTTGATGAAGCCAGATTTGCTATAGTGGTAGAGGTTGGTGGAATATTTGGCTACTTCAACTACGATTAGATAATATCAGGAGTATGGTTGATCATTTTTCAAACCATCCAGTCACCGAACATTTGTGTACTATTTCTCTTAACATGTTTCCATTCATCATTCTTTTCTGCATTGGTAGCTGAAACACATTCTACTTGGGTTAGAGAATTTTTCAGTTTCACTTTCTCAGAGTCCAACAACTTCTTAAGAGTTATTTGAAGAAAAAACTCTTTGGGATGTTGTTCCCCAAAATTTTATGGAATTGAAAATAATTTGGGAGATCTTTATCACCTTCTCTGCTAGACTTATTGGTCTATGGAAACTGTACTAAGTTTTTTTCCAATGCTGAGATGAAGAAACTTAGGAGTCGATCATTCTAAAAGGAATAAGCCTTGTTTTTCAACTCCTCATACTATTTTCGCCTACGATATCTTTAATTATATTGGTGAGACAACTGTTGTTTCTAAATCTTAGGAGTTGGATCCCTACAGTATAATGTAGGATTTGAAATAGGAGTAGGTAGAAGGGACTGCTTATGTTTAACTATAGCATCCTATGCTTTTATATTTTTTTCCCAGAGCTAATGGATCCACTCGGTTGATGGATTTTGTCTTTGTGATGGATTTTTGCACCTAATGAGAAATTGAGGCTAGATCACTAAACCCTCTTGTTTATTTCACTAGGTTCACTGGTGTGTGAAACTCGTCAAGAATATTTTCTACATAGATAGGACACATATCTTTTTGATGGAGTTGTATGTTTAAGGACTAATTTAACCCTTTCCACTGAAAAATTAAGGTTGAGACCCTTTCATTCTCTCTTGGTTTTCAGTTCATAAGATCACAAAATATTATCTTCTGTAAAATTGAGTAATACTAAAAGTGGAACTTATAACGTAGATATTCCCATCTAGTAATCGATTGGGGCTAAAAAATCATGTACCATTCAAAATTTGTCACCTGAAATGATTTCATGAAGCATCTGAGTTACATTGCTCTTATTTTTCAGGGCTCCCCATCTTGGGATTGCAGCAAGAGATGAAATGTGTTAAGTGATACTCTGGATCTCCCAAGCCATTGAAAATCAGAAAAATAGGATTTCTAAATATTATTGGAGTAGGTGTAGGATCCACCCATTCATGGTAAGAATTTTTTTTTGGTGTATTAATTGGAATACTTCATCCTTCCATGGCTTCCAATCATTTCATTAATGACTCAATAGTGTTTATAAGAATTTGATAAATATCTTGTTGAGTCAAAAATAGAGTAGGTGTTAAGGCTGGTGCCTGAATATGTACGGTGACTAGTATAACTACTGGTGGAGGCATGGGTAGAATATGGTAGGGATAACCTATACATACAATCCTTTATGGATGTTATTTACTATTTCTTTGTTTTCCACATAATTTAGGGAATTCTTGATATACTTTTTTGGGATCCAAATACATTGGTGGTTGATGTAACAAATTTATAAAATGTTCACTATATGATTTAGTTATTGTATAAACACTTCATTTTTGAGGTGTGGAAACTAGAAGTGTGCGTAGAGGGTCTATTTTTAGAGCATATCTGGCAGGGATACTAACTCAGAGAAACTATGCATTGATTTATCTCAACTCTCTCATTTCATCTTCTTATTGAGAAAATATTTCCTCAAATGAAAGGGATTTTCCTTCTCTAGGAGAAAGGAAATACATGGTATGAACCTTACATTTTACCCTACTAGGTTTCTTTAGAGGAGGTAGAGGATGAATATTAAATGGGATACCCAAATTTTGGGCAAGACTCTGGTTTCAGATGTGCACACCTCTCACGTTCATTTTAGTGTGGTCCATCTCATGAATAATAAATTATTATTCAAAATCCTTACAATCATAATTATATTTAGGAAGGTCCTAAATGATGAAATTGATGACATTTAGATATGTTCAGTGCATCACAGACATTATGTCAGTTTCTTATTCACGTTTCCTTCTTCTTCACCCTCCATGATACCATATCATATTTTTGTTTATTCCCTGATGTGTGTTTGATGGACAGTGACATGAAGATAACTTCTATATAGTTCATTTAGGTCTATACCAAATGATTCTATTGGATCGTAGGTTGGAAAAAATTTATAAGATTCACTCCACCACATATTTCCTAATCAAGAGAAAATTGATTCCCACAAAGAAGGGGATTGTTGTGGTGAAAAAGCCCCCAACATTGAGGTTTAGGGATATTCATGTTCTGATTTCAAAACCCTTTAAGCCAATTGGATGATCCCAAGGGTTGGGTTAAAAAATCCTCCAGCCCTATGGGCTAGGATTATTCCGAAACTGTAGTGACTAGTATCACTAAAACTGCTCTTCTAACCTTATTGATTCTGATCCAATTGTGGTACAGGTTCATTATTCGGTACACACTTAAATCGCTTATTTTGGATGACCATTGTGATATTTTTATCATTTTATCAATATGACTGTTGAAAACCTCTAATGATGATTCATGCTCGATTTTCTCATATGCTTGACGCAAATGATTCTCAGTAGACTTCTCTCTTCTAGCAGGACATCGATGTGAGTTGGTCGGGGATAGTTATTTTTTACCATATATTTGGCCATGAACGGATTTTGTATGTCATAGCCAGCTTGGGGAAATGAATCTTCATGACACATCCTTTGGTGGGATTTCATGGCTTGGGAGCGCATTGAGATTTAATTCTCCATGTACACTATATCCTCTGATATGAACACCAGATTGGTTATCTATGATCATATTTTACAATCTCATTAATGTATCAAGGAATTCTCATTGAAGGTATCATTGTTGCTTCTTAATCATTTGTTTTATGGAATCCAGGAGAGATTCCAAGTAAATTTTTCATTTAACCCCCCAATTACCTTGATGTGAGTTTTATACCCATCATATGGTAATACCATTAGTTTTAGGTGCGGAAGATTTTTCTATATGTTGAGGCAGATTTCAAGCATACAATCTTCTGCCAAAACCTCTGGAATGTGGTATTGAGAGGAGGGTAAAGGAAAAAACATGAATGGTATGTTACCTTTATCCAATTTGTCCCCATTAATATAAAATATTCTTCATCTTTTACAAGTGGTTCATTGACCAAGTCCGACCAGAGTGGATGCCTCCCAATTTTTTCCCAAAAACAATGGGATTGTTTTGGATTCCCTATGCTATGTTGGAAGGAAAGTTACCCAAGGGTGGTTCAATGAATTATCATTACCATGGGATATTTTTGGGATTATAATGTATTTCACCTTCAAATGATAGGGAATCATACATTATTTTCCATGCATTTTCAAGAACCTCATGATAAGAGGGATTTCAAATCACTACATTGTCAGTTGGGGAAATATTTTAAATATGTGAATTGCTACTTTAGAGAGAAATTTTGTATTAAACTTCATAATTGGGAGGAATATCATGGTAGATTATAGTAGGGGTAAGACCATCCTTCACTTTTTTCTTCTAGACACACATAAATTTGTTATGGATCTCATTAAATAACAGGCTCTCAAGATAGACTAAATTGTTTCCATGAATATAGAATTGGTGGTGAAGTGCTAGATGATGACCTTCAGAATTACTACTACTACTCCCATAATTTGGAAATGTGAGGGTAGGATCTTGAGCTTCAATAGATAAACATCTAAGGGATTCCAGAACATCAGCATCAAGTGTAGCCTAATTTTAGGTTGGATCTTAATTTTACAATGGTGTTCGATGAGTCTTATTTTTAGATGAATTCTTATGAGCGATTAGGAAAACCTTTTAGGAGAGTTGGATGTAATGGGAAGGTGTTTGTGCCTTCCTTGGAGTGTCTATTGGAATAGGCCAATTACCTTTGATTGGAGTTGGTTTATGTTCTTGATCCCTCTATTTGTATATTATGATGTATTTTTCCCCATTATCCTCCTGGATGAGAGTAGAGGTTTGTGTATGTTTTTATGTGTTAAAATGAAGAGCCACCCTATTTGTGGGAATAGAGTTATGTGTCCATCCATTGGGCACTACTGTCATCTCTATAATGAAATCCAAGCAGTGCAGTTGGATGTGGGATGAAATTTTCATACACCCTTTTCCCATTACCATTATATGTTTTGTGATCTAAACAAATGGAATGGAGATATATACCCATTTATATATCTGGAGTAGGTATATCTGCCTACTCTTGACCTCCCTTTCCTGTTAGTGGATACTGACAAGACTTGTGTGTGGGAGAAGAGAGTTGAGTATGTCCTCTACATTTTATTGGTAATTTCTGAATGACTTCTCTGTGTACTGCTAAATGAGGCTACTAATAGGATTGTTGGATACTGGTAGGTGTGTGTGTGTGCGGTTTCTCACTGTCTTCCACAAAACATGGTCAGAAGACTTCTTTGAGTGCTACTATATGATTCTAATGGTAGGATTGGTGGTTCTATGAAGGTATATATACTTTTTTGCAGGTTTCCAAGATGCATGGTTGGTGGGATTCTTTGAACTCCACTATATGAGTCTACTGGTTGGATGAATGAATGAGAATGAGTTTATATTCTCGCTCACTATTTCCAAATAAAATTGGTAGGTGATATTATTTAAGTGGGAAAAGGTGTGTACCTGATACCTATTGTCATGTGTTTTCCCTGGTGGGGCGTCTTATGAGCCCGAGTGTAAAGAACCTGGGCCAATAGACTGAGGAAAACATCTTCATCATGCGGAGGATTAATGGACACTTGGCATTAGAAGTGGCGATTATGGTATGGATGTCATCAGAAATACCCATCTTTCTCCTAGATGAGGTTGTACGTGGACTCTTGATCCTCCTCCCAAAAATTTGGTAGAGAATGGTTGTTTCATGGGAATAATCTCCAGAAACACTTGAATACAGTAGTCGGCACCTTAGGATTCAGGAGTGCCTTTCATAATTGATCGGGTAGTTTATGGTGTTGGTTGAGTTAGTGGGTTTGTCGGGTGGCCTCAAGGATTGAGATCATACTCTTTTGAAGGTAAAATTGTACTAGGGAGTTTGAGACCTAGCATTGAAGACATTGAGTCGGTGATGAAATCCTTAATGTGGTCGATGATATAGTCTGAATAGCAGCTGGGGATTTTTTTGCTAATGCATGAAGGAGGCCATTGTATCAAAAGTAATTTTTATAAGGAAGTGCATGTATATATGAAAAATATAAATATTTAACTCTGAAAAAGTAGCATCTCAATTGAGTTAACACATGCATGATTGATTTCCTTATATGGACCTCTTTCATTCTGAGAGTAGAAGGGGCCTGATAGGTAGGTGATATTATAATCTTGGTTGAAGATTCTTGTTGGGTTCACCATTTTCTGTTTTCGATGAAAATGGGACATCATAAGGGAAATAGAATGGTCTGACAGAGACTGGTTAATAAATTCCTTTTATATTGTAAAGAAAATTACAAAGTGTTTTGTATATTAAGGGTTTCTATTCCTAATGACTGTTTCATAGTTATGAATATTTTTCTATAGGTTTGTTCATGGAACTAGAAACACTAAATGGTTATGTATCCATGGAGACCTGCTTTCCAATGGTGGTTTCTCATTAGGTGTTTTGACCCTAGATGTTTAATAACTCTCATTGGTCGAGAGAATGGGAAGTCAACCTTATCATACCCTTTTGGGGGGAGTTATTTCCTACTCCATGACTCTCTTATTGATTTAATATTTGCTCAGGAATCCTTAATTAATTACCAACTATTATGTGGGACATCCAAATATTAGCAATAAATTATTATCTTGTGTGTAATTTAGATTAATTTGTATATATACAAGGTTTTTTGTCAATAGAGATATCTATATGTATATTTGGATCTCCATTGATGGTATCCCCTTATATATTACATTGATATTATTTAATCATTATTACAATGATGCTAGTTTTCTAGCCACACTGTGAGGCAATCTGGAGTTTATTATCATCTAGGAAGATGAAGAATCACTATATTTTATTATCATATAGTTATATGAAGGTAACCCTGAGTTTATCATCATCCAGGTAGAAAAAGGTCACTCTAGAGTTTATCATCATATAGGGAGATAAGAATTGTCTGTTGTTGGGATTAAACCCATAAATGGGATTCCTACATATCCTTATGAAAGGGATAAGAACTCGCATAGTTAGGTACTTCTTAATGGGGCACATCAAACCTTTTAATTTCATGTGATGATGACCCAACCATACAGTTTAACATCATGTGGAAAAGATGCATAGGGGGAAAGTTCCTTATCAATGTTTAGTGTAGGTATTATGCCAAAATATACCAATAAACCAGGAATGGATATGATTTTCCACGTTGAATTAGACCTGGTTTGGTATATGGCCTAAAAATGACATAGTTGATTTAGGATTTGGTTTGAACCTTTGGGAGGATTCCTACATATCCCATTTGGATGGGAATAAAATGCCACATAGTTTGGTATATCTTATAAGAGGGTATATCAATTTATGAGGTTTAAATTTGGGATTATTCCTACAGAGTATTCCCGATGAAAAGTCCATGAGTGATATATTATATTTTGGTGATTTGGAGGATTATTTTGGTCTTATAACCAAGGAGGAGGCCCAAGGAATTGGGTTATGGTTGGGACTTACTTCTAAGGGTAATGTCCCTTGAGATATTTCCTTAGAGAGACGTCCTACATAACCTAGTTTGATTAGGAACCAGAGTTCTCATAGTTAAATCCTTCAGGAGGATTGTTTCAATGTCATGATCATTACTACCCTCTAAGACCATGCGATTAATGCTCAGTGTGAGAAACAAGAGAAAGTGGATGATTTGAGAAAACACACACTTTTCCTCCTTCATTGGTGTAAGAGGATGTGAAGACCATGGAAGTGGTTAAGGATATGGTGGAAGAGATCAATTTTATGGTGTTTACCTCTCTTCACATTACATTGGATGTGCATATATGGTAAAGAAGGAATGAAGGTGAAAGATGTATTGGTAGATAAGATCACTAATTTAACCTCCTACAGGAAAGGGTAGGGTCCTACACCAGGTTGGATTACCCACAATCTATCATGTACCGGGATGAGTATTTAATCCCCTGTTGAATAGAAAATCAAGTGTTATCCTTACCCTCCCTTTTGGGAACCGGAGGCTCTAGGTGTCAAAGACGAGAAGGGATGTACATGGTTATATCTCCAGAATTAGAGATTTGGAACTACTCAACATTGTCCCATAGGTAAGGGTCCCCATGAACATAGATATAAAAATCTATAGATTCATAGGGTATCTAAACCCCATGTGTATGAAACCTATGATCGTAGAAATACATTTCCAAGTGGAGGACTCTCTAGTGTTCATTTTTCCAATGATTTTTAAGTTAAGAGGTCTTGGTGGAGGATTTAACTTGATCCATCCCATACAAGGGAGACAAAGAGGAGAGTTTCTTCCATGGATAGATTTGAAAAAGCCTTGATGAATGGCTTGCACATGCGAAAAGGTAAGGCGATCTACGGATGATCGTGCAGTGGTGCTCCGCACAGGTAAGCCTAGGGGAATAGATAACACTTAGGGAGAAGAACCGCCTAGGTGACTACACTAGATTGAGACCTTTCTGAAGATATCAAGGGTATATATATGTGTTACTATAGGTTGTTCATGTAAGTCCCTAGTTAAATAAGTTTATGTCGTGCTAGTCTTTATTGATTAATGAATCAGTGAATTACTCACGTTGGTGTTATTTACTTTAAACCATAGGAGGACTTATGTTCCTTTTTTCCCCCTTTCATTACCTCTTCTTTAGTTGTTGGGTAACTACCTATTAGGTTTTATTGGATTTCATCGAATCACTAGGGTGATCACAACAACAATTGGAATTTGGGAAAATCTGTTCCATACAAATGATGACTCCATAGTCCTATTTATAAGAAAATATTGGACCTTGGGTGAAGTTTTCTTTTTTTTTTCACTAGTGTCTCAAATATTTTGGAGGAATGAGGTTCCAAATTTTTTACTTTCACTTTGATGGTGCTTGGGGTACTTGGGTGACTCATGTGGTCAACTAAATTTTTCATTACAATGGGGGTTGCGTCCTTGCATCCCTGCTTGGGATTAATGCCAAGCTATGGTCCCAACCCTTTGATCTGGTCTATTCAGTATCATCACTGACCCCCATGAAAAATGGAGAGTCACACCTTGAAAACTTTTAGCATATTAATCTACATTTTAAGTCCTGACACATGGATCTCAAATCTTCTCCTTCCAACATTAAGATGTATTTCTACTCAAACTCAACATTTGGTGTCTAAGTCAGGTTCACTTCCTCAATTCTACAAAAACAATCATGGAACACATTACATTGTGTCAATATATGGGTTTAAAGTTTATATTTTAAATTTATTAAATAATTATATTTCTATAAACTTAATATCAAATCTACCTTTATGCCTTCCAATCTTTTGGAAAATGATATGGTCTCTTGTGCATACGCATAGACTACCACCTCTACGAAGCGATGAATTTTTTTGTTTACAATTTACATAGATGGTAATGATGACATATTTAATAAATATATTTTATATATATGAAAAAATAATGATTCATTGATGTTTAATTACTATTTACCACTCATTCATTCAATCCTTTAAAAAGTAAAAAACATTGTTTATACATATGTATTGCCAACCAACTCCATGAACGATGAAATTTATTTTTCTTTCACAAAATTTTATGGATGATTATAAATATGTATATATAAAATATATATGATATGAATATGATAATTAATATTTTTTTGGTGATGGGACTATGATCGAAATACAAGTATTTGAAATACTAAATCTAAATTCTCTTAAAAAATGAAATAGTTAACACCTGGAAATGAAGATTTTAATATATAATTACTAATAAAAGGGTGTTTAAATGCTATAAGTTGATCGTATATGATATTAAATGTATGTAAATTAGTGATTTATATTATTATTATTATTATTATAAATTTTAATTTATTATAAATGAGGTTAATGAAATTTTGATGCAATTCAATCTCCAGGTATGGGGATTTCTCATCTCACATTTATTTTTGTTGGACATATACCATTGTCACCACTTGTTTTCCTTGTTTTGTTTATATAATACCAATCAATGGATTTTATGATGTTTTTAAAAAAGTTATATTTAAAAATCCATATAATATTTTTCTCTTTCATGATGTTTTCATATGGAGATTACCAAAGAAGAAAAGATTTTATTTATAATCACATTGTTTATTAGGGTTATTTATGAATATAATTTGGATGATGAAATATCATTGTCTAACTCTCAATAATTTCATTGATTTTATTATCCACAAGTCATTTAGGGATAATACATTTTTTGTTTTATTTTCCTCTATTTAAAAATTCAATATAGTAAACAAATTTACATAAAATATACTATATTTCTCTCTTTGGTAGAATATATTTTTCCATCAATGTAAATATTTTATAAAAAACATAATTTCCTAGATTTTTTAAATAATATATAATGTTTTTTTAAATTAATTTTCACCCAAATTTTATATAATATTGAATGTTTTAAAATTAATCTTCATTTCATTTTCTAAAATAAGGTACTTTTGAATATTTATTAGAAATGTGAAAGGAATCATTATTTGAACATACATATAAAAAATGAAATTTTTATCCTTAATGACTACTCAATTATTTTAATATTCTTTAAAAATAATCCAATGTTAGATTTAAATAAAATTATATCCTTAATATTTGGTAAATATTTATATTTTAAATTGGTTATTTCAAAGTGAAAATTGAATTTTCCTCGTGAAATGTCTTAGTGATATGTTAAGTTATTTTTCATCTTTAATAATATCCTTTGATGTTAATTACGATTTACTGGGGTTATGATCTAGTGATACCATCTACTTTAATTATTTATATGTATTATAATGATGATATAAGATGAATCTATGAAAATTCTTTATTTTACATAGATTAACCAAGTTATCGTTAAATATTTATGAATCTCATTGATTATACATGGGTTATACTATGATGTATTAATGAAATGTTAATGAAACTTATTTAATTTCCATGGGTTATGATATGATTAATTTTTTAGGATCTTATGGAATGCATATGTATTATTATTTTATGTGATAGGTGGGACCAAAATTGTAACACCCCAGGTAAATAAGGAATCTGACATTTTCATATTTATCCATATTTGTGAATAAAATATTAATATGATTTTAAAGGGGACGCTATGCTCGATGGCGTACCCAACACGCAACAACGAGTTTCTTGGGAATCTTACGTTGCACTCTAATAATAAAATAATATTATTTTAAATGGTAGTTAACATGTAGCCATTGTAATGGCGGGAATGGATAGAAATAACTAAAATATGATTATATATGTTCTTAAATATTTTTACATTTATACAATAAAATATAAAGGCTTAAAATACGGAAAGAATTCAATTTTAGGCGTATATGCCCTAGTTTTCACTAAAGGTTCACTTATCACCTTTTCATGGAGAACCGTCATTAAATATAGTTTTGTTCACTCTTAAACATTATTTTGGACCAAATAAAACTCTTATTAAGAATCGGGACATCAAAATTTACTTTGTGTAAATTTTTGGTATCTTTCCGATAAAGTTCATTTTTTTAATGAATAGTGTAAAATGTTGTATTTTAATTCAAAACCACTTTTTTATCTAATTTATTTATATGATTAGATTATATTTTGAATTGGATTTAAAGTGAAATTAGAAAATATTTTTACCATTAAATCCAATAGTGGTCGTTGGAATCAATTTCACTTTGAAATCAGACTTAAACTAGTGTCAATCTTTTGATACTTATTGTTTCATAAAACACGTTATTTGTCATGACAGCGAGAATTAATTATTAAATTAATTAATGTGACTTATATGTTCTGAATTTTGAAAAATGGACTTCATTTTTGAATTCGGAATATCAAATATAGCTTAGGGTGAATTTTTGGTAATTTTCTGAAAAACTTCAATTTTTGATGAATAGTGAAACCACTAAGTGGTAATCAAGCAAACTGATTTTTCAGTTAAATGAAAGTTTACCACTAATGTGTACTGAATTTTGAAAATCCGACATACATGGTTTTCATTAAGAAGTAAAATGTGGTTCAATGAGATTAAAATAATTTTTTGGTGAATAGTAACTTATTAAGTTCTTAATCGCGATTAGTGGTAATTAGTGTAGTTTAAGGTATAAATAATGCTTTAATAATATGAAATGACCTAGAAACATGTCACAACCTTATTGGTAGTGTCATGGCCGACCAAGACAAGCCATGGGTCAACTTGGGGACCCCATGGAGACACTTTGGTTTGGAAATGACATAAATAACTTTTTATTAAATGTTAAAGTAAAAAATGACACAAACAAGAGATGTTTTACGAAAACAATTTTTACATGGGGTTATAAAGATAAGATTTTTGATTATAAATAGTCATTGGAAATCTAAAACGATTTCCTACATCATATTATTTTTTTATGATTTTTAGACATTAAATAAATTAAATTATTTATGACATAATAATGATGCAGCGATGATATCATTATTTGACGATTTAAATAAAATGGAAAGATAATGTAAAATCTATGAACTACACATGTCCAAAACCAATTGTATGAGTGGATTTCGAACCCTTATCACCTTATCCACGAATTCTATCAATGTGGGACCTTTTAAAACCGAAACACATTTTCAAATAAAGTAATATTTCTTTACTTTCCAAAAGTGCCCCTCCTCTCCTCTTATAAAAGGCCCCCACCTCTACCTCATTTATCACACTCCTCAAGCCTTTGGCTCGGCCAAACCCTGCCCATTTACTCTCTCCACATCCCTCTCCTCATCCTAGAGGATTCCCTTTGGGAATAATCCTTTCAAAGGAAGCCTTTAGGCTCAAATCAAAAGGAGTTACACTTTTAAAGGTAATTCATTCTCTCGTGTTCATTTGTTTTATTTTGCTTCTCCAACCCACTAAACTCTTTTTATTTACTTCTTTTGTAATAACACCAGTATCTTCAATATACTAGGATGTTTTTATAAGATTTATTCGAGCTACACTCTCACACAACTACATCAAATGGTTAAAGAACATACGGTTTCCGTGGATGGTGAAATTCTGCCTCCCGAAACGATGATTGTTCAATACTCATTTAACACCTTCAAAAGTGGCCATTATGATGTCACTATTTTTATATATGATATATAATATGTTTATGTTTTATTTATGCTTCTGTATTTTTCATTTTTTTCTTACCTTTATGGCTTCCATTATGGGTATACGCGATATCTTCATTTAAGGAAGTGAGGACTACCGCCCCCTCAAAGTGATTTGATTCGTTAAATACCATATGTGGGATGTATAAAGGATGTAAATATGATATTATATATGATATTATACTGGAATTATAATATACCTTTATATCATTATTATTCCATTCTATAAAATACGAAATAGAAATGAAAGTAGCGTTAATGCGTACGTACGGCTTACCGTCTCCATGAACGGTGCATTTCATTTCTTACCTCTAAATGATTATGTAATGTTATAAATGCATGCATGTACTGGATATATATGAAATATATGATATCTACATAATGAATAAAATTCTGGATATAATAAACATTTGGCCACACGAACAACATGTAATTGTAAGAAGTCCACTTTCGACTTAAGAACCAAATATCGGCAAAACAAATATTATTAACTTAAATGATTACATAATGTTTATGACTTGGTAATAAGTGGTATAAAAGTAATAATGAACTTGAAAAAGGTTATTAAGGAATTAGAAATTAACTCAAGTTTATTATTCAGGAGATTAAAGAACGATCGAGTCAAGTCGGACCCGAGGTAAGGGATCCTACTCCTCTCTTTCTTTTTAAGAACACACTTTTATGTCATTCCTTTTAAAGCTCATCTTTCTTGTTATTGGGATGATCTTTTATATTACATTTACTGTAATTTTTATGTTAATGTGATGAGATACCCTATTCTATCTCATCAATCCATTTTTGAAGTTTTGAGTGGCGCCGTTAGGCTGCTGAACTTTCGTAAGAGATCTAACCTCTCTCTTTCTTTTCAAGTACTCTCCTTTATGTCACTTCTTTTAAGATCCTATTTGTTTTGATGGGGGATGTTATTTCATATTACTCTTGCTGTAAATTTTGTTGTAATGTGATGAGATACCCTATTTGATCTCATCAATCAATTTTTGGATGTTTTAAGTGGCGCTGTTAGGCTGCCGAATTTTCGTAAGTTATTTTTCATCTCACTTTTATTCCCGTGAGATTTATGCTACATTTGCCACAATTTCCTTTGAGTGGTGTATGTACTGACCATTATTTTACTCATTTTGTAATACTCCTTCATTTAAGATTATTTACATCAATGATGTATTGTCCTTCTTTCACGGGTCGTATGTTTCAAAAGATACCCAAGTCTGTAAGGGAACCTTTCACCCTCCTCTTTTTTTTAAAATAATTCTTTTGTTGGGTCTTTTAATTTACATGTTGTTATGTTGGGATATGTTCTCATATATCCTTATTGATGTAAATTTTAAGTCCAAGTGATGAGATACACTTTTTATCTCTCATCAACTCATTTTGATGTGATGCCGTTAGGCTGTCAAGGGAACTTTTTAACCCAATTTCGATTTCTTTGGGTTCAACATGTAGTCATTGAATATGTCATCCATTGAATATGTGTGAATGAAATTTTATTGTTTTACACTTAATATCCACTTATATTGGGTGTATTTATATTTTTCACACATATTTTTGAGATTGATTTGTCCTTAATTTAAGGATACCTTCTTTATAAGGGATTTCATCACATTTGACATTTCTATTGAGGGTTCATTGTTGTTATGCACCAATTCGCTCTTATATGGTGTATATACTGTCCTTTGGAGTATTATATCATGAATCCATTTATTCTCATGATATTACAAAGTTCTGACTAAATGTTATTCCCCAATTATTGTATTCAAGTGTCTCTAATTTTGGTAAAACCCCTTTAACCAAAATATCTTTTTAAATGTTTTAATTATTTGTTCTTATTAATATCCATGTTTTCAAAATGGTTTTAAGGATTTATTTATATGGATATTAATGGTTTAAAATGTTAAAAACATCAAGGTGGTATGGGACACTTTGATTCAAAGATCTCTTTGTTAAATGTTTTAAATGGTTTTGGAAATGGTTTCTTTTTGAATGGATTCATTATTTCAATATCCTAAAATGTTATATTGTGATTGAAATGTGGAAATGTTATGTTTCCTTTATTCATGTTTATGTGATACGATTATGTTATGGTTCTTGGGCATTGTTATGAAGAACGGGTGGTTCCGTGATAAACTAAGGGCAGGTGAGCCCGATATAGCTCTCCAATGCATTGGGTAACGCGAAGGAGTGAAACGTTAAGGTTTCTCCAAAGAGATTTAGGGAATATACTGTGATGGGTATTCCAAACGTAACCAAGAGGGTTACTCCCTACGTAAGAATGTTATGAATGCCTCAAGTTACCTTTATGTCTTATGTTTTCTATGATTTATTCATGGTTTGATGAGGTATGTTAAAGTGCCTATGTTTTATGGGTAAAGTATGATTTCATTATTATGTATATATGAACTCATGTTTCCTTTCCATATTTTTATAACTCTTACTGAGCTTTTTATGATCATCCCAAGTTTTTGAAATGGTTTTCACAGGTCAAGGGAAAGGTACATGATGTGATGATAGTGTCAAGGATGTGTCAAGAAAGAATCCATGTTATATTTTAAATATGATTCCGTTGATGGGAAGAATGAATACTTTCTTTTATGTAACCACTTCGTTTAAATGTGGAATGTAATGAAAGTTTCATGATCTAATTCTCTAAAACTCTAAACCTGAAAAGATCCTCAATGTGTAATCTTGTAATAACTCAAGATTAAGTAAGGTTTAAGGCTGGGGCCTTATAGTTGGTATCAAAGGTCGGTTTAGATAACTTTAGAGGTTAGGGTATTCTTTAAGCATAATTGACAATTACCATAATGGTTAGGATTTTAGAAAGAGTATTAGTTTTAGATAAAGTGAATGAGTAAGTATATCTTATTGTCTATCTTACTCATTAGTACATGATGGTTTTGTTGATATACTCACACTGACCTTTTTGGTTTTAGTAAATGGCTGGATCTAGCAGGCACCAAAGTAACAATGGATGTGAAGGAAACTGTGACAGTTTTTTGAGCAAGCAACTGAATGATATGGGAGCTGCAATGAGAACTCTTTTGATTATCCTCAACCAACTATCTGGAGTCATGATTGACCACCTAAACCTTGTATATTTCTCTAAGGCATCATATATGCAAGAAACAAATCCCTACGGATGTACAGGTAATAATCATAAAGGTAAGTGTGTTCAAAAACCTATGTGTCAAAGATGTGGAAAGAAACAACTAGGAAAATGTTTCAAAGGGACAGAAATATGCTATAGATGTGGAAATGAAGGTCATAAAGCAAGAACCTGCCATGGAAAAAGGAAGCATCCAGTTGACTCGAGGAAAGGGAAAGAAGTTCTTTCTGAGGGATCAATTGAATGTTTTAAATGTGGTGTGCATGGTTATTTTGCAAACACATGTCCTATGAAGAAGTTTCGTGAATGGGGTCACCAAGAGCGTACCAATATTCGTTTACCAATACCTAATGCAATTCCGATTGAGGATGAAGAAACTGACAATGACCAATCAAAGGTATGTACTATTTCATGACTATTGTTTTCTTATTTTGGAATCTTAGGATATGATTCATGATTTTGTTTGTAGGAAAGAGGTATTTCGGAATAAGTTGGAAAGGAATGGATAATGGATCATGAAGAATGTTGAATGAGTAAGATGTCAACATATAAGGGCTTCAAGAGTTAGGGTGAAATTCTTAAGAGTATTAAGTCTCTTTTGATGATGGGGTTACATTAGAAGACTTTTTATATTATGTGTAACCCTGATGTTTAATATAGGCAAATTTTATTCAAGTAATAGTTATCTTTTCTTTTGTGGACATAGTTATAAAGAACCATTTGGGTTTATATGATCCTTACTTTTGAGGTAATTATGGGTTACCATATGTTATGATTGAAGTGAAAGGCATGAGATAAAATTGAGGTTAAATTATGTTATGGTTATTTTTCATGATTTTATCCCTTTTTGGGTAATGATTTGAGAATTATATAGTTTTGTAAAAAGGACTACACGCAGACCGTGTGACAACCCGTCGCGTCGGACAATGCTGCAGGAATCGAACCCACAACCAAAGTGCGACTGGTATTTATCGCCTACCACTGGACTACGTGAAGTCCCTGGTTAGTTTTACTGATTCCTTTTAGTTATATGATTTTATTAATTAAGAGTAAGTTGATTTTGGAGGATATTTGATTAGGATAATTACTTTTCAATGTGAGACTTTAGGAGCAACTGATGTTGTTTGGAGATAAATGTTACGATTTAACATGGAAGACTATGTGACTAAATCCTTCAAATATTTGGGTTTCAATCTTATATTGGTTTACTTTGAATAATTTTATGGACAATTTGTTTATCGGATGGTCCTCGTTGAACTTTGGGTTTTGTTGGACAAATTTTGGAGATTAAGAATAGATTTTCTTTTTATAAGGGGTTATCCTTTTCTGGGTTATCTGATCTTGTACTAATCTTTTGGGTTTTGGTTTTGGTTAAAGTCTAAAGACATGGGAAGTATGTAGTTTTTTTTGGGTTAGGTGATTCTCTAAAAGTTGATCATAGTACTCTTAATGCAAACAAGTCTCCCTAAATACTCGTCTTTTGGAAAAAATATGAGTTTGATTAAGGAATCTAGTAAAAGTAGAAAGTCAACATGATAAGTGATTATTTTTCCTTATGAATAAATTCCACAATAAAAAGTAACTTAAAACAAAAATATTGTCTATTAACTTTTATTACTGGGGAATCGAATACCGTTTAACCCATCACAAGTTTGTGATTTTCTCATTGTTAACTTTTTCCTAGACATGTTTACTATCACTCTCCCTCAAGAACATGACCCTATGTTTTCTCCTTCATGTCCATATTTTCATACTTAGAATCATAGTATGGGTTAACTAGGGTGACCTCTATGCTTATCTTTCTTTATTTTAAAGTGATTGTTTTACCGACTCTTGTTCCGATGTGGGACGTTCAAGGATGTTTCCAAGCGCAATTTTAAAATTGCGAGGACGCAATTCCCAAAAGGGGGGAAGGATGTAACACCCCAGGTAAATAAGGAATCTGACATTTTCATATTTATCCATATTTGTGAATAAAATATTAATATGACTTTAAAGGGGACGCTATGCTCGATGGCGTACCCAACACGCAACAACGAGTTTCTTGGGAATCTTACGTTGCACTCTAATAATTAAATAATATTATTTTAAATGGTAGTTAACATGTAGCCATTGTAATGGCGGGAATGGATAGAAATAACTAAAATATGATTATATATGTTCTTAAATATTTTTACATTTATACAATAAAATATAAAGGCTTAAAATATGGAAAGAATTCAATTTTAGGCGTATATGCCCTAGTTTTCACTAAAGGTTCACTTATCACCTTTTGATGGAGAACCGTCATTAAATATAGTTTTGTTCACTCTTAAACATTCTTTTGGACCAAATAAAACTCTTATTAAGAATCGGGACATCAAAATTTACTTTGTGTAAATTTTTGGTATCTTTCCGATAAAGTTCATTTTTTTTAATGAATAGTGTAAAATGTTGTATTTTAATTCAAAACCACTTTTTTATCTAATTTATTTATATGATTAGATTATATTTTGAATCGGTTTTAAAGTGAAATTAGAAAATATTTTTACCATTAAATCCAATAGTGGTCGTTTGAATCAATTTCACTTTGAAATCAGACTTAAACTAGTGTCAATCTTTTGATACTTATTGGTTCATAAAACACGTTATTTGTCATGACAGCGGGAATTAATTATTAAATTAATTAATGTGACTTATATGTTCTGAATTTTGTAAAATGGACTTCATTTTTGAATTCGGAATATCAAATATAGCTTAGGGTGAATTTTTGGTAATTTTCTGAAAAACTTCAATTTTTGATGAATAGTGAAACCACTAAGTGGTAATCAAGCAAACTGATTTTTCAGTTAAATGAAAGTTTACCACTAATGTGTACTGAATTTTGAAAATCCGACATACATGGTTTTAATTAAGAAGTAAAATGTGGTTCAATGAGATTACAATAATTTTTTGGTGAATAGTAACTTATTAAGTTCTTAATCGCGATTAGTGGTAATTAGTGTAGTTTAAGGTATAAATAATGCTTTAATAATATGAAATGACCTAGACACATGTCCCAACATTATTGGTTGTGTCATGGCCGACCAAGACAAGCCATGGGTCAACTTGGGGACCCCATGGAGACACTTTGGTTTTGAAATGACATAAATAACTTTTTATTAAATGTTAAAGTAAAAAATGACACAAACAAGAGATGTTTTATGAAAAGAATTTTTACATGGGGTTATAAAGATCATATTTTTTATTATAAATAGTCATTGGAAAGCTAAAACGATTTCCTAAATCATATTATTTTTTTTATGATATTTAGACATTAAATAAATTAAATTATTTATGACATAATAATGATGCATCGATGACATCATTATTTGACGATTTAAATAAAATGGAAAGATAATGTAAAATCTATGAACTACACAAGTCCAAAACCAATTGGATGAGTGGATTTCGAACCCTTATCACCTTATCCAAGAATTCAATCAATTTGGGACCTTTTAAAACCGAAACACATTTTCAAATAAAGTAATATTTCTTTACTTTCCAAAAGTGCCCCTCCTCTCCTCTTATAAAAGGCCCCCACCTCTACCTCATTTCACACACTCCTCAAGCCTTTGGCTCGGCCAAACCCTGCCCATTTACTCTCTCCACATCCCTCTACTCATCCTAGAGGATTCCCTTTGGGAAGAATCCTTTCAAAGAAAGCCTTTAGGCTCAAATCAAAAGGAGTTACACTTTTAAAGGTAATTCATTCTCTCGTGTTCATTTGTTTTATTTTGCTTCTCCAACCCACTAAACTCTTTTTATTTACTTCTTTTGTAACGAAACCAGTATCTTCAATATACTAGGATGTTGTTATAAGATTTATTCGAGCTACACTCTCACACAACTACATCAAATGGTTAAAGAACATACGGTTTCCGTGGATGGTGAAATTCTGCCTCCCGAAACGATGATTGTTCAATACTCATTTAACACCTTCAAAGGTGGCCATTATGATGTCACTATTTTTATATATGATATATAATATGTTTATGTTTTATTTATGCTTCTGTATTTTTCATTTTTGTCTTACCTTTATGGCTTCCATTATGGGTATACGCGATATCTTCATTTAAGGAAGTGCGGACTACCGCCCCCTCAAAGTGATTTGGTTCGTTAAATACCATATGTGGGATGTATAAAGGATGGAAATATGATATTATACTGGAATTATAATATACCTTTATATCATTATTATTCCATTCTATAAAATACGAAATAGAAATGAAAGTAGCGTTCATGCGTACGTACGACTTACCGTCTCCATGAACGGTGCATTTCATTTCTTACCTCTAAATGATTACGTAATGTTATAAATGCATGCATGTACTGGATATATATGAAATATATGATATCTAAATAATGAATACAATTCTGGATATAATAAACATTTGGCCACACGAACAACATTTAATTGTAAGAAGTCCACTTTCGACTTAAGAACCAAATATCGGCAAAACAAATATTATTAACTTAAATGATTACATAATGTTTATGACATGGTAATAAGTGGTATAAAAGTAATAATGAACTTGAAAAAGGTTCTTAAGGAATTAGAAATTAACTCAAGTTTATTATTCAGGAGATTAAAGAACGATCGAGTCAAGTCGGACCCGAGGTAAGGGATCCTACTCCTCTCTTTCTTTTTAAGAACACACTTTTATGTCATTCCTTTTAAAGCTCATCTTTCTTGTTATTGGGATGATCTTTTATATTACATTTACTGTAATTTTTATGTTAATGTGATGAGAGACCCTATTCTATCTCATCAATCCATTTTTGAAGTTTTGAGTGGCGCCGTTAGGCTGCTGAACTTTCGTAAGAGATCTAACCTCTCTCTTTCTTTTCAAGTACTCTCCTTTATGTTAGTTCTTTTAAGATCCTATTTTTTTTGATGGGGGATGTTATTTCATATTCCTCTTGCTGTAAATTTTTTTGTAATGTGATGAGATACCCTATTTGATCTCATCAATCAATTTTTGGATGTTTTAAGTGGCGCTGTTAGGCTGCCGAATTTTCGTAAGTTATTTTTCATCTCACTTTTATTCCCGTGAGATTTATGCTACATTTGCCACAATTTCATTTGAGTGGTGTATGTAATGAACATTATTTTACTCATTGTGTAATACGCCTTCATTTAAGAGTATTTACATCAATGATGTATTGTCCTTCTTTCACGGGTCGTATGTTTCGAAAGATACCCAAGTCTGTAAGGGAACCTTTCACCCTCCTCTTTTTTTTAAAAGACTTCTTTTGTTGGGTCTTTTAATTTACATGTTGTTATGTTGGTATATGTTCTCATATATCCTTATTGATGTAAATTTTAAGTCCAAGTTATGAGATACACTTTTTATCTCTCATCAACTCATTTTGATGTGATGCCGTTAGGCTGTCAGGGGAACTTTTTAACCCAATTTCGATTTCTTTGGGTTCAACATGTAGTCATTGAATATGTCATCCATTGAATATGTGTGAATGACCTTTTATTGTTTTACACTTAATATCCACTTATATTGGGTGTATTTATATTTGTCACACATATTTTTGATATTGATTTGTTCTTAATTTAAGGATACCTTCTTTATAATGGATTTCATCACATTTGACATTTCTATTGAGGGTTCATTGTTGTTATGCACCAATTCGCTCTTATATGGTGTATATACTGTCCTTTGGAGTATTATATCATGAATCCATTTATTCTCATGATATTACAAAGTTCTGACTAAATGTTATTCCTCAATTATTGTATTCAAGTGTCTCTAATTTTGGTAAAACCCCTTTAACCAAAATATCGTTTTAAATGTTTTAATTATTTGTTCTTATTAATATCCATGTTTTCAAAATGGTTTTAAGGATTTATTTATATGGATATTAATGTTTTAAAATGTTAAAAACTTCAAGGTGTTATGGGACACTTTGATTCAAAAATCTCTTTATTAAATGTTTTAAATGGTTTTGGAAATGGTTTCTTTTTGAATGGATTCATTATTTCAATATCCTAAAATGTTATATTGTGATTGAAATGTGGAAATGTTATGTTTCCTTTATTCATGTTTATGTGATACGGTTATGTTATGGTTCTTGGGCATTATTATGAAGAACGGGTGGTTCCGTGATAAACTAAGGGCGGGTGAGCCCGATATAGCTCTCCAATGCATTGGGTAACGCGAAGGAGTGAAATGTTAAGGTTTCTCCAAAGAGATTTAGGGAATATACTGTGATGGGTATTCCAAACGTAACCAAGAGGGTTACTCCCTACGTAAGAATGTTATGAATGCCTCAAGTTACCTTTATGTCTTATGTTTTCTATGATTTATTCATGGTTTGATGAGGTATGTTAAAGTGCCTATGTTTTATGGGTAAAGTATGATTTCATTATTATGTATATATGAACTCATGTTTCCTTTCCATATTTTTATAACCCTTACTGAGCTTTTTATGCTCATCCCATGTTTTTGAAATGTTTTTCACAGGTCAAGGGAATGGTAAATGATGTGATGATAGTGTTAAGGATGTGTTAAGAAAGAATCCATGTTATATTTTAAATATGTTTTCGTTGATGGGATGAATGAATACTGTCTTTTATGTAACCACTTCGTTTAAATGTGGAATATAATGAAATTTTCATGATCTAATTCTCTAAAAATCTAAACCTGAAAAGATCCTCAATGTGTAATCTTGTAATAACTCAAGATTAAGTAAGGTTTAAGGCTGGGGCCTTATAAAAATTATATATACCTCTAATGAATTAGGTAAAGATGGATATATGATTTGATAATATGGGTATAAGGGAGGGTAAACCCAGTTTATTAATGGATTTTTTTTTCAATGATAGTCTAGAGAGTGAACATTCACTATGGATATAGTGGAGTGAGGAGTGAATTGAAATCTACTGTCATTGCCTTTTCTATGAGATTAAACTAAGGGAATGATTTTTGATGCTTATGTTTATGCTACAAACATATGTATTTTACTGTAAATATTCCTACATGGATCATATTCTTTGATTCCTTTATGATTCCTATCTTATGAACCGATAATATTTTTTCCATGAATCAAAATTATGATCTGCTATACACAGGCTATTATATTCAAATTTTATTCCCATGTTATTTTATCCTTATGCTCATATTATGTTTAATTGATCATTGATATCTCCTTTGTTTACCCTTACTAAGAATATGAGTTTACAATTTGTTATGTATTTTTATAGGATAAGAATAAAATTTTTATGTATAATATGTATAATAAGGGTGATATTAACGAAAAACTATATCGGAGATAATGTAGAGATTTTATAACATTGTTGTTTATATATCAGTTTTTTCAGAGATACGAATCCATTATAGTTATGTTTTGTATCATAATTTTATATAAATAATATTCATCTAATTAAATCTAATATTTATGTATTAGTTGTATAGTTTATTATAGTTGGTATAAAAACTAGGATTAGTTATAATTGGAAACTATGATTAGGAAACATTAGTGAAAAACAATAGTATAATCATATGTATATGAGAAGATCACATGTTATTGTAAAGAAAGGGGTTTGGTTTTCCAAGATAATCATCCATGTATTGATACTATAAGTGGATGTTTTATTATAATGGATGCATCAAGGGTAATAACACTAAAAAGAGTTAATCGAGTATATCTCGGCAATCATTATGGTGTATAGTGATTGTACCCTTACTATGCACCTAGTTTGAAACACTATAGGAGACTCTAGGGTTAATTTTCGTTTTCTTTATAAATAAAAATGAAGGATTTGAATAGATTATAAACAATATTGACCAAGCTTAATTATAAGGTTTCATATATTGGAATGAGTGTTTTATAATTTATAATTTCTATAAATGATTTTTTATGATCTCTCAGTATGGATACTATTTCCCACAATATGTTGTTTGGTTTTAGGAAATTGATGTAATTGGTGATATTCTTGTTAATGACCATAGATGAAATAAATTTAAATTTTCATCACATTGAGAATGTGGGAAGTAATACCCCAAATAATGTCTTGAAGGAAGGGAAATATGTTTTTCTTTGTAAATTCAGTTCATTGAGTAATTAATTTCCAATTAATATAATTTCTTAGGTTTTGGGGACATTGTAATCACTAGAATAAATTCCCGAATCAAAGGGTTAACTACAAGATGAAGGAAGGACCAATGTTCTTCCAATTGGTGAAGTGAAATGATTGATGTGCGTATGTATTGGAATTCAATATTTCTGTTATAAAAGTGATATATCAATGATATTATAGTTATAAGAATCATGAACCATCTAAGTATTGTTTCATAATCGTTTTCATTAAGAATTTGAATTCATATGTGTATTGGTACTGATAACCATGAATAGTGATTTAGTGGTAAGGAGATATTTTTGGATAACCTCTTATTAAGTTCAATAAAACTCTTAATATGATCTTGATGTTATGTTATTATTGTTTATTTTGGATTAATATTTTATTGACATTTTTTAATTAAATGTGATAGTATTTGTAACTATGAAATTGGTTATTTATTTTTTGAAAAATAGATTTAGGTCATCATTGATGAACATTATTTCATTTTTTCATTTATGTAATATGTCTGATAGTTTGTGATTTTACTTAAATAATAAGGATTGTGTTAATTTTTGGAATCATATATGTTTTCATTGAGATTTTATAGTGATTTGGGTTATTAATATTTTTTAATAGAATATATCATCAACGTATTCACATTTTTGGAATATAATATTGTGATTTTTTTGTCTATAGATAAATGTTAAAGTTGATCTGTGAATAAAATACTTGATCAAATATTTTCATTTTCTGGGTTTTTAATTTCGTGAGATATGTTTTGAAGAAGACTCAGGGTAAACTATTTATATAATGTATTAAGTTAAATTTTATTGGTCATTGTTGATGTCTTAGATATTTATGTATTATATTTATCCATTTTGGATAACATGTTCTAACAATTATGATTTTGATTCATATTTAGAGAAATAATGAATGACATGACATCATTTTTTATAGCGCATCAAGTATAAAAATTTACTCTTGATTATTCATTTATTGGTGTAATATATGAAGTTTCAATCCATTGAAACACAACCAAAGGATCAAATGTTTTACGAAATTGAAATAAATAACGTGAGTACATTTTCTTGGGTTCTATATATTGATTTTAAAATAATACCTCAACATTATGAAAATTATCTTGAAATTAAATTGTTATACTTTTACCTTCATTTATGATTAATTTTGTTGAACCCATGGTTTGAGGTATGTATACTTTGTTTATTTTTTTAATTTATTTAATGTACTTTGGATGAGTTGGGATAAGGTTTGGAGAGTTTGTAATGGTTTGGAATAAGTTTAGAGTCTTTTCTTAGGGCGCACGGTTTGATCATGGTTAGGGAAAAACGTGCGGGTTCTCCAGGAAACCATGAAGGGGGAGACGATACACTTTTCATGGCCTAGGAATGGCTATGCAAACCGTTCGAGGAAACTGTGTAGACACCTTCTCTTGAGGCAGTGGCGTACGCATGGTTAACACACGATTTTCAAAATCATACAGACTAACCCTGCAACCACTTAAACAATATGGTTTTAAAACACAGGTTCACTCAGTCTTGCCTTTTTTATCCCCATGCTTCCTCCCACCCAAGCCTCACTTGGTATTTTCTCTTCTAAAAGGTTTTAGGGGCTCTCCCACATGTTTTGGAAGAGATTTGAAGAGGTTTCTTGGTGTATTGAATGTGATTTCTCCCAAGAAATTATATCCTCTTGGATTCCTTTGGTTTCTCTCTAAATCTACTCTTCCCTCTTTATTATTTTTCTAGAAATACATCTTTTTCAGGTATATCTAGGGTTTTGGTTGCTTGGTATGTTAATCTTAAGGATTGTGTATTTTAGGTAAGGGGATCTAAAGCGGTTTTCGTGAAGCGTTTTTTCAATTTTGGGTGAGATTGCTTGTGGGTCAATTTCACTGGAACCCTGAAGGTAGGCGGATTCTCTCTCAACTCCATATTCCAAGAAAATGAAACATCATTACAATTAACATTTTTTATTAATATTAATTGTTTTTTATGTTTGAAATTAGTTAGAAATCTGTTGGTGATGATTTGGGGATTTTTAGGGAAAAAGTGGGCTTCGTGGTGAAACGCCCTTTTGGTGGGTTTTAAAATGGAGATTTTAAAATGTGTTGTTGGGATTGATTTGTGAAAGTGGTTGATGAAAATAGTTTTCAATAAATATTTCATTTTATTAAGATATTGTTTGGAATGGGAAACGATTAAACAGTGTTTCAATAAATGGGTGATTTATTGAGGCGAATTGGCATGTGTTTGAAATGGATATGTGTTTATTGTGTGTCCTTGGTGATTTGTGTTTGTTGGTGGATTTAATGTTATGGATTTTAGTGGTTATGTTGAAGTGGGTTGGAAGTCTCACTATAAAAGGTGATGCATAGTGGTCAGACAAACCCCCATTATGGGTAGTGGTCGGGAAGTACCTCAAGTTGAGAATTGGGTGAATGTTATGGGCGGAAGTCCAATCATTTTGGATGCCTTGTTGTGCATTGCATTCAAGATGGGAATTGTTGTGATAATGTGTAAATGAAAAAATGGCTTGTGGAATATTTATTTGGATTTCCCTTGGTTTCTTGGTTTGGGCAAGGTGGCTTGGTAAGGGTGTGTTTAGATTATGGTAATTGTTGCACCTGTGATTATTTTATATAAATTGCATTATAAAATTGTGCTAATAGTTTTATCCTAGTGTAATTTTTAGGGAAGTAATTTGGGTAAAACCTACTGATTATTAGTAATCATCCCCTACTTAATAACTTCGGTGCTTTTGCAGATGTTGTATTTCGGGACATAGGTAAAGGTAAAGCATCTCATTGCTAGTGGTTTGTGGTGATGCTTGCAAGATGTGGTGGTGCTTGGAGTATGGAGCTTGGTGTGGAGTTGTGGAGTGTGTCATGATTTATTTTGTTCTCTTGTTCAGTCTTCCGTATAGTACTCTGATATTGTGTTTGTTTGTATTTTGGAATAGTGTGGTTCCTTTTTGGTAAAGTAGGAGTTGATTGTTTTTTTAACAGGTATCACGATGTATTTTTATTGTGGATTGTTTGACTTGGTTGGTTTTGTATCAAGGGAAAATCATTCCCCAATTTATTGTCGAAGCCCTTGGCATTTATTGCCGACCTTTGGCACCTCAGGAACATTTCTTAAGGCCAAGTAGCATTCCTCTGCCCTCTCAAGCCAATGAGATGGGGTAGGAAGTTACAAGTGCTATCAGTTTGTTCAGTCCATGGCTTTCAAGTGATAGTAGATGTTCTATCCTTGGTGTTGATCATTGGTCTTGGAGTTGACATTCGTTCATGGATTATTCCTTGAGTCGGGATGGTAGTAAGATGTTGGATTCTTGGAACATAGAATTTATATAATAAAAGGATGTAGCTAACCCTTTTATGATGAACTTCATGTTACCAAGGATTTGGGAAGATAAGGGTTTTGGAGACACTTATAGGCATTGGAAATCTCATTTTCATGGTTATAGACAATGAGATGAGCATGGAATGCATGGTATAAGTGAAATCCCATTAAGATGCATAGATCATTTGGTATAATGATCTATGGTGTGATATGAATGTGTTCGTTTTGAAAATATGATTTGGGTTTGTAAACAGAAGGATTAGAAACATGGAAACTGGTGGTATTTTGAAAATCGGTTGATTTTCAAAACATGGTGGATTTTTTAAAATGGTACAACATGGGAAATGTGAACTATGGAAAGCCTAGTTGTGATAGTTGTTATGTATGTGAACTAGAACTTGTAATTCATGTCATGTAAAAATAGGAAGACTCATGGTTGTTTTTGTATAAATAGAAATGAAACCGGGAAGGCATCGTAGAGGCCTACCCGAGGAGGCTGTTGAAAATGTGGTTACACCTGAGCCTCTGGTAAAACAGAAGCTAGTACAAAGTATAGTGAAATCTATCCAAGCTGTGGAAAGTGGAAATAAAGCGTATGAACCACGACACCTGGATCATGTGGTTCTATTTCAAAATCACAATCCACCTATCTTTAGGGGTGATTTGGAGCCAGAAATGAAAGAAGCGCGGTTGAATAAAATTAAAAAGATCTTTGAATTCATGGGAACACTGGTAGAGTTGAATGTGAATATATCCACGTGTATGTAGGAAGATCTTTGCCTTCAGTTTTGGGAGTTGGCGGTTCAAGATAGAACAGACCAATGTATGACATGGGATGGATTTGAGTAATTGTTTAATAAAATATTCTACCCTAATTTGTCTAGAATTCAGCGAAAAATAGATTTGTTCCTTTTTAAATAGGAGAGAATTTCGATAACAGAGTTTGTAGCTAAGTTTCTGATCTTAGTGATTTTTTAACAAGAGGTGGTGGGTAGTACATTATTGAAAGCTTGTATCTTCGAAGCTGCTTTGAGGTAGGACATTCTATCTAAGATAGTTGTGCCTTGTATAGATGATTATACAAAGATAGTGAATGGATCCTTGGTGAACAAAAGGGATCTATTGGTGGATTTGAATAGAGTATGTGTATTATTTCCAGTGTGGAATAGTGGGAACTCAAACACTGGGTCCAAGTGGAAGAGGGACACTTAATTACAGGGTGGGATTATGACTTAGAATCCAACTACAGGATTAGTGAATCTTTCTTCGAAGCCTCAGTGTGATCCATTATGTTTTCAACGTGGTTCTATGAGCCACATCAAGTGGGATTGTATGTTTTCATGGGAACACTGGTAGAGTTGTAATAAGATGGTGAACATTCAGTGGTATGGTCATAAATCTCTAAGGTCTGGTGTCTGTGACACTCCTCAGGGATCGCCGGGGTCGTATGCCATGGCTGGATGAGGGAACACCGGTAGAGTTGTAAGAAGATGGTTACATTTTAGTGGTATGGTCATAATTCTCTAAGGTCTGGTGTCTGTGACACTCCTCAGGGATCGTCGGGGTCGTATGCCACGACCGGCTGAGGGAAGAAGTATACACCTCATTAGTAGAGCGGAGTCAATCATGGTAATCCTGGGAATAAAATGACTCCTCGGGAAAAGTCATAACAGGGAAGCAAGGAATAGAGTGCCGCAAGCAAGCTGTTGTTTGGAGATGAATAGGTTGTGATAAATGATTAGTCATTACCATCCACAGTGTGAGGTACAGTTCTTTTAAATTCCATGTTGATGCATGTGTTTTTTGATAAGGGTGCTTACAATTCTTTTATTTCTTCTTGCATCATTCATTTGTTGGGTTTAACAGTAGAAATGATGCATATGGTTCTCAAACTTCAAACTCTTCTGGGTGAAAAAGAGTGTCAAGTCATCCTGTGTAGATCATCTTGTGTAGTGCTGGATGAGGTTGAGTTGATGTGGGACTTCTCAGTGCTTCAGATGGATGTGTACGATATAATCTAGGGAATGGATTATTTGATAACATTTAACACCCACATCAACTATTACGCCTGAATGGTAAGTTTTTTGATAGAGGTTGGCGTTAGACATCTCTTTAGAGGGGAGAATATTTCGAAGCTGGGTGCAACATATTTTTTGGCACCGAATGTTGGCATGCTCTCGTATCAATGGGAGGCATTGTCATTGGAAACAGTGGAAGGTATTGAGAAGAGTGTTCTTCTATTAGTTGTGGATCAATATATGGATGTTTTTTCCAATGAATTCTTAGGGTTACCACCCATCAGAGAAGTGGAGTTTACAATTGAACTCCTTCTAGGGACCAGTCCTATTTCACCTCCATCTTTTCAGATGGCACCCATCGAATAATAGGAACTAAAAGTGCAGTTGGAAGAGTTAGAGAACATTGGGTTCATTCGGCCTAGTACATCTCCATGGGTAGAACCGGTGTTGTTTGTTAAGATGGAAGATGAAATTTTGTGGTTATGCATTGACTATCATAGGCTAAATTAAGTTACGATAAATAAAATATATCCACTTCCACACATTGATGTTCTATATGACCAGTTGAGGAGAGATCAGTGGTTCTCCAAGATTGACTTGCGATCAGGGTATCATCAAATGCGGGTGCAGAAGGAGGATATTCCAAAAATAGCTTTCAGTATTAAATATGGCTATTTCAAGTATGTTGTTATTAATTTTGGTCTAATGAATGAACCAGTGGTGTTCATGGCATCGATGAATTAGATATTTCTGAGATATCACGAATCTATACTGGTGGTATTTTTTGATGACATAATGGTGTATTCAATGAAAAGGGTAGAGCATGAGCAACACTTAGCGATTATGTTGGGGATCTTAAGGGATCATCAGTTTTATGCCAAATTTTCATAGTGTGACTTTTGGATACAAGTGGATTGAATCCTTGTCCATGTTATTTCAAAGAGGGATGTTTCAGTTGATCAGGAAAAGATAGAGTCAGTTATCTCATGGAAACCACTAAATAATTGTTTTGATATATGGAGCTTCCTTGATCTAGCTGGGTATTATTGAGGTTTTTTTTCATGAATTTTGCCAAATTTCTTCACTAATGATAGCTTTGACAAGGAATAACTTCCCATTTCAATGGGTTGGGTAGTGTTAGAATTTTTTTGAAGAGCTAAAGGGTCACCTTACATCATCATCAATCATTGTTTTTCTAGAACTAGGGAAAGAGTGTGTGGTGTATTGTGATGCATCGGGGTCAGGGTTGGGGTCAGTTATCATGAAGGGGGATCATATAGTTTTATAGGGATCATTAAAGTTGAGGGTTCATAAGAATTACTACCCAACACATGATTTAGAGTTGGAGGGGTGGTTCATGCTTTGAAGATGTGGCGTCATTGTCTTTTCAATGAGAAATTCACAGTGTTTACCGGTCACAAGAGCTTAAAGCAAATCATTTCACAAAGGGATTTGATCCTGAGGCAAAGAAAATGGATATAATATATCTAAATGTTTGATATTGACATAATTTACACACTGGGTGAGGGAAATTCGGTGGCAGATGCACTAAGTTATAAATCATATTCTCAAGTGGTGAAACAAACATCGTATATATGCCAGTAAATGTCGGTCATAGCCAACATGTGGTTGGAATCTGAGGACCGGTGTGGTAGATCAGTATACTTTCCAGTTTCGTAGGTCCCTGACATGGTTGGTTTGGTTAAAGAGGCTTAGGCATCTGATTCTGAATGTGTGACAATGAGGTCGAAACACAATGGTGGGGAGACCATTAAGAAACGAGAACTGCAAGAGAATTCAATAATGTTTATTCAGAAATAGATGGGTGTACTATTGGCTTTTTGGGAGGAACTTCTCAGGGATTATCATCATTTCAGGTGGGCTATCCATCCTAGAATTCAAATAATGTATAAGGTGTTGACGGAACAGTTTTGGTGGGTGGGTATGAAAAGGTATGTGGTCAGGTTTGTCATGAGATGCATGAATTTATAGAAAATCAAGGCAGAGCATCAGTAGCCAGTAGGCATGTTACAGTCTTTACCTATCCTAGTGTGGAAATGGGAGCAGATATCGTTGGATTTTTTATGGGTCTCTAATGAACCGTCAGTAATCACGATTTCATAAGGGTGATAGTGGATCAGCTCACAATGTCGGCCCATTTCATCTAGATTTTTGAATCTCATACGGTGGAGGATCTTTCGAAAATCTACATCCAGGAGGTGATAAAGAGGCATGGTGTTCAGATTTCGACTGTATAAGATAGGGATCTAAGGTTCACATCTCGTTTTTGGAAATCCTTATAGCAATCTCTTGGGACACAGTTGACTATGAACATGGCATATCATCCTTAGATGGATGGCCATTCTGAGAGGACGATACAAACCTTGGTGGATATGTTAAGGGCTTCTGTGATGGATTTTACTAGTTCATGGGAGGATGATTTACCATTGGTAGTGTTTTCCAGTAATAACAATTATCATTTTTTAATACATATGGCTCTGTTTGAGGCTTTGTATAGGTTTCATTGTCATTCTCCACCATGTTTGATGGAAATGGGCGAGACATCGATGATCAGACCAAGCCTTATCCAAGAAACTGAGGAAAAGACCAAGTTGATCAGGAAGAGGATGGAGAAGGCTAAAAGTCATCGGAAATATTTTGTGGACCATCTTTGATGACTGTTTTCATTCGAGGTTGGTGATCATGTGTTTTTGAAAATCTCTCCTAGGTTGTGTCATCGTTGGTTTGGGAAACAGGGTAAGTTATATCTAAGGTATATTGAACATTTTGAGAAACTGGAGAGGATTGGAGAGGTGTCTTACCGTTTATCTTTGCCACCATAGTTCAGTGTGGTGCACAATGCATTTCAAATGTTGTAGTAGAAAATTTATCACCTAGATCGTGACCATGTGATTTGTTGGGAGCATGTTGAGCTAGAACCAGATGCTTCCTCAGTTTACGTGCCAGTGTGGATTGTGGATAGGCAGGAGAAAGTATTTTTTGGTAAATGAATCACTTTAGTTTGTGTTGTGTCAAAACATAGTCAGATTAAAGAGGATACATGGGACCGGGGGAAAGAGATAGCCGAGAAATGGCCCGTGATCTTCCGACAATGAGATTGTTCTCTACTTTCAGAGGACAGAACAGCCAATGGTCGGTAGAATTTACCACCATTGGTTTGATTTATGTTTCCTTTTTTATGAATTTTTATATAGTTAATGTACATGTGATGATTTGGGATGATTTTGGGAGAATTTGGAATGGTTTTGAATAATTTTGGATACTTTTCTTTGGGTGAACGGTTTGAGCACAGTTAGGGGAAACCGTTTGGGTTCTCCCAAAAACTATGCTGGGGGAGACAGTAGGCTTCACAGAACATGTGAAATTTTTTCCAAACAGTGCATGAAAACCATGCAGACCCCTTCTCTCGAGTAAATGGAATGTGTATGGTTAGCACATCGTTTTCCAAACCATGACGACTAATCGTGTGTCCACTTAAAAAATATGGTTTTAAAATATGGGTTCACTCAGGCTTGCATCATTTCTCTCCAAGATTCCTCCCACCCAAGCCTCACTCTATATTGTCTCTTCTAAATGGTTTGAGGGGATCTCCTACACATTTTGGAAGTGATTTGAAGAGGTTTCCTGGTGTATTGAAGGTGATTTCTCCTAGGTAAGTCTCTCCCCTTTGCCTCTTTTGTTTTTTTAGATCTACTATTCCCTCATTAATGGTTTTCTAGATCTATATCTATTTAAGGTAGATATAGGGTTTTGGTGGCCTTGGGTGTTAATTTTAAGGCTTGTGGATAATAGGGATGGGGATCTATAGCAGTTTTCATGAAGCGTTTTCCCAGTTAGGGTTGCGATTGCTTGTGTGTCGATTTCTCCAGAACCCTGAAGGTAGGTGGCTTCTTTCTCGACACCACATTTAGTGATCTTGAAGCATTGTTATAGTTAATTTGTCTTGGTTAATATTAATTGTGTTTTCGATTTTCAAAATTGGTTGGAAATCACTTGGTGATGTTTTAGGGATTTTTAGGAAAAAAAGAGGGCTTTGTGGTGAAATGCTCTTGTTGTGGAATTTAAAATTGAGATTTTAAAATTGGTTGTTGGGATTGATTTTGTGAAAATGGTTGATGAAAGAAGTTTTAAATAAAGATTTTGTTTTATATTGATATTTTTTTGGCATGGGAAATGATTAAACGGTGTTACAATAAATGGGTGATTTATTGAGGTGAATTGGCATGTGTTGGAAATGGCTATGTTCTTATTATGCGACCTTGGTGTTTTGTGTTTTTTGGTTGATTTAATGTTATGGCTTGTATTGGTTGTGTGTAAGTGGGAGAGAAGTCCCATGATAAAATGTGATGGATAGTGTTCATAAGAACTACGATTATGGGTAGTGGTAGAGAAGTACCGCTAGTTGGGAATAGGGTGAACGGGATGGGCGGAAGTCCCAATGTTTGGGTTGCCTTGTTTTGAATTACTTTGGAAGATATAAATCCTTATTATGATGTGTAAATAATGAAATGGATTGTTGCATGTTTTTTTGGATTTCCCTTGTAATCTTGGTTTTGGTGAGGTGGCTTGGTAAGGGTGTGTTTGGCTTATGTAAATAGTTTCAATTGTGATTATCTTATATAAAATGCTTTATATAAATTTTCTAACAGTTTTATCTTAGTGGCATGTGTAGGGAAGTCATTTGGGAAAAACATACTAAATATTTGTACTCACCCCCTACTTTGGCACTTTGGTGCTTTTGAAGATTTCATATTCTAGGACACTGGTAAAGGTAAAGCATCTCATTGCTAGTTGTTCGTGGTGATTCTTGGGATATGTGGGGGTGCTTGGTGCATGGAGAATATTGTGGAGTTTTGGAGTTAGTATTGGTTTATTTTGGCCTCTTGTTTAGTCTTATGCTTATTACTTTTTTAATGTTTTTGGTTGTATTGTGGAATAGTGTGGTTCGATTTTGGTAAAGTATGAGTTGGTTTTTTTGTTGACATGCATCATGTAGTTTGTTGATAGTGGATCATTTGACTTGGTTGGTTTTCTATCAAGGTAATATCATTATCCAATATATTCTCAAATCCCTTGAAATTTATTTCCATCCTTTGGTGTGTTGGGAACGTTTCTTAAGGCCAAGTAGCATTCCTCCTCTCTCTCAAGCCAATGATATAGTGAGGGATGTTACAAATTTATTGCCTTTACAACCATAACAGAATTATAGTTTTTTTGGTTGTCAGCTTTCTCATAACCGCGTCTTTTATCACTCATTATTAGTCACTAAACCCTAATTTTATACTACATTTATATAATTTAACTTAACATGAAATTTAATCTTATATGGGAATATTATTATGTGTTATTTTTGGAAACCATTATGTTGATCACTTTCCCATTTTAAATTATGTTTTATTATCCCTATGTACTATATTGGATTTATGTGAAGGTATTTTCAAATATTTAACCTTTTATGATCGTGATAATATTTAGAGGGAAGAATTTTGTTATGGGGTGGTTATTTAACACATCAAAATTTTATTTTAGAATAATAATAAACTTAGTAGCTATTTTAATACACAACATTGTGTTATAAGAGAAATGAAATATATTATTAAAATATGGTTATTTAAATGTGAGAATTTTGCAATAGACATTAAATTTAATGGTATGAATATTGAAAAACACATTATAAAATATAGGTATAATATCACTAATAAATAAATATTTATTTACTAGTTATTTTAAAATAAGTATGAAATTTTTAATAATGTCATTTTATGATTCAAAAAGGAATTCTATTCAAAAAAAGTTATATTTATTTCATTTTGTGTGTGGAAAATATATTTAATTTCCCCCTTTTATAAATTTTATTTATAAAAGGAAAATATTTTTTTTAAATGAGCATGTCAAAATTAATATATGAATAAATATTGAAATTTTTCTGAAATGATTGATTTTTTAGTGTATAGTGGATAATATCGATTTATTAAATTACTATCATTAAATCAAGTAATTTAAATTCCACATTATATTTTTGGATTTATAATTAAATTAAAATATTTTATATTTTATTTATAATAATATAATTCATTCAATTTTATTCATTAATAATCATGATTTTGATATATGCTAATTATTATGCCTAAAATGTTTTTTTTTCGGAAAACTGTTTTTCCGTATGTTTTATTAATTTATATTAAAATTGATTCCTTAATGTTACTGAGATTAAAAATTGAGAAATCTATACAATATGTGGAATCAGTATGTTTAAATTTGGTTACTATTCACATAATATCTTTGGTTGTTATGAATAGAAATAGTGGTAAATATTTTCCACCTCGGTAAGGTTAAAATTGGTAAAATGGTGTTAAATTAATGTTGTGATGTCTCAAAATCAACCCAAAACAAGATTTAATTTAATTTAAATATATAAATTCTACCTTATTCATTCAAAACTATAATATATGGAATTTGTTTTCATTTACACCCAATAATGAAATTTAGATTATTTTAAGTAAATAAAATTCCAAAATTTCACTCACATGTCATTAATATCTCTAAATTTTTTACATGATTATAAAAATATGATAAGTTTAGTTATAAATATTTACTTGAAATATAAATTAATTTTTTTATCATGGAAATTTATTTTCAAATTTTATTGACAAAATAAATACCTTATATAATTACATAACACCGACACAATATTAATTTAATTAATAGTAAAAAAGGATTTAAAAATATTAAAATTAACAAAATTTGAATGAATTATTGACCTACAATAATTTTATAGATAAATATGATATATCAGAGATATTTGAAATTATTATATTTATATTACATCTTTTTATTAGTGTTATAAATATCAAATTAAATTAATATTTTCAAAAATGTAAATAATGACATTTTATGAAACGAATATTCTATTAAATTATTTACTAATCATAAATAATATATATATTAGAAAATTTGGATACTATATGGTCTATAATTTTACCCATTATAAATTTATGATCCTATTTTTTTCTTATAAGTAAAATTATAACCCATTGAGAATGAAATAGTTGTCAACGCGGTTAAGGTTAAAAATAGTTAATGAATCGGTTAATCAAAAAGATAACACTTCAAATGATAGTAAAACTCATTAATGTTCCATTTTATAGAGATATTTTGACCTTATACTATTTTTATTTGAATATATTCTCTTTTTGAAGCATTTTCTTTGATAATGTTTTATTTATATTTTAATCTTTTTTGTAAATCCAAGTGTTTCCTTCTCCTCCCTTATAAAAGGGCACTCATTCTCTATTTTTTTTACACATTATTGAGCCATATATCTGGACTAAAAACTACCCATTTCTCTTATAAAATTCCTTATACAAGAATTATAGTTTCTAATCATCTAAAAATAATATTCTATGGTTAATTAATATGACATCAAATGGAGGCCAACAGAAGAAGTGGTAATCGTCTTACTTGGAAGTTTTCAGTTTATTTATTCATTAACCACATAAATAAATTTTATATTCAGGATAAATTACTAAATTTAGTATCCCAAATATACATAAATTTAATTATGACTATTTTAACTCCTTTATCCTCTATATATTCTATAAAATGGGAAGTGATGGTATAACTTGTGTGTACGTACCCACTACCGCCTCCACATAAAGATACCATTCATTTTCCATAACAATAATTCATGGATAGATATTATGATGGGATTACATTTCTTATCTAATATTTATGAAATAATTATTCTTCTGTAATCATAACATCATATCTATATTCTCACCTTCAAATATTTTAGAAAGCGATAATATTTCCCATGGGTACGTATGGACTACCACCTCCGCAAAGTAATGTGAATCATTTTTCATTTCAAATTATATGTATTGTAATAAGGATGGATTTAATAAATATATATGATATATAATATATAATAATTATTTTATACATGTGAATTATTATTTAATTTTCATTAATTTAAACCATCTATAATTGAAAACATCATTCATGCGTACATACATCCCCACATCTCTATAAACGGTGTAATTCATTTTTTCTGTATCTAAATTTTATATATGATTATAAAAATATATACATATATTTAATATATATTCTATGTATATCATTAATAAAATTCTACAAATTATCTAACCATTGTCAATGTATAGTTATATTAGCTAGAAAAAAAAACTCTCTTGAAAAATGAAACAGTTAACACCTGGAAACAACAATTTTAAAATGAAAATATTAATAAAGGGGAGTAAAAACATTATAAATTTACATAAATGATATTATAAGAATGTAAATTAATATGGTATATAATTATAAAAAATATTAATTTATTTTAATGGAGTTTAAATTTTTTTTATGCAATTCGATCTCAAGTTGAGGGGATTTCTTGTCTCACTTTTATTTTTGTGGGAAAGATACCACATTCACCACTTATTTCATTTGTGCCATGTAAATAATTACCATGAATTTATTATATTATTATTTAATTAAAAATATTTGCATTTAAAAAAAATATATGGTTCTCTATTTTATCATCTTTTGATACAAAGATTACCCATTCGCTAAAGGTTTTATGTTCCAATCTCATTATTTACAGGGATTGTTTATGATTAAGTTTCAAATGATGAAATTTTATTATAAAACACGAAATAATATAAAGATTTTAATTTTAATTTGATTATTTATGTAGAATACATTTTTTAACATCATTTTACTCACTTCAATAAATCAACATACAAAATGAAATTTTTTTCTAAAAAATAAACTATATTTATCTTTTTAGTTGAAAATCAATTTTCTTCATGGTAAATATTTTTTAAAAATAATATAAATAATGTAACTAATATTACACAATGATTTTTTCAATTAATTTTTGTCCAAACATTAATTTTGATGAAATTAATGTAATGAAATCATTTTTTCATTTTCTGAAATGAGGTAATTTTGATTTTTTTAACGAAAATGTGAATATAATATTTTTTTTAACACACATTGAATGAATGAAATTTCACTCCATCATGTTTGTTTAATAATTTGAATAATAATTTAAAATTATAAAAATTTATTTTAAATGGGAATATTTCTTTAATATTTAGGATATTTTTATATTTTAATAAAGTGATTTTAAAGTGAAAAGTGTATTTTCCTCAAGGAAAGTTCATGTGATCTCTTAAGGTTATTTTTCATCTAGGATAACAAACTTTTATCTTTATTATGATTGAATGGGGTTATGATCTAATAATTCAATCCTCTTTCATTTATTATATTGATTATTTTGATGATTTGAGGTTGATTTTATGAAACTAATTTCTCTCCCATGGGTTACTCAAGTTATAATTTAATGTTTATTAAACACATTTCTTTTCCATGTGTTATACTATGATTCTATGATGAAATACTTATGAAACCCATTTCCTTTTGATGGGTTATTATATGATTTAATTTTTATGATATTTTGGCACACATATGTATGATTTTCATTATTTGATATATGGTACAAAAATTTTATTTCCCTCCCCCACATTGGGTAAATATGGATATATCATGAGATAATAAGGACTAGAATGATTATGAACCCAATTCATTATGATAAAATATCTACTTTGATAGTCTACGAAGTGAACCTTGACAAATTATATAACAGAATAATTAGTATACCCAAATAAACTATGATAGTCTTGTATGTGAGCCTTGAATAAGGAAATTATTTTACATGCCTATATTTATACAACAAACATATATTTTATTCCAATGATATGCTTTCATGGATCATGGTCTTTGATTCCTTTATGAATCATAAATTATGAACTATCAATTTTTTTGTCATTATTCATGATTATGATCTATTATAAAGTGGGTTATTTTTTTCAAATGTTATAATCATTCTCTTATAAACTTATTCTCATGATCTATTTAAGTTTTCATTGATATTTCCCTTTTTTACCCTTCCTTAGCATCTCATATCACAACTTCTATGTCTTACTTTCCCCTAGATATGAAGAAACGTTTTATCAAAATTGTGTCTAGGAAGAGTGATAGTCCTAATTAACATAGTAGGAGATGATATAGATCTTTTATGAACCATTTTTTAATGTATTCGTGTTTCCAATGAAGCTAAACCTTTTTTATTTTGTTTTGGATCATAATGTTATGTCATGAATGTTCATATAATAGGACACAATATTTATGTATGAAATGTATGTGTCACTATACCATATATATATATTCTTCTCTTATCAATACCATTCATTGCACAACTACTTCACATAGATACTTATCATTTCTCTTTGTAGGATTTATTTGAAAACACTATTCTTAATTATTCATAATGTAATATTTCATACATGTTAAATGTAACTAGATCATGTAATAATTTAGTAGACAATATTTTTTTAGGAAAATATTATATTTACATGAACATTTCATATCATTCCATCCTAATTCCCTTATATATAATACTAACACAATCATTCAATTCTTGAAAAATATTGTCACACACAAAAATAATTCATTGTGTACATTGTGAAATTGTTAGTTACCATAGAGAGTTTAACAAACTAAATATTTTTATAGTCCAAATCTTTATATATAGTACATTCTTACCAAAGGGACAGTTCTTCTCGAAGGGCTTCAAGTTCACATAGGGATTCTGTGAGTTCGGTGTAATTACTCTTAACTCTCATCAATATCATCTAAACATAAATAACACATAATAATGAATAAAACGTTGGTATTTATATACTCATATATATTATCCATGTATCATATTTTTCCCATAAAACACAGATATGCCTTCACCATTTTATGATTCCAAAACTAATAGAACCATGATTTTAAACATCACTAATAGCATGAAAACCATTTTTCATCACATAAATTCAACATGAACTGTGTACTCGATTTACATGGATACTACCATGTGTTATATCCTCTTTCACATATTGCATGTATAGTCACTATTACATAATGATTCTCGTATGGTTTCTTCACATACTTCTGTGTTACATGTTCATATACTATCTTTCCATTCAGTTTTCCTTAGTAAATTTTCATCCCTTTATTGATATACCTTTAATCTCATATACATGGATTGCATACTAAAAATCACATAACATCCCACACAAGCATACTCTAGGAACATTCCATCAAATAGAGTCTTTCACATACTACAACTACATCATGTAGTGTCTATCACATATTGATGTTCATTAAAGAAGTATGTGAACATATTTACACTACCATTTTTCTCAAGGCATCAATATCTTTTTGAGTCTAAAATAGTGATTCATTAATTTTCATATTACTTTTCATATTCATAAATAAACCACAAGCTCTTCATGTGCAAGAAAACCATTTCACTCTATATGGGTAAGGCAATAAAAAAAATTTCATTGCATTCAAATGTGTATTCTGATTCTTTAACATTAACAGTGACCATATATGGCTTGTCCTACATCAAAAATAAGGTTATATGACCAATAATTACTTACAATGGGTTTTCCTTGATTCCCTAAATAACTCCCAGGCAATTGATTCACTACACAAACACATATCTTCTTTCCACCCACCATAATGAATCTCTAACTTTCTCTTCCCAAAAAATATAATCTATATGCCGACCCACACTCTATCATGTATATGCATGACTTGTATTGGTATGAACTTGCATGTTCGTGAAATCCCTCAGCTAACACATTGTCAATCTTGGCCCTTACCTATTGTAGTTGACTACATTATAGGGTCTAGCTATAGGGTTTGGAGAAATTTTTAAATCTTCTTCTACAAAATTCCATTTTCTAAAAATAACTTCCAAACCATTCATATAATTCTAAAATATCAGAATACCATTGACTAATAATAAATTTTAATATACTTTTTAATTATGATTCACAATTATCCTATGGTATATTACATCTTTAATCACTCCTTTATTTGAATATTGTAGTCAATTCATTCAACTACAATGAGAAATTGACATTCAATCACACATAAGATTAGTTCTACAGTTACCCTATTTAAATATTCTCATTATTCATCATGAATATAAAAATTGATATTTGATTCACGGAATATTAGTAAAAGCATAAACTGATTTTATTTTTCTCAATCTTCTCCAAATAAATTCAATCTTTATTAATCATTAAATGGATGGAATCTCCATCATCAACATACTTACTCAAATTCTTAATTACTTATGAGAAACATGTCATATATTATAAACACATATTTACAACTATTTCATAATAACAGTGTTACTTATTGAAAAAATAAAATCCATAGTTTGGATCATCAATGTCTGTGAAACATAAATCCAGGTCACTTCATACATTCAATAATTTTAAATAAAGCATTTGAACGGGTATTTGAATTTATATGTTGTCATTCAAAATGGATAAGGGGATTAAAAATATAAACAATATGTTTATGGAATATAATAAGATGAATATTATTCTATATGAGTATATTTATTCTTATACTTCATTATAAATGGCATTTTTTTAATGAAAGAATTAATTTTTAATTGATATATAAAAAATAAAGTTAGTTGCCAATGGAAAATTCTCTATATTTATAGAGACATTTAATTATAAAAATGGAAAAATTTTAAAATTAATGCTTCATTCATCCTAATTCCAGTATATCCCCATGATATATGTTTTATAAGAATATGATGGTCTTTAAATTATTTTATTTTCGTAGAAGTATCCTCTTTTTCAAAGTAAACGGTATAAAACTTAATTTCTTTAATCTGTGTGTGGAAAATATTATTTCTTTAGGGTATTTAAAATATTTAATGGCTTGACAATATTTATATAAGTATATAATAAATATTATTTATATTTTTTTTGTAAATGTTATGGAACACACTTTTAATGAATATGGACAATAAATATTGAATGGTGAAATCAATGATAATAGTCTTGAATAACCTATATAAGAAGTAGTTAATTTTAAAATTCTTAAAAATTATATTTATGAGTAAGTGACGAATGATAATTAATCTATATATTGTGAGAATTAAGAATCCAAATCAGCTTACCCAATATTTATCAAGTCATTAGATGCTTTAAATATCATTGGAGGCCATCAAAAACATGTTCAAAATAAATTATATTTGAGGAAAACAACTACTATTATGTTGTTTTCCCAAGTTTACCCAAGGATTTATGATGAGAAATTGAGGAATAAGAAGTGGGTTGATGAAATTGATGATGATTGAATCAATTATAAAATAAAAACAAAAGGTAATTAATTAAAATAGAAAATATAATAAATTTATTAGTTTAATGTTGGTGTTTTAAAATATATTGAATAAATGAGAAGAATTGTCTAAAACAATATAACTTGTTTGTAAGTTTTCATCACATGTAATAGGGATTGATTTTGATGATACTTTATCCACAAAATAAATTCATTAAATAAATATAATGTTTCATACTATTATAATAAAAATGATTAATAATATTATAAATGGGTGTGAATTAAATTATCTTCAATCAAAACCTTCAAAAAGAGGTCTATATAGAGTAACCTGGTGGATTTTTTATTATTTGAGATAATACATGCATTTTTAATATGAATAAAAAACAAGTTTTTAAAAAAGTTCCAAGATATTTATATCCCAAGATCAAAACATATTTGAAGCATTTAAACTCAAGGTAAAGTAGAGTGGACATTAACTTTTACATTCATAATACATTAAATAAATAGATTATTATTACTATATATGTTGATGATATTATATTTATAGACAATAGAGAAAAATTTTATTAAAAAAATCCATCCAAATAAAAACGTTGTATAAGATGTGACTTCTTTTAGAGATAAAGTATTTATTGGATATTTATATTACTACAGTAAAACATCATAATATATACCCTTAAAAGAAGTATATATGAGTTTTTTTTAAGAAGATAGGAATTAAGGATAAATAGGTTTATTCCACTCCAATTTTAGTGAAAATTAGTTTTATAAATATGATTATGGAATGTAATTCAATCAAATATAACTTACAATACATATTATAAGTCTCTTATAGTTAACATCTTTTAAGACTAGATATTGTTTATATTGTTACTTTACTTTATCATTTCCAAGGTGAACCTAATGAATATCATATTATTTCTTCAAAAAGGATTTAAAGGTATGTAAAATTTATTATTTATTATAGTTTAATTTATAATAAAAAGGTTAATATTTAGTTTTGTATATATGTAAATATGAATAGGAATGAAAATTTCAATGAATATAAAGCAACCTCTTGTGGTATTTTATTCATGAGAGAATGTTCCATAATATGGTATTAAATAAATAATATTTAGTTAATATTAATCATTATAATATTCATATATGTTTTTTACTTAGTAAATAATGAAGATAATTTCTATGAAGCCTCACCATAAATAAATCGTCTTTATGTTGAAGTTACCATTGATTGTTGGTTGTGACAATCATTTTATATTAAGTAATTCAAAAAATATGGTTCAATATTCTTGATCAAATCACAAGTATATCAAGTACATATGTTTAAAAGTATAATTCTGGTAATGTATTCTTGAAAATAGAATTTGTTTCAACAAAGAAACAAGTTGATAATTTGTTCCTGAAACCGTTACAAAATGATTGTTTTCTAAAATTAAATATTTTGATTATCATTCATCCTCTACTATAATAAGGCTAATATATATATGTTTCACCCTTTCCTTTTTTATTATTACTATTTTTTCAATGGGGACAATGATATTAATATAATGAAATTTTTTTGTTTTCAAAAGGGGGGAGAAACTATTAAGATGTATAAAATTAAAGGGCGATATTGTAAATTCAGTTTGTGGAAATTGGTTTATATTAAAATTATTGGTATATTTATTATAAAATATGTTGAATAAGTTTTAATCTTATATACAGGGGGTTTAAAAAATATTATTATGTAGTAATGAAAGAGTGAATAAGTGTCTTTTTAATAGATAAGTTTAATTTTATCTATAATCATTCATGTTTCTTATACTGAGTTTACTCATAGGGAAAAATAATTAATTATTGATCATTAATATCGAAGAAATTTTTATCTTGTATGTTTATCTTTATTAGGATAAAATTTTCTAAGAATTGATATCAATATTTTATTCTTCGCAAGGGATGTTTCATAAGTGATTCACAATTTACATCATCTTTATTAAAGATAAAAGTTTAAAATAGATAGATTTATAGGGAGTGAATAGTTTATAATAAAATTTATAAAGAGGTATTATTAATACCATTTAGAATAATATCAATAAATATGAGTTTAATGAGTATATGTTTCACAATTTTATGTCTATATTGATTTATTAATGTGTATATGTTTATCTTGAGTACATGGTCTTTTGGATAACTTTTATTTAAAACCATGTGATGAGAATATTTTTAGAATACTTTTTTGAAAATTTTAAGATGTTATCAGATGAATATAAATAAAAAATTAACTAGAAGATAAAGGTTATAATTTGAAGTTGTAAATGAAATAACATATGTTATATATTGATTGGACTTCTTGTGGAATGGAACCTGAATTATTATGAACAATATAATAAAAAATATGTTCTATCAATAATTTTAGTTTAAATGTACTCTAACAAAAATTATAGTAGTTTATGTAGTATATTGGTTTTGTAGTAGATTTCCCTAGAATATGTTTGATAGTTACTAATGGGTTTCCAATGTTTTTTGATGTGAAATATAAAATGTGTTTATATGAAAAAAGATGTTGTTACTTTTATTTTTCTATATGGGACTAATTGATAATAATTATAAATGTATTTATTAACAATTTATTTGTATTTAAAATGTATTTTATTTTTTAAAAAAATTCAATGATAGTAAAAATGTAGTAGAAGTTGGTTTAAAATTTTAAAATTTCAAATTAATATATTTAAGATGGAAAAGTGTGTGAAGGTATGTTATTACTCATGTGATTAAATAGAGTGGAATAATGTTTATAGATTGATATATAACACCAAATATAAAGAATAAATTCATAAAAGTTTTTAACTATTGAATTTTTATGTTTGATGACATAAGTTGGTGTTTAAAGGAATGTTATGAAAAGTATGAAGAAAAAACTGATTAAAGCAGTGTTGTTTTCAGTATTTTTTTTCCTTTTTTAAAATCTAAAAGTGTGGTATGAATCTAAGAACCATATGGTTAAAATGAATAATTATTCTGGGTTATCAAATTGTGATACAACCTCATAAAATTATAAAACATAATGAGTAAAGATGAAATTCATCTTTTTAATAAGAATTGTTCATTATGTTGTACCATGGAGTTCTATAACTGCTGAAGGTTCTTTTAAAAAAATTAAGGATACAATAATTAGTCTAAATTTTGTTATTTACTGTAATAGTAAGTTATATCATTTTAAATTTTCAATATCACTCAATAATTTTGGACTGAGACATTGTTGGTGGTTTATTTTATTTATTTTACAAAAGTTTCATTTTTATTTTGGGCATGTATCATGAACATATCAAATATGAATTGGTTAGTATAGTACCATGTTGGTGGTTCCCTATTATGTTTTTCACTCACACACTTCATTGTTTGTCACTACACATAGGTACTTGAGTTGATATTAACATAGTTATAAGTACAGGATAGGCTGAGGGTCATGGATTTGATGTTAGTTATTCACCTTGATTTCATACAAGGATTCAAGAGTATGGGATGTGGTATGAATTAGCGCATTCATTGAGATATATTTTTTGTTAATTTTATTTTATTATATATATATGATTGTCCAAATGGATGATCATCATCTTATGATTGTACAACATTGGCATGGAATATTATTATGGTAAGATGTTTTTTTATCATACATACTCTAATGATTATTATGGATGTTTATTATTGTTTTATGATACATGGATATTTATCTATTAATATACACTTTGATACAAGGGGTATATCCTCCCCACAGTACCTCCTTAGACCCACATTATTAGTCAACAACTTCTGGTGTGCGTGAAGGCATGTCTGAGTTCATATAGGAAATTGGACTATTTATTATTGATAGAGTGATCCCAGTTGGGACATTATTAAGTGGTGGTAGAGGCTTTTATTATATGTTACTATTTTTGGATTTGGTAGAATGGAGACATAGGAATGTTCTGAACCTATTGATAGATATAGTGAAAGTGAATTGATAACACCTGTTTTGATAGGAATCCAATGTTACCATGGATATAGGATCAATATCTTGGATTTAGTTTTTTCATTTGTATGAATTTTACCAATATTTACATACACCTGGTTTGGATATTATTATTTATTATTGGATTTGGCTCTTAGCATATTGGCATGAGACCAACACCATTTTGTGGTATGTAGGGTTTACATGAATAATTGGTATTATACTATGATTAGTGTCATTGAATATTGAGTATCGGTTGTTTAAAGTGTCAACAACTACTTATATGAGCTTTTACCAAATAAGAATTTAGTTTCATTCTACATAGCTAGGCTGACTTGTATAAGAATTTTATTATTATTGAAGGTCATGTGGATCTATGGCCTGATGCATCATGATAATGACGATTCAGTCCCTTGGTGAAATGGACGTATGATGTCCCTAGTAGATCAGTGTAGTAATATGTCCCCTTAGCGAAATACCATACTAATAATGGTCCCAAAAGAAAAAATAGGTTCGGTTATTTATATTCTAAAAAATAACTTATATGGGGTTTTATTATATAGCCTCTTTGAAGAATTCGTCTCAATCAGATCAAAAATTGTCATTAATGGACATAGATTATGGTATGAAGATTTTGTTTCACATATACTAGTTAACTGGTCAATTCATGACTCTCTATGGAGGTGTTCCTAGGTGTGGGAGCCAATGAGAATCACTACCCTATTAGTGGGTGGTGTTTTTTTCCATGTGAGTCTTGTTATTTATGATACCATATAGTTGTTTGTTTAGAAGATTTTATGGTGTTGATTTTTATATATCATTGTGGTTATATCATCATGGTTTTTGACCCTTACTACTTTATGGACTAGTTAGGAGACCTTGAGACCTCTTGACTTTACCTAGACCTTAGTGGTTCAAGGCTTGGTTTTCATATGAGGGAAACATGATTGAGGGGGTAGCCTGAGTGTCTGACTTAATTAGAAATGGATAAATGGATAGATGTTTTGATTTTAGCACATATCCTGTTTAGTGGTAATAAGTATTTTACATAGGCATGGTGATGCCTTGGGGTTTTACAGTGATGATCACCATGAGTGCATGTTCCGTGGGTATTAAGGATTGGTTTGAAGGGAAAGAACAATGTGATTCATCGACCTGTTCCTTTTGGGGTGCCTTTAGGGACCAGGGTGAGATCTTGGTAGGTAGTTTTGATTTTAAGTAATGACACTGGAATAGTAGTGATTGTATGATTGATAATGGAATTTGTAAAGTGTCCAATTTTTTAGGACGAGTGTCGAGGGTAATCCTAGTTGGATAATTCTGACATGTCAAGTACCATGGTTAGTATTATTAATCATGGAAAAAGATCATGGTTGATTTGATTGATTATTTGTAATGTAATTTTTTACCTTCTACATTTGATGAGATATGATTCGTGTCAAATCTTTGTGTCTGATTCCCATTTATATATTATAAATTTGAGTGAGGCTAGGTATGATATGAGTACGGATGTATTTGATGAAACACAATCTAGAATAGAATATTTGGTGTTTTGATTAAATTATATATGTCCCTCTAGGTTATAAGACACAATGGAATTGGATCATGTGTCATGGCATGACTGATCCAGGTGATTCCTAATTGGGTCTTTATGGGACGATGTGAATGTGGGTCTAGGGGAGTGAAACCCGTGTATATATGGAACCCTATTGAGGTTTTTCTCAAGAAGTGGTATGAGGTAATTCATATGGTATTTATCCCATAATAGACCATTGAGGGTGTGAACCTCATTTCAGATGAATTCCTAGGGGTTTTGAGGATATTTTTTTGTGGGTCATGAAAAGAAATCATTTAATGTTTTATATTTGTTTCTTAAGTGTGGTCTGGTCAGACTCACCTAATAAATATGTGTAGTAATAGATGATGTGTTGGGTGTAGAATAATTCCCTTCACACTGGAAGAATAATTGTCATGGTAATATTGTACATTGGATGATCATTTTTGTAATTTTTAATTATGTGAGAAAGTGGGGGAAGTTTCATCTGGATTCCTTAGTGAATTCCACGTATAAATTCATATATGTTATCAGATGGAGTTGGTACATTTTCATAGGGTTTTCTATGGTTTTAATTAGACCCAATCATGTTTTGGGTGATTGGTGTACTAGTGCTTCAGAGAGAGCATGATGTTTATTTCAGTATCATGAGGATCCAAATAGTGATCACAATAACAGTTGGTTTATAAATTGGTTTTCATGCTCACACAATCACCAGATATCTCTACGATTGGAAATATATCAATTGGGAGTTTTGGAAACACAATAGCAGTGGGTACCAATTTTTTTATAAAGGTTATACGGAGGTATTTAGTCTTGTATCCCCACTTTTAATTGGATTATATTAGTTATAAACTACATCGGTCACATTGTATGGGATGCGATGGGGGTGTTTCAAGGGTTAGTTGGGGATTTTTAAGGAAATTTTAGTGCAATCCATTTTTTGATATTCATAAATTTTAATTCAACTATTTAATAACTGAGTGATGAATAGGGAATAAAATTATCATTTGATCAAGTGGGGTAAATTATAAACCACACTGTGCATGTCATTGTAACACAAGATGAGTGTTTTGGTAGGCAGTTCTGATGATGGTTTATTTCATGGTTCAGAAGTGTCCATTATAAGATAAGTACTATAATGGGGAGAAGCATAGTCTAGTTTATGAATGGAACAAGGCAACATTCATGTATCAAAATATATAGGTGTTATGTATTTTATTCATGATTTTTTGGGATAATGCAAGTTTTTGATCAGGTGATTGAGAATTTAACACCTTATACTTAAACTAGCACTATAGGATGACATTGAGAATTCAAGAATGGAATTCATCCGTTTCAATGGGAATTGATACCTGAGTAGGTTGGTAAATGTTTTTTTGATGATGACTATGACCTATTAGGAATGATAAGTTTTTTTGGTGGTGATTTTTTAAAACCTATTCTCCTTAATAAATTTTAAATCCTCTAGAAATTATGATGTTGTTAATGGATGGGATGTAAAATGAAAAAATATTTTGTATGGACTTATGAATCTTTTAAACACTAAAAATAAGTGTTTTAGGAATTAAATGGGGTCTAGAATTTTATGAGGAAGGCTATGGTGAGAATCCGGGCCAGATAGGGGTTGATCAGGCTACTATATAAAATGGTAGTGTCTATGATCTAGTCACTAGTGATCCATTTTCAAGAAGATGACTAGGTAGTAGCGCTCCCTATGTTGGGGTGCCACTAGCTAGCTAGTGGACCCATAATATCTAGCCAATGTACTATTTTAAGGTTGAAAAATTACCATTCTTCTCCCTTGGGTGTTTAAGAGGGGTGGCCCCCTTTTCTCATTTTTTTTGTGTACACGCTAGTCGATCCCTCCCCTTTGGATCCCTTTTCTCCCTTGATCAAGAGAAGGATATCATGCTAATCTTTGTTGATATAAGTTATGGTGTTCTCTTCAAAAATCCATCTTGATCTCATCCTCTATTATTATTTTATTTTTCTTTCTCCTAGAGATGGATTTTATTATGATCTCACTGAATTATGGTGGAATCATTTAAGAATCAAGGGGATTTCAGGTTTCTTACGTAGAGGGCCTCCTATGATGACGTCCACTTGTCGTTGTATTCCATTTCATTGATGCATTTCACAGTGGTGAATTTTTAAAAATTATGATCTTAAATTAAGTTAAATTAATAATTCTTATGTGGTTACACGTTTGTATTTTTTTAAATGAGTAAAATGACACGTCATGGGATATTAGTGAGTGTTTGGTAATGGTTTTGATGTGATGGGGTCTCCATTAAGTGAAATGGTAATTATGACCCATTTAATTTAATTTTATAATTAATTTTAAATGTTAAGATTAATTAATTATTGGCTTTTGTATTTAATTTGGAGCTCATGTCATTAAGAAGTTTTTGATAAATCATGGTCAACGATGGATGGGATTGGACATGCCTCAGTAGTTACTGATAGATTTTGGAAATATATTGTAAAGGGATTCAAAATATGGAGGTGATCCTGAATGCCAGCCCTACGTTTTATATGCTTTATTTATATGTCATGGGGTGTATAGGCTCTCTATTGGAGGAATTTTCCACATTGGATGATGTGAGTAATTGATTTGAAATAAATTTTTAATTTTAAGTAAAAGTGGATAAAATAATCAGGCACTATCAATGATACGAACTAAGAGTTAGGGCCCACATGGGGTCTTGGGCACTGGACTGATGCTACATCTACTTATGGTTTGGTCCTCTTCCTTTGATATTATTTGTTCCCATAAAACCCTTGAAAAAGTGACAATAATTTAGGAGGCTCTGACCCTAATGTAGGATCCATTGACTGTTTCATGACCCATCCCTTGAGGCCCCTATCATGACTACGCCAAGCTCGCCTCGCATAGGCCAGAGGCTAGCAACTAGCACCGACTAGGAATATCCCAAACAAATGGGATGTATTTTACTATGTACCTATAAAAACACACACAACACCAAGCCACAGAAGCTATAAGGTGAATACATTATGTAAACAAACACAAGGTACAACAGTAGAAAACTAAAGGTTAACGGGTGCCAGAATACAAGCCCACCTGAAAAAAATGTAAAAGTACAAGTCTCAAAAACGGGTTGGGCCTAGTCCGGCCCATTTTACCACCCGCATCCGGCCCATGGGGACACTCCGGGTGGCCCTTCTTCTCTATCCCAGCCTGCCATTGAGGGCTAGTTTGGTCTCCACCCAACACAATTGTGGTTAGGTCCCCTTCGCGTCACGTGGCCGAAAGTTGGTCAGACGCCTTTCCCTTACGCAGTCTCATGGAGCGCATGTTGTCACAGACCCACGGCCCAACTGCAAGTCTCCTGGCATGAAATGGAACCTCTCTCGCATTGGGGTTCCACACCGCCGTGGACTCTTATTCATAGCCTCCCCTCATACATCGCACGACTAGTGAGCCCGTGGTTTCTTCAATGGGCCACCAGACTTTCTCAGGTGGCTGTTCTTCAATTCGGATGGTCCGCTAGGATCCATGGGTCACCTCCTTCACCTCAATGTGTCCAAGCTATCTCTTCATTGATTTGGGTGTCCTTCCACATTTTTAACATCCGCAAAACAATCTAACGTAACAAAAAGTGGGTTCCATCGATCTGTAAATAACACATGGGGGAGAAAGATCACAATGAACACCCAAAAAATGGTACTATACATTTTCTGTGTCAGCCCAAAACCATTATTGTAACATTTTAAAATAGGGTAAGGTAGACTAGCATCATTAGCATGGATCACATAGAACATAAATAACCCTGATTAAAAATATCAAATTCAAAATCATCATACAAACATGATCGATATGCGGGTCAACATATGTGTGGGTTAACCCACATTCATCACTTGAATCAAAGAATGGGGAAAGGAAGTATTCATGTAAAAAATAACCCATTACATTGAATCAAATCACTCATTGATGAAGAATAGAGCCAATGCACCACCGTGCATCCATTCTGGATCTGCAACTCTTGTCAATGATGAGATCCTTAGAAGGGGTAGGAAGGAACTTGTGGTGATTATTCATTCATCATTATTCACCTCATGCCAACAGCACTTCTCTAGAGCCTCCAATAAAATCCAGGATCGTTCCCATGATCCAATATCTCTATTAAACAATTCAATGTAGGAAACATGTTTCAGCGTTTATATTACACCGAGTAGCCACGTCATTACATTGTATTCATTTATGAAAGGGAAATTGTGTTTCTTTTAAGCTTGAGTTACAACATCATTATGCTATTTCATTTATGAAATGAAACTACTGGCTAAATTTTGTGTTGCAGCGAAACATTTTTGGGTCAAATAAACTTTCACAAGTTTATTTTATTTTTCATTAAAACTCCCAAAAATGAACTTCTACCATCCACTCGTGTTTGTTAAGGTTAGGACCCACCTATGGAAAGAACACCCTCATGAGATCAACAGTTCTATCATATTTCCAATCCAAGTTACCTTTTATGAGTTATAAGGATTTTAAAAATAAAATAATTTTAATTAATTATTTTATTTATGGATATTCCATTTTCAGGTTTTCTCCCTGGAGGCCCATTCCACCTAATGTTAACTTGCAACTAGGGTAATCCCAATATCCTAAATGCAAAGGTGAGATCATATTTTGGATCCAGACACCTGTTTAAGATTTATTCCATTTTTTTGGAATACTGCTCATATGCACTATTTAAAAACATTAATTTTTTGACGGACCATTCTTGGTGCACCGGGCCTCAAAATCGCACACGACCTTAGTGCCTGTTCTAGAACATTTCCAAGAAAGATTTTGAAAATAAATCTAGGAAAATATGAATCATTAAAAACTACCTCTTGATGGAGCAGTGTTGTTACTTGAGACGACAAGACCAAGTGAGACCAATGGGTCCCTTGAGATACCTAGCGGCTTCAAGACCTATGATTTGGTGAGTCAAAAAAGTTGACTAATTATCCCACTCGTAGGGGATTAATTCACCTCTTTGATGAAGGTGAGTTTGGTCCTTGAGGAAGATGATCATGTGGACATTAGAAGGCCCCATGTGTTCCTTTTAGTTGTTGGGCCATTGTGGTATGTGCGTGATAATTGATACTCTCATATCCAATGTGATCGGGACTAGTAAAGATGACCCTATTTAAAATGGGTTGGTAAAATGAGAATTCCAACCTAGTAAGACCATAATCATTGATATGGGTCATGGAGAATCTCATTAGACCTAGTGGGAAGGGAATGTACTTGGGATGCCTTATGGTTTCTGGAAACATACACTTCTATCGAGATACCCAATGTCTCGGAGTGATGGTTTTTTACCTAAGAGATCATTCTGAGACTGAGTCCTCCCAATTGAGTTACTGGAGTTATGATATGGAAGACGAAATCAGTGAGGTTTTGTTTTAAATGTTACAAATTCTTCCCAAATAATATAGCAACTTTTTATTGAATACACCCTTAGGGCTGAAATGTTGGAGTTGGGGATACCATGATTTACGAGATGGATATGTGTTTTGGACCCCATGGTTTGGAGTTTGGTACATGGTTATTTCTACATTGAATTTTGTGTTGAACATATGGTTTCTCAACTATGTATTTAGAGTTGGTATATCATTGGAGCTACCATAAATATGGAGCTTCGATGTTTGAAATGTCATGGGAAGGATCCCTATATTTGGGAGGTTATGGTTATGTATTTGATGGACTAGGTGATAGAAATATAGTTGGTATTCCACATATTTTAGTATGGTTTACTGTTGGAGCTTCCATGGTCTTGGAGCTTTGTGTTGGAGCTACTGTGGATTTGGAGCTCGAATGTTTTGACTGTTACAAGATGGGTCCCTAAAATCATGAGGATATAGTTAGGGATGCCATGGATTTCAGAGCCCATGCATTACTGGGTCTAAACGGTCATTGTTTCATTCTTAGAGACACATTGGCACTAGTTAAAGAAGTAATGGTTGTTCATGGTATTTACACTCATAGATTAACTATTCTTTATTTTATTTTATTTTCAATAATCCTATATTTATTATGAGTATGTCACAAACTTGTGTCACAACATATTCTTGATATTATGGAATCTCAATGGTAGTTCCTTATTAAATACTTTACTAACACCTTTCCAGGGCTTTCACTAAACATGGGTACCCAAGAAGTTGTTCACTTGGTTTATAGGATAGGTTGGGCAGAGGCTTGGGACTTAGATGGTAGACATTTAGTTAGATGGATTAGATGGCATTGAGAGAATGGGGTGTGGTATAGAAAAGATTTTTCATGGGGACCTTGTTTCTATTTATTTTATTTTATTCTATACATATGATTACCCTAGTGGCTGTCCATCTTTGTATGACTATACATCTTCCACTAGGCATATTATTATGGCTAGATACATCATTCATCCTTTATACTATGATCCTTGTTATTGATGTTTACTTTTTATGTATGATATTTGGTTATTTATCTATTATTGTACACTCATATACATGGGGTGTATCCTTCTCACAATACCTATATAGACCCTCGCTACTAATCGGTAGCCTCTATAATTCCGAGAGGCCTTCCTGAGGCGACACGATAAACTAGTCTGGTTACTATTCATATACAGATATAGATCGGTGCATTACACTCTCAAATAACCTATATTAAAAAAAGATTTGATCCCCTTTTTAAAAAATGATAAAAATATGATGATCAAACTGTCAGTACCTCAAAAATAAATCACATATAACTTATTAACATAAACCCCCCATTAACCATATAACCCAACATCACCAAAACAAAATCCATACTACTACCACATCTAACCAAGAAAGAACAAAGAGAGAAAAGTAGGGGGAAACCATCTTAGATCATAAAGTGTTGATCAAATGAATACAAGGACCAAATCCAAGAAAATGATATAAATATCTTCAATCTCAAACCAATTTCTATATATGGTTTGAAGGATGCTCGATTAATAGTGAATAACTCTAGTTGGGGACCAAATTTATTACTAATTTAGAAAAATAAGAAATCAGGGTATGATTGGGGGCTCACATCACAATGAAAAACCAACCCAGAAATCATTGTGTGATATCCCAGAAATCTAAATGGTGAAATAATTTTAAATTAATTAATTTAAAGAACATCATGGAACAACCAAGGTTGTGACACCATTGTAATATCTTGGGATTTGGACCGGTTGAGAATTCTAATGGAATGTGAATTTTAATTTGGTGGATTAGTCATATCATAAGGAAATCTTTTTAATGAAATTTGAAGTATTAAAACCCTTGAATGCAATTTTTTTAGATGGGGTTTAAGTCCCAATAGGTATCTTAGAATCCACAATGAGTTTTAGGGGCATTGGGCATTGGGAGCCCAATTTCCTTAGGCCCACTGTTAGTACTAATTGTGCAGCTCAACTGTGAATCTTCTTTTGTTGAAGTACATGGTTTCTTTTAGTTGTGAAGGATGTCCCTAACAAATACTCAGGCCTTAGAAGGTGTCACATAGTTTTTAAAACCATGAAACTAAGGATATACAATTAGGAGAAAAATGTCATTGGATTGTAGAGGTGAATCACAAATGTTGTACATGGGTTGTCTAACCATGTTCCAAACCTTTTGAGGGGGTGAGGTTATTGGATAGTAGATATGAATGGTATGTACATGGTTTTTTAAACTGTGTTCATATCCATGTGATACTATGTACCTTTGGATAGTTTTGGCCCACATTTGGCACATGATTACTTTAACTGTGTTCCCATTTAAATTTGGGTAAATTTATGATTTCACCGTTTTTTATTTTAACACAAAGCCTCCATTTCTCCTCCCTTTTCACACATCGACCTCACCCACCTGTGGAATACCTCCTTCATCATTCAAGACAGGATTTGAAATATCCTCTACATTCGATATTTGAATCAATAATTGGTGGTTTCATTGGGTCTCCCTCTATTAGTCCATCAATCCCCTTTCTTATTATCTCATTTTCTTTCACTATTATTGATGTTATTTCCATGAGAGATAATATGTAGTATTTTTAGTACATTTTACAATTTTATCCGTTTTTCCCATTCCATCCTAAACCAAAGGCTTATGATTGGTGAGTGAATATTTATATGAGTGAGGTTAGTGGCCTAGTTTCTTTTCCCATCACGTTTCACCGATTTTATGTCTTTTTCATTGTTCAAGACACAAAACATTTCGTGTATTAATTATTAAACTTGAATCACCTTTAATTATATACTTATACAAGATAAATGAGGTCACATAGACCCATTAACTTGGTTGGATGGTTGTAACATTATCTTGGGCCACCCCTTTGGGTGGGCCCTATTATTCTCCTCATTAACCAATGTGTTAAAATAACCAAAACTCCATTTATTTGTGTTTAGATTCACTCATAAAAAAGAAATGATTAATTTATTATATGTGAATTTTCTAAATTTTTTAGACTCTCTTTTTCATTTTTACATGAATAAAGGTAATCATAAATGGTAATTAATTTATTTAATTGAATGGATTAAATATATTAATAACTTTTTATGTGGCATGGATACTCACATTTTTATGTAAAATCGTAATATTATGCCATGATATGTAAATAAACCACCTTATCTAGTACTGTTAGATTGCTTTACAATTCAAAGGTTTAATTTTTTATAATGAAAGTTGGGTGGTAAGACCATGCCATCTAGCACTTATTTAATTATAAATTATCATCATGGCTATTATTTTGAATATATACACGTGATGGATTATTATATCAGGATTTTTTATGGTCATAAATAATGAATTAATTCAATGGTATGGAATATGATGAGTGATACATGGACTCCCATTATAGGGTTTCCTTTGAAAGGTTCATGGGATGCCAACTGATTCCCTGATGCATCTACCTTGTGAAATAAAAAACTTGGATTCAATGTTTTATATGATTTTGAATTGTAAAGATTAGAACTAATGATTCCTTATATGTATAGAAATTAAAATCAATTCCTTGGATGATTATCCATAGATTCATCATGTTTTTATGGACTAATTTGGATTATACTTTATTCCATTTTCAATTATTGCACTAAGGATACGTAAGACATGATCCTAATGATCGAGTAGTACTTTCCCTATAGTGTGAAATGCCAAGGGTACACCCATATGGATTTCACCCAGTGTATAAACATAAAATCCATGGAAATAACGAAACCTTATAATATTACCACTACATATAGACCCCTTTGTTATATGCCTCATGTCATGACCCGTCCCCTGGGGCCCGTGCCGTGACTACACTAAGCCCACCTCCCAAAGGCAAGGGGCTGGCGACTAACACCAAAGGAATTATTACAGAGTGGGTGGTAATTTCCTGAGTATATGTATGCACACGCATACACACACACAAAACCAAAACCAAAAATTCTGGAAAGGAAAACATTCATTCCACTAAACAACCATTGAGTAAAGGGACAAGCTATAAGTTAAATGGGACAGAATACAAACCCAACAAAAGAAAAAATGAAAAAAAAGATAAGTATAAAGGATCTCTATAAGACGACTTCAGAAGACCCCACCTGAAGGGTAGGTTAAGGGTAGTTTCCAATATCTATAGAAGTACACTTATTTTTCCCATCACACTAATCACTATCTGGTCCCGGACCACAAAGGCCACCGCCGAAGCTTTCATCCATCCCATCTCACTAATCACCACTTGGCCCCGAACCACCAATTTCTATTTCGAAACATCGATCACCTTCATGGGACACGATACGTGTGGGTGAAGCCTTTGCAAGGATCAGTAACACAAATCTCAATAGGGACCCCAAAACCCAATGGAAAGACCACAAATCAATCCACAAAGCACCCCATGAAGCATGATCACGAAGCATGATAGATCACACAGTTATAATCTAGAGTATACAAAGAAAGACCATCAGTCGCAACACTTAACACCATGGACTACTGTGGTACTCAACCCTGATGGGTATCACGGGTATGGTGCATCACATAGAGGCTCTCCAAACCCTGGGTCTACCGAGTCACATAGAGTCTATACCCACCTTGGACATCGTACTATGGTACTCATATCTAATGAGTACCATGGGTCTACCAGTTCACAAAAAGTCGCTCCCCATCGTAGGACTGTTGGGTCACAAAGAGCCACTTCTTACTATTCTATCATTGATAAACCACATAGGGTCACCTGTAGCTAATCCACACAGCCTCTATTGTCAGCAGTCTTTGGGTCTCAGCCAGCTACAGGATTCCCGCACATAGTGCACATGATTCTTGGAGAAACTGTTTCTCATGCTATTCATCACATTTCAAAAACCACGAAAACCTCTTTAAATCGTTCCAAATGAACTACCACAACACAAGGGCTGACACCACAAATATCTTTTCAATCAAATGCACAATTTTAAATATATTTGAATTTTAGTAAATAGTGGCTAGTTGTGTCCAGGCACCATCCGACCTGACGGACCGATCCGACCAACCCAGCCCCAGGGCCCCACATGGCCCAGACCAGTTCGATAGTCCTGACCTAACCCATTCTAGATCAGGGCCATCCCATTCTAGCATGGTCACTTGTCCAAGCCCTTTCGGCTTTGCTGGACTCAGCACGATTTGACCTGGGTCCATCCCACCGGGGCACCCAATGACTTTTTTCTATCCAGACCGACCTGTAATAGGTGTGAACGATTGTTCCCATCCTAGGTCAGCTAGTAGCGCAGATTTATTTTGTCGGCTCAGACCGTAAAAGTATGTTGGTTTAATTCCAACCAAAGACGCTCAATGGCTGTGTTTGTGTAGTCTGCATAGCCATGGTGGTGCCGCCCCCTTAGCCTGCCTATCCACCCATTGGGGCCGGTCTCCTACATGACCCGCATCAAGTCTTTGGACCCTTCCCATCTGTCATAGCCTCCTCTTCAAGTGGTTGGCATGGTGCTGACTCAGTCCTCCACATGTCATGAGATGATCCTCTGACACGGTGCCCAAGCAGCACTGCGCTCTAGTGCTGGTCCTCTCATATAGACCGGTCTTCCTGCGTTACCCATAGCCTTTTCACAGCACCAGCCAGCTGGCGTGGTCTGTGGACCATGGCCTTGCACCTTGTGTGCCTCCAATAAGGCTGGGTGGATGAGTCCTCCTACTGCCAGCCATAGGCCACTATTCTAGTGGCTCATGCTGCTGTCATGTTGCACTACCCACATGATGCCTCCATCCTATCGCTACGACCAAGGAGTCACGGCAGGGGTTTCACCATTACAGTTTTGTGGTGCAGTCTCTTGCTGGTGTTGTGGCCCATCGGGCCACAACCCTTCTTCTAGATGCCTCCTCAATTGATGCACTTTTTTCATTACACCATGAAGAATGGGAGAGGGAGATGAAGGGAGGGGGTAAAAAAGAACACCCAAATGGACAATAAAAAACTATTTATATTGGTACGAGATTGTTCATTTTGGCCGAATCGCAACATACCAAGAAAAAGATGTGGAATAATCACTATGAAAAACTATCCTTTTTTTATCCCACATAATTATCCATCCATCACAGATGATTGAACCACGAGTTTACAAGTTTTTTGGTTAACCTTCATCTATCATTTAACAGAATGGACATGGAAAGTAATTCACACATAAATAATAGAAACGATACATGGGATTGGCGTTGGTCGGAGAATAGCATAGTCACTCTCCCTCATTATCCATTCATGATCCTCCACCCATGTTTCTAGTGATCCTTTTAAGGGTGGAAGGTTAATTCATTATTCATTCCTTATTGGAGAAGATTCCTCACTGTATATTCTTCAGAGACATTCCCAGATCTCCCACCATTTTTCCAACAAGTTATCTCATTAAAAGGGAAACACATTTTTTAATTTCTATTACACATTATTTAAGGAGACTCATTAATGGGATTAATTTAATGAGTTTCATCGTCTCCTTGTCGCCACACCATAATGCAGACGTGCCACTGATCAATGGTGAGGAAAAAAATAAAATAACTTTTTAATTTATTTTATTTCACTTCATAAATGTCATAATATTAAATTTTTCCCTCAAACCATTCCAGTTGAGGTTAGGTCCATTAATAGGCAATGTCGCCATTTCGGATAAAATTGTTCCCTTAGATTTTCAATCCAGGAACCCGTTTAGATGTCACCAAAACCATAGTTGCACATATTTTTTATTCTCTTATAAAAATCCAAAAACTATCATTCATCCTCGACCTACACCGGTTGAGGTTAAGCTATGACTAAGGGAAACACACCCTCATGAGCTAAATGGTACTATCACATCTCCTATACAAGTTATTATTTTGGAGTTATCAGGATTTGATAATAAAATCATTTTTACTTAATTATTTTATGTACTGCCAAAAACTAACTTCCACTATTGTCCCACTCTGGCCCACATTATGATCTTCATAATGAAAGCATACACTCAAGATCTCAATAGTGGTCTCAGAATTTCAATCTAATTCACCGTTTGTGAGTTATAACCAATTAAATAATAAAATAATTTTATTTATTTATTTTATTTCCAGTTATTCAATTTTTGTTCTCACTGGAGGCATGCACCGACTAAAATTAAGTTGCTCCTAGGGTAAAACTTATATCTTGAACATAATGATTCCATTGAATTTATGATCTATGAACCCGTTTAATATTTATTCTACCCTTTTAGTAAAATCACTCATGTGCACTATTTAAAACATAATATTTTTTGATGAATCATTCCGGGAACTTTAGGCCTCGGAATCACATTCTGACTCAATAGCTAGTCTCAAAATAATTCCATATAACTAAAAGAATTACATAAAATTTCCAGGACATTACATTACTCCCCAATTTAGGGATTTATGTCCTAGTAATCCATAATAAAGATAAACAAAAAAATGGGGGTACTGAGGATGAATTTGAGCCTTTCACTCCCATATGATCTCATAGAGATTTCCATGATGCCACCAAACGTACACTAGAGGAATAGACCATCTACAAAGGACCAACTCCTTATGATCATCTATCTTCACCAGGAGCTCCGCAAATTTTTTCCCATCATCAATGTCTAGCTCGCCCAAGTCGATGACATGCGATAGATCATCCATGTACCACCTCAGCGGCGACACGGGGAAATCAGCGTGCACCTGGAGCATCTGTTGGGGGAGATCTAAATGGTATGACACCTCACCAACTCTACTCAGAATCTAGAAATGTCTGATGAACCTTGGGGATAGCTTTCCGCCCTGACCAAATCTATGTATTACCCATCGGGGTGATACATGAAGGAAAACATGGTCTCCCTCCTCGAACTCATAGGTCCTCCTCCATCTCCTATCATCATAAGATTTCATCCTGCACTGTGTAGTCTACATCTTCTCCTAGATTATTTTCACCTTCTCAGGGGTAGCATGTACCAACTGTGGACCCATGAGTGCTGACTCCCCTAGGTCTTTCCAGTATAGAGATGATCTTAAAAGCTGCCCATACAAATCCTTGAACTGGGCCATGCTAATGGTGGAGTAATAACTATTATTGTATGAGAACTCCACCAGTGGTAGGTGGTCCTCCCAAATATGACCAAAATCAAGGACATAATCTAGAAGCATGTCTTCTATGGTCTGTATGGTCTACTCTATCTAACCAACAGTCTGTGGGTGAAAAGCTGTTCTCATGCACAGCTGAGTCCCAAATTCCTCCTTTAATCCCTCCCATAGTGGGGATGTAAAGCATGCATCACGATCTGAGAATATCATAAAATGGACTCCCTAGAGTTGAACTATCTCTTTCATGAAGAGGCATCCCAAGCTCTGTACTGAACATTTTTTCAAATGGGTATGAAGTGGGACGACATGGTGAGTCGGTCTACCATCAACTACATGGTATCAATACCCCTGGATGTACAACAACTCATCATATGAAAATGATGATGTGCTCCTCCCCCCTAGAATATCCATTAGGGGAATGCCTAGTGCACGTAAGGGCATGTGTAGTCTTGTAGTTGGAAACCCTGAGTTGTTCCAAACTTAATCGATGTTATAGTGGAGGATAAACCACCTTTGACTAAAGATAAGCTTCCTCAACACTATCTACAAGTGTTATATGAAGCGAGGAAAACCACTCTGAGTCCTCGTTCATTAGCTGTGAACTCGATCTCATGCTGAGAGAATCTGCCACCATGTTCCCTCTTCCAAGAGCATAGACTATATTGAAGTCATAGTCTTGGAGGAACTCTAGCCAATGTCATTGTCTCGGATTCATATCCTTTTGAGAAAAGATATTCTTGAGACACTTGTGGTCATAGTAGATGATGAATTGTTCACCCATCAGGTATTGTTTCGACATCTTTAGTGCAAAGACTACCACTTGAAACTCAAGGTCATGGGTCACCTAGTTCTTCTCATACAGTTTAAACTACTATGAGACCTAATCAATAACTACTTTCCCCTACATAAGAACATAACCAAGACTGGTTCTGGATTCATCACAGTGCACCATGTAGTCAACACCCTCCTTTGACGACCTCAAGATAGGAGTACTCATCAAGCTCTTCCTCAGCTGATGAAATCTCTACTAGCATCCATCATTCCACAAGAGGGATTTTGTTTTCTTCTTAAATGATGTCATTGGTGTTTCCTCTCTAGAGAAGTCTGGTAAAATCCTCTGATAGTACCAAGACAATCCAAGAAAACTCAGCACCTCGTTAATGCTCTTCGGTGTCTCACAAGCAAGTACCATCTCAATCATTATTAGATCCACCAAAACTCCATCCTTTGAGATGAAATGTCCCAGAAAATGGACCTTTCATATTTTGAAGTCACATTGTTGAGAACTCAAACATTGAGTGATTTTCGTAAAGTTAGTGGTCTCAAAGTGTCTCCAGAACCATCCTATGGTGTATCGCATTCGTCTCCTCAGACGCTAGATACACTAAGTACTCATAATTCTAGTGCCTTATTTCTTCCAAATCGCATCACTAAGTACTCCTAGTGGCTGTAGAAACATCTGAAATATATCATTTAGCTGTCCTCATCTTGTTCTCGAAGCTGGTGATGGCCTCATCTGAGGCCTATCTTTGATAACCATCTCGAAATATTCATCTAATCGAAGTGGTAATCCATCATCAGTAGAAGATACATGTTATTCATGTTCATTGGGTTTAGGCACTGATAGTCAGTGCATAACCTCATGCTTATATTTTCCTTCTTGGAATACCACACTAGGGTTTCCCTGTGCTGAAATGTTGTGCCATACAATCCCCTTCCTCTACAAGTCTTCATATTGTACCATCAGCTCCTAGAGCTCTGCGGAATCCATCCGATATGCAGATGTAGATATAAGTGTCAAACTGATGTACAAATCCATGTTTAAAACTTCCACTCTATGAGAAAGTGGTCTTGTGACATACTCTATAACTACATCCTTGTACATGTCCATGCCTCTGAACTGATATTGGTTTCCTGTTTTCCCACTAATGACATCCAATGCTTGTATCTGTTCATCCAAAGAACATTCACCCACAATTTTTCACTCTATCATCATAGCATAAGTAGGAATGTACAATGGAATAGTTCTGGCTCGGATATCCCCAAACACATCTCTCTCAGAATTCTGAGCCTTGAAGCAATATTTTCATTGTATTCATCGAGTACCTATAAGGGTAGGTATGTCACAATTAATACTTAGTTATTGACCTACCATTCAGCCAAAGCTACAGAAGCTCTTGGGAATGCATAACCCTTAGCATTTATGTAAATATCCACTTCATGGAGAGAGGTTCTCAAGATATGACCATGAAAAGGTCACCTCATAGTAATATTGGGTAATCTGAACCCCGTCATCACCCTGTTAAGCCACAGAGAATGCTCACTCCCAAGACTACCATTTGATCTAATGGTCGCCTAAAAATATGGATAACCCAGTCACCACCTCAAACAAGTCATTAGCCACTTTTTCGTGGGGCTCACCTCGCAACCTGATAGGTCTCTGTCGTTGAAACTTGTGTAAGGCACTGAGCCTACATGTTTTCTCTATGGGTAGTTCCAGTAGTAACTACTGACCAACATGCACTGAAAAATCTGGGACACCCCTAAAAGGTGTTATCTCATGAAACAGTCTCTGTACCAAAGCCTCATCATTCTGTGAACCATCCTCATGGTCATACACAAGAATCCTAGTTGGCTGGCTACATGGAGGAATCTTGAAAGAGATCAAGATGAAAGATGATTAATAGATTATACCTGGTTACCTGACTCAGGCTCAAAAAGATCATGAGGAAACACTCGATTCCTATATAATACATGCTACCAGTGTTTTAGGTATAGAGAAAAAAAGCATAAATCAAGGTCCTCATTTATGGATACATCGACCACTGCACAAACACCGGACTCCACGAATCTGAAATTCGAACATGAATCATTTAACATGGTTACCCAAAAATTAAACAACAGACTCCCAAATATTTGAGGTAGAATGGACCACCTTTGATACTAAATTTTCATGACCCATCCTCCAGGGCCCACTCCATGACTACCCAAGCCCGCCTCCCAAAGTATAGGGGTTGGCAACTAGCACTGAATGCATTATCCTACGAGTGGGAGGCATTTTCTTGAGTAATTGTTTTCACACACACACACACACATCCATTTCCCAAAAGGCAGGAAATGAAAACATGCATTCCACTAAACTACCACGGAGTAAATGTACTAATATATGTCAAATAGGATAGAATACAAACCCAATTAAATACAAACTGAAAATCAGATAGTACAATAGATCACTCTAAGACATCCGCAGAAGGCCCCACCTGAAGTGTAGGTGAAGGGTATCTGCCAATAGCCTTATAAGTACGCTCGTTCATTCCATCTCACTGGGAACCACCTAGTCCCAGACCACCAAGGTCTCTGTCGAAGCATCCTTCTGCCCTATCTCACTGAGAACACCTTGGTCCCAAACCACCAATGTTTTTGTCGAAGAATCGATCACATGCACGAGACATTACACATGTGGGAGACTCCCGAGTAGGGGTGGTTATCCAAAAAATTATTAGGGACCCTAAAGCCCAAATGAAAGACCACAATGCAATCTAAATATCCAACAAATAAGTATGGTCATGAAGCAAGACAACTCACACAGATATAATCTATAGTATTGAAAGCAAGAGCATCAGTCGCAACAGTGAACACCATGGACTACTAGGGTACTCATCCTTGATGAGTACCATGGGTATGATGGGTCACACAGAGCTTCTCCACACTGTGGGCTTTCCGGGTCACACAGTGCCACTTCCCACCTTGCCCATAGTACTTAGATACTCATCCCGGATGAGTATCATGGGTCTGGTAGGTCACACTGATTATCTCCCCACATTGGGCCTTCCCGGTCACACATACATTCTTCCCACTTGTCCATATTTTCTGGTCCACAATGGGTCTCTTGTCGCTGATCCACATAGGGTCAGTTGTTAGTCAACGTCGAGTCTAAGTCAACTGCAGTATTCCTACACGTAGTGCGCTTGATTCTGGGGGAAACCGCTCCTCAATACGTTCGTTGCATTTCAAAATCCATGAAATCATATTTAAAGAATTCCAAAATAATACCCTCATTTCAAGGGTCCCAATTGCACAAACAGATCGTCAATTAGATTATCGGTTTGAAATATTTTGGCGTTTTGGTAAACAAGGGTTAGTTGTGTTTGGGATCAGTCTGACCCGGTCAGATCGACCCGCCCAATCCAGCCTTAGGTCCCCACATGCTCCGCCCCATTTCGACAAACTCGACCTAACCTAGTTCGGGTCTAGGCTAGCCTGGTCTAGCCTGGCCACTGGGACATACCGATTGGGCCCTGTTGGACCCGACCTAGTTCAGCCGGTGGTCCAGCCCACTGGGTTACCCAGCGACCCAGTTCCATCCTCACTTGTGTGCAATTGGAGGGCTGGTTTGTTCCATGTTTGGGCCTCCTAGCGGCCTAGATTTATTCCACCAGTCTGGCCCACAAAATAAGGACAGCTTAATTCTAGCCTAGTCCGCTCAGCGGCCCTATTTGCGCAGCTTGTGGCACCAAAGTGGTGTCGTCCCCTTGGCCAACTGGTTTATTCATGCGGATCGTTATCCCGCGTGACCTGAGGAAACATGTGAGTCCCTTCCCATCTACTGCAGACTCAACCCACTACCTTCTCTATACGCAGCCATCCTGGTGCCAAACGAGTCCTCCACACGCTGTGGCCCATTGTGCGGGCCCCTCCTCCGACATATAAACTGAGCTGCACCACCCTATAGAATTGGTCTGCTCAAGTGGACTGGTCTCCCTGTGTAACCCATGGATTTGTTGTGGGTCCAGCCTACCATCACATTTGACGGACTGCGGCCTTGCGCCATGTGCACCTCCTACGTGCCTGGGTGGACACGTCTGCCAGTCGCCAGCCTGCGTGTCAGAAACTCCTACTGCCAGCGTGCCACCTCCCTCCTTCGACCACAACCTAGGTGCCATGGCATGGTTCCACCACTGTAGCCTTGTGAAGTGGTCTCTCATCGCTGTCACGACCCGTCTATCTAGGGCCCTTCTGTCAAACACCTCCTAGACCGATGTCTACTTCCGTTGCGTCATGAATAATGTAAAAGAGAGATAGAGGGAAGGAATAAAAAAGAACAACCAAATGAACCACCAGTCTTTGTTCGTGTTGGTATGGGATTGTTCATGTTATCATAATCATGAAATTACAGGAAATAAGGCAGAATATTGACTAAGATAAACTATCCTCTTTTTATCCTGCATCATTAACCATCCCACACGAACGATCGATTCACGGTTAAACTTGTTTTTTAGTTAACCCACATTCATCATTTAATAGAAATAATTGGGAAAGTATTTTGAATAGAAATCATTAAACCCCTACCTCGGATCGACATTGGTCGGGGAAGAGTAGGGTCACCTACCTTCGTATCAATTCTTGATCTATCACCCACATTGTTTGCGATCATTCGAAGGGTGGAAGGAGAATGCATCCATTGTTTGTCGTTGGAGAGGATTCCTCATCGTAGATTCATCAGAGACATTCATAGATCCCCCACCATTTCTCTAACTCATTATCTCATTAAAATAGAAATGTTTAATAGTGTTTATGTTGTGTTGTGTCATCACAATGTTATGCAGTTTCATTTATAAAACAAGGTCTCTCTTATGCTTTAGTTAAAGAGCCTGATTAATGGAAATCTTTTAACGAGTTTTTTCGTCCCCCCATCACTACAATGTAGTTCTTACATGCCACCATTCAATAGTGTTGAAAAAAAAATAATATTTTAATTTATTTTATTTATCTTTCGAGAGGTCCATGAATTATCTTTTTCTCTCAACACATGCCTATCGAGGTTAGGTCCATTCTTAGGAAATGTCATCATTCCTCATACAATAGTACCCTAATATTTTCAATCTGGGTGCCCATTTAGGAGTTTCCAAAATCATGCATAGGCTCAATTTTAATTCTCTTATCAAAAGTTCAAAAAAATATCTTTCACCCTTGACCTGCACCGGCTGAGGTTATGCTTCACCTAAGGAAAAAACACCCTCAAGAGCTCAACTGTACTCTATGATTTCCAACCCGAGTTACCTATTATGACTAATAAGGATTTGAAAATGAAGTAATTGCCTATTACTTATTTTATTTACATCTAAAATCTGACTTCCACTATTGGCCCTTGTCGGCCAACATTAGGCTCTGCCTAAGAAAGAGAACCCTCATGAGCTCAATGATGGACTCAAGTTTTCAATCCGAGTCACCATTCGTGAGTTATATTCATTTGAAAAATAAATAAATTTTATTTAATAATTTTATTTATAGTTATTCCATTTTTGGGTTTTCTCAGTAAAGGCATGATCCCACCAAACTTAAGTAACTCTTAGGGTAAAACTGCCATCTTGAACGCAATTATGCCCTCAGATTTTGGATTTGGGAACCCATTTAAGAGTTATTCCACATTTTTAGGAAATACTCTCATGTGCGTTATTTAAAACATAACATTTTTTGACGGATCATTCAAAGAACTTCAGGCCCCGATATCGCACGTCGTCTCAGTACATGGTCTCAAAATAATTGTATATAAATAAAAATAATTACATGGAATTTTTGGGACATTATACCTCAGGTATGAGGTTTTTTATATAATTCATGATTATTATAGAAATTTTTTGGATCCCATGTATGGATATCACTATAGATGGATTCCCAAGTTATACACCATTCATATAGGTCCGATTGATATATATAATTTAAAATGATTCGAATCATCCCAGCTTGGATCGATGTTGGTATGGATGGACTAGTGGCCCATGAGGAACGTGAACTCTACATGGTTAGTTTTACATTATTTTTTACTACCATACTTTTGATATACGTACACACTAAAATATTTTATATTCATGGAACTAAAAGACATGGAAACCATTGGTGGTGTCCTAATAAGTTTTAATCACACCTTGTTTGGGACTCCATTTTGTACTTAAGCAGATTTCATGGATCCATTATAGGGCCTGGATATTTCTATTTTATTATTACCCATTATGGATTATGAATTTTCATGGGAGCTGGGGGTTGAGCATGTACTTAGGATGCCTATAGAATTTGGGTATTTTATTTAATTATTCTTCTATAATTTTGGTATTTCATTATGTAATATCCAATGTTTGTTAGCTACCTTGACCTCTTGTTAATAAAATGTTCGTGAATGTTTATTTATTTGGTATTGGTGCACTATTTATTACTGTTATCTATCATAGATATATTTTTCTTCTCATTCCATTTATTTATTTATTTTCTTAGTGTGCTTATTAATAATCCAGAGGGTATAGACATCCCACAATAAAACCTTCAGACCCTAACTATTAATCAATAGCCTCTGGCATATGGGAAGTGTGCTTGAGGTCATGTGATGAAATGGAACATAGAACCCATTTATTGTCTCTCAGGTTAGAATGTGAAAAATTGGTATCTGAGCTTCTTTTTACTTATCACACTATTTTGGGGTGGTGTATAGTAGAATAATAATATATCAAAACATGGTAATTATATTGTTTCTTGGAATATACCACCCACAAAAGGAAGAAAAATGAAGTTATCAGGAATCATATTGTAGTTCATAATGATGTTGTTATAGTTGATTATAATTTCACCTGGAGTGATTGTTGTGTTTTCATTAGTTATATATTTATGGATTAATGATATTTACCTCTTTTACGAGCATGGTAAGAGACAATTTGTGTTCATGAATCATTTCAGTCACATAGGATTCACTTTTTATTTTAATTCTTATTTGTGTACCATTCTTGTGTGATTATTTGTAATGAAAATTTTTATAACATGTTTAGGAAACTAGTTTGAATACTTATTTATGTAATATTTGTTGGTGATAATTTGATTTATTATCTATATTTCTTTTTTTTCCTTTCTTACATGTTTGTATTATTTTTTTATGTGACATATTGTGTTGTCATGGTTATGATGTAATGTTAGTTAAAAATTATGTAAAAATAAACATTGATAGATTTTACCCTCATTTAATGATGGTATAATTCCATATAAATGATCTATGATCAATTAATTAAATAAAATTATTTTGAAATTACGTCTTGAAAATGAAAATGAAGTGATGTTTTTAAGGAATTTAAGTTAGTTCTTATGGATGTTAGTTAAATGGTGTTCCAATTGCAACATATAAAGGCTAGTACCTTTATTTAATGGAAATAATGACCCATATAATTGAATCCCATAATATGCCCAACTCGACGCACATAGGTAAGTATTAGTATCATATACTTATGAGATAGACATCTTGAGGGAGTGTTAAATTTATGATGAATTGATTATTGATGGGTTGTGCTTAAATGTGATTCAAACTGTAATTTATAGGGATATAACTCCATAAAATGGGAATTGATACCATATAAATAAACCTAGTATGATATGATGGTACCCTTGTAGGTTTACATTATCATTACATGATTTAGTTCTTAAAGCCATGGGGGTATTATTGTGATAATAGGTATGGTTATTTAAATAGTCTTAAGCCACTCATATGGTGTTTCGTATAAGTGTATGGCGACATCTTATTTTTCTAATCCCCCATAAATTTATAAAATACCAATTTTTTATTTTGGTTTTTAATTATCAGAGGCATTAGTTAACAAAAATTCCAGTTGTAACGTAAATAGTGTTTCCCTCCATAGCTTGTGAGTAACATTTTCGTTAATTAATACATTTGTGATAACTTTTCGATAAATGATGGTTTTCAAAAAGAAATTATGAGATAATTTTCATAGAATCCAATATGGTTACAAAAAAATACATTACCAGTATGGTTTGAAGTATATAAATAGTTATCAATAATTCATATACCAGATCCTCTGGAATGTTATTAATAAAAGTGAATTTCTATTATATATTAACTAATGACTTTATTAGTGTTGATATCTTGGAAACTTGTGTATGTTTTTTTCATAGAATTGCCTTAGTTTACCTTGGAGGAGAATTTGGGAATTTCCAATAAGTTTTAGTGGCTTCTTTTATACTTTTTCTTAGTCTTAATGGATATGTGGTAGAACCTAGTGACCTTTTAGATGTGTCTCTGGTTTTTAAAGGTAATGAAATATTTTTGAATTATGGTCTAGACTAGTTACATTATAACCCTCAGAAATATGGAAATTTTAGACCATTGAGACAAGATTATAGTAATTCTACATGTTGTTTAATGATTAGTTAATAATGGTGGGACTCATAGTTGAATAAACGACACCCTACGTGTATATGGGTTGTTTTCTGCTAAGTTAAACCTCAAGGGTGTATTTCTATGAAGATACCCAAGGTGTTTTATCTCTTTTCCTTTTTTCACTCATATCATGACCATCCAAGGAGTATTTCCTTATGAGGATTCATGGAGAGGATTAGGGTCCTGGTAGCCTGATGCTTTTGAGGTGATGTTGTTACACATATGTCAACCTATTTGACCCTCATAGGTCGAAGATATTTTTACCTACCTTTAGTTTAAAATCATTATATAAAGTTTACAGACGCATTACATGCCATGTAATGAAGACCATAAGTTGGATATGGTTCACGTTTAAAAGACCTTATGTCTTAGTGGATAGACCTAGTTGCCATGTTTGATGTTTGATCGACATGTTTAGCTACAAAACCTGTAAGACCTTATATTTAATATACACTCAAGTTTGTTAGTGTTAAATGATGTATGAAAATCTAAAATTGGTTGTAATAGGTTTATGGATGTATTTTTAGTGGTTTTATTGGTAGTATGATCATTTTGAGGCAAACATGTGAAAGGTTCATGGGATTTGTGATATAGGCATGGGGATGCCTACAATTTTCAAGGAATCTCTTAAAGTACTATGTATTGAGGCTAGATTTGGTGGGTAGTATTTTTTTGAGCTCCTGGACTAGTTGACAAGTGTTTCTATAGTTGAAATTTTAAATTTATAAAATGAAACATGGATACGGATGGTCATTTGAAAATAATTTCACAGGTGGTGTTCCTAATTTTGAAGAGGAGTCCCAAGGGATCTCCTAGAATGTTACAAAATAAAGTTCTAGGGAGCTCAGTTATCTTGTACTTGTTGAGGAATGACCCACAGAAACATGGTTCAGAATGTGAACTGGGTGGTACATGATTATACACTAACAGTGTATGGAAATTTTTGTTCTCACCCACTGCTCTTGGTAGAAGGTTAATATGGAATGTTGAAGAGTAATTGGGTATGGGTTGAGGATCAATGGTTTAAATATAATGATTAAGGGCATGGTGAGTTGGATATTTTGGTAAATTAATGGAATTTCACCTATGATGAGAGATAATTTAGATTTAAACCGGGTTTCATTAAATGGTTGACTAATAGTAGAACCGTGACATGCATTTTCAAGAGATGTGGGGTCAGGTTTTTTAAAGGAAAGTATAACATTTTTTATATGATCATGGATCAGAAGATTGATATAAACCTGTCAAGAAAATATTAATGTAATATTAATTTAGATATGAGAATTACCTATATATTGACCTCATCTTAAGTAAATTGAGAGAGAATAATATATACATTGAGATAAATAATTTCCTCCTATGGTTATAAGGTTAAAATAATTAATTTTTCTTCTTGAGGAGAGATATGAGATAATTCATATGTTTGGGAGTACACCTAGGTTGTTTGAGGGTGGTAACCCTCATTGTAAATTTTGAAACTTGATGAAGTATGTGAGTACCATTCGTAGAAAGTGGGAATGGGTGATGGGTGATGTTACATTAGAAAATGGGAATGACAGGGTTCTTAGAAATTCCAATAGTTATATCTATCAATTAATGGTGCATGGGCTGTAATTTTTTTGAAACTATTTCATTGATGCAATTTTGGGGATGCTCTTACGATAGGGATTGGGATGTCAGTCATTGGTAAGAAAATCTCATATTTGAATGGTCATGGGACCCTGGGATTGGTTGAGTGATGATATTTTTGTCTCTAAAATATCATTAGATAAATATAACATGATAGTAACAAATAACTATGTGAATTCTCGGCACATGTTTGAATATGGACTTGGAAAAGTCAATAGGTTGTTGGTAATCCTGGTGTGGCTTGTAAAAATACAATGGTGATAGATCGGGAATGCCTTTTTTCGTGATGTATCATGGAAGAATATATTATCATTGGATGTAATGAACCAGATAAATTTCCAAGAGTTGGTTATGGGATTCGATGAGCAGGCTTGAAATTATCTTGAGGAACCTTGGATTAATGGAGTTAGGATATGGTTTTATATGAGTCAAATGATAAGAAATGATTTAATTAGAATTTTCAACTAGAGGTGTTAGAATTGATTTATCTCAAATAGCTGTATACATTTAGTGGGGAACCATATCAATCACATCAGTGGGACGATCTGGGTGAAGTGAAAGGGTCAGTCTGGGGTATTTGATGACTAACTGGTGATACTATAAAGATTGTTTAATTTATTTTTGATTATTTAGATTAAATTAAGGGGTGATAGTAGTATCCTTATGTGTTTTCAGGTGTAATGAGAAGAAACATGTCTTAACAGTGTCTATAGGACACTGGGAAAATGATTTAGTAGGCAATTCTGATGATGGGTATATCATGACTTCAAATTTCTTGTTTTGAATCCAGAACCTATAGTGGATATCTCTATAGTTTGGTGGATTAAAGATATGACGATGGGATTATGTATTAGGTTAAGAGTTCTTTAGTAAGTGTCTTTTTAGTGCTTTTATTTATGGTTATGATAATTTGCTTTAGTTTTAGTAGCTTAAGTGTTTTAAACATAATGTAGCACTTAGAGGTGTGTTGGGATTTTAGAAACACAATTTGGCCATTTCATTGTGAAATTCACAATCCAAGTAGGTCATGTGATGTTTTTATTATCAGCAAATGCTTCTCAAGAGTGAGATGTTCTACGTTGGGGAGGTTGTATGATCCAATTATTTGGATGGGTTGATGATTATAATTGAATTTTAATTTTAATTTGGGTAAAAGTTCAATCATTATTCTAGGATTGATAAAGTAATTTCAAGATTTAGAACACCTGAAATTACTGTTTTTATAAGGGGTTTATGACCCTAGAAGTATCTTGGAAGCCCATGTGAGTTTTGGGAGTGTTGGGTTTGAGAGCATAATTATCGGAAAGGAAGCATTGGGTTTCTGTTTGGTGAATGGATAGTACTAACTCTGCAACCTATTCTGATAAAATGAAAAAAATTTCTAAACCATGTAGGATGGGTTTGAACAACATGTGTCACTTAGATACTGTCATACTATCTTTAAAATAGCACACCTCGAGATATATGGTTGTGAAAAAAAATATAGAGGATAATAGACTTGAATTGCATGGGTTGTGCATGGTTTGTCTAATTATTCTATGAGCCATGAGAGGAATTGATGTTCTTAGAACGTTGCTCCTCGTGGGTAGTGAGTTTGTTTTTAAACCATACACCTAATATTTTGGTGCTATGTGCCTTTGGGAAATGTTATTGGATGGTTGGTATACATATGAAATCCTTTAAAAAAGGGTAAATTTATGATTTCTCCCATTTTTATTTTAATCTAAAATCCACCCTTTCTCCTCAAATTTTGTATAGAAGCTTCTCAAATGCATGGATAAATCCTTATTCCATCAATCTATGCTTTGATCTAGCCTCTCTATCAAAGATCCGAATTAAGAATTGTTGGTTGCGTTGGATCACCCTTTGTTACTCTATCGATCATATTTCTTTTTATCTCGTTTTCTTTTGCCGTAATGGATGTTATTTACCTATAAGCTAATATTCCATATTTTTAGGATGTTATTATATTTCAACGTTTTCTATTATTCTTACCTAAATTAATGGTGCATAATTGGTTAGTGATGCCTTATAAGCATGGTTTTGGTGGAATAGTTTCTTTTCCATTAATTTTTTGACATTAATATTTTTTTTCATTGTGTCGCACATCATAATTTCTATGTGTTTCTTATAAAATGTGAAAACCCATGAATTAAATTATTATACCAAACTTATTATTTTCTTTTGACCCATTGACTTCATTAGAGTATTAGACATTAACTTGGTCCACCCCTTTGGATGTGACCTATTATTTTCTTCATTGACCAATACATATAAATAACCATAAATCCATTTTTGGAGAGTTTTTCTTGACTAAAATATAGAAATGGTTAATTTTGACTCATTCAATTACTAAATGGTATATCTCCATGTTTGTTTTGTAAGAATAAATTTTTATTATAAATAGAGTGGTATTTATTGAACGGAATTAACTAAATTGCTTATTAAATTGGTCTATGACATGGATTCTAACTTTACTTGTGTTAACTCATAATACTATGCCTTGATATGTAATTTAACCACCTTCTATGGTGTGTGTAATTTCCTTTACATTTGAAATGCTTAATTGTTTTAAAATAAAGTTGAACAATAAGACCGTGTCCCCTTGTCCTTATTAAATTATAATTATGATCATGATTTCCATTACAAATATAGAATCTTGATGGATTGTTATATCACACTTTCCTATGGTCATGGACCATGAATTTAATTATAGGTGTGGAATTCCCAAATAAATACCTAGACACCCATTGTGTTTTCCTTGGATGGTTGAATGCAACACCATCTGATTCATTGATGTGTCTTCCAAGTGAAAGACCACACTTGAATTCTATACTTGTCTTAGATTGTCAATTTCATGGATTAACGCCAAGGATTCATAATATTTCCAAAAGATAAAATGAATGTCTTGGATGATTCTACTGGGATTCAAATTCATGTTATGTATTGACTTGGATTATACAATGGGATCCTTTCAAGTCCACACTAAGGCTTCATATGATATAATACTTGGTCATAAGTAGAACTTTTCACTTATGTGACATATTTCTACCTTATTTATGGTATTCTATGAACCTAATTTTCATCTAATTATTGTTGGGTATTTTTGTTGGGTGTTATGGGTGAAATTTGGAGAATTTTAGAATCCCATTGGGATATATGTGGTTAGTGAATGATCAAGTAAATCCAAGCTATTTTTCCTAGAAAATCTTGCTCCCTATTGTAAGCCACTGGAAGGGGGAGCATGGTTATTCTAACTATGTAGCCATCCGCTTCAAACTGTTCACATTTATACAGTGATATTTTTCACAATTAGTTCATGTTTAATCAAAACATTCAGCCAAACTATGACCCCATCATAAGTCTAGTAGTGGTGCACGATTAGGGTTCATGGTTTTTCAAACCATGAGGTCCTACCCAAAAACACACTGACGTGGTTTTAAATTCGTCTGAAAATTTAATTTAATAACACAAACCCCCCCATTTAAGACACCTAATAACCCTCTTTTTACCCTAACATAGATTTTGCATCCTTATAGGTTCCCTAGAGGTTATTTTGACTCCTCCTATCCCTTTTTTTATAGATCAAATTGATATTTATCTCATTTTATCTCATTTGGGTATGTGGATCTCCTCTCCCATGGTTTTTTCTAATATATCTTTCTATCCTCCATAGATTTTGACAAATCATCATGTAATTTATTGATATAAACTCTTATGTATGGGATTTTGATTCAATTTTTCATTTTGTAACCTCCGCCCTCTTAGTTCATTTTTGGTGAATCCTATTGCATGCGTTTATTATGGGACCACTGACTTAAAGGTAGGTGGTTCCATAATTATTTACCATAGGATTGAAACCTTTAATTTCTTGATTAAATTGAATTGAGTTTTTAATTTTTTTTAGGAAATGGATTTTTTATGATTTGATATTTGATTTGAAATGGGAATGAGATTTGAGAAAAAAACCAAATTTCAATGGAATTTAAATTTTGGGGTAAGATATGAAACAATGATGGCTTGGTTTACAAATCATTTTGAGGAAATGATTTGACATTGATCTTTATAAAATAATTTAATTGAAAGTTGATTTGAAATGTAATAAAATAATGAAAACCAATGTTTTGGTTTCGAACAGGGAAAGTCATGTTGAAACCTAAAATTTGGAAATTATATTTTGTAATGATTTAAAAATATTGACTACTAATTTGATTGATTGATTTGTTGATTGATTGAAGTAAATGAGAGCCTGGTTTTCTAGTAGTTGGTTGGGACAAGAATTCTATGTTCTTGATCCATTAGCCCTAGATTTATGATGACAACACTAACTAAACCAAGTTAGATCATGATGATCGTGAGGAGTTCCCTTATTTGGTTGTAGATTGATTACCCATAATGGATTACCCTAAGGGGGTGTTGATTGTGTATAAACACTAATTATGATAAGTTATAACATATGAAATGTATATGGATTCTGTATCTAGTAACTAACATCCCATAAGGAATTTGACCATCGTGAAATGACATATTTGATTTTATTTACATTCCATTGATATGTGGAACTATTTTATTCATTCCAACTAACTCATAAAAACATTTCTATATAAAATTATCATTTAATTCTATTAGAAAGATTTTTATTGTGGATCTTCCTTCAATTTGATTAAAATCAGGTTTCTGTTTAAAATATGAAAATGTAAATATCATTCCTTTATTATTTAAATTGATATAAAAAATAACCAATTTTTATGGTATTGATTATGGAAGACTTGGAGAGACCATACATCTAATTTTAGGTCACACATAACCATTTCCTTAGAGTGTTTATAGACTTTCTATTTCTAGGTCTGATAAAATGTAAAACTCCACTTGGGGGGTGGTGGAATTTCATGATCCATTGAACCTCTAAGTGATAATGGTGACCAGTGGAGTTTTTTTCTGCTATTATATAAGATATTTTGAGACTTTTTTGGGGTTTTTTTTATCTTTTATAAGGTTACATTTGGATGTTTTTCATTCTTTTTTGTATTATTTTATGAGTTTTCTTCATGCAATGTTTCTTTTGGAGTGTTCATCATACCTACATGTAATATTTTATGTTTTGTTGTTTTGTTTCCAAAAAATTCCCCCTTTGATCATGTGTGATGGAGGGTTCTAGTCACCAACCTATGGGGATCCATAATTCCCTCTAATCTTGTATGTATTGTCTCGTTATTAGTACCAGGTTATCTGTTCTAGTTCATGAAAAGTTTTAATAGAGGTGTAGGTTAAGAATATTTACTTGATTTTAGTATGTGGTTTGGGATGTATTGATGTAACTTAATTGGTACTTGTGAGTTATTTACTAAATTTCTAACACCATAATGATCATTAACTCACCATGGGTGTTTAGGAAAATTGTCTTTGAGGAATGTTCTTATCTGATTCTAGTATTTTCTCTCGTTTTCATTTGGGTACAATGAATGCCAATTATACGAATATTATCTAATGGGAATGGTATTCCAATTTCTCCTGTTTGAGTTATTGATCTAACTAACATTACGACCTCTTTTGTGTTGTATATTGATGTTGTGTTTGATCATGCCTCTATGAGGAAATTTGAATGGGACCTTAGAGAATTTTGTTAGAAAACCACAATTAGTGGATCCTCTCATCGACCAAAATCTTGATGATATCATTGTGTGAGGTTTCTAAGATCTAGGAAAGGCACATGTACCCATTCATTTTTAGGTTCTAGTTGTAGAAAATTGAAAGGATAAATCTCATAATCATGTAGAAGAGTATCTTTTCCAAAACCCACCTGATTTCCCAAGAATTAATTATCCTCAAGATGATGAGGATTGTTTGAATAAGGTAGAGAACCTTTTAAATTTCTTATAAATTCTTATTTTTATCAAGGTGAAGTATGCTTACTTTTACGATATGAGGGCCTAGAAAGAGATGGCTGGATTTAATGGTAATGAATAAGAGGCATGAGGGTTTAGAATTTAAGGAATTTATATTTATTTTCAATTATCTATTCTATAGAATATCTATAGTACTATATAAGTCTATAGGGTTTTTTAAACTCCAATAGGATAACAGGACTACAACTTAGTCTGAGAGACACTTTGACAAGATTTTCAATTTTTCACCTGAGATTGTACTGAATGAGAAAATTAAGTATTACAACCCTACTCTTTATTACACACTTAAACAAGATTTCTTACATAAACTCTTCACATGATACGACATGGAAGATCGATATGTATAGTTTCTTTGGGGATTAGGAACGTTACATAATAACTTAAAACATGAAACAAATCATCTTTATTGAAAACTTCGTTTACATGACCACAACATTCCCTCGTACTTATCATTGTATGGGATAACCTGAGGATATTTATAAGAAAAGGATGATCCATAAAGCCCAGTAAGGGAATAAACATGGAATAAAATGCGGAGTACAATACATGTTAGAAAATAGGCATATCAATGATGTACAAAATAAACATGAACATAAATGCTTGATAAAGCATGATAATCATAACATGGAAATGTTGAAACAGCACTTAACATGGAATTAGCATGAGCCAAGGCTCATTGCACATGGAGCATGTGTAAAACCTAATTGAACATGAATCATGAGTAAAACCTCATTTCACATGAATTATCATGAGTCAACACCAATTTAACATAAAGTATCATGATACTATACTTTACCCAATGCATTGGAGTGCTATCAGGATGCAACCTTCATAAACATTTCATTTTATGAATATGTGTGCCACATGGATCTAGGAATCAATCATCATCATAAGTTATTCCACAATTAAGTAATTTGGAATAAATACATGAAATTAACATTCAATATGTATATTTTTATAAAGGTTAATACCCTTGATAGAGACATGGGTATTGTATTCACTACACAATGATATTGGTTTGAAAAAATGCAGTGCAATTTCGGCTGCATAATGGCACGACCAAAGGATTCATGAAAATATTTGATGAGAGATAAAATAGTGTCTCATCATATATACATGAAATGGAATGTAAGGGGGTTATATAGATACATGTCCTATCAAACATAATGGAATTTAGATGCATAATAGAAAAGAATTACTTGGATTTAAAAGAGGAGATTCAAATTTCTCAAGGAATTTTGGCATGGTAACAGGTGTACATGGAAGGCATTAATTAGTGATAAAGGGGTATCCCATAATCCAAACATAAAGAGAAAAGAATGGGAGAGGTGAGAAATCATACCCCAACATTTTTAATTGAAAAAAGGGCATGAAAACTTAAAGAAAATTTGTCAAAAAAGAGAAAGGAATAAATCCCTTACTTGGATGTGTGATCCCAAAGGCTTGTGAGAGGTATGAGAGAGGATTATTGGGAGCTTGGGGCACCTTTAGAGGATTAAATAGAGAGGAGGTAAGGGGTTTGTAAAACTCCAAAGGTATTTAGTGAAGAGGAAGTGGGTGCTTGGGTGGGTTTATATAGGAAAGGATAAGAAATTCATTCTTATTTAGGTTTGGGTCACCACACATTAAACTAATCAATACCAAAAGCCAGACCATGGTTTTTTCCAAATGGGATTTTAAAATAGTATTTTATAAGGCCAATGTCTGAACATCTTAATATAATAGGGTTGCTTTTGTGGAGTTGAGTCACACTCTCAAGGAAAACAATTTAAAAAGGCAAAATGTGTTATAAGTCTTGGAGGGTCCACTAACGCTTTTTAAATTAAATTAAAATAAAAATCACATTATTTTAATTTTAAAACATATATTGTCAGAACATAATGTTTATATAATTTTATTACATCACTATTGGGTCATTATGATGTCATAAAACACATTATATATTTAAACGATATTTAATTTTTACCCGAAAATTCGAATGTCTCTAAAAATTATGGGAAATTCAATATTGGATAATTTCAACATCATGATTACAAAAATAAAACTCATTTTATCTAAATAATTTTATAAATATTTGAATTTTTACTTTTAAAATTAAAACCGACATTTCCCGTAAATTCATCGGTTTTCACCAAAACAGCTTTCAAACCTTAATAAAAATGACAATTGCATTCATAAAATTATATGATGATTAATATTTAATAAAAATTAATTTAATTATAATAATATTTTATTAAAATATTATTTAATTCCAAAATCCTATTAATTCATCAAAATAGATTTCTCAGTTGAATATTAAATACTATTTTTGATTTAAAAAGTATTTACAATGTAACAATAATAAAATGAATAAACATTATTTATATAAAAATAATGTACATAGTCATACTGCTAGGGTGTTGTTACATAACCCTTTATAACACCCACATAAGACCGAAGGGTAAGGTGTGTGATGGTGACAAACTCTTTGGGTGGCTTGGATAGCATCGCTCGGGTGGTAATCTCTATTATCTTCCACTTCTACTATAGTCAGTTATGGTCTAGCTTAACGTGTTCAGGATTGGCTTAGGATTGGTCAAGTCTGAATCCTAATGACCCCACATCATTTCTGAGATCTGAAAAATGGGATTCATATGGGGAAAGTCTGCTAGATGAGGTCATCGCTTACTTTGTCTGAGTAAATTGGATTTGTTAAAGCCCTATATTTATACTAGTCATGTGACCACTATTCAACGACTATATTACCAATGGTCACAATTCATAATAGTATTTTAAAATATAGAAACATAAAACAAAGGAGGTTTACATTTTATATAACCATAAAAAGACATTTAAATAAACCATGAGTAATTTTCATTAATAAATTTTTGCGTCATTACAATATTCCCCCCTTAACAAATTTTCCCCTCAAAATTTCCTTTTCCCACTCTAAAAAAATCTGGGTAACTCTACTTTATTATTTCCCCTGATTCTCATGTCACTTATTCAAACATTTTTTTTACCACAACCCCTTGATGAGGGGTATTGTCTTATTTCGTAGAACTTTTTCACTATGATCTAAGATCTTCACTGGTTGCTCCTCGCAGAAAAGATCATCCTATAGCTATAATACCTCTGAAGAGAGTACATGTGAAGGGTCTGGTATGTACTTATTTAAGATGGATACATGAAATACATCATGTACTTTGGCCATAATAGGTGGAAGTGCTAGTCGATAGGCCACAACCCCAACATGATCAAAAATATCTAAGGGGCCAATTTACCTAGGACTTAACTCCCCTTTATTTCGAAACCTCATTACCTTCTTCCATGGAGATATTCATAGAAATACCATGTCTCCAACTTCAAAATCAAGGTATCATTGATAGTTATTTTCATAACTCTTATGTCGACTCTGGGATACCTTGATATGTTGTTTAATGGTTTTCACCTTCTCCACCATTTCTTCGATCATTTCTGGTCCTAGCATCTTACGTTCACCAAATTCATCCCAACATGTCGGTGTTCTGCATCTCTTCCCATAAAAAGCTTTATAAGTCACCATTCAGATGCTCGAGTGGGAACTATTATTGTAGTAGAATTTAACTAGTGGAAGATGTTGTTCCCACCCTCCTTTGATGTCCATAGAATATGATCTTAACATATCCTCCAGTGTCTAAATAGTTCACTCATATTGTCCATCATTTTGAAGATGATAGGCTGTACTGAATTTTAGTTTAGTATCCAGATCATGTTGAAGACTCTTCCAAAACATAGTGGTGAATCTTGGATCTAGATCAGATATAGTAGATAGTGGTACTCCATGCAACATTGCCACTACCTTGATATATATATGTTCTAGTTGATCCAATGCGAAATCCCCACGAATTTCTATAAAGTTTGTAGACTTTGTAAGACGATCCACAGCAACCCATATTTCGTTTTTGCCTTTGGATGTCTTCGGAAGTCTGGTGATAAAGTCCATGGTGATGTTCTCCCATTTCCATGCTAGTATGGGAAATAGTTTCATCATCCCCTTAGACTTCTTCCTCTCTGCCTTCACTTGTTGACACACTAGGCACATTGATGTATACTTAGTGATCTTATTCTTCATATTATCCCACCAATAATTCTCTCAAAGATCTCGATACATCATTGTGTTTCCTAGGTGAATAGAGAAACTTGAACTATGTGCATCATCAAAATGTTCCTTCTTCATCTATGGACATGATGGAACACATATTATTTTCCCAAATCTCACAATCCCTTATTAATTAACAATGAACTCCAAGGATTTCCATTTTTTGATATCTTCCACTTTCTTATGAATTCCAACATCATCGTTTTGAGAATCCTTTAACCTTTCCAAAAGAGAGTGTTGAGAAATCATTTGTGAAAAGATTGATTATGTTCCCTTCATTATGACTCCCATGTACATCTTCATCAAATCTAAGAAGATTGGTTCCTTCTCAATTCTCATCAATGAAATAATTTCTAGGTCCATTCTACTTAGAGCATCTTCCACCTTGTTCACTTTCCTAGGGTGGTAATGGATTTAGCAGTCATATTCTTTGATCAGCTCTAACTATCTTCGTTGGCGCATGTTCAACTCTTTCAATGTGAATTTATATTTGAGGCTTTTGGGGGTATTTATATATTTCACACTTCTCCTCAAAGAGATAATGCCACCAAATTTTTACAGAAAATATCACCACATCCAACTCTAAATCATGTGTTGGATAATTCTGCTCATGAACTTTTAATACCCTTGAAGCATAGGAAACGAATTTGTCATTTTTCATCAACACACAGCCCAATCCCTTCTTTGAAGCATCACTAAATACCACAAAAAGTTCTCCACTTGTGGTTAAACTGAGCATGGTTGTAGTGATATGCCTCCTTTAAACTCCCTGAATCTTTCTTTACATTCATCACTCCAAGAAAACTTTAATCCCTTTCGGGGGTAGCTTGGTAAGAGGGTTAGGCAATCAAGAGATATTTTTCACAAATCATCGATAATATCATGCTAACACCAAGAAGCTACGAATATCCATGACTGATGTTGGCCTTGGCCATACTTCAATTGCATCTGTTTTGGAGGGATCCACAGATATCCCATTTCTTGTGATGATATGGCCTAAGAATGAGAATTCCATCAACTAGAACTCACACTTGTTGTACTTTTCATAGATATTCTCCTTCCTCAAGGTCTCTAATATAGTTCTTAAATGCTCCTCATCATCCTCCTTGGTTTTTGGAGTATATCAGAATATCATCTATAAAGACTACCACATATTTTTTGAGTTAATCCCTAAAGACTCTATTCATCAAGTCCATGAAGATTTTTGGAGAATTAGTGAGTCTAAAAGACATTACTATGAATTCATAGTTCCCGTATCTTGTACAAAAATCAATCTTGGGGATATCTTCCATCATCACCCTTACTTGATAATATCCCTACCGAAAATCCTCCTTGGAGATGTATGGTTCTCCACACATCTGATCGAACAAGTCATCAATTCTTGGGAGGGGATATGTGTTCTTTATCATGATTTTGTTAATCTCACGATAATCGATGTAAAGGCACATTGACCCATCCTTCTTCTTGACGAGGAGTACTGGTGCACCCCCTGGTGATGCACTTGGGCGTATAAACCATTTATCCCGACTCTCCTATAGTTGTTTTTCAACTATTCAAGCTCTACAATAGCCATTCTATATGGATTCTTGGATATTGGAAATTCCCCTGGTATATGATCACTTGAGAATTCAATATCTCTTCTAGGAGGAAGACCAGGAAACTCCTTGTGAAACACTTTAGAAAATTCCCTCACAATAGGCATGTCTTCAAGGATGGTTTCCTCCATAGACTCAATCATCTGAGCCAGATACTCATGCTCCTAGGGTAGTAATATCCCTGCTTGAGATGATAGAGCTAAAGAAGAATCATATTCCACCTTGCAATTGTATAGAATCAGGGTTCGATTCTCTACATGGAGAGTGATTTCCCTCTCACAGAAATTTATGTTGCCTCTATATAAGGAAAGCCAATTCAAGCCAGTAATTGCATCAAATTACACTAGAGGGAGTCCGACGTTGTTCTATGAGAAATTAAATCCACATATTATGACAGGGTAATAGTTATATTCATGGGATGCAATTATTTACCCATTTTTTATACTCACTAACATCATTACTTCCATGATTTGTGGTGGTGTTGGGATTTTTCTACTAAAATTTCGGGATATAAAAGAATGTGTAGAATGATGAATGATAACCCTACCTTTCACTTTTTGATTTTGGTTCTGCCTTACCTAATATAGACATAGGATGAGTTCATTAAACTATTAGACACATAAAGGGGAATTCAAGGTCAAAAGTGGATGACTTATAAATAGATTTTATTTCCATAACTTATGAATATATAGGATTCAATATATGTTATCCATGATATACTTTCTAACATATATTCATAGGGGAATTTTTTCATTTCCATAATAAGGTTTCATACTAAGGTTCTGAATTTACCAAAGAATATCCCCTAGGAGTGTCGTAACCCAGAGTGTAGCAAGGCTCGTTATTGTGCATCAGTTCCCATTCGAGTCTAGCTCAAAGTAGTGTTTTCAGGTTTTACCCCTAGGATACATATGTGCCAGAGCCGCCTCTACCTACTAGTATCCAGACAGGGATGTATTTTTATGATAAACTACATACTAAAAAATCACCAATACTTAGGGATGTTTTTATTATAACTATTCATGTCTCTAAGTCTTCTCTTGATTTTTCTAATTCTAACCCCCAAAAATAACTAAACCTATCCTCTAATATCAATTATAACAACCTTGCTCTTTATTACACACTTAAACATGATTTATTACATAAACTCTTCAATAGATACATCATGGAAGATCGGGAGGTCTAGTGTCTTTGGGGCTTAGGAACATTACATAACAACATAAAGCATGAAAAAATAAATCTTTATTGAAAACTTCCTTTATGTGACCACTACATTCCCTCATACTTAGCATTGTATGGGATAACCTGGGGACATGCATAAGAAAATGGTGAGCTATAAATCCCAGTAAGGGAATAAATAGGGAATCACATGAGGAGTAAAATACATGTTAGACAATATGAATATCAATGTAGCACAAGAGAAACATGAACATAAAGGCATGATAAAACATGATAATCATAACATGAAAATTTGGCAACAACACTTAACATGGAATTCGCATGAGCCAAGTCTCATTGCACATGGAGCATGAGTAAATGATCATTGCACATGAAGCACAAGTAAAACCTCATTTTAGTTGAATTATCATGACTAAACACCCATTGCACTTGACGTATCATGATACTATGATTTACCCAATGCATTGGAGCGCTATCAGGGTGCACCCTTCTTAAACATTTCATTTCATGAATAAGTGTGCCACATGGATCATGGAATCAATCATCATCCTGATTTATTCAATGATTAAGTAATGTGGAATAAGTACATGAATGTACCATTCAATATGTATATGTGTATAAAGTTGAATACCATTGATAGAGACATGGGTATGGTATTCACTATAAAATGATCTTGGCTTGGAAAAACACGGTGCAATTTCGGCAGCATAATGGCGTGACATAAGGATTCATGATAATGGTTAATGAGAGAGAAAATTTTGTCTCATCGTATATATATGAAATGGACAGTAATGGGGTCATATAGATACATTTCCCAACAAATGTAATGGAATTTAGATGATTAATAAAAAATAATTACATGGATGTAAAAGAGGAGAGAGAAATACCTCAAGGAATTTCGGCATGGTAATGGGTGTAAATGGGAGGCATTAATGAAAGAGAAAGGGGTATCCCATAATCCAAAACTAAAAAGGACAGTATGGGGTAAGTGTGAAATCATACCCCAACATTTTTAATTGAAAACAAAAGGGCATAATAGATTAAAGAATATTGGTCAAAAATGAGAAAGGAAGAAATCCCTTACTTGGATGTGTGATTCCAAAGGCTTTGGAAAGGCTTGATAAAGGCTTCTTGAGAGATTAGGGCACCTTGGGAGGATTATTGAAAGGGGATGGAGGGGTTTGATCGAACTCAAAAGGCTTTTAGTGAAGAGGAAGTGGGAGCTTGGGTGGGTTTATATAGGAAATGAGAGGGAATTCTTTATTATTTAGGTTTAAGTCACCACACATTAAACTAATCAATACCAAAAACCAGCCCATGGATTTTTCCCATGGATTTTGAAAAAGGGGAGTGGAAAATAATATTTTATAAGGCTAGTGGCCAAACATCTTAAAATAATAGGGTTGCTTATGTGGAGGTGAGTCACACTTTCAAAGAAAACAATTTAAAAAGACAAAATATTTTATAAGTCTTGGAGGGTCCACTAAAGCTTTGTAAAATAAGTAAAACAAACTGAAAATCACATTATTTTAATGGTAAAACATATATTGATCTAACATAATGTTCTTAATATTTTATTACAACACCATTGGGTCATTATGATGTCATAAACACATTATATAATTAAAACGAACTTTAATTTTTACCCAAAAATTCAACAATCTCAGAAAATTAATTAAAATTCAGCATTGGATAATTTTGAAATCCTGATTCCAAAAATAATATTCGTTTTATCTAAATAATTTTATAAATATGTGAATTTTTTCTTTTAAAATAAAAACCGATATTTACCAAAAATTCATGGGTTTTGACAAAAAATAGCTTTCAAATCTTATTAAAAATTACAATTGCCTTCATATAATAATGTGATAATTTATATTCAATAAAAATTATTTTAATTATAATAATATTTTATTAAAATATTATTTAATTCAATAATCCATTATTTCATCAAAATAGATTTCTTAGTTGAATATTAAATACTATATGTGCTTTAAAAACTATTTACAAAGTAACAATAATAAAATGAATGCACAATCTTTGTAAAAAAATAATCTACATAGTCATAGTGATAGGGTATTTTTACTTGACCCCTTATAACACCGGCATAAGACCAAAGGGTAAGGTTTGCGATGGTGATAGACTCTTGGGGTGGCCCTGATAACATCGGTCAGGTGGTAATCTCTTTTAACTTCCACTTCTCTCGTAGTCGGTTTCGCTCAAGCTTAACGTGTTCAAGCTAGGCTTGGGATTGGTAAAGATCGAAGCCCAATGAAGCCACCTCCTTTTTGAGCTCCGACTAATGGGCTTCATAAGGGACATGTATAATGGATGAGGTCATCACTTCCTTTTTCTGAGTAAATTGGATTTGTTAAATCCCTATATTTATACTAATCACGTGATCACTGTTGAATGGATATATTAGCAACGATCAACAATTAATAATGGTATTTTAAAATCCAGAAACACAAAACCAAGGAGGTTCAAATTTTATGTAACCATAATAAGACATTCAAATAGACCAAGGGGAATTTTCATTAATGAATTTTTGGGTCGTTACATTAAGGCTCAATGACTCAAGATGGGTCTCGGATCTAATATCTATTTTTAGGTGTTTTTACTAAATCTCACCTTGTATGATAATATACTAGATAGGGAATTGAAATTGGAGATTAATATAGCTAGTATGTTAGGGTTTCTGGGAGTTCATTATTCTCCCTATGGTACTTCTGTAAGTTATTTTAAAGGAAAAGAGGAAGCATGACGAGTCTGTCTCTGGTTATTGATGGAAAGAATCCTTTATAACTCTTGTAGGGCCTTGAAGAGGCCCTATGACTTTAATTCTATGTGGAAAGGTTGGTCATTCAGAAATTTTTTTATCTGAGGCACCAAACATCTGTAGTTCGTGCAGTCACCCAGGCCACCTATAAAAGTTATACAATTTCTTTTCTTCTATATATAGTGGCATGAGATTAACACTACCAAAAAGTATTATGTTTCAATCAATTTCTTTGATATCTAAGGGGTTCTAGCCATGGTAATCTAGAATGAATATTTTTCATGCAATGGAAGAGTCTCTAGAGAAATATGATACATGTCTAGCTAATGTGAAAGGTACCATCATCATATATTCATTTTAGTGATTTATTTATTAAATATTACTTCATCTCACTTGTTTATATTGACATATATTGTGAAATTGATAAATATTGATATGGAGGTTTTATCTTGTGTGATAGATATTGGTATGCCCCTTTGAATGAATAGAGACCAGGGTATCTATTTTCCTAGATGTCTCATCTAATTATTATTTATTGATCATTCCTATAATTTTTTGGTTCTCAACATGAAACCCCATAACAACATTCATGGAATGGATTGGAAAATTGATATTAAGGCCCAAATTGATTTTCATTCTTTCTTTGGTCTCCTTTACTACACCTCATGGGGTGTACCATGTTTACAAGGAGAATGGGACCGAAGGTAAATTAGAGATAGAACTTCTCATCTAGAGTTAGGGTAAGTAATAATTGTGTTTTATTTTTATATGGAGTGGGAATCTCTGAGTGTTGATCTCTAATTAGTTTTCATTGTGTTTCCCTATTTTTTCCTTATGATTTCAATATTTTTCCCTTTATAAGAGATGTAGAGTTATTTATTGATTTAGTTATTCATACTCAACCAGTATATGTTCCTTCTTATTGAATGGAACCAGTTAAAGTGAAATAGTTAAAGAATCAGTTGAATAATCTATTAGAGAATGGGTTTATAAGCATGAGTGTTTTTCCATGGATAGATCATATTTTATTTGTGAAGAAATATGAAGGAACACTTCACATATATGTTGATTAATGGACGATCAATTGAGTTATGGTGAATAAATGTATATGTTACCATGGAGTAGTGATTTATATGACCATTTTAAAGGGGAAAAGATGTTCTCGATTATTTATCTTCAATTTTTTTTATCAAAAATTCTGAATAAAAGAAACTAACATTTAGAGGATTTCTTTCTAGAGTAGTTATGGCCATTATTATTTTCTTTTAATGTCATTTTGTATAACCAATGCCTCTATAGTGTTTATGGTGTTAATGAACATAATCATCCATGAGTATCTTGATACATTCATGGTTTTCTTTGTGGATGGAATCCTATTTTATTCTCAGCCCAAGGAGGATCATGCATGTCATATAAGAGTAGCTCTATAAATCATTAGAAAACATTTCCTCTATTCCATGAAATTTAAATGTGATTTATATATTCAATAAGTGATGTTCTTTGAACACCTAGTCATTAAACATAGATTTTAAATTGATCCTCATAAGGTAAAATTTGTTATGACATGGGAGACACCACTAAATGTTTTGGATATTCATAACTTATTTGGATTAGTGGGGTATTATCACCGGTTTGTAGATGATATCTTGAATGTATATTCTATAAATACTGCTCTCACGTTGAAGGGGGTGATGTTCTCTTAGGATGAAAAATGTTAGAGTTATTTTTTAGATAAAATTTCTTTTGAAATATAAACTTGTGTTGAATCTTCTAAAGGTTGGTTGGGGAAATGTGGACTTTTTTGATACATCATGTTCAGTTTTGGGTATAATTTTTATGTAGGGTGATCATGTGTTAGCCTATGTTTCTTGATGGATTTGGTAACCCAAGAAGGGTTATCCATAACAAACCCATGAACTCACATCTCTGATGCATGATCTGAAGTGTTGGTGACATTATATTTTTATAGAATGGTTTTCCATGTTTTATAACCACAAAATCATGAATTATATCTTCTCTCAAATGGATTTGAACCTCAGTTAGAGGCATTGGGTGGTGTACCAGCAAAAGTTTTACTTCAATATTTATAAAACCATGGGGAAGGGTAATGTAATGGTTGATTATTTTAGTAGGAAACATCAATCTAAATCAATGAAAGAATCATCAGAAAAGTGGAACATGATGGATCTTTTGGCACGATTGAATTTAGAAGTTCGGGATAAAGGAATATATATTTTTATTGAAAGTGTTTTGTTGACCTATTATCATTGTGAGATAATTTTTTAGGATTAGTATCTTGATGGAAAATTATGTGGAATTAGAGACACTCTTTATGGTGGGGAGATCATTAGTGAGTGGTCAAACTCTTAAGTGGATATCCTATGTTTACAGAACCAGTTTGTTTTTCCTTGTTAATGAGAAAAGATGTGTTAGGGGATTTACCAAATTCCTAAAGGGTGGTGAACCCTAGAACCACAAAGATGTTTTATGACATGTGGTGATGAATTTGTTGGATTGGTATGAGATGATACATTGCTGATTTTGTTTCTCACTATTATACTTGCCAACAGGTCAAGGACAAGCACCAGATACCTTCAGGTTTACTTCATCCACTTCCAATGCTGATTTTTAAGATGGATGAGATTTATATGGAATTTATTGTAGGGTTTTCATGTAACCCTCTATGAAATATTATGATATGGGTTGTTATTTATAGTCTGACAAAATCAGCTCACTATATACATATTCAAGATACAACCAATATTAATGAATTGTGAAATCACTAAGTAAAAGATATTGGTTATTTTTATAGAGTTCCATCTGCAATATTCCATATGTGATATCCCCATTATAACTCTTATTATATGTTGAGTCCTTCAATAGGTGATAGGATATCAAATTATATTTAGTACATCATGACATTCGTATATGGATGTCTAGACCGAGAGGTCTATATCAATTTTTGAGGATATCTCATGTGTATGAATTCTCGAATTTGGTGGGGCTTGGGACTTCCATCTGGGACTAGTTGAGTTCTCTTACAATAATATTTACTAATATACAATTTTGATGGATAATTTTAAGGACTTTTATTTTAACAACCCAACCCCAAAAGCCCAGAGTCGGTGCATTATTACAAAACATTGGCATGATCACAAATGATCAAGTCTCGGAAGACCGATTAGTTTAGTAGCCTTGGAAGAACTAGATACATTCATAAGGTTTACATTACATCATAAAATGGAAAACTATAATAACATTGTTTCCATAGACAACACTGAGATCCCATAGACTATCCCTACAGGTCAGTCATAATATGAAACTTCGCATCCTAGTAAAAATAAAACATAGAAAGGGGTGAGCATAGATGGTTAGTAAGGATAACAATATAACAACCACATTCATAAATAAGAATAAAAATGTAAGGAAATGTATAAAACAAAACAAAAAGACTTTTAAAAATAAACTCCATCATAATATAGAGAAGATATATCAAAATAATTTCATTTACTTATTCACATGGATATTCTACTAGTCAAATAATCACATGCAACATCAATAGCCACTTTCATAATGATGGAATGCATAATTCCAGACTTTCATAACCACATAGTCAGGGCATTGTGCTAAGAATACAAATAAGATTTTGTCAAGGCCTTGTGAAAAGAATCTAGTTTTTCATGTGAGACCTACCGATGCATCAAGGATCTATAGCGGGCTCCACCCGTCACTTACTAAGTTCAATGCATTCCTCCTATGAAAAGGTTTAAACATAACATAAACACTCGTATTAAAACTAACATACGGAATGTAAACATTTTATCTATAAACCATGAATACTATTAAATAACACATCCATAGTCAAACATACCACAAAACCTTCAATAAAATATGGAGGTTTTGCATCATAATAAATCAACTTCAAACAAACATAAAATCCATCAAAGGATGATGTCATAGATGAAATCAAAACCTTTTTAGAGAAATATCTCTATCTATTTTGAAATCATTTAAAATTAAAGTAATTATAAAATAAAACATTTATATTTGAAAATATTTTTATAAGCTTGTAAGGGAAACTTCGACAATGTTATAATGGCAGAAAATAGCCGCACCCGCCGTATAAGTTCGAAAAAACTTTCTTACCTTAATTTTGTAGAAAAGGTCATAAAGTACCTTGTTTGGAAAACGACAGAAAGATTCCTTTATAAACATATTATAAAATTCAAAAAAGGGTATAAATTACATTAACCCATAGTCTAAAAAATAGTAATAATTTTTTTAAATACATTTCCAAGAAACATGTATGTGGATGATAAATAGGTCCCAGTAGATAATTTCATATAAACAACCTCGGATAATGAAGAGATTGTGAAATTAACCCTTACCTTGTATGTTTCCATGGTAGAGGTTTGGTTATACTCCTATATAATGGTGGAATAATTGTTATCAAATTATACAAGAATAATATATACTAATGTGATATCATATATGATCTTTTAATATTGCTTTGTTAATAATATTTTAATATTATCGTCATTTCGGTTGTTAACTGATTCGTTTTCCTTTATAAGATTTTTCATGTAAGTAATGGTTATTGGGGATATGATGTATCTTATTCATATTCATAATTATATTAAGTCCTTAAACATAATTTTTAATCATCCATGAAAAATTAGTCTTGAATAGATACGATGGGGAATGAATCTCATCGCGTTCGTGGAGACGGTAATCTGTAGGTACGCACGAGCGACAATATCATTCTTTTGATATTAAAATAATATATAATTGGATGGTATATCATATATAAATAATCATTATGATGTTATATTTATTATTTACATCAATTACACATCATTATTATACCCAACCATGTAATAATGTATTGAATAACAATTACAGCACGACGTGGAGATGGTAAGCCGTATGTACGCACGTATGGTGACATGTCATTAAAAGGATGTATAGAATAATGAATATGGTTGAACCATATTTATAATAACATCACCATATATAGAATATTCTGGAGTTAATATTTTATAATGGAAACAACAAATAAAGAGGAAGTGGAAGAAGAAAGGAACTTGAAAGAGGTGATGAAATATTTAACTCTTCTTCAGGTTCTTCCTTTTGATTTGATCAAAAGGGCTCTTTAGGATGGATTTATGCCTAAAGGAAGGCCTCTAGGATGAAGGTAGGATATTTTAGAGGCTATTTGGGCAGGTTTTGACCGAGAAAAATGGATTTTAAGGTGTGAATTAGAGAGAAGGGTGAGTGCCCTTTTATAAGAGGGGTGAGGGCCACCAAAGGAAAAGCTAGAAATATTATTTTATATTAAAATAATTTCGGTTTCTAATGGATCCAAAATGAATTATTGAAAATATAAGGTGGTTATGGGTCAAACACCACTCAACCAATAGGGTTTATACAGGTTTGGGTCACTATATTAAATTTAACTTTTAGATTTAACTCTTAGTTAAATAGATTGATATTTACCACGTCTCTTTGTATTTTTATATTATACGGTACATAAACATAAAATAAACTTCCAAGCGAACCCCAAGTGGTTCATTAATGATACACCTATCATTATATATGTCTTTTTGTGAAACCTTATATTTTTATGAATATAATATCAATTAATAATATAATATATTTTTTTAAACTCTTTTTTGTCAATTTTGACACTATTTGGTATTTTGTTTTTGCTAAATTTATAACAGAATTATTACTTAGAAAAAAATTCATCTAACCAACCCTAACATGTCATATTAACCTAGAAAATTAGTGTAATTCATTAAAAGTCTCAAATTACATTTATTTGGATATTTATAATATCATTTATTTTAATAATTCATTATATAGGTAATTACTGCATCATCATTGTATCAAAAATAAATTAAATTATTTAATGTCTAAAAAATATAAATTAAATACCATTATGTAGAAAATCAGTTGATATTTCTAATGAATAGTTATAGTCGAATTTACCTTATGTGTAACTCTATATTAAAAATGGTTTACTTATTAAACATCAAATTTAACACTCTTAACTCTTCTTTGAATTAAATAGTAATAAATGTCCTAATCTAATTCAAGTGGACCTAAAGGATTATTTTTTTTCATAAGTTTTTTTTGAATTACACTTATCCAATAGAATTAGGACATGTGTTAGGGTAATAAGGATAACATTTTTACCCTTAATTACCATATTTACTTTTAACCGTGGTAAATAAAAGTAAAAAGTTACTATTCACCAAAATTTATTTTCATCTTATTGAAACACATTTTTCTTAATAATATCAACTGTGTCTTTCGGGTTTTTTTAAATTCAACTCACAAAAGTGGTAAAATTATGTTTTATGTAAATTTTCAAACGCTCTTAATAGGTGGGTAAAAGTCGGTAAATAGTTCAATAAAATTTTTATATATCTAAAATTATTATAAACTGACTCCAATGAATTACATTGAACATATATAGGTATTATGTATCTATTTTGACCTAAAATAAATTTAAATTAATAAATAATTTTTTAAATAAACATTCGGTTTTAAATTATATGTAAGTGTTTTTCACTATTCATAAAAAATTTAATGTTTTCAGAAAAATACCAAAAATTCACCCTAAGCTAATTTCGATATTCCAGATCCATAAATGATGTCCATTTTGAAAGATAAAATTTATAAAATTTCAAAAAGTGGTTATTACTATTTATAACAGCTAGTTTGAATTTTTGTGGTGTGTTAGAACTCGAATTTTCGTACAACACACGCTACTATATTATTCAAAGAAAAGGTTACCATGGAAGCATAGGGTGTTACTTTATCCCCTCCTTAAAATAATTCCATCCTCAGAATTTCAATAGTATTACAGCATAAAAAGAATCAGTTGGTTCTTCATCATATGTTCCTTGGGTTCCCACATTGCCTCTTCCATCTTATGGTTTCTCCATAGAACTTTTACTTGACGTGTCGTCCAATTTCTCAACACTTGATCTCCTCTATCAAGAACCTTGACAGACTCTTCACAATAAGGCAGATCGGGTTCCAGTTCTAAATCATCATAGGTAAGTACATGTGTTGGGTCAGGCATGTATTTTCTCAACAGTGATACATGGAACACATCATGAACTTTGAAGAGACTTGTAGGCATTTCCAAATGGTAAGCTATAGCCCCAATTCATTCTAGAATTTTGAAATGTCCAATGTACATGGGACTCAATTTTCCCTTCTTATCGAAACGTATAACACCCTTCAAAGGAGATACCTTCAAGAAAACATGATCTCCTACCTGATATTCCAAATCATTCATTTGGTTATTGACATAACTATTCTGCCTACTTAGAGAATCATTGAAGTGGGTTTGGATTACCTTCATCTTTTCCATCATTTCCTCTACATGTTCTAGGCCTATGAGTTTTCTTCCACCAACATCATCCTAACAGGTTGGTGTGCGAAATCTCTATTCATATAATGCTTTATATGGTGCCATCTGAATACTTGAATGAATGTTATTATTATAAGAAAATTCTACCAGAGGTAAATATTGATCCCACATACCTTGAAAGTCAAGTGAGCATGATATCAACGTGTCTTTTAAGGTTTAAATAGTCCATTTTGATTGTCCATTAGTTTAAGGGTGGTAGGCAATGCTCAAAAAAAGTTAAGTATCCAGGGCTTTCTAAAGACTTTTCCAGAATCTTGATGTAAAACATGGATCACGATCAGAAACAATTGATAATGGTACTCCATGATGTCTTACAACTTTATTAATATATATTCTTTTTAAACGTTCAAGTGGTAAATCATCCCATATAGTATGAAAATGTGCTGACTTGGTAAGACGATCAACAATGACCCATATTGCATCATTCCTTCTCGGATTCTCTGGTACCCCATGAAAAATTCAGTCATGATATCATCCCATTTCAACTCTGGTATGAGAAGAGGTTGCATGAATCCTCTAGGCTGTTGCCTTCTAGTTTTCACTTGTTGACAAACCATACATCTTGACATAAAATCAGCAATCTCCCTATTCATGTTGTCCCACAAAAAATGTTCCATCAAATCTTAATACATTTTGGTGCTCCTGGGATATATAGATAAATTGGAGCAATGAGAATCATCAAAAAATTCTCTTTTTATATTAGCTATATCAGGAACAGAAAGACTCTTCCCAAATTTCAACATTCCATCTTCATATATGAAGTCACTCAATCTCCCATCATTTAGAACTTTAATCTTATTTTTAAACTCCTCATCATTATCCTCAGAAATTTTTATCCTTTATAGTAATGATGGTTTGAAAATCATTTGAAAAAGTATTTATGTTTCACCTTCTATGGTTTTTACCATATCCATCTTTACTAGATCTATGAAAATAGAATCCCTTTCATCTATCATCTTATTCAAAACACGATGATATTTTCTGCTCAAAGCATCTACCACCTTATTTTCCTTCCCTGGGTGGTAGTGTATCATACAATCATAATCCTTCAGTAGTTCAATCCATCTCCTTTTTTTCTTATTGAGTTCTTTTTGTGAAAAAATATACTTCAAACTCTTGTGATAAGTATAAATCTCACATTTTCACCATAAAGATAATGTCTCCATATCTTCAAAGTAAAGATTACAGCTACTAACTCAAGATCATGAGTAGGATAGTTTTTCTCATAAAATTTTATCTTTCGTGATGCATAGGCAATAACCCTATCATTCTGCATAAAGACACAACCAAGTCCTTTCTTTAAAGCATCACTATAAATAACAAAATCATCCTTCCCAGATGGTAGAGTCAATATACGAGCATTGAATAATATTATATTCAATTATTCAAAACATTCTTCACAATATTTTGTCCAGACAATTTTAACCCTTTTTCGTGTGTGCTTTGTTAATGGGTTAAAAAACCAAGAAATTGTTTTGACGAAACGTCAATAAAATCCTGCTAAAGTAATAAAACTGTGTACCTCAGTTATACTCATCGGTGCTATCCATTCTTAGATTTCTCTGGTCTTCGAAGGATAAATAGAGATTCCATCCTTAGAGACAATATGGCCAAGAAAATAAATCTTTTGAATCCAGAATTCACACATGCTAAACTTCCCATATAATTCGGGTCTTCTAAGAGTCTTCAGGATAATGCGCAAGTGATTTTAATGATCTTAATATCTTTTGGAGTATATCAAGATATCATCAATAAATACCACTATAAAGTAATCAAGATATTCCTTGAAAACTCTATTCATTATATCCATGAAGATAGAGGGTTCCTTATTCAATCTAAAAGGTATTACTGTAAACTCATAATGCCCATAACTGGTTCGAATTGTTGTGTTCAGAATTTCTTCCTAGTTCATACACAACTGATGATATCTTGATCGAAGGTTAATCTTTGAAAAGTATTGAGCTCCATGAAGTTGGTCAAATAAATCATCAATGTGTGGTAGGGGATACTTATTCTTTATTGTTATTGCATTGATCTCCCTGTAGTTAATGAACAACCTCATAGATCTATATTTCTTCTAATCAAAAAGGGAAGGGAATCCCCATGGAGAAACACTAGGGTGAATAAATCCCTAATTACTCAATTCCTCTAGTTGTTTCTTTAGTTCCACTAATTCCATAGCGTCCATTCGATAAGGGGTCTTTTACATGGGCCTTGATACATGAATTAAATCAATGGAATACTCAATATCTCATTCTGGAGGATGTCCAGGTAAATATTCTGGAAACACATCAACATATTCTTTCCCAATAGGTAAATCCTCTATTTGAAAATTCTTTACCTCAACAACAGTTATTTCATTATCTTCCCCCCCAATACTTGAATATAGTTGATCAACTGGGGGTGCATGTAGATAATAATACAGTTTTATTTGAGGAATTATATACTCATAAACACTTCATAATGGTTTGTAAAGAAAATGAGAATTATTATAAGCATATCCCCCGGGAGTGTCGTAACCAATAGTGCAGCAAGGCCCATTGTTGTGCACCAGTTCTCGTTCGAGTCTATCTCAAAGCGGTGTTTTCGGGTTTTACTCTTAGGTAGATCTATGTCAGAGCCGTCTCTACCGGCTCGTATCCAAACAAGGATGTATTTCTTGTAAAACTCAAAAAATCTCTACAATACCAAAATTCTAGGAAGTTATTCTATATTAATCCTCAAAGTCTATCTTAGGGTAATGTGCTCTAATCAGTGTTTTTCTAAATCTAGATTCCAAGGTTTGTACAAAACATTCTCTAATACCAACTACAATGCCCCGACCTCAGAAGCCCAGAGTTGGTTCATTATTACATAACATTGGAAAGATCAAAAAAGATCAATTCTCGGAAGACAGATTAGTTTAATATCCTTGAAAGTACTAGATAAATTCATATGGTTTACATTACATATTAAAATTGAAAACAACAACAACATTGTTTCCATAGACAACACTAAGATCCCATATACTATCATTGTAGGTCAGTCATAATATATTTATTCGCATCCTGGGAAAAATAAAACATATAAAGGAGTGATCTCAGATGCTCAGTAAGGATAACAATATAGCGGAAACTTTCATAAATAAGCATAAACATTTAAGGCAATGTATAAAACTAAAAAAGGCTTTTTCAACATAAAATTCATCATAACATGGCCAAAATAAATCAAAATAATTCCATTTACTTACTCACATGGATATTCTACTAGTCTAATAATCACATGCAATATCAATAGCCATTTTTATAATGGTGGAATGCATAATGACAGAATTTCATAACCACATAGTCAAGGCCATGTTCCAAGACTACAAAGAAGATTTTTTCAAGGCCTTGTGCCAAGACTATAGTTTGTCTCATGAGACATACCGATTCATTGAGGAGCTATAGCAGGCTCCACCTATAACTTACTAAGTCCAATGCATTCCTCATATGAAAATATTTAAACATAACATAAACATTCGTATTAAAACTGGCATAAAAAATGTTAATACATTATCTGTAAACCATGAATGGTATAAAATAACACATACATAGTCAAACATACAACAAAAACTTCAATACAATATGAATGTTTTGTATAATAATAAATCAAATTCAAATAAACTTAAAATCCATCATAGGATGTTGACATAGATGAAATCAAAACCTTTTGAGAAATATCTCTTTCTATTTTGAAATAATTTAAAAGTCACGTAATTATAAAAGAAAACATTTATATTTGAAAATATTCTTATAATATTGTAAGGGAAGCTTCGATGATGTTATAACGGTAGAAAATAGATGCACCCGCCGTATAAGTTAAAAAAACATTCTTACCTTAATTTTGTCGAAAAGGTTATAAAGTACCTTGTTTGGAAAAGGACAGAAATATTCCTTTATATACATCTTATAAAAGAAAAACAAGGATATAAATGAATTTAACCCATAGTCTATAAACTAGTAATGATGTTTTGAAATACATTTTTAAGAAACATGGATGTGGATGATTAAGAGGTCCCAGTAGATAATTTCATATAAACAACCTCGGATAATGAAGAGATTGTGAAATTAACCCTTACCTTGTATGTTTCCTTGGTCGAGGGTAGTTTATCCTCTTGTATAAGGGTGAAATAATTGTCATCAAATTATACAATAATCATATATATTAATAAAATATCATATATGATCATTTAATATTTCTTCGTTAATAGTATTTTAGTATTATCGTCGTTTTGGGTGTTAACTGATTCATTTTCCTTTATATGATTTTTTACGTAAGTAATTTTTTTTGGGGATATTATGTATCTTATTCATATTCAAAATGATATTAATTCTTTAAACATAATTTTTAATCATCTATGTAAAATTAGTCTTGAATGATAACGAAGGGGAATGAATCTCATTGTGTTCATGGAGATTATAATCTGTACGTGTGCATGAGGAATGATATCATTATTTTGATCTTAAAATAATATATAATTGGATTTTATATCATATATATTGAATCCTTATAATTTTATATTTATTATTTACATCAGTTACACATCAATATTATACCAATCCAAATAATAATTTATTGAATAATAATTAGACCACGACGTGGAGACGGTAAGTCATACATACGCACTTAAGGTGACATGTCATTAAAAGGATGGATAGAATAATGAATATGGTTGTACCATATTTATAATAACATCACAGTATATAGAAGATACTGGATTTATCATTTTAGAATGGAAACAACAATGAAAGGGGAAGTGGAAGAAGAAAAGAACTTGAAAGAGGTGATGAAATACTTACCTCTTCTTCAGGTTCTTCCATTTGATTTGATCAAAATTAATCCATAGAATGGATTTATGACTAAAGGAAGGACTTTGGGATAAAGAGAGGACATTTTATAGGGTATTTGGGTAGTGTTTGACCGAGCCAAATGGCTTTGAAGGTGTGAATTAGATAGAAGGGGGAGTTCCCTTTTATAAGAGGGGTGAGGGGCACCTTAGGAAAAGCTAGAAATATTATTTTATAATAAAATCATTTTCAATTTATAATGGCTCCAAAATGAATTATTTAAAGTATAAGGTGGGTATGGGTCGAAAAACACTCAACCAATATCTTTTATAAAGGTTTGGGTCACTATATTAACATTATCTTTTAGATTTAACTCTTAGTTAAATAGTTTGACATTTACCATGTCTCTTTTTATTTTTATATTAAATGGTTAATAAACTTACTATAAACATCCAAGAGAACCAAAAATGGTTCCTTAATGATACACCTATCATTATATAGGTATTTTTTTCCAAACCATATATTTTTAGGAATATAATATTAAATAATAATATATTATTTTTTTAAACACTCTTTTATGTCAATGTTGACACTATTTTGTATTTTGTATTTACTAAATTCATAACAACATTATTACTTCAAAAATAATTCATCTAACCAACTATAACATGTCATATTAACCTATAAACTTAGTTTAATTCATAAAAATTCTCAAATAACATTTATTTGGATATTTATAATATCTATTATTTTAATTGTTTATTAATTAGGTAATTACTGCATCATCATTGTGTCATAAATAAATTAAATAATATAATGTCTAAAAAATATAAAAAAAATCTATTATGTAGGAAATAGTTTTATCTTTCTAATGATTATGTATAGTTGAATTTATCTTAGGTGTAACCCAATAATAAAAATGGTTTAGTTATTAAACATTGAATTTAACACTTTTAACTCTTCTTTGAATTAAATAATAATAAATGTCGTAATCTAATCCACGTGGACCTAAAGGGTAATATTTCAGTCCTAAGGATGTTTTTTTGTCGGATTGCACTTATCCAATAGAATTAGGACATGTGTTTGGGTAATAATAATGTCATTCTTACCCTTAATTACCCTATTTACTTTTAATCGTGGTAAATAAAAGTAAAAAGTTACTATTCAACAAAAATTATTTTCATCTTATTGAACAAAATTTTACTAACTTATATCAACCGTGTCTGACCAATTTTTGAAATTAAACTCATAGAAGTGGTAAAATTATATTTTATATAAATTTGAAAATGCTCCTAGGAGGTGGTTAAAAGACGGTAAAAAGTTCAATAAAATTTTTATATATATAAAATTATTATAAACTAACTCCAATGAATTACATTGAACTTATATAGGTGTTATGTATCTATTTTGAACTAAAATAAATCTAAATAAAATAAATAATTATTTAAATAAAAATTCTGTTTTAAACTATAACTCAGTGCTTTTCACTATTCATCAAAAAATGAAACATTTCAGAAAAATACAAAAAATTCATCCTAAGCTAATTTCGATATTACAAATCAAAAAATGAAGAATATTCTGAAAAATAAAAATTATAAAATTTCAAAAAGTGGGTATTACTATTTATAACCGCTAGTTTGATTGGTTGTGGTTTGTTAGAACTCGATGTTGCGTACAACACACGCTGCTGTATTATTCAAAGAGATGTGTATCATGGAAGCTTAGGGTGTTAAATTTAATGAAAAATTTTCAAATCTCAGTTGTAATGGTTGGAGATTGGTGAAAGTTCTTTGGTTGGACTGAGATTTTTCCAAGAAATGATGGAAAAGAATCAATTGATTCATCATAGAATTTTGATGGAAAAAATACAGTAAAAATATTATGTTATTCATCATCATGAACAATTATAGTTTTATATTAGAGACCATGAGTTCTTGAGTGTTTCTATGAAACCCTGAGCTTTTATTACACAATTAAACATAATTTATTACATAAACATCTTTTGATACAACATATAATATCGAGAGGTCTAGTGTCTTTGGGGAATAGGATCATTACATAACAACTTAAAACATGAAATACATCATCTTTATTGATATCTTCATTTACATGACCACTACATTCCCTCATACGTAGCATTGCATGGGATAACCTGAGGACATGCATAATAAAAGGGTGAGAAATAAAGCCCAGTAAAGGAATAAATAGGGAGTAACATGAGAAATACAATACATGTTAGACAATAGGCATATCATTAGAGAAAAATATAAGTATAATCATAAAGGTGTGATAAATCATGATAATCATTACATGGAAATGTGTCAACAACACTTAACATGGAATTAGCATGAGCCAAGGCACATTGCACATAGAGCATGTGTAAATCCTCATTGCACTTGAAGCATGAGTAAAATCTCATTGCACTTTAATTAGCATGATTAAACACCCATTTCACATGACGTATCATGATACTATTCTTTACCCAATTCTTTGGAGCACTATAAGGGAGCACCCTTCTTAAACATTTCATTTCATGCATAAGACTGCCACATGTATCATATAACATGGATTCATAAAACATAATAATTTATTCCATGATAAAGGAGTGTGGAATTCAAACATGGAACTTTATAATCAATAAGTAAGTGTGAATAAAGTTGAATACCCTTGATAGAGAAATGGGAATGGTATTCACTACACAATGACATTTTCTTAGAAAATCGATGCAATTTCGATAGCGTAACGGCGTGACGTAAGATTTTATAAAAATGGTTTGTGAGAAAGAAAGGGAAATATCATCATATAAACATGAAATTGATAGTAAGGGTGTCATATAGATACATTTCCCAAGAATTAAAATGGGATTTAAATTCATGATACAAAATAATTTCTTGAATGTAAAAGAAGAGAGCGAATTTTGTTTCCGGAATTTTGACATAGTAACGAGTGTACATGGGAGGAATTTAATTAGAGATAAAGGGGACTCCCAATATTCAAACATAAATAGAGACGTATGGTGGAGGTGCGAAACCATACCCCAACATTTATAATTGAAATTAAATGGGCATAAAAACTTAAAGAATATAGGAAAAAAATGAGAAAGGAAGAAAAACCCTTACTTGGAAGTGTGCTTCCAAAGGCATGAGAGAGGCTTGAGAGAGGTTCCCTGGGAGATTAGGGAACCTTGGGAGGATTCTAGAGAGATGAGGTCAGAGGTTGGACAAACTGAAAATGCATTGAATGAGGAGGAAGTGGGAGCTTGGGTGGGTTTTTATAGGAAAGGTGAGTGAATTCATTATTATTTAGGTTTGGGACACCTCACATTAAGCTAATATAAACCACAAACCATCCCATGATTTTTGCCCATGGTTTTTCGTAAAGGGAAGTGGAAAAAAATATTTTATAAGGCCAAAGTCCTAACTTCATAAAATAATGGGGTTGCTTATGTGGAGGTGTGTCACACTCCCAAAGAAACAATTAAAAAAGACAAGATGTTTAATAAGTCTTGAAGGGCCCATTAATGCTTTGTAAAATAAGTCAAACAAACCCAAAATTCCAATATTTTAAGGGTAAAAAATATATTGTCTGAACATAATGATTATCGTATTTTATTACTTCACTATTGGTTCATTATGATCTCATAAAACAAATTATATATTTAGACGGTATTTAATTTTTACCCAAAAATTTTACTGTGACAGAAAATTGTGAAAAGCTAATGGTTGGATAATTTTGACATCCTGATTCTGGAAATAATATTTATTTTATCTAAATAATTTTATAAATATGATAATTTTTACTTTTAAAATAAAATCCGACATTTATCAAAAATTCCCGGGTTTTGAAAAAAATGGAATTCAAACCTTAATAAAAATCATGATTTCATTCATAAAACTATATGACCATTTATATTTAATAAAAATTAATTTAAATACAATAATTATATTTTAATAAAAATATATTTAATTCAAAAATCCATTAATTCATCAAATTTTATTTCATAGTTGAACATTAACTAAAAAATAGTATTATTTCTTTAAAAAAACTATTTATAAGGTAACAATAATAAAATGAAAGTATATTAATCATTATATAAATAAATAATTTACATAACCATAGTACTAGGGTTTTGTCACATAACCCCTTATAACACTTGCATAGGACCGAAGAGTAAGGTGTGCGTTGGTGACAGACTCTTGGGGTGGCTCAGATAGCATTGCTCAAGTGGTAATCTCTATCAACTTCTACTTCTCTCGTAGGTGGTCCCGCTCGATATTAACATATTCAAGCTCGACCTGGGCTTGGTCAAGAGAGAATCCCAATTATGCTACCTCCTTTCCAAGATCTAACAAATGGGATTCTTATGGGGAACGTCTACTGGATGAGGCCATCGCTTCCTTTTCTGAGTAAATTGGATTTGTTAAAGCCCTATATTTATTCTAATCATGTGATCACTATTCAATGGATATATTAACAAAAACTACAATTCTTAACAGTATTTTAAAATCCAAAAACATAAAATCAATGAAGTTGACATTTTATATAAACATTTTAAATAAAGATACATTTAATTATATAGAGTGGGTTTTCCATTAATGAAAGTTTGGGTCGTTACAATCTTCCCCCTTAAAAATATTTCACCTTCGAAATTTCCTTTTCCCACACTCAAACAAATGTGGGTAACTCTACTTCATCACTTCCTCTGATTCCCAAGTTACTTCTTCAAACTTCTGGTTTCACCATAACACCTTGACGAGGGGCATTGTCTAATTTCATATAACTTTTTCTCTATGGTATAAAATCTTCAATGGTTGCTCCTCACAATAAAGATCATCCTATAATTATACCACCTTTAAAGAGAGTACATGTGCAGGGTCCGATATGTACTTCTTTAAGAGGGATACATGAAAGACATCATTTACTTTGGCCATGGTAGTTGGAAGTTCTAGTCGATATGCCACAACCCCAACATGATCAAGAATCTCGAAGGGGCCGATGTACCTTGGACTTAACATCCCTTTCTTTTGAAATATCATGACCTTCTTCCATGGAGATATGTATAGAAATACCATGTATCCAACTTTAAAATCAAGGTCTCATCGACGGTTATCTGCATAACTCTTCTTTCGACTCTGGGCTACCATGATATGATGCTAAATGGTTTTCACCTTCTCCACCATTTCTTCGATCATTTCTTGTCTAAGTAGATTACGCTCACTGACCTCATCCCAACGCACTCTTGTTCTGCACCTTTTCCCATAAAGGGATTCATATGGTGCTAATTGGATGCTCAAGTGGAAACTGTTATTATAAGAGAACTCATCTAGAGGAAGATGTTGATACCATTATCCTTTAAAGTTCATTGAGCACGCTATCATCATGTCCTCAAATATTTGGATAGTCCACTTGGATTGGCCATCAATTTGACAATGATAGGCCGTACTAAAGTTCAGTTCAGTATTCAGAGCATGTTGAAGACTCTTCCAAAAGATAAAGGTAAATCGTGGATCTCGATCAGACATAATAGATAGTGGTACTCCATGCAGCCTTACCACTTCCCTGATATATATCTGTGCCATTTGATCCAATGAGAAATCCTCTCGAATAGCAATGAAGTGTGCATACTTTATAAGACGATCCACAATAACCCATATTGCATTGTTGCCTTTGGATTTATTCGGAAGTCCAGTGACAAGGTCCATGGTGATGTTATCCCATTTCCATTCTGGTATGGGAAATGGTTGCATCATACCCTTACACCTATGCCTCTCTTCCATCACTTTCTGACACACCAGTCTCTTTGATGTATATTAAGCAATCTCCTTCTTCATGTTATCCCACCAATAATTCTCTCAGAGATCTCGATACATATTTTTGTTTCCTGGGTGAGTAGAGAAATTCGAACTATGTGCATCATTCAAAAGTTTCTTATTTAGCTCCGGACTTGATGAAAAACATAGTCTTTTCCCAAATCTCACAAATCCTTCATCATTAACATTAAACTCTAAGGATTTATCTTTTTCAATAGCTTACACTTTTTCTGGTATTCCAGTATTATCTTTTTGAGCATCCTTTAACATTTCCAAAAGTTATGGTTGAGCAATCATTTTTGAGAGGATTGATGATTTTCCCTTCTTTATGATTCCCATATCCATTTTCATCAAATCTAAGATGATTTGATACTTTTCAATTCTCATCAATGATAAAATCGCTAGGTCCTTTCTACTTAGGGAATCTGAAACCTTATTCGCTTTCCTAGGGTGGTAATGGATTGAGCAGTCATAGATTATGATCAGCTATAACCATCTTCGTTGGTGCATGTTCAACTCTTTTTGTGTGAATATATACTTTAGTATTTCTTGCTGTGTATATATTTCACACTTCTCCACAAAGAGATAATGCTGCCAAATTTTCAAAGAGAACATCACTACAGCCAACTCGAGGTCATGTGTTGGATATGTCTGTTCATGAACATTCAATTTCCTTGAAGCATAGGCAATGACTTTTTCATTTTGCATCAACACACATCCAAGGCCCTTCTTTGAAGAATCACCTAATGCCACAAAAACTTCTCCACTTGTTATTAAAGTGAGTACGAGAATAGTGATAAGCCTCCTTTTCAACTCCTTGAATCTTTCTTCACATTCGTCACTCCATGAAAACTTTACTCCCTTCCGAGTTAGCTTGGTAAGAGGTTCGGACAATCATGAGAAATTTCTCACAAATCGTCGATAATATCCAGCTAACCCCAAGATGTTACATATATCTATTACCAATGTTCACCTCAGCCACCCCTCAATAGTATTTTTTTTTGGAGGGATCCACAGATATCCCATTGCTTGTGATGATATGGCCCAAGAATGAGACCTCCTTCAACCACAAATCCCACTTGATGTACTTTGCATAAAGCTTCTCCTTCCACAAGGTCTCTAGTACAGTTATTAGATGATATTCATGATCCTCCTTGGTTTAAGAGAATATCTGAATATCATCTATAAAGACTACCAAAAAATTTTCAAGGTAATCTCTAAAGACTCTATTCATCATGTCCATGAATATTTTTGGAGCATTAGTGAGTCCGAAAGGCATTACTATGAATTCATAGTGCATGTATCTTGTAATAAATTTTGTCTTGGGGATATATTCCTTCTTTACCTTTACTTGATAATATCCCAACTGCAAATCCACCTTGGATAAGTATTGTGCTCCACGCAGCTGATCGAACAATTCATCAATTAATGGTAGAGGATAATTGTTATTTATCGGGATTTTGTTGAGCTCGCGATAATTGATGCAAAGGCGCATTGACCCATCCTTATTCTTGATGAAGAGGACTGGTGTACCCCATGGTGATGCACTTGGGAATATAAACCCTTTATCCAAATTCTCATGTATTTGTTTCTTTAACTCTTCATGCTCCACAACAGCCATTTTATATGGAATTTTGGATATTGGAAACGCCCCAGGTATAAGTTCCATTGAGAATTCAACATATCTTCTAGGAGGAAGACCAGGAAATTCCTCAGGAAACACTTCAGCGAATTCCCTCACAATAGGCATGTCCTCTAGGATTGTTTCCTCCTTAGACTCAATCATCTGAGTCAGATACGTGTGATCATAGGGCAGTAATATCCATGCATGAGATGATGGGGCTAAATATGATTCATATTCCTCCTTGTAATTGTAAAGAATTAGGGGTCGATTCTCCACAATGAGATTGATTTCCCTCTCATGGAAATTTATGTTGGCCCTATATAAGGAAATCCCATCCATGCCATGAATTCTATCAAATTCCACCATAGTGAGTATGACAAGGTTCGACGGGAAGTTTTATCCACAGATTATGACAGGGGAGGAGTTATATTCATGGGATGCAATGATTGCCCTATTTTGCGTACCCACCAACATCTTCACATCCATGATTTTTGGTGGTGCTGGGATTGTTCTACTAAACATTCGAGATATAAAAGAATTCATAGAACCTGAATCAAAAAGTATGTTTTCTATTCTTGAATGAATATATACCATACCTGTCACTACTTCGTTGTCAGGGTTCACTTCGGTAGTAGTGGCAGCTGTTGACGCTCCTTTTTCCTCACATTGTCTAAAGATTGGAAAAGGGGAATATTTTAACTCAAAGTGATTCAACCATTGGACAAATATCAAAAACTAAAAAAGGAATGAATAAGAAGAACATTGCTCAAGGGTCGCGCAAGTTCTACCATGGTCACACAAGTACACTTGCGCACCGAATTTGGTCGCGCAAGTCACTTGCACGCCCTCTTTGAAAACTGCTCAAGGTCTTCTCCAGCCTATAAATACCCCCGGTGGGCCCCCATTTAAGGAGGAATTTTTCCATAATTCAGATATAGAGCTCTGAATGCCCAAGTCTCTTCTTTAGGTCTTCCGAACACTTCTAAGGTAATTCTTTACCTAGAATGGAAGGTCTAAACAAGAGGAGTAAGGTCTAAGTGTTCGAATTCACTAACACTTGCATGCCTAAGGTGATTTTCCCTTAAGGGAAATGGATATACTTGCACGCCGCCCTAATTATTCACAAAAGCTTGCACGCCTCTCTTCTGGAAGTACCTCAGGATAATTATAAAGGCTTTGGTCAAGGATTGCCCAAGTGTTACCCTACTAGTTAACAATCACGCAAGTAACCATGTGTCGCGATGGTATACCTGCGCGACCAAGACATTCACGCCCACACAGTACCTGACTGCCTGCCAGGACTTGCGCGCCCCTGCCTTTTTGGGTGTCCTTCTTGCCCATTTAACCCCTCTTACATCATTCCACCTCTCATATTCAAGATTTAGTCTTCAAGACATTCTTCAAATCCATTTATGTCATGTCTTATTGATTTACTTCCTTGTCTGAAAGGAATTTTATGGAGCATCTCTTAAAAACATAGTGATTCACATAATATTTATTTCACTAAATATTGAGATTTCATTCATTCAACCTCATCCTTTAAGATGACAGAACCCCTTAACATGGGCCTCCTTTTCAGGAGTAAGTCCCTGTCATAATTCTCATTAATTATGGGCATCCTTCTTATGAGTAAGCCCCAAGTCCCTTAATCTGGGCATCCTCCTTAGAAGTAAGACCCAATAATAAAATTTCCAAATATGGGCATCCTCCTTAGTAGTAAGCCCCAACCATAATTCCCATAACCTGGGCCTCCTTTTCAGGAGTAATTCCAAATTCCTCATTAACCTGGGCCTCATTTTCAAGAATAATCCCCAGTTAGAAATATGGGCATCCTCCTTAGGAGTAATCCCCAAGTCCCTTAATTTTCTCTTAACCAGTTCTAATTTACTTTTGATTTGGGCTTCCTTATCAGGAGTAAAATCCAATCATAAGTCCCCTCCTAATTTGGGCCTCCTTTTTAGGAGTAAGCCCCAAGTTAGAGTATCTAAAACTCCATAAAGTACATATACCTTTATGGACCCTGTTACTAGATTTATTCCCTGAAGTAAATCTTAATCTTCATTTGTTTGGTCAGTCATACATACATAAGCCCCACATCATTTCTTATGATTGCATCTTTTATGGAAAAATTGCTTGTTTTTACCAATACATCTTGTTTCTCACACCGTGCATGACTCACGTGAGCTTAGAGTGTAAAAGTAATTATGACATCTTTCTTTGAGCCATCAATCAGAAACATCATATTACCTTACTCAAACTACATGGGTTCTGATTCCTTTTCCTAAACAAAGGATACGTAGGTATCCTGTCTGCGGGTATGATCCCAACACTGAAAAAATCCATGTCCTTCTGAATGACAATAAACTTCAAGTGCCCCACTGAGTGGATTTAAAACCAGTATGGTCATCATAATGACCAATAGAATTTTATGTATTAAAGGATACCATTGACTAAGAATCTATAAAAAAATACATATGATTCTCTATCAATTAAGAACTTCGAATACATATAAAAGATTCTCTAAATTTTCTAGATATCAATAATTGATTGTCAGATCTAAAGGAAAGCTCATTTTATACTTGGTAATGTAATAAGTATTCACGAACATAACATAAATATATAAATAGAGTCCCGGAGTAGACAAAAATTCCCCTAAAAAGGTGTGAGGAGTCCGACCTCCCATCCTCTTGATGAATGCAAATTACTATGCCTCATCAGTCTACAACTAATGAGCGCCAGCCTTTGGAAAGTAGGTTCAAATGGATATGGAATCATTGGATGTTTCCGGTTCTATGAAAAAACCTGTTAGAAACCATTTGGAATGTTTGAATCTTAAATCAATGAGATCAACCCCAATTCCAGAGGGAAACAAAAAATGGTGAACCCAAATACCTGGCTTTGGGGATGATCTCATTGATTTAAGATTCAAAAATTACAAATGGTTTCTAACGGGATTGTTCGTAGAACCAGAAACATCCAATGGTTCCATATCCATTTGAACCTACTTTCCAAATGTAGGCACTCATTAGTTATAGATTGACGAGGCTTAGGAATTTGCATTGGTCGAGAGGATGGGAGGTCGGACTCATCACACCTTTTTTAGGGCAATTTTTGTCTACACTGGGACTCTCTTTATAGATTTAAGTTATGTTCGTGAATCCTTATTACGTTACCAAGTATAAAATGAGATTTTCTTTAGATCTGAAAATCAATGATTGATATGTAGAAAATTTAGAGAATCTTTTATATGTATTCTAGGTTCTTCATTGATAGAGAATAATCTATATTTGTTTAGAGATTCTTAGTCAATGTAATCCTTTAATACATAAAAGTCTCTTGGTTATTATGATAACCATACTGGTTTTAAAGCCACTCAGTGGGGCACTTGAAGTTTATTGTCATTCAAAAGGACATGGATTATTTCAAAGTTGGGATCGTAACCGCAGATGGGCTACCTACGTATCCTTTTTTAGGAAAAGGAATCAGAACCCACGTAGTTCGAGTAAGGGAATACGATTCTTATGATTGATGGATCAAAGAAAGATGTCATAATTACTTTTACACTCTACGCTCACATGAGTCATTCTAGGTGTGAGAAAAAAGAGGTATTGGTAAAACCAGACAATTGTTCCATAAAAGATGCAATCATAAGAAATTATGTGGGGCTTATGTATGTATGACTTCCCAAACAGATGAAGATTAAGATTTACTTCAGGGAAGAAATCCAAGAACAGGGTCCATAAAGGTATATGTACTTTATGGAGATTTGGATACTCTAACTTGGGGCTTACTCCTGAAAAGGAGGCCCAAATTAGGATGGGACTTATGATTGGGTTTTACTCCTGATAAGGAAGCCCAAATCAAAAGTAAATTAGTACTGGTTAAGAGAAAATTAAGGGACTTGGGGCTTACTCCTAAGGAGGATGCCCATATTTTTAACTGGGGATTATTTCTGAAAAGGAGGACTAGGTTAATGAGGACTTTGGACTTACTCCAAAAAAGGAGTCTTGGGTTAAGAGAATTATGGTTGGGGCTTACTCCTTAGGAGGATGCCCATATTTGGAAATTTTATGATTGGGGATTACTCCTAAAGAGGATGCCTAGATTAAGGGACTTAGGGGTTACTCCTAAGGAGGATGCCCATAATTAATGAGAATTATGATTAGGACTTACTCCTGAAAAGGAGGCCCAGGTTAAGGGGTTCTCTCATCTTAAAGGATGAGGTTGAATGAATGAAATCTCAATCTTTAGTGACATAAAGATTATGTGAATCACTATGTTTTTAAGAGATACTCCACAGAATTCCTTTCAAATAAGGAAGTCAATCAAGAAAACATGCCATAAATGGATTTGAAGAATGTCTTGAAGACTGAATCTTGAATAGGAGACTTGGAATGGTATAAGAGGGGTTAAATGGGCAAGAAGGGCACCAAAAAAGACAGGGGTGTGCAAGTCCTGGAAAGCGAGCAGGTACTGCATGGGCGTGGAAGTCCTGGTCGCGCAGGTATCCCTTCACAACACATGGGTACTTTCATGATTGTTAACTAGTATGGTAACACTTGGGAGATCCTTGACCAAAGCCTTTATAATTATCCTGAGGTACTTCCAAAAGAGAGGCGCGCAAGTTTTGGTGAATAATTAGGGCAGATCGCAAGTATATTCAATTCCCTTAAGGGTAAATCACCTTAGGCGTGCATGTGTTAGCGAATTCTAACACTTAGACCTTACTCCTCTTGTTTAGGCCTTCCATTCTAGGTAAATAATTACCTTAGAAGTGTTCAGAAGACCTGAAGAAGAGAATTGGGCGTTCAGAACTCTATATCGGAATTCTGGAAAAATTACACCTTAAATTGGGGCCCACTGGGGGTATTTATAGGCTGGAGAAGACCCTGAGCGGTTTTTAAAGAGGTCGTGCAAGTGACTTGCACGACCAACTTCGGGGCGCAAGTGTACTTGCATGACCATTGTAAAACTTGCGTGACCCTTGCGCAATGTTCTTCTAATTCCTTCCTTTGTCAATTTTTGATATTTGTTCAAAGGATGAATCACTTTGAGTTAAAATATCCCCCTTTCCCAATCTTTAGACATTGTGATGAAAAAGGAGCATCAATAACAACAAAAGCTCGCCCTTGCTACCTTGGAGGTTGTTGGTTGCCTAAAAAAACCCTTGTCTTAGGGCACCGATTTGCAAGATGCCCTGGTTCTTTGTAGTTGTAGCAATGAAAAATGAATTGAGGTTTGAACGGAGAATTCCTCTCCACTGTTGCAGGAGCATGTTTTTCTTGATGGTACATAATAGCTAGGGGCCCTTTTCTTCCACACGTAAAGCATTTCCTTGTCCGCTTCAGGCAATTTTCGGTGTGCATCTTTCGACACCATTGGAATGTGTGGTGTTGGATCTTGTTAGCACCGTTGGATTTATCCATCCGACCACCAGCATTGAAGTACACCTTATGCTTCTTATCCCACTAATACCCATTTGATTCTATGATCTCCATTTTGACCTAGAGGGCACATCGGAAAATTTCCTCATAGCTATCAATGTCACGGATTTCTAGTGCTTTCCATAGGATAGGTTTCATCCAACCAAAGAATTGGTCAACCTTGCATTCTGGGGTAATGACAAAGTTGAAGTCGTATCATTCAAGCCTTGTGAAGTTTTCCTCATATTCTCTAACAGATTCATCGTCTTTCTGCTTGAGGGTAAGGAAGTCCCTTTCCATCTTAAGCTGGGGGGTGCATAGAAAATATTTATCGAAAAACATCTTCCAGAAATCCTTCCATTCCAACACCTCAATATCCTCTTCAGGATTCTTATTTTTGATAAACTTCTACCATTGATCAGATTCACCTTCCATATGATAAGAATCCATGAGAACCTTCTCTTGTTCAGAACATTGAAGGATGGAGAAGATCTTTTCAATGGAGTTGATCCATTGTTCAGCGATCGAGGGATCAGATGATCCATTAAACGTAAGAGGCCTTTGTCTCATTAAGCACTCGATACCGACTTGTTCATTCCTAGGGAGGGTTGAACGTTCCTATTGACCCATATTTCTATTCAAATCTTTTTTTAGCTGAGAGATAAGCATGACAAAGTTTGAGATCTCTTATCCCATTGGATTGGGCATCTCTTTAGTATACTAATCACATTGATCTTCAGATTGATTGTTATCCCGAGACCTCCTATTACCGGCCATTGGCTGAAATAAATGAAAAGTTAGGGGTAACATATAAAGGGTAACCCAAGGAGAAAACTAAAAACTTATAAATTAATTTTATTTCCTTAAAATATGAATCTATTATCTTCATTGTATGTTATCCTTGATCTACTTTATAACATATATTCTTAGAGAATTTTTTTGTCTCTTAATAATTGTTCATAATAAGCTTGTAAATTTACCTAAGAATATCCCCTGGGAGTGTTTTAACCAAGAGTGCTGCAAGGACCATTGTCATGCTCTAGTTCCCGTTCGATTCTAGCTCAAAGCGGTGTTTTCAGTTTTTACCCCTAGGATACATATGTGTCAGAGCCGCCTCTACCTGCTCGTATCCATACATGGATGTATTTTCTTGATAAACCACTTACTCAATACTCACCAAAACATAGGGATGTTTTTATTATACTTAGTCCTATCTCTAAGGCATCACTAGGGTTTTCTAATCCTAATCCCAAAAAAAAAAACTAAAACTATCCTCTAATACCAACTATGACAACCCTGATATTTTATTACACAATTAAACATAATTTATTACATAAACTTAATTTGATACAACATAGAAGATTGAGAGGTCTAGTGTGTTTGGGTCTTAGGATCATTACATAACAACTTAAAACATGAAATACATCATCTTTATTGAAAACTACCTTTACATGACCACTATATTCCCTCGTACTTATCATTGCATGGGATAACCTGGGGACATGCATAAGAAAAGGGTGAGCTATAAAGCCCAGTAAGGGAATAAACATGGATTAACATGAGGAATAAAACACATTTTAGAAAATATGCACATCATTAGAGCATAATGGAAGCATAAACATAAATTCATGATAAATCATGATAATCATAACATTGACATGTGGCAACAACACTTAACATGGAATTAGCATTAGCCAAGGGTCATTGCACATGGAGCATGAGTAAATCCTCAATGCACAGGAATCACCAGTAAAACATAGTTTCACTTGAATTATCATTAGTAAAAACCCATTGCAGATGATGTATCCTGATATTATTCTTTACACAGTGCATTGCAATGCTAGAAGGGCGCACCCTTCTTAAACTTTTCATTTCATGCATAAGCGTTCCACATGGATCATATATAATGGATTCATAAAACATAATCATTTATTCCATGATAAAGAAATTTATAATTCAAACATGTAACTTTATAATCAATAAGTATGTGTGAATAAAGGTGAACACCCTTGATAGAGAAATGGGCATGGTATTCACTACACAACGACATTGGTTCAGAAAAGCGGTGCAATTTCGACAGCGTAACGACATGACGTAAGAATTCATAAAAATGGTTGATGAGATAGAAAGGGGTGTCTCATCATATTTACATGAAATTTAATGTAATGGGGTCATATATATAAATTTCCCAACAATGGAAATAGAATTTAGAGTCATGATACAAAATAATTTCTTGAATGTAAAAGAAAAGAAGAAATTTATTTTGGAATTTCGGCATAGTAATGAGGGAACATGGGAGGAATTTAATGATAGATAAAGGGGTATTAAATTATTCAAACATAATGAGGGAAGTATGGGGGAGGTGAAAAACCATAACCCAACATTTATAATTGAAACTAAAAGGTCATAACAATTTAAAGAATATTGGAAAAAATGTGAAAGGAAGAGAACCCCTTACTTGGTAGTGTGCTTCCAAAGGCATGAGAGAGGCTTGAGAGAGGATCCTTCGGAACTTTGGGAACCTTGGGAGGATAATAGAGAAAGGTGGGAAGAGGTTGGACGAATTATATAAGATATGAGTGAGGATTAAGTGGGATCTTGGGTGGGTTTATATAGGAAAGGTGAGGGAATTCTTTATAATTTAGGTTTGGGACACCTCACATTGAACTAATACAAACCACAAACCATCCTCTGGTTTTTTGCAATGTTTTTTGGAAAAGGGAAGTGGAAAAAAATATTTTATAAGGCCAAAGTCCAGACTTCTTAAAATAATGGGGTTGCTTATGTGGAGGTGTGTCACACTCCCAAGGAAAACAATTTAAAAAGACAAGATGTTTAATAAGTCATGAAGGTTCCATTAATGCTTTGCAAAATAAGTCAAAAAAACCCAAAATCACATTATTTTAATGGTAAAACATATATTTTCCTAACATAGAGCTTATATTATTTTATTACATCACTATTGGGCCATTATGATGTCATAAAACGCATTATATATTTAAATGGTATTTAATTTTTACCAAAAACATTGACTTTTGTAGAAAATTATGAAAAACTCACCGTTGGATAGTTTTGATGTCCTGATTCCAAAAATAATATTTATTTTATTTAAATAATTTTCTAAATATGTTAATTTTCACTTTTAAAATAAATACCGATATTTATCAACAATTCACGGGTTTTGACAAATAATGGCTTTCAAACCGTAATAAAAATTATGATTTCATTTATAAAATTATATGATCATTTATATTTAATATTAATTAATTTAATAAAAATTATAATATTTTCTTAAAATATTATTTAATTCAAAAATCCATTATTTCATCAAAATATATTTCTTAGTTGAACATTAACTAAAAATACAATTATTTCTTTAATTAAATATTTATAAGGTAACAATAATAAAATGAATGTATATTCATTATTATATAAAAAAATAATGTACAAAACCATAGTAATAGGGTCTTGTTACATAACCCCTTATAACACCCACATAATACTGAAGAGTAAGGTGTGTGATGGTGACAGACTCTTGGGGTGGCTCAGATAACATTGCTTGGTTAGTAATCTCTATCAACGTCCACTTCTCCCGTAGGCGGTCCCGCTCAAACATAACATATTCAAGATTATCTTGGGCTTGGTTAAGAGATAAGCCCAATGAATACACCTCATTTTTGAGCTCTAAAAAATGGGATTTTTATGGGGCACATCTACTGGATGAGGCCATCGCTTCCTTTGTCTGAGTAAATTGGATTTGTTAAAACCCTATATTTATAATAATCATGTGATCACTGTTCAATGAAAATATTAACAATGGTCTCAATTCTTAATAGTATTTTAAAATCCAAAAACATAAAATCAAAAAAATTTACATTTTATATAAGAATTTTACATAAAGATACATTTAATTAGATCAAGAGGGATTTCCATTAATGAAATTTTGGGTCGTTACATTTTCACCTTAGTTGGTCCAATGAAATCATGGGAGGCAAGGGGATGTTTCTCTTTAGTTTTTTGGTTCCTTTTGAGATTGTTGAGTGGATGGGGAAAGTTTATTACCACTTATAAATCATCCTCAATTGACTAAAATCTAAAATTTGTATCATATATCTTAGATTTTAACATATTATTCCAACACATGTCATTTTTTGAGTGCGATTGATCCTGACGTTGAACCTGATTTTTTCACGACTGAGCATCCAGTTAGGATAGTTGATTCATAGAAAAAGGTGCTTTTTGAGAAGATGGTAACATTGGATTATGTTTGGTTGAATAATGGTATGATTCATTTGAGGTGTGGTATAATGAGTAATTTATTAGAGAGAAGTTCCCTTACCTATTTGATATAGAAAATTCTTGTCAAGATTTCTGGGGATAGAAATATTTTATGGTGGGGAGGTTATAGGATACCGTTACATTCTTTTAGGTATTCCTTGGCCATCATTTTGATCTAATTTTTTCTGGATCCTTTTTTAGGGGTTTTATGTGTAATTTTAATAATTTTGGAATCCCTTTGGACAACACATGATTGGTACACCGTTAGGAAAAACTAAATAGTTTTTTACAGTAAACTGTGTTCCTTGTTGTAAGACACCGAAAGGGGGTGCATTATTTTTCTAACAATGAGGTCGACCCCTTTAGACCATTCACTCTTTGATACTATGGTTTTCATGGATGTATCATGTTTAATCACACCATTCACCCTATCCATTATTGCACTAAGATTGCACGTTTTTTGTAATCCGACAACCTTTACTAGAAAATAATGTGTTTGGTTTTTAATTCTTCCCTAAAATTAATTAAAAATCATGACCCCCCCCCTCGTTTAAGATTCATGATCCCCCATATTCAACTCTAAATTGTTTTTTTAACAATAAATGATACCAGGTGGTGATTTTTGACTCCTACAAACCCTTTTATTTTCATATTTATGGGTAATTGATCTCGTTTTATCTTTAGGTATGTGGATCTCCTCTCATTTAGCTTCATCTAATCTCTCTTTATCTAATCCTTATAGTTTTACATATCATCATGTTATTGATTGATATAAACTACTTTTTACTGGATCTTTATTCTAGTTTTTATTTATTAACCTATAGAGCCTTCTTTCATCATTAGAGATTTTGGTTTTGGTTGTTTATTTTTTGTATCTTTTATTTGAATGTAGGTGGTTCCATAATTTTTTTCCTTATGATTTAAACCTTGAAATTTTTGATCAAATTTAAATGGGTTTTTAATTGATTTAGAAAAATTGATTTGTTATTTATTAATCTTTTAATTGAAATTTATAGAAACCCTTTCTTCCCATACATATACATTACCTCATTTTTGTGGAATAATTAATAAATTATGCAAATAGACACCCAAATACCATATTTTTTAGTGCTTTTGAAAACATTGAAAAATGAAAAATACTACATAAGTGAGATAAATTATCTCCCAATAGTTTATTCATGACTAACTCCCATATTAGACACATCATACATAATTCATATCTTTATAACTTGGTGAAAGAAAATATAAAAAGAGGTGAGCTTGGATGTTCAGTAAGGGTAAACAAGGGATATATGTAAGCATAATTAATAGAATCAGGATATTATAATGTGATCATAAAATTATAAGATCATACCCTGCATATCAAGGAATATAAACATGAATCATGGAAAAATATTGGATGTTCATAAGAACATAATCATATAATATGAAATTTATAATAGTCATGGATTAATTAAAATGACATATTAATTGAATGAGTTCACTCACCAAACCATCTTGGTAGTCATGGTTCACTCCCATGGTCATATTTGTAGTTAAGGTTCACTCCCAATACCATCTTAGTGAAAAATGACCATTAACAAACCAAGTTCACTCTCTATTACATCCATGTCTATATCATGAGATATAAGTCTTTAAATAATGAATTTGATTAAGATATAGGCCCCAAAAATCTCATAATTAGGTCAAATATACTTGACCAACAAGATCATAACAATCATCATATCATAAACCATGAAATTAAATGGGCATCATAAACATGTCATCATATCATAACCTCGAGATAAGTGATAGGTCTCATAATCATTTCATAAAATCATAACCAATGAACAGAAGTGTATTTAAAAAGAATATAAATCATGACATAACAAATTTCTCCGTATTAATATATTCCATTAATGAGAAACCAGTTCCATAAATCCTAAAACCCATGTAAAAGAAACAGGTTCCATAAATCATACAACTCACATAAGGGAAACAAGTTTCATAAACATCATTTCATTAAAACATAAAAAATATAGAGAATGAATATAAATGTTACCCTTGGGTAATTTCCCAAAAAACTAATGAGAAAAAACAAATTATTTCATATTATATAGAATTTTTTTTGAAATATCTTATAAAAACAATTCATGTGGAAAATATCCTTCCTACTCTGAAAAAGATTTTTAAAACATAAATTATTTTTAAAAACATTTTTATTTGAAAATAGATTTTAAAAAAATTGATGAATTTAAAATAGTAAAAAATGGACATTATTTTTCCATGGAAATTATATTAAAATATATTTTTAAAAATATTTTTTAAAACATGATTTTTGAATAAAACTGATTTACGAACGAAGAGAACGATATTGTCATATTTTCTTAAAAAAATTATTAATTATCTTAAGTAACAATGATTAGATAAATGGTAATAATACATGACAAAACCATGAATTAATAGTGGAAAAAATTCATGATTGTTCTTGAGATATGGATCTTAGTATTCTATTAATGGAAGAATAATCATAAATAATCCTAATAAATGATGAGATTATTTCAATAAACTTTTACCACTTTGGTACAATTGAATCAATCTTCCCATGTAAAAATAAAATTACATGAATCTTAAAATTTCATGAAAATAAGGATACTCATTAAATAACATTCAAAAATTCTAGTATATACACTTTTTAAATTAATATAGGTTCATAACAAAACCTGTGTCTCAAAGAAGGAAATTTTATACAAAATTACTTTACCGATTTGGTAATCATTGAATCATAAATCCCAATAAAATAGAGATAATAAAATTGATATTTAAATAATTAAAAATTAAAGGATAATAATCATATAATAAATTCATGTTCATTTTATAATCCACATAAATAAATGAGTTCTGTATAAGTCATAGTCTCACAAAAATAAAAGTGATACTAGAAATTTCCTTACCTCATGTCTTAACTCTTGTTGTACCCATTAAAACGTATTCTATAATTAATATAAGATTATAATAAATATATTAGAGAACCATATTACATTATATCATATAATATATAATTCTATTATGACATTTCATTATCATTTTATGAACACTTCCATGTTAATTTTTTGTTTTGGGTAATAACTACTTTGTTTTTCGCATGTGTCTTGATTTGTTATATTTTTTTACCTTATTACATATATAATGATTTAATCATATCTAGAATAATAACCATGAAATAAATATCACATATATTTATTATAAAATTATTTATAATAATCTATATAAGATAGAAATATAAAATGAAATTCACTTTTCATGGAGATTGTAGGTCATACGTATCCATGAACATTGTTACCATTTTCTTGTCATATTAAAAGAAATAAAGTAAATGGGATATATTTATATATATAATATAATTATAGTATCATTATTATATATTATATATCATATATTTTCACTAAAACCATCCTTAATACATTTCATGTAATTTTCGAATGAATCACACCGCTTTGAGGAGGTGGTAGTTCACACATCCACAAACAAAGTTATCATATTTTCAAAAAATGGAAGGAATAAAGGTATGTGTTATATAATAATTAAATAAGTATAAATACATCATAAATACAAAATATATAATATAAAAACATAAATTCCATCATTATTAAAAACCTATAATTGTTTAAATGGATGAATGAATGTCATCGGTTTTTAAGGCGGTAGTTTGTCGTACACACGAACAATGAGTGCAGATCCCATTTCATGGACGTGTGTGAGAGTGTTGGTGATATCCTAAAAATAAAAACAAAACAGTATATTAATAATATTTTTTTTGTTATATAATAATAATATTTTAATAATTTATGGGGTGGAAAAATAAATAAATCAAAATTGTTTGTTGAAGGATGCTACCTCTTATATGGGTAACTCCTATGGTTTGCACCAAAGGGATTCCTTAGTTGGATTTCTGCACAAAGGGGGGATTCTTGGATGAAGGGAGGGAATTTGGGAGAATATTTGTTCATGGTTTGGATGAGAAAAGTTTATTTAGAGGTGTGAATAATTGAGGGGGGTGAGTTCCCATCTATAGTGGAGGATGAGTGACATTATTGTAAATATAAAAAAGGCATACACTATAGAGAGGTTTCCTTTACATAATGAGCCTACACTGATGAAAAAAAATTTGATAAAATGGAATATATGTATAAATATGTCTATAATATGTATTATAGTAATTTTTATAGGTTATTTGGACCCTTATGTTTAGGTTTAACCAATAAGATAACTTGTTTTTACCTTAATCATTATAATTAACATTAATAACATTAACTAGTACTTTTGGTCAAAAAATAAGTTTTCCATATTATAAATTATAAATTATTATGATTCTATATATGGAATAAATTTTCCCAAATTATGAAAACATAATTTCTAGAAATAAATTATAAATTATTCTCACAGATGTGTAGCAAAAGCATGGTTTGAAAAAGAAATAATTCAAAAGATTGAATTTTTTATATATAAAATTTCATTGAAAAATAGGTTCCAATGACCCAAATGAGATTAATTTATATATAATTAATATAAATATATTTTAAAATAAAATTAAAATATAAATTATCTATTTTAATAAATTATATTAAAAAACAGTTTTCAATTAAAATTTAGTATTTTTAACTATTCATCAAAAATGAAATATTTCCAAAAAATCCCAAATAATAACTCTAAAATAATTTTGAAATTATGAATTAAAAAATGATGATTGTTTTATATAATTCAATTTATTAAAATTTCTTAAATTAATTTTTTTTGTTGACAAAAATAACATTAAAAATAAGTCTTTTGAGAAAAAAGTATTTTTCGAAACATATAGACTTTAGTTAAAAATATATATTTAACTTTCAATATGTTTTATTTATACGAATCCTTTATAAATTATATTTAAAAATTAGTTATTACTATTCATATTACTATGTTTAATGAATATGATATAACAATCTCATTTAAATATTTATATTAATAAAATGTTGTTTCATAGAAAATGGATGTTGAGTATAAGGAAAGCTAAGAGAGTGTTGCCTATAGCTTATGATTAACATGGTGTAACAAATAATGAAATATTAACTTGGTGTAGCAAGAAACTAAAGACATAAAAAAATTAATTTATTTACAAAAATGGTTTATAAAAACTTTGGGTGTCACATTCAACCACCCTTAAATTGATTTTTTCTCTCAAAATTCATCATTCTGATACAAAAAATGAAGATACATATTCCTCATCATATCCTAAAGTTCCAACATAGATTCCACTAATGGTTTATTTCTTCCAAAAAACATTGACTAGATTAGTGGTATTGTTTCTTAGAACATTCTTTGAATGATCCATAATTTCAACAAGCTATTCATCATAATAAATATTTTTCTCCATCAACATAGCCTCTAATTTTAGTACATGTGAAGGGATAGGTATTTAATTCCTCAACAATGATACATGGAACACATCATTGATTTGAGAGAGATTTGGTGGAATTCTTATGTGATAGGATATCATCCCGTCATGATCAATAATTTCAAAGGGATCGATATACTTAGGGCTTAGTTTCGCTTTCTTTCTAATTCTAATAACCTTTTTCCATGGAGAGATTCATAGAAACAACTTCTCACCAACGTCAAATTATTGATAACATCAACGATTATTAAAATAACATTTTAGAAGAATCTATGCATCCACAATATATTTCTAAATGGTTCTAACCTTCTTAGCCATATCTTCATCTATCTAAGGCCCCAATATATTTCTTTATACAACTTTATTCCAGCATGCTGGAGATCTAAATAAATTTTCATATAGGGATTCCTGGGGATACCTAATAATTCTTGAGTGAAATAATTTTTTTTGTAAGAAAAATCAACAAGAGAAAGTTGTTGATACCATCCCCTTAAAAATCTGGAGGAAAATATCTCAACATATTCTTTAGGTTTTGAATTGTTATTTTAGACTAACCATTAATTTAAGGATGATAAGCATTTCTACAACTCAATTCTACATCATGGGTCTGCTGAAGACTTCTCTAAAACATTGTGGTAAACCTTGGTCCCCTATCAAATAAGATGAAATGTTCTACTTTTTTTTGACCTTATCGCTTATTTATTGTATATCCTAGAAAGTTGATCCTGATAGAAGTCTTCTTTGATACAGATGAAGTGTAATGACTTAGTAAGGATATCAATACCACCAATATATCATGATTCCCTGTAGTAGTTTTAGGGAGTCCAATGAAAATATCAATAGTTATTTTCTCTAATTTCTATTATTTTATAGGTAATGGATGTAACATCTCTACAGACTTTTGTTTTTCAACATTAAATTCCAAGAATACCATGCACCACGATACAAAATCTATGATAACGTTGTTCATTCCATCCCACCAGAAGTATCATTTGAAATCCCTATACATCTTTTTACTTCCTTGATGAGTAGAGAATAATGAGATATTACTGAAAATTCATTTTTCATTATCGAAATAGTTTTATGTAAAAAAGTGAGAAACCACAAGTATCATGTAGAGAAAGAATCAAAGAAAACCAAATAATTATTGAATGAAAACTTAAGACTACTGGAACTATTCAGCCTAAATAGTTTCCATGCATGATTGGTTACCTGCAGATCTGGATCATCCTTTATATGGACATAAATGTGATGCGCCAACTTGTCCCTTGTTTTCATGTAATCTTATTGCTCATCTTCTTTTCATTGAATGCTTTAATAAATATTAAGATCTATTTATCAATCCATGAACTCATATTTTTATTGGTTTCCACCAAATTACATCTCTCCATCATCCTTTTAGATTCTTCATGTGTGGAATTAATAACAAGGAAGTCCTCAACCATTTCTTCCTTTGAATGAACTATCAACTCTATGTCCATATCCCTCTATGCACCTACAAGAATTGGAAAAGATTAAATATATATGAGATTCCTCTAAAATATCCTTCAAATATGGTATGTAAGGAACACATATATGGTTCCTAAACCTTATCATTCCATCTAGATCAAGGTTAATCCTAGGGTCATTTATAACCTTCTTCTACAATTCTGCATCTTTCTTTTATTCCTCTTCAGTCTTCACTTGGATATAGGTTTAAACATTCAATTGATCAAGATAATATTTTTTCCGTTCCTTCAAGATTTTTTTATCCATCCTCTTCAAATCCATATCATCATCATGGATAAGCTAGCATGATCAATTTGAATCAGTTCTTGGGACACATTGTCCACATTACAAGGGCGGTAATATATTAAATAGTCTTAATATTTTATCATATCTAATTATATTATATATCACAAGTTCAAATCCTTATTTGAGAATATATGTTATCAACATTTATAATTGGTATATATATCACAACTTTCTCCATAAATATAATGCCTCCATATCTTTAATACAAAAATTACTTCAACTAACTCTAAATTAGGTGTTGGGTACTTTTCTCATAAATCTTCAATTTTCATGTGGCAAAGGCTATAACCATTTTATTCTGTTTAATAAAACATCCCCATACCATATTGGATGAATCGCTATCGATTAAAAATCATTCTCAACTACATGTTAATGTATATATTTCTATATTGAATAATATACCATTTATTTCTTAGAGATTTTCCTCACCTTCATATATCCTGAAGAACATGGCACTGATCTAAGATAACATAGTTAGAGGATTATATATTCATGATAAATTCTCCATAAACTGTTGATAATATCTAGATAAACCAAAAAAAACTATGGATCTAATTCACTGTGGTTGGGATGGTCCAACAATCAATAGATACTGTCTTTGATGGATCTATTGTTATAACCTCTCTAGAGAATATATGACCAAAAAATGAACCCTTTGGTAGCCAAAATTAACACTTTGTAAAATTTTCATATTGTTTCTCCTTCTTTAGGGTATTTAGTAAAATTATCAAGTAGTCTTCATGATCATCCTTGATCTTTGAATAGATAAGATTATCATCTATAAAGACTTACCAAAACATATCATGGTAATATCTGAAGACTCTATTCATAAAATACATGAAGATACCAGGGGAATTAGTAAGACTAAAAGGAATCACTATGTATTGATACTATCTATACCTTGTACAGAATGGATTATTATATATATCCTTATTATTGACCCTTAATTTTGGATATCTAAAATGAATTTCAATCATGGAAACACATTGATATCCCAGAATTTGATCAAACAAGTCATCAATACGGGGAAGAAGATGCTTTTTCTTGATCATGATATTGTTAAACTATCGATATTCAATTCATAGATTCATTGATCCATATTTACTTTTCACAGAAAGAATAGGTGCACCCAAATGTGATACAATATACCAAATGAATCCCTTATCATGTTTTTCTTGGAGTTTCTTCTTCAATTATTGCAACTCAATCAGGGCCATTCTAAAGGGATTATTTGAATTTGGTGTGGAACTTTGTATGAGTTCTGTTGAGAACTCAACTTCATGTTTTCGTGGAAGGATAAGAACCTATTTCATAACTACATCCACAAATTCTCAAAAATATCATTATCATCGATGTCGATATTCTCTCATTACACTTGAGATAAACATGCCTTATAAATGGGAATTAAGACACATACATGGGATTTAATCTCCATAGGAAGTCCATACTTATCTTCACATTGGTAGATGATAATAGGTTAGATTAAAATATAAAATGTTAAATGCCATTCTCAATAATTGATGGGGATTTATGAAAAGATAGATAATTCAAGGAAAATATGACATAAAATTCTACCAGAATAAGAATGACATGATTTGAAGGAAGCACATTTCGAGAAACCACAACTGAAGAGGAATCAAACAGTTGAGATGAAATCATGGAACCCTTAAGGGTTTTCACTTCTAATTCCACAAATAATTGTCTGGATGGAATCTCAATACCTTTAAAAAATTATTAAGATATGGAAGAGTGGGTAGAACTATTATCAAATAAGATATTATCAGTTCTAGATTGGATGGTGAGTGTTCCTTTCACCATGATGTTATCAAACCCCTCATTAGAAAAAAAAATATTTCCTGAGATTTACACTTTTCCATCAAGTTAAGAGATTTTAGACATTGATCATCATCATTAACACTCGTTTTTGGCCATCGGTTAGCAGAATTCCCATTCTCATTACACTAGTAGCACTGAAGTGGGGGAGGTTCATTATGTGAATCATTCTCTCCAATCTCATTGATAGATAACTTCCTTACCATCTCTTTCGAAATAAAATTCACAATGGCCTTCCCTTCCAAAATTAAAATATTTATTATTACACTTTATAATATTTCCTCCATTATTCATCCCATAAAAACAAATGAAGTAAATATCAACTTCTTTTCTCTATGGTTTTTTTATTTTCCTTTCAACTTCATCTTTCTATTCGTGTAAAAATCATGAGATTGTTATATAACTCTAACATTTGTTTCATCCTTGATTGCACAATGCATAATCACTTCATATATAATGATTTCCCATATGCCTAACTCCCTTTTGGTACATGGATTTAATCCATAGAAGAAGATATCAACTTTACTTCTAGGTTGGATGATAATATTAGAAGCATACATCTCAAGTCTTATAGAGTTAGACTCATAGGTACCAATGGATTTATTATCCCTTATCATTAACTCAAGAAATTATTTATCCATTTTAATATGTAGAATGTGAGGAAATTACATATTGATGAATAATTTCTTAAACTAATCCCAATAGATGGAGTAAATTTCTTCTTGTTTCCTCTTATTCTTGATTAGATTCCACCATTTGTGTGCCACACCTTCTAAATAATAAATAGTTAGAATGAACTTCTCATGTTTTGAACATTTTTGAATAGGTAATATCATTTCAATGGTACTAATACACTATTTACAAATAATGGGATCATAATACTCACTAAAGTATGGTGTATGATTCCATATATAGGACTCAATAAAATTTTGTTCCCTCTGCTCATTTGGAAGTCCATCATGATTCTAATCTTGAGAATGCTGCATGAGAATATCAATGATATTTTTCTTTCCATATCCTATAGAATATGGATTCTAATGAGAATATTCATTACATTTCCCATCACACTCAACATTGACATAGTTCCTTTAGGTTCCATCCATTGAGTTAAACTAAAAATATTACAGTAAGAAACAATTATCATATTGGGAAACTGAATAATCAGGAAAAAACACATATAGTATATCTAAATTATGATACCTTCTTTAATACATGACATGTTAGGTTTATCCTAGGTTATTCATATCCATATTCCAATTAAATCCTTCATTATTATTTATGTTGGGTTATAGAATTTCTAACTCATATCCCTTGGATGTTTCAAACCAGGTGTGTAGAAAAGCACATTGGCGTGCACCCATTCCTAATTGATTCTAACTTAATACGTAGTTTTTATGGTTATTATCCCAATATACATATCTAACAGAGCTACAACCACATGTAGTATTAACACAAGATTTTATTTCTAAGAATCCACTCACTCTATACTTTACCAAAATTCCAAGACATTTTCCTATACTCGGACTCATCCTTTGACTTGTCCTTAGAGACATGTCTTTTGGTATCTCACTATGTACTTTCCATCCTAATTTATAATGGTTTGGTAAATATTTTCTTTAATACCAATTATAGAGACCCTCTATTCTCATACATTTACAGTATATCATATTTTCAGAATATATAATACATTACACAAAAAAACACCCAAAGACAGTATTATTTTAGTTCCTTATGAAAATTTGACACATAAACAGTGAAACATAAGTGATCTACATTATATTTCATTAGGTTATTTATTAATATCAACCATCTTAGAAAAATCATACATAATACATATCTTCACAACCTAGGGAATGGAAACATAAAAATGGGTGAGCATGAATGCTTATTAAAGATAAATATGGGATATGTGTAAGCATAATCATGAGCCTAAGGGTATGAGAATGTCATCATAACATTATAAGATAGTACCCTTCATATAAAAGATCATAAACATGAATCATGGAATAAATATTTTTAGTTTATAAGACACAAATAATAAGGTAATCAAGATCATAATCCATGAAATCATAATATAGGAATAAGACATGGAATTCTATAAGACATATAAACATATAAAATGATTTCTATAGTAGTAAATTATTAATTAAATGGCCATCTTGGTGGAATGGGTTCACTCCCCTAAACATTTTTATAGTCATGGATTACTCGCATGACCATCTTAGTAGTCAAGGTTCACTCCCAAGACTATCATAGAGGGAAAATCCATTATAGAACTGAGTTCAATCCCCATTCTAGCTGTGTCAATCACATGAGATATAAATCATTACCTAATGCATTGGAAGGAGATATAGGTACCACCTAAATCATAATTAAATAATAGATAGGATTTCCACAAGATCATAAATAATCATCATATTATACCCTGTGAAATGAAATGGGTATCATAAACATGTCATTATATCATAACCTGTAGAAAGAAGATAAGTTTCATAATCATGTCATCAAATCATAACCCATGAAAAAAGAGAAGATTTCATAATAATATAACCCATAAAAGTGAAATGATCTCCATAATCATATAAATTTAGAATGAGAAACTGGTTCTATAAAGCATATAAACTGTGGAGGGGAAATAATTTCCATAAATCATATAACTCATGGAAGATAAATGGGTTTCATAGACATTATACCATCAAAACATAAACTGTAACGACCGAAAAATTTATTAATGAAAATTCATCTTGATCTATTTAAATGTATTATTATGTAAAACGGTTCTATAAAATATATGAAATTTCATGTTTTATGTTTTTGAATTTTGAAATACCTTTAATAATTGTTATCATTTAGAATATATTCGTTGAACAGTGATCACATGATTATTATAAATATAGGGGTTTAAAAATCCAATTTACTAAGACAAAGCAAGCGATGGCCTCATCCAGTAGATTTTCTTCATACGAAGCCCATTTATCAGAGGTCATAAAAGAGGTATCATCACTGGGCTTCACTCTTGACCAATATCAAGCTGAGCTTCAACATGTTATGATTGAACATAACTTCCTATGGGAGAAGTGGAAATTGATAGAGATTACCACCCGAGTGATGTTATCTGAGCCACCCCAAGGGACTGTCACCATCGCACAACATACCTTAGGTCTTATGTGGGTGTTATAAGGGGTTATGTAAAAAGACCCTAGCACTATGATAATGTGATTTATTTTTTTTATAAAGGATATATATTCATTTCATTATTTTTACCTTGAAAATAGTTTTTAAAGAACAAATAGTATTTTATCATTTATTTTTCTATTAACAAATATATTTTAATGAATTAATTGATTTTTTAATTAAATAATTTTTTAATAAAATATTATTAAGAAATTTATTTTTATTAAATATAAAAGGATCATATAATTATTATGAATACAATTGTAATTTTTAAGGTTTGAAAGTTGTCGTTGTCAAAACCCTTGAATTTTCGATAAATGTCAGTTTTAACTTTAAAAGGAGAAATTAAAATATATAATAAATTATTTAGATAAAAGGAATATTATTTTAGGAATCATGATTTAAAAATTATCCAATGGTGAATTTTTCATAATTTATTGAGACATTCAAATTTAAGGGTAAAAATAAAATACTATTTAAATATATATTGTGTTTTATGACATCATAATGACCCAATAGTGATGTAATAAAATAAAATAAAATGGTTTTTGGGAAATATATTTTTTATCATTAAAAAAATGTGATTTTATATTTTTCTGATTAAGTTTATGGTTCCTTAGTGGACCCTCCAAAACTTATAAAACATTTTAACTTTTAAAATGATTTCCTTAAGAGTGTGAGTCACCTTCATAGAAGAAAGCCTATTATTTTTATAAGTTCGGCCATAGAATTATAAAATAATGTTTTCCACTCCAAATTGTACAAAAAGATGTGCAATGAACATGTGTTTGTTTGTTGTTTTTATTAGTTTAATGTGTGGTGTCCAAAACCTAAATAATAAATAATTCCATCTATTTCCCCATATGAACCCACCCAAGATCCCACTTCTCTTCACTAAAAATCTTTGTACCAGGTCCCTACTCTTCACTTATCTCTCTAAAATCATCCAAAGGTACCCAGTATTCCATAAAACCTCTCTCAAGCCCCTCCTAAGCCTTTGGGTTCACACTTCCAAGAAAGGGATTTCTTCCTTTCTCATTTTGGTCCAAATTTATTTATTCTGTTATACCATTTTATTTTCAATTAAAAATGTTGGGGTATGATATATCACTTCCTCCATACATATCAACTTTTGTTTCAATGATGATAGACCGATTTTTATGTCATTAATGCCTCCCTTGAACACCCTTTACCATGATGAAATTTCGTAAGGAATTTCTCTCTTCTCATTTTCATTCAAGCAATTATTTTATATTATGCATCTAAATTCTCTTATGTATGATGGGACATGTATCTATATTCCCCCCCTTACTTTCCATTTCATGTAAATATTATGACATACCCCTTTCTCACTCATCTATAATTTTTATGAATTCTTATGTCACATCGTTATACTTCCGAAATTGCACAGTGATTCTTCAAGACAACGTCATTATGTAATGAATACCATGTCCATTTTTTATATCCAGGGTATTAACCTTTGTGCACATATACTTATTGATTAAATATATTCATGTATTAATTACACATTCCTTTATCATGGAATAAATTATGATTTTTAATAAATTCATGTTTTATGATCTTTGTGGCACACTTATGCATGAAATGAAATGATTAAGAAGGGTGCCCCCTGATAGAGCTCCAATGCATTGAGTAATAATTAGTATCATGATACGTCAAATGCAGTGATGGTTTAATAATGATAATTAAAATGTTTTTAGGGTTTACTCGTGCTCCATGTGAAATGATCCTTAGCTCATTCTAATATAATGTTAAATGTTGCCACAATTCTATGTGATGACAATCATGATATATCATGCCTTTATGTTCTCGTTTCTCTTATGATCCATTGATATGACTATTTATTAACATGATTTGTATTATTAATGTTATTCATTTTTTACTCCATTTCTAGGCTTTATATATCACCCTTTTCACATGTATGTCCTCAGGATATCCAATACAATGTTAGGGATGAGGGAATTTTGTGATCATGAAAAGGAAGTTTTCAATAAAGTTGTATATTTCATGGTTTAATTTGTTGTGTAATGTTACTAAGCCCCAAAGACACTATACCTCTTGATATTTTATGTTTTAAAAAATAATTATTTTATTTAATATGTTATGTTTACGTGTGAAATAAAGATAAGGGTTTTTATAGTTGGTATTAGAAGATAGGTTTCATTTTTTTGGGGATTAGGATTAGAAAACCCTAGAGAAAGCCATAGGGATAAAACTATGAATAATAAAAACATCCCTAAATTTTGGTGAGTATTGAGTAAGTGGTTTATCAATAAAATACATCCCTATAAGGATACGAGAAGGTAGAGGGAGCTCTGGAACAAATATATCTTGGGGTAAAACCCGAAGAAACCACATTGCGCTGGACTCGAACGGGAACTAGGGCACGACAACAGGCCTTGATGCACTCTTGGTTATGAAACTCCTGGGGGAGATGCTTTGGTAAATTCATAATCGTAGTATGAACCATTATTAAGGGAATAAAAAAATTCCCCCTAAGAATATATGTTGGGATATAGATCATGGATAACATATATTGATGCTTATAAATTAATATGTTAATGAAATAACAGTAATTTATAAGTCATCTGTTTTTTTCTTCTGATTACCCTTTATGTGTTACCCCTAACATTCCTTTTATTCCATACAGTGGTTAGTAACAGGAGGAATCAGCCTAACAACTGATGTGAAGATCTATGTGATGATTATTCTAATGAGATTACCAATATGACTGGAGCGGGTATGATGAACTTTTTCATGATACACTCTTAGTTAAATAAATTTTTAAATAGATACAAGGGTCAAGAGCAACATTCAACCCCCCTAAAGATGAAAAATTCTCAATCGATAGCTTCATGAGACAATGGCATCCTACTTTTAATGGCTCATCTGATCCCTCAATTACCGAACAATGGATCAAATCGATTGATAATATCTTATATATCCTTCAATGTTATGAACAAGAGAATTTAATTCAGGCTGCTTATCATATGGAGAGTGAAGTAGATCAATGGTGGACATTGATAAAAAATATTAAGCCTAATGAGGTGATTGAGGCATTAGAATGGAAGAATTTTTATAAAATGTTTTCTGATTAATATTTTCCCTGCACACTCTGACTTAAGATGGAAAGTGACTTCCATTCTGTCAAGAAAAAAGATGACAAATCCATTTGAGCATATGAGGAAATATTTAAATGGTTTTTAGGATACTCCTCCACCTTTTTAGTTACTCCTAAATGCAAGGTCGACCACTTCTTTGGTGGGCTAAAACCTCGCATATGGAAAGCCCTAACAATCTGTGTCTTCGAGAGCTATGAGGAAATTGTTAGATTCTCCCTCAAGGTTCAAATAGAGGTCGGTGAATATCATCAATATCATTGGGATAATAAGCATAATGTGGAATTTTATTCTATCAGTTTGATCGATAAATCCAACAGTGATAAGAAAATACAACACCCCACTTGCCAATGGTGAGGAAATAAGTACACTTGAAATCGCCTGATGTTGACAAGGAAATGATTTAGGTGTGGAAGAGAAGGGAAACTAGACATTAACTGTCGGCAAGAAAACCCCAATATTTTGACCTAAGATAATAATGCACTATTCGACCCTCAACGCATTTTATATTTCTTCAACTGCCAAGAACCATGCCACTTTGAAAACCAGTTCCCTAAGACAAGGGTTTTTGGAGGCAAGCAGCAACCTCCAAGGAAGTAAGGGTGATATTTTTCCATCAATACTATAGAAGTGAACCCCAAAAATGTAGTGGTGATAGAAACGTTAGTTATTAATTCCAGTATAGCAAACATACTTTTTTATTATGGTTCTATGCATTCTTTTATATCCCAAAATTTTAGTAGAACAATCCCAACACCACCACAAATCATTGAAGTAAAGATGCCAGTGAGAACGAAAAATGGGGAAATCATTGAAACCCATGAATATAACTCCTCCACTATCAGAATTTGTTGTTTGAACTTCCCAGAGAACCTTTTCATACTCCATCTGGTGAAATTTGAAGCAATATTTTTCCTGGTTTGAATTTCCTTATATAGAGCCAGCATAAATTTCTGTGTGAGGGAAATCACTCTCCATATAGAGAATCGACCCCTGATTCTATACAAGTGCAAGGAGGATGAATCTTCTTTAGCACTGTCATATAAATCATTGATATTACTACCCTATCATCATCCGTATCATTATTAGATGATTGAGTCTAAGGAAGAAGAAATCCTTTTAGACATGTTATTGTGAGGGAATTCTCTAAATTGTTTCCCGAGGAATTGCCTCGTCTTACTCCTAGAAGAGATATTGAATTATTAGTTGATCTTATATATAGGGTGTTTCCAATATCCAAGACTATGTATAGAATGGTTGTTGGATATCTTGAGGATCTGACGAAACAACTACAAGAGAATCTGGATAAAGGGCTTATATTCCCATGTGCTTCACAATGGGGTGAACCAGTCCTCTTCGTCAAGAATAAGGATGGGGAAATGCACATTTGTATTGATTCTCGTGAGCTAAAAAAACCATGATAAAGAAAAAGTATCCTCTGCCCTGAATTTATGAATTTTTCAATCAGTTACATGGACCACAATACTTCTCTAATGTGGATTTGTGGTAGAGATATTTCCAAGTAAGGGTGGAGAAGGATGATATCCCCTAGAATGTAGAGACCCGAAGCTTGACGTACATTGACATTACATTACATTTGAAGAATACTTAGTACATAACAAAAAGACACACACAAGGATCGTAATATTTTAGTGTCTTTGGAAACTCGGAACGTAATCTTATAATCATGGTGAAAGATCTTCAATATCTCCCATAAAGATCTTTCCTTTTTTTACCTAAAACCTTTCTTTATATCCTGAGGAAAACAAAACATAAAAGGGTGAGCTCAAATGCTCAGTAAGGGTAAACAAAAGAAAAATCAATCACATCATATTCATAAGAACATAACTTTTGGAAATCTTAACCTGCAAAAGAGTGCATAATTTCATAACATGGGATAAATTATAGTAGTGAAATGAAATCCCAATACTCATAACTTAAAACATGAATCTTTGTGGCATGCACACATAATCATAGAGAATAATTTCTTGTTAGTCAAGACTCATTTCCAAGACTATCTTAGTGAACAAAGTCCCTTTCTAAACCGAGCCACCCTCGTTCCAGTCCTGTTTCACTGAACCGGTATAACCTACCATTCCAGCCATGTCTATCTCATGAGATATAAAATCTTTACCCAATGCATTGGAGGGATATATAGGTCCCACCCATCTCATAATGATACCATTCTTATGTGTTCCCCAAAATCATAAATCATACATCATTTCATAAACCATGTAATAAAAATGGGAATCTTAAACATCGTGACATCATAAAAAAATTCATATAAGATAAAGGAATTCATAAAAATAATTCCATCACAACATAGTCAAATCAATGTAATAATAGGTATAGAAACATAACCATTTATTATCTTAGATGGAAAATAATTTTGATAAAACACTTGAACTCCATTCTTGAGGAAAATATCCTTTCTTCTTCAAAAACACTTTTCCTTTCTTAACATGTTATACAATTTTAAACTAAAAGAAGTTGATTAAAAATAAACTTGAAAACTTTAAAAGGAAGCTTCTTGGAAATAATGTTTTAAAAATCCATTCATGCCGTATAAGTTTAAGAAAAACATTCTTCGTACTTTTGTCAGAAAAGTCAAAAAGTACCTCGTACGAAAAACGACAAAAGATTCCTTTCATATCCTTTACTAAAAACTCACTGAACGGTAAAATAGGATTTAAATAATTGTAGGTGGATGGAAAAAAAATTACATATTGAGTAAACATGGATGTGGATGATAAAATACACCCCAGTAAATACCAAAGTATATACAATCTCGGATAAAAATGAGATTGTGATATTTCCCTTACCTTAGGTCCGACTTACTTTGTACGTGTCCGAACCTCCTCTTCTTTGAAGTGATTCTTTGAGACCTCCTTTTAGGGAACTAAAATTGACCTTTTAAGAAGACCAGGACCACTAGGATGATACTAGGGAAGTGGAGAAGATATTTTGGCAGGGGTAGGCCGAGCTTGAATGCTAAAATTGGTGTGAGGAGGAGAGGGAGGAGGTGCCCTTTTATAAGGGAGGAGAGGGGTATCTTAGGAAAATCTCAAAATATTATTTTATATTAAGGTCAAATTCGGTTTATAATGGTTCCAAATGGTCTTATTTCGAAGATAAAGTGGGGATGGGTCGAAATCATCTCATCCAATAGGATTTAGACGAGTTTAGGTTATTATTTTAACCTTATCAATTAGATTTAACTCTAAGTTAAATAATTTAACTTTTACCATGTCTTTTTGTTTTCTTACACTATATGGTTAATATACTTACCATAACAAGCCAAACGAACCCCAAGTTGTTTATTATTAATATATATATCCTTATCTAAGTCATTTGGCTGAACATTAGATTTTTAGGAATTAAATAACAATTGATAATATAATATTCGTTTTAAAAACTCATTTATGTCAATTTTGACACTATTTGGTACATGTTTTTTATGAAATTCATAACAGAATGATAAGTTCGAACCAAGTTCCTTAAATCAACAATAACATGTCATATTAACCTAGAAAATTAGTTTAAGTCATAAAAAGTCTCAAATTACATTTATTTGGGCATTTATAACATCAATTATGTTAATTTTTCTTAAAAAGGTAATTACTGTATCATTGTTGTGTCATAAATAAATTAAATTATTTAAATTCTAAAAATTACAAATAAAATACCATTATGTAGGAAATCGTTTTATCTTTCTAATGAATATTTATAGTCGAATATATCTTATGTATAACCCCATATTAAAAATGTTTTTGTAAATAAACTTTTATTTTTACCTCTTTTAACTCTTCTTTGAATTAAATAATAATAAATGTCCTAATCTAATCCAAGCGGACCTAAATGGTCATATTATATTCATAAGGTTGTTTTTGGTCAAATTACACTTATCCAATAGAATTAGGACATGTGTTAGGGTAATAGTAATATCATATTTACCCTTAGTTACCGTATTTACTATTAACCGCGGTAAAAAAAGTAAAAAGTTACTATTCACCAAAAAATTATTTTTGTCTCATTGAACCAAATTTTACTTACTGATATCAACCGCGTCTGTCGGATTTTTGAAATTCCATTCACAGAAGCGGTAAAATTATGTTTTATGCAAAATTCAATTTTTAACCTACCACTTAGCGGTTTCACTATTCATCAAAAATAGAAAGTTTTCAGAAAAATACCAAAATTTCACCCTAGGCGAATTTCGGTATTCCGAATCCAAAAATGAAGTCCATTTTGAAAGATAAAATTTAAAAAAATTTAAAAAGTGGTTATTACTATTCATAACGGCTAGTTTTAATAATATTTTAATAGTATATCATTGTTTAGTGAAACTCGGTATTGCGTACGACGCAAGCTAACGAGGAAGGTCGCGATTGCGTGTAATGCAAGGCAAGTCAAGGATGTGTGTTGTGAAAGCTCCTTGTAGCGTACAACACAAGACATTAGTGAAATTAAAAAGAGTATTTTTCATAAAATCTTGGGCTGTTACATTCTACCCCCCTTAAAATGAATTTCGCCCTCGAAATTCGTCGGGGTTATAAATGGTGTACCATTCTAAAGTTTCTTTAATAGAAACCCACATCGTAAAAAGGAATACCAAAACCAATATTTAAAAACGAAAGTATGAAACGTAATGGTTACCCAAACTAACTAATCACTGGGTTTCCACATAGGTGAAAATATGGTTATGGAAGAGAAATCTAACCATCATGTTCTGATGGAGAGTGGTTGAGAACATGGCTATGGAAAATCCAGTAATCACAAATCCATAAATTTGTGACGATCTAAGGTACCATCTGATTCATCAGGTATAAGATCACTAGGACAACATTTTTGGTTTTGAAGATCATTTCCCTAAAGTTGAAAATTTGAATTAGAATAAATACTTACTTTATTTTTGGTACAATCTCACTGTTGTTTGTGCCTTGAACAATTTCCAATTCATATCTTAAATAAATGAAGTTGAATTTTTTATTCGTGAAGTGTTAGCAGATCATGTGATAGAATGACAGGTCATTCCATCCGTCTCAAACAAAAGGTTAGCAAAAATTATATACATAAGTCGATCTATAGTGAGATTAATCATATATGGTTCCTAAAATGGACTTATACTTCATATATCATACTTCTTAATATAATAAAACTAGTTTCTACTAAACAAGGACTTCCTGTAGGCCAGTGGTAGGCGATAAAGGCCAGTCGCACTTCGGTTGTGGGTGCGATTCCCACAGCCTTGTCCGACGCGATGGGCTGTCGCCCGTCCTGTAGGTTGTCCTTTTTCTAAAACTACATTACTATAACATCCTATCAATAATATCGAAAAATAACTTCTATCCTTAAACAATACTAATTTATGTCCAACATAATCCATTATAGTCTTTAGGCTTATCCATAATACTGCAGTCATTGTCATAATATAGTGAAAACGATTACCAGAGATTTAATACCATCTTTGATCCCCATATATCATAAGATATGTCTTGTTGGTCACATTCCAAACATTCAAAGTCCTTAATCATGTATTCTCTTGAATACCCATTGAACCTTAATGAAAACATGAATGTAGTTAAAAGTTAACACTTTCCACATACCAAAATCCTCAAAATTCTATATACTCAAACCAAGATATCACTTAGTCCTTATATAAATCATGAGGTCATGAATACTGTTAAACATTTAATTTTCTCCTTATCCCTTCATTATGCGCATATTATCTACATTCCAAAAATATCTGAATAACCTTTCATGGATACTGGTAACATTAATCATACACTTTTAAAACTCAAGGAAAGGCAACAATGTAACAATCCTTAGATGTCTCTTTATTCCATAGTACCATGAGATTTCTTATACAACATTACACATGATAAACATGTAATCATTTCACTACATTCTTAAACCATTAACCGAGCTTCAACAATTCTTTCATCTCACATATCATTTGTAGTCTCTTCTTAATCATCCACATAAATACTACCCATACGACCATACTGATTCTCTTCATGAGTCTTTCCCTTAGGGAATTGGTTTGCATAATGCCCATACATTCCACATTTAAAACACTTAACCATTTTTGATGTCGTAGCAATACCATTATCCTCATCCATGGCGTTAACTGAACCTTTTCCTTTGAACCTACTTGATTTGTGTCCTTCTTTTCCACACCCAAAGCATCTTCCAGTTCCCTTGAAACATTCTCCTTGATGCCTCTTCCCACATGATTTACATAGAATAAATTGAACTTTCTTTCCTCTATGATCATCATGAAACTCCATCTTTCTCTTATTAGCCGAGTCAGGAAACTTATCAAATTTTACTTTATTGATCATATTCTGAGATTGCTGATTCGGCATAATAATGATGTTTGGACTTCCAAATCTCATTTCATTTGGTTGCCCATAAATAATATCATTCCATTGTCCATCATATCCTCCATTATTGTGAATCATCTTGTTTCCAGCCATTTTCTAAAACCCAAAAAGAATAGTGTGAGAGGCAAAATAATGCTTGGGAAAATAACATAGTAAAGGGGGAGTACCCTTAATATCTAACATCTTAGGTTAAATTCTAAGATCGTTATCGTAGTTCTAGGATTATATCCTATACGTATACTTATCCTTAGGGACATCCCTAGACATACCTTAGAAATATCTCTAGGGATCTCACTAACGTTCTCACATCCTAGTTTCCAAAGGTTGACTAAACCTTTCCACTGATACCAACTGTAGAGACCCGAATCTTGACGTACATTGACATTACATTACATTTACGGAATACTTAGTACATAACCAAAACACACACACAAGGATCATAATAGTTTAGTGTCTTTGGAAACTCGGAACGTAATATTCTAATCATGGTGAAAGATCTTCAATATCTCCCATAAAGATCTTCCTTTTTTTTACCTAAAACCTTTCTTTATATCCTGAGGAAAATAAAACATAAAAGGGTGAGCTCAAATGCTCAGCAAGGGTAAACAAAAGAAAAATCAATCACATCATATTCATAAAAATATAACTTTTGGAAATCTTAACCTGCAAAAGAGAGCATAATTTCATAACATGGGATAAATTATAGTAGTGAAATGAAATCCCAATAATCATAAATTAAAACATGAAACTTTGTGTCATGCACACATAATCATAGAGAATCATTTCTTGTTAGTCAAGACTCATTGCCAAGACTATCTTAGTGGAAAAAGTCCCTTTCTGAACCGAGTCACCCTCGTTCCAGTCCTGTTTCACTGAACCGGTATAACCTACCATTCCAGCCATGTCAATCTCATGAGATATAAAATCTTTACCCAATGAATTGGAGGGAGATATAGGTCCCACCCATCTCATAATGATACCATTCTTATGTGTGCCACAAAATCATAAATCATACATCATTTCATAAACCATGTAATAAAAATGGGAATCTTAAACATCGTGACATCATAAAACAATTCATATAAGATAAAGGAATTCATAAAAATAATTCCATCACAAAATTGTCAAAACAATGTAATAATAGGTATAGAAACAGAACCCTTTATTATCTTAGATGGAAAATAATTTTGATAAAACACTTGAACTCCATTCTTGAGAAAAATATCCTTTCTTCTTCAAAAACACTTTTCCTTTCTTAACCTGTTATACAATTTTAAACTAAAAGAAGTCGATTGAAAATAAACTTGAAAACTTTATAAGGATGCTTCTTGGAAATAATGTTTTAAAAATCCATTCATGCCGTATAAGTTAAAAAAAACATTCTTCGTACTTTTGTTGGAAAAGTCAAAAAGTACCTCGTACGAAAAACGACAAAAGATTCCTTTCATATCCTTTACTAAAAACTCACCGAAGGGTAAAATTGGTTTTAAACAATTGTAGGTGGATGGAAAAAAATATTACATATTGAGTAAACATGGATGTGGATGATAAAATACACCCCAGTAAATACCAAAGTAAATACAATCTCGGATAAAAATGAGATTGTGATATTTCCCTTACCTTAGGTCCGACTTGCTTTGTACGTGTCCGAACCTCCTCTTCTTTGAAGTGCTTCTTTGAGACCTCCTTTTAGGGCACTAAAATTGGACTTTTATGAAGACCAGGACCTCTAGGATGATACTAGGGAAGTGGAGAAGAGATTTTGGCAGGGGTTGGCCGATCTTGAATGCTCAAATTGGTGTGAGGAGGATAGGGAGGAGGTTCCCTTTTATAAGGGAGGAGAGGGGCATCTTAGGAAAATCTCAAAATATTATTTTATATTAAGGTCAAATTCGGTTTATAATGGTTCCAAATGGTCTTATTTCGAAGATAAAGTGGGGATGGGTCGAAATCCTCTCATCCTATAGGATTTAGACAAGTTTAGGTTATTATTTTAACCTTATCAATTAGATTTAACTCTAAGTTAAATAATTTAACTTTTACCGTGTCTTTTTGTTTTCTTACACTATATGGTTAATATACATACCATAACAATCCAAACAAACACCAAGTTGTTTATTATTAATATATATATCCTTATCTAAGTCATTTGGCCGAAAATTAGATTTTTAGGAATTAAATAACAATTGATAATATAATATTCGTTTTAAAAACTAATTTATGTCAATTTTGACACTATTTGGTACATGATTTTTATGAAATTTATAACAGAATGATAAGTTGGAACCAAGTTCCTTAAATCAACAATAACATGTCATATTAACCTATAAAATTAGTAATCTATAAAATTAGTTTAAGTCATAAAAAGTCTCAAATTACATTTATTTGGGCATTTATAACATCAATTATGTTAATTTTTCTTAAAAAGGTAATTACTATATCATTGACGTGTCATAAATAAATTAAATTATTTAAAGTCTAAAAATTACAAATAAAATACCATTATGTAGGAAATCTTTTTATCTTTCTAATGAATATGTATAGTCGAATTTATCTTATGTATAACCCCATATTAAAAATGTTTTAGTAAATAAACTTTGATTTTTAACTCTTTTAACTCTTCTTTGAATTAAATAATAATAAATGTCCTAATCTAATCCAAGCGGACCTAAATGGTCATATTATATTCATAAGGTTTTTTTGGTCGAATTACACTTATCCAATAGAATTAGGACATGTGTTAGGGTAATAGTAATATCATATTTACGCTTAGTTACCCTATTTACTATTAACCGCGGTAAAAAAAGTAAAAAGTTACTATTCACCAAAAAATTATTTTTATCTCATTGAACCACATTTTACTTACTGATATCAACTTTGTCTATCGGATTTTCGAAATTCCATTCACAGAAGCGGTAAATTTAAGTTTTATGCAAAATTCAGTTTTTAACCTACCACTTAGTGGTTTCACTATTCATCAAAAATAGAAATTTTTCAGAAAAATACCAAAATTTTACCCTAGGCTAATTTCGGTATTCCGAATCCAAAAATGAAGTCCATTTTGAAAGATAAAATTTCAAAAATTTCAAAAAGTGGTTATTACTATTCATAACGGCTATTTTTAATAATATTTTAATAGTATATCATTGTTTAGTGAAACTCGGTATTGCGTACGACGCAAGCTAACGAGGAAGGTCGCGATTGCGTGTAATGCAAGGCAAGTCAAGGATGTGTGTTGTGCAATCTCCTTGTAGCGTACAACACAAGACATTAGTGAAATTAAAAAAGAGTATTTTTCATAAAATCTTGGGCTGTTACATAGAATGTTTTTCGTAAAAGGGAAGGACACTATAATTCATAGTAATGACTTTTAGACTCGCTAATGCTCCATCAATCTTCATGGACATTAAAAATAGCGTCTTTAGATATTACCTTGAAAAGTTTCTGGTTGTCTTTATAGATGATATTATAATATAATAAAAAATCATGGTGGAGCATGAGAAGCATCAAATAACTATACTAGAGACCATTCAAAAGAAGAATCTCTATGAAAAGTACATAAAGTGTGAGTTCTAGTTAAAGGAAGTCTCATATTTGTGTTATATCATCACAAAAAATGGGATATCTGTGGATCTCTCCAAGATAGCACCAATTGAGAGATGGATGAGGCCAACATTGGTAACAGATATCCATAGCTTCTCATGGTTAGCTGAATATTATCAAACTATTTTGAGAAATTTCTAAGGATTTTCCAACCCTCTTACCAAGCTAACTCAGGAGGGAGTCAAGTTTTATTGGATTGGTGAATGCGAAGAGAGCTTCCAGAAGTTGAAAAGGGGGATTATCACTGTGGACTTTCTCACACTACCCACAAGTGTATAAATTTTTGTGGTATTTAGTAGTGGCTCAAAGAAGGGTATGGGTTGTGTGTGGATTCCATGTGAAAATTTCATTGCCTATTATTCAAGGAAATTGGAATTTAATGAGTAAAAATATCCAACACATGATCTGGAGATGGTTTTTTAAATCTTTGATTTAAAATTTTTGAGACATTACCTCTTTGGGGTGAAGTATAAAATATGAACGGACTAGAAAAACCTCAATTTTATATTCATATATAATGTGTTAAATATGAACTAACAAATATGGTTAGATCTGATCAACTACTATGACTACTCAATCCATTACCACCCTGAGAAAGTGAACAAGGGGATGAATTATCTAAGTAGAAGGGACTCAATGATTCGATCATTGATGAGAATCGAGAAGGATGTAATCTTCATAGATTTGATGAAGATGGGAATGGGAATCATAAATAAGGAAACATCATCAATCATTTCACAAATTACTTCTCAACTATATCTATGGGAATGTTTAAAGGATGCTCAAAATGATGATATAGGAATTCCGAAGAAAGTGGAAACTATAAAAAAAGTGAAATCCTAAGAGTTAAATGTCAATGATGAAGGAATTGTGAGATTTGGGACAAGAATACATGTTCCATAAATTCCAGAGATAAAGATAGAACTTTTGGATGATGCACATAGTTCGATTTTTCCTATTAACCCAGGAAACACAATGATGTATCGAGATCTTCAAGAGAATTATTGTTGGGATATCATGACAAAGGAGATCGTTGAGTATACAACAAAGTGCATGGTAGATAAGAAAGTAATGGTTGAGAGGAAGAAGTCTAAGGGTATGACAAAACCATTACCCATACTAATATAGAAATGGGAGAACATCACCATAGACTTTTTCACTGGGGTTCTGAAGATATCCAAAGGGAACAATGCTATCTAGGTTGTTGTGGATCATCTTACAAATACTGCACACTTCATTGCAATTCAAGAGGATTTATCATTGAATAAACTAGAATAAATATACATCAAGGAAGTGGTAAGGATGTATGAAGTACCACTATCTATTATATCCAATCGATTTCCAAGACTCATCTCTATGTTCTGGAAGAGTCTTCAACATGCTCTGAATACTGAGATGGACTTCAGTATAGGTTATCATCCTAAAAATGATGGCCAATTTGAGTGGACTATCCAAACACTTTAGTACATATTGAAAGCATACTCAATGGACTTCAATGGAGTATGAGATCAACATTTTCCTCTAGTTGAGTTCTCTTACAATAACAGTTTCCACTCAAGTATCCAAATAGAACCTTATGAATACATTTACGGGAATAGGTGAAGAACATTGTCATTTTGGGATGATGTTGGGATGTGAATAATCTTAGGTCTAGAAATGGTTGAAGAAATGGTGGAGAATGTTCAGACCATCCAGTAAAACATTAATGATGCTCAGAGTAGAAAAAATAGATATGCTGATAATCGTTGATGAGACTTAGAGTATGACGTTAAAGACATGGTATTCCTTCGCATATCACTGTGGAAAGGAGTTATGATATTTGGGATGAAGGGAAATCTTGGTTCAAGGTATGTAGGATCTTTTTAGATCATTGATCACATTGGAGCAGTGCCATATAGTCTACCACTCTCACCGAACCTATCTCAAGTACATGATGTATTCTATGTATCACTCTTGATGAAATATATACCTAAAACATCACATGTAATCAATCTAAATGTGGTACCATTGGATAATGAACTCTCCTTTGAATTGAATCCATTTAAGATCATAGAGTATAGGGAAAAAGTTCAATGAAATAAGACAATGCCCCTCACTAGGGTATTATGGCGAAAAAAAAAAGTTTGAAGAAGCAATATGGGAATCAGAGGAAGTGATAAAGAAGAGTTACCCCCATCTATTTTAGTATGTGAAGATGAAAGTTTGAGGGAAAAAAATTCTTAAGGGGGAAAGATTGTAACGACACAAACTTTTATTAATGGAAATTTCTCTTAATCTATTTAAATGACTTATTATATAAAATGGTTAAATAAAACATATACACATCTATGGTTTTATGTTTTTCAATTTTAAAATACCATTATGAATTGTTACCCTTTCTAATATAGTCGTTGAACAGTGATCACCTGATTAGTATAAATATAGGGCTTTAAAAAATCCAATTTACTCGAAAAAAGTAAGTAATGACCTCATCTAGTAGAATTTCTCTATAAGAAGCATATTTTTTAGATCCTGGAAAGAAGGTACCATTACTAGGCTTCTCTCTTGACCAAGCCCCATCTGAGCTTCAACAAGTTAATCTTCAATGGAACTGCCTATGGGAGAAGTGGAAGTTGATAGAGATTACCACCAGAGCAATGTTTTCTATTCCACCCCAAGATTCTACCACCATAAAACACCATACCTTTAGATCTTATGTGGGTGTTATAAGGGGTTATGTAATACTACCCTATCAATAGGACTATGTGCTTTATTTTTTGTATAAATAATTTACTTTCATTTCCTTAATTTTTCCTTGTAAATTGATTTTAACACGCAAATAGTATTTTTTTCATTTAATATTAAATTAAGAAATATATTTTGATGAATTAAACAAATTTTAATTAAAAAAATATTTTAATAAAATATTATTAGTAAATTAATTTTTATTAAATATAAATGGTCTTATAATTATTATGAATATAAATGTAATTTTTATGGTTTGAAAGCTATCATTTTCAAAACCCTTGAATTTTTGATAAACATCAATTTTTATTTTAAAATTAAAAATTCACACAATTACAAAATTATTTATATAAAATGAATATTATTTTTCTAATCATGATGCCAAAATTATCCAAAGGTGAATTGTTCAAAATTTTATGAGACAATAGAATTTTAAGGTAAAAATTAAATACTGTTTAAATATATAATGTGCCTTTGACATCATAATGTCCCAATAGTGTTGTAATAAAATACTATAAAATGTATGTTTTGACAATATATGTTTTAAATTTAAAATAATGTGATTTTATATTTGTTTGATTAATTTTATGGTCCTTTATTGGACCCTCCAAGACTTATAAAACATTTTAACTTTTAAAATGATTTCCTTGATAGTGTGATGCACCTCCACATAATAAAGCCTAATATTTTAAGAATTTTGGACATTGGAATTATAAAAAAATGTTTTCCAATCCCTGTTCGATAAAACCATGGGCAAAAACCGTGAGTTGGTTTCTGGTTTTGATTTGTTTAATGTGTGGGCTCCAAAACATAAATAATAAATAATTTCCTCTCTTTTTCCTATATAAAACCACCCATGCTCCCACTTCTCTTAACTAAAATTCCATGGATCGTGTCCCCAATATTCTCTTATCTCTTTAAAATCCACTCAAGGATCCCAAATATCCAAAGAAGCCTCTCTCAAGCCCCTTCAATGCTTTTGGGGTCAGACTTCCAAGTAAGGGATTTCTTCCATTCTCATTTTTTCCAAATTTTTTAGGTTTTTATACCATTTTATTTTTAATTATAAATGTTTAGGTATGATTTTTTCACATCTCTCATACTACCCTCTTATATGTTTTAATTATTAGATACCCCTTTATCTCTCATTAATTCCTCTCGTACACACCCATTACCATGCCTAAATTCTGTAAGGAATTTCCCTCTTCTCATTTCCATTCAAGAAATTATTTTATATAATGCATCCAAATTAAATTATGTATGTTGGGAAATCTATCTATATGATCCCTTTCCTGTCCATTTCATGTAAATATTAGGATATACCCCTTTATCTCTCATCAACCAATTTTATGAATTCTTATGTCATGATGTTATGCTACCAAAATTGAACAGCGATACTCCAAGTCGAAGTCATTGTGTAGTGCATACCACGATCAATTCTCTATCAAGGGTATTCACCTTTATGAACATATACTTATCGATTAAATAGTTTAATGTATGAATTATACATTCCTTTATCGTTTAATAAATTATGATGTTTAATGAGTCAATGTTTAATGATCTTTGTGGCACACTTATACATTAAATGAAATTATTAAGAAGGGGTGAATTGATAGGGCTCCAATGCATTGGGTAATGATTGGAATCATGATACATCAAATGAAATAAGGGTTTAATCATTTTAATTCAAGTGAAATTAGAGTTTACTCATTATCCATGTGTAATGAGCCTAGGCTCATGCTAATATCATGTTAAATGTTGTTTCCACATTTCCTTGTTATGATAATCATGAAATATCATGAATTTATGTTAATGTTTCTATTATTCTCCATTGATATTCCTATTTACAAATAGGTATGGTATTCTTCAGGTTATTCCTTTTTTACACCCTTAATGGGATTTATATCTCACCCTTTTCACATGTTTGTCCTCAGGTCATCCAATTTAAATGCTAGGTACGAGGGAATATTGTGCTCGTGTAAAGGAATTTATCAATAAATATGTGTATTTTATGTTTCAAGTTGTTATGTAATGTTTCTATTCCCCAAAAAAATTATACCTTTCAATCTTGTATGTTTTAACAAGTGATTATTTTATGTATTAAGTCATGTTTAAGTATGAAATAAAGAGCAGTGTTGTTATACAAACAATTAAGAGAAATAATATGAATTGAATAATTGGATAATATCCCAAAAAAGGAACTAGTAACAAAAATGGATATCATCTTAGATGTAAAATATTTTTTTGAAATATCTTTTAGAACATTTCTTGTAGAAAAATATCCTCCTTCTTTGAAAAACTCATTTTAAAACATAAAACATTTTTGAAAACCATTTTATTTAAATATATATTTTAAAACATATAAAATAAGATTTCAAAACAATAAAACTTTTAAAAAATCCATTTTACATGAAAATTATTTTAAAATACCATTTTAATTTTTTTTGACAACTTTTTTTTGAATAAAATATATTTTTGACTGAAGAGAGGGATAAGGTTAGATTTTATTAAAAACACATTATTATTTATATTAATTACCAAAGAGTGGGAAAATATACTAATACATTAATATATTAGTAATAACCATAGTATAATAAAATAAATGAGTCTTATTGAGATATAGATTTAAATATTTCTTCAATGGAATCATAATCCTAAACAATCCCTATAAATTATGAGCTTGTTGCAATAAACTCCTAACACTTTGGTAAGTTTGAATCATAATATCTTAGAAGTAATAACATTACACGAAGCTTAAAGTATCATTAAAATAATTAGATTCATGATATAAAATTTCAAATAGTAGTATATACATCTCATAAAATAATATAATTGCATAATAAAACATGTGTCACAAAGAAAGAAAAATTAATACAAAATTACAGTACCAATTTGGTAAACATTAAATTTTAAAACCCCATGATGTTGAGATAAAAAAATGTATATAAATTACCCATTATTTAATGAATAATAATCCTAGAATAAATTCGTGGGTATTATATACACCACAAAATATAAACAAGTGGTGAGTAAGGTATAAGTCTCATAGAAATAAAAGATAGATTAGAAATCCCCTTACCTTATGTCTTGACTCCCATCATTCTCATTAAAACCTCCTATATAATAAATATAAGTATATTGTACATATATTATATAACCTTATTACAATAAATCATATCTTATATTAATTTCTTATGACCTTTTATTACCCTTTTATTAACACGTTGATGTTAATGTTACATTGTTTGTGATAACCGCTTTGTTTTCGCTTGTCATTTGAATTGTTATATTTTTTCCCTCTTACTTATATCATGATTTAATAACCTAAATAATAATTAACATGAAATAAGTATAATATATATTCATTATATATTTATTTATTATATTCTACAAAATATATACATATAAAATGAAATACACCATTAAAGGAGACGACATGTTGTACCTACGCATGAACATTGTTTCCATTTTCATGTCATATGGAATGATGGTAAGTAAATGAAATATATGAATTTTAATATAATATAATTATAGTATCATTATTATGTAATATATATCACATAATTTCACTATGACCATCCTTAATACATTCCATGTAATGTGTGAACGAATCACATCCCTTTGAGGAGGTGGTCATCCACACGTCAACAAAAAAAGTTATCGTATTTCAAATAAATGACAATCATGAAGGTATGTGTATTATAATAATTTAATAAGAATAAATATATCATAAATATGAAATATATCATATAAAAACATAAATTTCATCATTATTACCAACCGTTTAAGGTGTCAATGGGAGAACAAACGACATCAGTTCTATAGGTAATTGTCTACCATACACTTGAATGATGATTGTGTATTCCATTTGATTGAATTATCGGTGATTTTAGGTAATATTCATTACATAACAACATATATGTATATTTATGACACTTTTTTACTATATTATAATTGAATAATAATAATTTATTGGTGGAGAAAGAAATAAAACAAAACTGATTATTGAAGTATTCTACCTCTTCTTTGGGAAACTTCATTTGGTTTGCACCAAAGGTATTCATTGGTTAGTTTTCTTACCAAGTGAAAGCTTATAGTATTAATGAGTAAGTTTTTAAAATATTTGGGTTATGTTTTTCAAAGATAAAGGGCTTGATAGGTGATAGTAAGGGAGGGGGAGTTCCCTTTTATAGTAGATGAGGAGTGATATTCTTGTGAATATAAAAACAAAAACACTTTTGAGAGGTTTCCCTTACATAATGTGCCTCCAATGATTAAAATATATATATATAATTGAGTTTATGGTATAAATATGGATATAAAATGGATTTTAGAGATTTTTCTTGGTTATTTGACCCATTAAGGTAAAGTTTAACTACAAAGTAAACTCGTTTTTACCTTAATCGATGTAATTAATTTTAAGAACATTCACTATTATTTTTGGTAAAAATTTAATTTGAACTTATTATAAATTATAATTTATTTTTATTAAAAATATTGATTACATTTTCCCAAATTATAAACATAGAAGTGGAGGAAATTAATTTAAAATTATACATGCAAACGTGTTGCGAAAGCGGGTTTTTAAAGTGGAAGAGTTCAAAAGATTGAAATATTTTTATTTCAAATTTCAAACTAAAATTAGTTACAATGGCTTAAGTTGGATTAATTTTATTTATAATTTATCTTATTATACTTTCAAATAATATTAAAATAAAATTTAACTTTATAAATACATTAGATGAAAAATAAAATTTTAATTAAAATTCAGTATTTTTCACTATTCATCCAAAAATGAAATTGTTTTGAAAAAAAAATACAACCCTAAGGTAATTTTGAAATTATGATTTGAAAAATGAATTTTATTTTATAAATCAAATTTATACATGTCTAAATTTTATTTTATTATTGTTAATAGAAGGACACAAAAACTAGTCCTTTGGAGAAAATAATATTTTCCAATATATATAAACCTCAAAAAAATTATATATTTGATTCTCAATATGTTTTATTAAAATGAAAAAATATATATATAATATTTAAATTTTATTTATTAATATTCATACTTCTAATTTTAACTTCTTGGTTTTAACTATCTCATTTAAATAATTATAATAATAAAACGTTGCTTCATAGAAACTCAGTGTTGCATATCATGAAAACTAATAAAATATAGATTATAGTTAAATATTAACTTGGTTTATAGTATATATTTATATATACTGGTGTATCTTTCTCTACAAGACATCATATAATGTTAATTTATTCGAGAAAAAAAGTTCATAATAACATGTGGTGTTACAAAATGGGTTTGTGATTTGAGAAAGACCACAATTTAAATAAAATTTAAAATATGTAGAATTTTTTTGAAAATGATGGATTAATAATTGAATAAATTAGATAATATTGTTTTCTATTCATCTTAAAAAAATTTATTAAATTGAAATTTAATTTGAAATGTTATGAAATGACTAAAACCTATGATATGGTTCTTAAAATACAAAGGCATTTTTAAAACTAAAATTGGGAAATTATATTTTGAAATTATATGAAATTATTTATTAATAATTTTATTGATTCATATATTTATTGAATAACATGGTATCCTGGGTAGTTAGTAGGTTTTTGGGACATACACACTAGGTTCTTTATCCCATACCACTTAAATTTGGTTGAAAATATAAACTTAACCAAGTCGGCTCTTGACACTCATGATGAGTTCCCCTATTGGGGTATAGATTGATTACCTATAATGGGTTCCCTTATTAGGATGTTCATTATGTAACCAGACTTGTTATGATCTGTGATCACTGATGAGATGTGTGATGATCCTTTATCCACAAAGTAACATACCACAATGGATTTTTCTATGGTGCTATGTGATATTTGATTTGACTTATATGTCATTGATTTATTGAAATATTTTTTTCCTACAAACTAATTAATATAAAATATTAATTTAATCATGTTTTAATTTTGTTTTGGTATATCTTCCATCTATTTTAATGAAATCATATTCTGGTTTAAAATTTAACAAATTAAATTTAATGCCTTGTTTTTATTTAAAATACTGTCATAGTGGTTAATTTTAATGGTATTGATCATAGAACGATTTATGAGACCCTAATGGTATTTTTATCTCAAGCCCTACCTTTTACATTGGGAATTTTTATACTTTCTTATTACAAGTCTTAGTAAAGAATAGGTGACACTTGGAGGGGGTTAATGTTATTGATCATTTGGACTATCGAGTGATAATGGTGACTAGTGGAGCTATTGTCTACCTATTAAACAGTATATTTTGAGACTTTTTCTAGTGATTTTTTTCATCTTGGGTTGAGGTTACTCAGTTATGTTTATCTTTCTATTGGGTATTGTTTTTACACATTTTTTCTGGTACTTTCTCCTTTAGAATGTTGAGAATACTAACTTATAATCATTCATACTCTGCTTTTTGTGTAAATTAATTCCGTATTTGATCATGTATAATGCCATGTGATAGTTTCCAACCCATGGGGATCAGGAACACCCTTTTGGCTATGTTAATGTTGTCTCAGGTATCAGTACTATGGTATTCAGGCTAGTTCATGACACCTTATGGTGAAATTCTATAGATACACCCATGTGGATTTCACCCAAGTTATAAACTAAAAAAACATGAAAATAATGGAACCTTTCATTATTACCACAATATATGATTTCATTTGATATATACCTCGAGTCCCAGGTAGTTTATATCATGCTTGGTTCTTGTGGAATAGTATCAGATCCCATGTGTCGATACCATTATACTAGGACACCCTTGTTATGCACCTTGGTTCCTGGGTTTATAGATATATATAGGGTAAAACGATCAATAACACACTGGATTATGTTGAATTAGGTTTGGTCAGTGATGTTTCCCATGAGGAGCATGAGCTTAACGTGGTAAGTTTTAAATTATTTCTTAACTTCTATACTTTTAATATACATGTACACTGTTTCATTTTATATTCACAAACTGTATAACATTAGACACCATTGGTGTTGACATACTAATTTTAACTCACACACTATTTGGGTCCTCATTTTTTACATGTATAGATTTTATGGCTATATTGTAGGACTAGTATTATACTATTTCTCTACTACTCATTATGGACTAGGACTTTTCATGAGTACTGGGGGTCCATCATGTACTCCGGATTCCAATAAGATCTGGTTATATTATTTATTTATTCTTTTGTTAGTTTTTTTATGTTTTATGTATTATCTATTGTATATTTTTTCCTTTTACTTTTTGGAATAACATATTCATTCTTGGTTATTTCTATAGAACAGATTCCCTAATTTTTATTATTATTATTTAGAGATTTATTTATCATTTATTAATCTTAATGTATTTATTCCTTTTTTTTATTACTGGTCCAAAGGGTTTAGTATCCCATCCATACAACCTTCATTCCCTTGATTTCAATTGTAAACTACTAGCATAAGGGATGGTGTGATTAAGTTCATGTTGAGAACCGACTCAAGGCACTAGTTTAGTGCCAACTAGACTAGGATGTGACAACCACATTCTAAGACACTTGATGATAGAGGAATAATAAAAATCGACCACCCATGCTTAAATGGTGTCTAACAATAATCATGTTATAGACATTACATAAGATTAACCTCAATTCACCTCAAGACTCACAACATCACAATACCCCTCTCCATGGTGTAGCCTATATTATATAAGATTAACCCAAAAATATTTCATGCACAAATGAACTTATGTAAGATTGATACAAAGTCCGGTATTCCAAAACCCATATTAATCATAGAAAAATTGGATATACAATATATGATAAATAAAAAATAAAATCTTATGAATCTACATGTACACCATAATAAACCATATTACAATAGTGAAAATCCATTGAAAACCCAATCATGACACAAAACCAAGTTTTCTAAATTAAGTGGTCTATAGAAAACCCTACTCAAACTCATCATAACTCCCACAAAACCTAATACCAACACCTATAACACTTGAATAATTATAATTAATGATCCACAAAATGTTGGTTCATTCAGTTATGAGTATTGTTTTTTTGAAAAAAAAAATATATCAGTTTATTATTTTGAAGGATTTTAAATATCTCACCATTTACCATATTCATTACTTTTAAAAATTCATGCCTATGAAAATTTAATTTATTTATATTATATATTCAAGCAAATAAATATTTTTAATCATACTAATATATAATTCTTAATCAAGTAATGTATTCTGTTATACTCAATTAATAAAAAAATAATTATAATATCCAATACAAATTCATATATGTACCATATAAAGTGACCAAGATACAATTCTACTTTAATTTACTAGAATTAGATGTTATAAAAATCATATTCAATGATATTGTATGGTGTGAAAATTACCCGTCTCAAATTAGATAGATAAATACAAATCCATCGGTCAAGTTTAAAGCTTTTCCTAAATCTTCACTATCCATAGTTTTTTACTCAATAGTGATTTAATGTTTCAAAAATAATTAACTCTAAATATGGAATAATGATTTTAAAAAGTCTTCACATGAGAATTCTAAACAAATCATAATTAATTTCAGTTTAACTAAATTTAATCTTATGATATACCTATCATGAATCTCATTAAATGATTGAGATAAAATTTTGAACATAAATCTAAACATTTAATATTTATATATATTAATATACATAATATAAACATTTAAAATTCTAGGATATATTTTATTAATACATTAATAAATAAATAAAAAATTATTATATTTATCTTGTGATATATCGTCTTTATATAATGATTATTTATTATAATTTTTTTTTGTAAAATAATAAAATATTCTTTTAGGTTGGTTGTAAGCTCAAATTTAATTATAATGATATAATATGTATTATTGTTTACAATGTATATTGATTCCATTTCATAAAAACTATTCATAGTGATTAATTATATCATTTGGATCTTATCACAAAAAGAAATATCATATACTGAAATCTAGTTATATTAAAAACTTAATATTTTTAATCCTCACACAAACTAGTATTAAAAAAATCATGAATTTTAACAATATCTCCTATGGTGGTATTTTTAGGTCATCATAATATATATGACTCTATTTTTAGTACATGAATAAAATATATATCACAGTTTCTGATATCAGTTTTTTATTAGATATATCTTGATTCAATCAAACTCATTTTTCTAGATCATCTAGATTATATCACAAATACTGATATAATGTATATTGTATCTAGTGATATCATTTTCTTAATAAATAGATGACATTTTCTTAAAAACATAATTATTCAATACATTATAATATTTTATTTAATATTTTATGATTGGTTTCCTAGATGAAAAACATATCAAATATATATTGGAAACAAACCTAAATACTAAGATCTTCTCAAATAAAAGTTAGATAATAAGATATTTGAATTAAATAGAAGACATTCCTCACTATCTACTATTAATCATTAATCGATAGTTATTTTCATAATTATCACCAATAAAATTAATAAAAAAAATTTCCCCTTAGTTGATTAACTAGTAATATAATCACAAAAAAAATGTTAAGATTTCTCTCATCATCCATGGAGTGTTATCGATTCCACTTCAAACATTGAGAGATAAAGAAGAGAGAGATATTTTTATTTAAAAAATATACCCAATTGAATTGTTTTCTTTTGTTTTGTAATCTATTATATAATTATTTTTTATTAAATTATGTAGGATTATGAATAAAAATCATTCAAAAATGTTTTATCTGACTTCTGGTTATAATAAATTCTTTCTTCATTATGTATTAATTAAACTACACCTCTTTAATTATGTAGAATGATTTAGTCCTTAGTATAGAGTGTTTGATATTTATATCTAAATAATCAAATAACATTGTAATATAAATACATGATATTGACATAAAAAATAATAAATACACAATGTATATGGTAATGTTTTTTTACATATCAAAATACCACACACTACAACAAATATTAATGAAAATAATATATTATATATTGTTACCCATGATAGAGAATTTAGTGTATGTAAATATTTCAATATATATATATATATATAATATTGTTCATTTCAATTTATATATATTGATCTTGTTTTTAACATGGTTTACTGACTAACAAATAATTTTAAATATCGAAAACAATTTAAGGGAACGTGATAAACCACTTGGTCCAACATTACAACCATAAAACAACCATAACAGAGAAAAACCGAAAAACTAGAACTACCCCTCCCCAAAAATTTCACCATGAAGATAATCCATCACCAAATCAAGTCATTTAGCTAGATTTCCCTTGCATAAGAGCACGAGCAAAGACCTGATAGAATAGAAATACCCACTCAATCATCCAAATACGAATTACATGCACTAATGAAGACTTAATGCTCTGATCCCCATCTGAAGAAAATTCAAGAACCACCACAAAATCTAATAGAGAAATGGTTCGAGAGAAGACAACTCTATCAAGAAAACCTCAAAAAACAACCCACCAAAATATCAAATTAATTAGATTTTTTAAATCGTAACTTGAGATTACCAGAATTTGTTTCCCTAACCAATTTCTATGATAAAGAAGAAATATGGGAGCCTAGGATCTCCATAATTTTCTTTACAAATTCAGATGCCAGCTGATCTCAGTACTAAATGTACACATCGATGTTTATCTTACCTTTATTTAATCCCCATACCATAATTAGATTTTTTTTGTCAATCCATGAGTATTGTTCCTTGCTAAGAGTCACCTTTAGTGACCTACACATCATTTTAGGAGCCTCCTCTTATGTTTCATTAAGAAGTAAGACATGGTCATTCACTTCTTCTTAAGAGATTAAAATTAAATCCAAAGGTTGACCTCTCGGGTCCCCTTGTATTTGATTGCTTAAAATCTCAGTGGCCGTATTCTTTTCGTTTATCCTTTTCACAGATGGAGTCTCCATGGAGGTGGTAATGAGGATTAATCTTTGCTCCCCTTCTTCCTCTTAAGATAATTATTACTCTTGGGGATTAATGCATTATCTGTTGATAGATCAGGTTCACTTTAATTAGGATCTTTTATGGAGACCCCGTAATCATGAATCTAGTTAGTTGGATCCAAACACAAACCAACCTTTGAAGGGCCTTCAATTTGGTAACTCAAGTGAATAGGATTTTATATCCAAGAATTTGAACCCCCTAATTTCCCAGTTCTAGTTGGATTAGTCGCATCAGCAGAAACCTCCTGCCTCACTTTACACAAATCACCATTGCCTGACCATAACACCTCTATTAAAGGAGTGATAGAGACAACCTCCTACCTACCTATCAACTACTCCATAACTTCTATAATCCCATTAAACTATTTTTCTATTTGAGAATCATCATACTAGACAAGGCCATCGTCTTTTGGCTCACTATTGGAAGGTCCATCTATAGAGACCCGAAGCTTGATGTACATGGACATTACATTACTTATGCGGAATACTTAGTACATAACAAAAACACACACACAAGGACCATAATAGTTGAGTGTCTTTGGAAACTCAGAATATAATCTTCTAATCATAGTGAAAGATCTTCAACATCTCCCATAAAGATATTACTTTCTTTCTACCTAAAACCTTTCATTATATCCTGGGGAAAAGAAAACATAAAAGGTTGAGCTCAAATGCTCAGTAAGGGTAAACAAAATAAATATCAATCACATCATATTCATAAGAACATAACATTTTGGAAATCTTAACCTGCAAAAGAGATCATAATATCATAACATGGGATAAATCATAGTAGTGAAATATAATCCCAATAATCACAACATAAAACATGAAACTTTTTGGCGTACACACATAATCGTAGAGAATAATTTCTTGTTAGTCAAGACTCATTTCCAAGACTATCTTAGTGGACAAAGTCCATTTTTGAACCGAGTTCATTCCTCGTTTCAGTCCTGCTTCACTGAACCGGTTTAACCTGTCGTTCCAGCCATGTCTATTGCATGAGATATAAAATCTTTACCCAATGCATTGGAGCGAGATATAGGTCCCACAAATCTCATAATGATACCATTCTTATGTGTTCCACAAAATCATAAACCATACATCATAGCATAACCCATGTAATAAAAATGGGAATCTTAAACATCGTGACATCATAAAACAATTCATATAACATAAAGGAATTCATAAAAATATTTCCATCACAACAGAATCAAATACATGTAATAATAGGGATAGAAATAGAACCCTATATTATCTTATATGGAAAATAATTTTGATAAAACTATTGAAATCCATTCTTGAGGAAAATATCCTTTCTACTTCAAAAACATTTTTCATTTCTTAACATGTCATACAATTTTAAACTAAAATAAGTTGATTAAAAATAAACTTGAAAACTTGTAAAAAAAGCTTCTTGGAAATAATTTTTTAAAAATACATTCAATCCTTATAATTAAAAAAAATTCTTCGTACTTTTGTCAGAAAAGTCAAAAAGTACCTCGTATGAAAAACGACAAAAGATTCCTTTCATATATTTTACTAAAAACTCATCGAAGGGTAAAATTGGATTTAAAAAACTGTAGGTGGATGGAAATAAAATTACATATTGAGGAAACAAGGATGTGGATGATAAAATACAGCCCAGTAAATACCAAAGTATAAACAATCTCGGATAAAAATGAGGTTTTGATATTTCACTTACCTTAGGTCTGATATGCTTTGTACGTGTCCGAACCTCCTCTTCTTTGAAGTGCTTCTTTGAGACCTCATTTTAGGGCACTAAAATTGGTCTTTGAAGAAGACTAGGACCTCTATGATGTCTCTAGGGAAGTGGAGAGGAGAAAGTGGCAGGGGTTGGCCGAGCATGAAGGCTCAAAGTGGTGTGAGGAAGAGAGGGAGGAGGTGCCCTTTTATAAGGGAGGAGAGGGGCACCTTTGGAATAACTAAAAATATTATTTTATTATAAAGCCAAATTCTATTTTGAATAACTACAAAATGATTTATTTCAAATCTAAGGTGGGTATGGGTCGAAATCCTCTCATCCAATAGAATTTAGACAAGTTTAGGATCCTATTTTGACATTATCATTTAGATTTAACATTAAGTTAAATAATTTTACTTTTACTGTGTCTTCTTGTGTTCTTACACTATAAGGTTAATAAACATACTATAACAATCCAAACGAACCACAATTTGTTTATTATTAATATATATAACCTTATCTAGGTCATTGGGCTGAACCTTATATTTTTAGGAATAAAATAACAATTAATAATATAATATTTGTTTTAAAAACTATTTTATGTCAATTTTGACACTATTTAGTAATTAATTTTTGTGAAAATCATAACAGAATTATTAGTTAGAAGAAAGTTAATTAAATCAATAATAACATGTCATATTAACCAATAAAATTAGTGTAATTCATAAAAAGTCTCAAATTACATTTACTTGGGTATTTATAACATCAATTATGTCAATATTTCATTAATAAGATAATTACAACATCATCTTTGTGTCATAAATAAATTAAATTATTTAAAGTCTAAAAATTAAAAATAAAATACCATTATGTAGGAAATCGTCTTATCTTTCTAATGAATGTTTATAGTCGAATTTATCTTATATATAACCTTATATTAAAAATTATTTACTTATTAAACTTTGATTTTAACTATTTTAACCCTTCTTTAAATAAATTAATAATAAATGTCCTAATCTAATCCAAGTGGGCCTAAATGGTCATATTTTATTCTGAAGTTTGTTTTTGGTCGAATTACACTTATCCAATAGAATTAGGACATGTGTTAGGGTAATAATAATATCATTTTTACCCTTAATTACCCTATTTACTTTTAACCGTGGTAAATAAAAGTAAAAAGTTACTATTCACCAAAAATTATTTTCATCTCATTGAACCATATTTTACTTACTGACAACAACCGTGCCTCTCGGATTTTTGAAATTCCACTCACAGAAGCGGTAAAATTATGTTTTATTAAAAAATTCAGTTTTTAACTACCACTTAGTGGCTTCACTATTCATCAAAAAATGAAAGTTTCCAGAAAAATACCAAAAATTAGGCCTAAGCTATATTTGATATTATGAACTCAAAAATGATGTCTATTTTACAAAATTCAAAACATATCAGTTGCATTAATTAATTTAAAAATTAATTCCCGTCGTCAAAACAAATAGTGTGTTCTTAAGAGATAATAACTATCAAAAGATTGATACGTGTTTATGTCTGGTTTAAATGTGAAATTACATCCAATGACCAACATTGTATTAAAATGTAAACATATATTCTAAATATACTTTAAAACCACTCAAATTAATAATTTATCACAATTAATTATTTTGATTGAAAAAGTTGTTTTTAATTAAAATTTAGTAATTTTCACTATTCATCAAAATATGAAAGTTATCCGAAAATTACCAAAATTTCACCCTAATCTAATTTCGATATTCCGAATCCAAAAATGAAGTCCATTTAGAAAAATAAAATTTACAAAATTTGAAAAAGTGGTTATTACTTTCTATAATGACTAGTTTTAATAATATTTTAATAGCTTATCGTTGTTTAGTGAAACTCGGTATTGCGTACTACACACGCTATCGAGGAAGGTCGCGATTGTGTGTAATGAAAGGAAAGTCAAGGATGTGTGTTGTGCAAGCTTTTTTTGGTGTAGCGTACAACACATGACATTAATGAAATTAAAAAGAATATTTTTCATAAAATCTCAGAGTGTTACATTCTACCCCCCTTAAAATGAATTTCGCCCTCGAAATTCGTCAGGGTTATTAATGGTTTACTACTCGAAAGTTTCTTTAATAGAAACCCACATCGTAAAAAGGAATACAAAAAACCAATCTTTAAAAACAAAAGTATGAAACGTTACGGTTACTCAAATAAACTAATCACTGGGTTTCCACTTAGGTGAAAATATGGGTATGGAAGAGAAATCTAACCATAATGTTCTGATGGAGAGTGGTAGAGAACATGGATATGGAAAAGCCAGAAATCAAAAAGCCATAAATTTGTGACGATCTAAGGTACCATCTGATTCATCAGATATAAGATCACTAGGACAACATTTTTGGTTTTCAAGATCATTTCCCTAAAGTTGAAGAATTTGAATTAGAATAAACACTTACTTTATTTTGGTACAATCTCACTGTTGTTCGTGCCTTGAACAATTTCCACTTCATCTCTTAATGAAATGAAGTTGAATTTGTTATTCGTGAAGCGTTAGCAGATCATGAGAGAGAATGACGGGTCATTCCATCTGTCTCAAACAAAAGGTTAGAAAAAGTTATTAAATATACATAAGTTGATATATAGTGAGATTAATCATATATGGTTTCTAAATTGGACTTATACTTATTATATCATAATAAAACTAGTTTCTACTAAAAAGGGACTTCCTGTAGGCCAGTGGTAGGCGATAAAGGCCAGTCGCAATTCGGTTGTGGGTTCGATTCCCACAGCCTTGTCCAATGCGATGGGTTGTCGCTCGTCCTGCAGGTTGTCCTTTTTCTAAAGATATATTACTATAACATCCCATAAAAAAAGTTCTATCCTTAAACAATACTATCTTATGTCCAACATAATCCATTCCAATTTTTAAGCTTATCTAAAATACTTTGGTCCAAGCTCGTAATATAAAGAAAATGATCACGTGAATGCCATCATTTATCCCCCATAAACATGTGAATACCTTAATCATGTATTCTCTTGAAGAATGAATACCCATTGAACCTTATTGAAAACATGAATGTAGTCAAAAGTTAACTCTTTCCACATACCAAAATCCAAAAATTCTATATACTCAAACCATGATATAACGTTCTCCTTATATCAGTCATGAGCTCATGAATACTATCAAACATTTAATTTTCTCCTTATCCCTTCATTATGCGCATATAATCTACATTCCAAAAATATCTGAATAACCTTTCATGGATACTGGTACCATTAATCATACAAATTCAAAACTCAAGGAAATGCAACAATTTAACAATACTTAGATGTCTTTTTATTCCATAGTACCATGAGATTTATTATACAACATGACACATGATAAACATGTAATCATTCCACTACATTCTTAAACCGTTGATCGAGCTTCAACAATTATTTAATATCACATATCATTTGTAGTCTCTTCATCATCATCAACATAAATACTACCCATACGACCATACTGATTCTCTCCATGAGACTTTCCCTTAGGTCATTGGTTTGCATAATGCCCATACATTCCACATTTAAAACATTTTATAATAATTAAGGTTCAAGTTGATAAGGGAGCGTGCGTTAGTTTATTTTATAATAAATATTTTAAAAAAAAATTATTTTTTTATTTCATATTTGAATATATTGAATAAACTCAAATAAAAACTCATCATTTAATGAATTATTCAATTTAGGGGCTTAATTATATGCGATTTAATCAACATGTGTTGGAAATTTAATTTAGGGGATGTGTCTTTATGATTGTATATGTATTTGAAAACATACTATTATATATATAATTGGATTTAAAATTAAATATTTTTATGAGTTAGAAGCACACATTGAATCAATCCTCTAACTGTTAGATTGTTTTTTGGATAGTAACTACCCATATTAATTATCTATTTTTTGTCTCTATTATAGTATAAAATTTTATTTTCATAGATTTTTTATTCATATATTATTTCAACTATGCTAAATTTATTTTGAATAGATTTTATACATTATGAAACATTTTTTTAGGATGAGTTAAAAAATATTGAGGATAAATGAGGTGGCTGAAGAATTTCATAAATATGTATTGCATCATTTCACATGAATATTATTTATATATCATAAAAAATCTCACCCCAAAACATAAAGTTTTAGTGTCTGTAGATATTATATATATAAACAACTTATTTTATGATATTTTAAACATATTTCAAAAATACTCTTCTTACATGATACCCTTTATTATTTATCCAACATAATACTCTTATCCATAACCTAAGGAATAAAAATATATGAATGAGTGATCTCATATGGTCAGTAATGGAAAACATAATACACCTCAATGGTATATCATAATTGAGTATAATATGATCATGTGGGTATGAAAACTTTATCAAGGTTCATAGTCATAAAATAATTGAATTTTACTCATTAAATCATACACAACAGAACATGATTCATGGAATAAGTCTTATTTCATTACCTAATAGATGAGTCATAGTATTAAGAAAACATCAGTGAATAATCATGATTTCAAAGAAAATAACAATGTTATATTCCATAACATAAGAATTTGGGTAAAACAAAAATATATATATCTTAAAATGTTTCAAGGATACCACCAAGACATTCATATATTAATAGACCAGGATGACCCCCAACCCAAAACGCAGTGGAATTGATCTAACCACCTATATTTCGTAAAATAGTGTACTTGGGAAAAAACACCTTTTCTTATCCTAATCCCATGAGATATAAAATATTACCAGATAAATTAGAGGGTTATAATAGACTCACCTATAAAATAATTGTATGTCATACATATGTGTTCCTCATTAATATGGAAACATTCATAATCCCATTATAACATATTTAACAAATGAGAAATAAGAGGGCCCCTTAATGATTTCCACAAAACATGATCATCATCTATCTCGAAATAGAATATAGATGGTATAATTATGGAATATTCCAATTGTTTAATAAGATTCATTAAAAGGAATTGAAACAGATGAAAAAATAAGTTATAAGAGGATTAGCGTACTACTACAAAAGATGAGAAGAAAAGCCCTTTAATATTTTTAATTACTTTTATTTCAAAAATTGAAATTCAAAAAATAATGAGAATCGAAATTACATTGGAAAACCACACAATATTGAATATGAATGTTATTAAATAAAGGTTAATAATATTATGGGAGAATGTGTTCATTCACAAAACATTAAACCAAATATTCTTTTCACAATTTTGTAAAGATAATCAAGGTCAACAGAAAATAGCCCAAGCAAAAATATTTAAAAATATTTAATTATAACTTTATAAATCAATTCATGCACAATAGAAAAATATCATAAGAAATCATATAATTATATACAATAATATCTATAAAATAAAATAAAGAATATAAATATAGAATAGACTGATTCGTGGAAAAAAAGAGATATGGTCCGCTCCACATTAAATCATTTATTTGATTGAATTATATGAAAATGAAATTAAAAATAGTAAGATTATATATATATCCCATGAATAATAATAGTTAAGGAAAATAGATGTGATTTTATATATAAATAACATATAATTTCTGAAGATATAATTTTAAACGTAAACAATCTTGCTTTTAAAAAGACATTGGTTAAAAAACCTTATTTTTACTCCCAACATTCATGAAATAAATTTAACATTTTTAGAATAAAAATAACCATTTTAATCAATTATTTCATAACATTATTCAAATATATAACAATTTATAATTTTAAATTATAATATTTCACTACATATATATTTGTTAGTTGTAGTTTATTTTTATCATCGAATGTTAGTAATATTGATTATTTCATATAAGATTTCTAATGGTGGTGTCATTGTGAATTCCTTGATACCAAGCTAATCATACTAAAATTATTGAAGAATTGGAAAAATTATTTTATATTTATTTATTTATTCATTTTTTAAGGGAATGTAAGAGTATGGTTCATGAAAATGAAATCTATGATGAGTATGTTTCAGGTAATTTATTAATAATCATGAGTTACTCTATAATGTCGATTCATTTAAATGCCATTCTTTATGAATCATATTCATGAATTTTTATATTATTTAATATAATATGTTTCCATGATTAATGTCTTGATACTTATTCATGGGGAAAACAATGATGTTGGTGTAGCATCGTTCATGTAGGTGGTTGAACCGACCCAAACAAAAATATTTTATTTTAACGAATGAATAAGAGTTTAGATTTATAAAATAGTAGTATAATTTTTTAAAATAATAATGAATTTAATATTGAATAATTATATTATATAATAATATTTATAAATAATATATATGATAAGGTAATTGAAAAGTTAAAGGAGAACATAGATACTTGGTGAATTTGCTCCTCAACCCAAGTTCCATCAGAATGAAGGATTTAAGCTTTCTTCCAATAACCATAATCTAAAAAAAATTATAATAAGTATTTATAAGCATGGAAATAGTAATATATTAAAGAGATAACTAAATGGTTTTATTGGTTTAGGAGTGGTAGATAGTGGGTCTTTTTATAGGTGATTTTTGATTGGTATTTCCCAAATATTCATTTTCCAATGTATAAGGTTGTCATTTTAAAAGGAAAGTGGATAAAAAGTTGAAAATGATGGATATGGGACATAAATACCCTCATATAAACAATTTAAAATTAATTATCATGATTTTTTAATTCTTGACAACTTTATATAAACCTTTTTACCCCATTTTAAATTTATATTTGCAACTCAATTTTGACCTTGAAATCTTATTTTTATGTCTAAAATTAAAATTCACCATATTATCTAACTTTGATGTACTAATTAAAAATATTAGTTGAATTAAATATAATTCAATTTATAAATATGAGAAAATTAATTTTTTATTGAAAATAAAAAAATATACATATATATATATAATATAATTTTTTATAGAAAAATGGAATTTTATCCAATAAGTGTCCCTGATCTTATTTTTTATGAATTTCTAATTGAATAAGTGTAAATATTATTTATTTATTAAAAAATTACATTATATTAATCATTAAATAGTGATAAATTTAATTTTTTTTAAATAAACAATTTGTTAAAAATGGTTCTTCAAAATTATCCCCAATTTTTTATCATAAATGATTTTAATCGCATCCCATTAATATTAATAATTTATCTAATAAACTTAAAATTTTATTAATAATGGGGTATTAGAACCTTTTGTTGAATTTTATAAATAATCTAAATTATTTTTTAATAATAATAATAATAATATATAAGGCATAAAAAATTTATAATAAAATATATTAACTAAATATTTTCATTTAATTTCATTAAAGAATTGTGTATTATTTTTGAATTATAATATTATAAATCATAGAAATTACCCATTTTATATTCCCAATAACTATATATCCAATGATCATATTTCTAGTGTTTGTATATCTCACTACCGTATTTCAATTGACCATATATATAATAGCCATATTTTAATCTTATATTTAACCCTATATATAGTTCTAAAATATTTCTTTCTATTTATAAACTTCCCTCTCTGTAGGTATATTATATTTATAATTTTTTACCTTAAAACTATATTCAGAATTAGGGTGATGATATAAATGTTAAATCGTGATGGTAATGATTTTATGTTCAAGAAATTTTTATTTACTTGGGGATTTATTACATATGTACATTTCTTATTGATGTTTTGTATTGTATTCTCATAATATATTAATGTTTATCTATCATGACCCATCCCCCATGGAATATGTTGAAACAACCCTAATCCAACCTCCAATAGGCTAGGGGCATCCGACTAGCACCGAGTAGGCATATCCTACAAATGGGAGGCATTTTTCTATGTACCTGTACACACACACACAAGTCTCCAAGAAAAAGTTTTGAACTGAAAACACTAGGAAAAAAAATAATTCTTACCTCTAAGATACCAACAAAATCCCTTCCAAAATCAAAATTACAGACTCTTTAATCTCATCCACCGAAAACCCTACATAAAGCGAAGGTTCAAAAATAGATGTATGAAGTATTTGAAGCACACCTCATTATTCAGGCCTCTCTCTAAGAACCACATAGCCCTGGTCCACCATGGAATCCATCAAATCATCGATATTCTACACCAGACATGACATGTGCGGGCACAACCCGTGTAGGGGCGAGTAAAACAATACTTAGTAGGGACCTCAAAACCACAAAGGTACACCACTAAGATATACACAAAGTACCCCACAAAGAAAACACATGAAGTACACAATAAATTAAACACAAAAAGTACACTAAATATGGATATCTCACACATGTACATGTCAAAATCACGAAGAGAATGATTTTCTATTTTAGCCCACATAACCCTCAGTATCTGTGACACTAGAAGTGTCAGCGGTGTACAGAGTGTTGATGGTGCACGAAGCATCATTGGCATACAGAGCGTCGATGGTTCATGGATCACTGATGGAGCACGTAACATCAATGGACAATGGGGCATTATTATATCACAAAGCATCAATGGGTCAAGAATCTACCAATTCATGTAGTCACCAAGATTAAATAGTTATATCCAACCGCATGATTCTAGTTGGGGCACACTTTTTTTGGGAGAAACTCCTTCTCAAGACATTAGTTCATATCCTAAATAATAAAAAAACTCATTTAGATTATATCAAAAGTACCACATAGTAACAAGGGTCTGAATGCCATAAATATATCATCAAATAGACACACTATTTGAAAGATACGACCAATTTAGTACAAAGGTTCTAGTCTGGTTTAGGTCTGACCCAACCCAGTCTGGCCGACGCAACGCATATCGGTTCACCAAACCCAACCCGATATGTTTAGTTAGGGCTGGAAAAAACTGTCCTAGAACATGGGGCATGTCCCACTAGACTGCGGCCCAAATCGTTCAATCTGTCCCATGTCGCATGTGTTGGCTCTACTCCACTGGTTGGGGTCCACCCTGACTGCATCCCTATGGTCCACATAGTTTCCTGACTGCATGGACAACCAACTCCTCTAGTCAACATGGATTGTCCACAATCCCTGATTAGTCTTTTGGCCTCCCCATCATTGTTGGATTCTACTAATGTGGCCTCCGAGCTGTGCCCCACCACAGCAGGCTCCTCCTCCAGCAATGTCCCACAGGACCACGGTTGTCCGCCTTGCCAGAACGAGGCCTCCCACCAGGCTACACGTTTCTATCACTACTGAAAACCCTATTTATAGACCTTCATTATTCAATCACTCCAATATAAGTTGTTGCCTCATGCTACACTCTCTTATCACCTCCATAATTTCATCGCATATCACAACCTTTGGTCTCAAATTGTTGCGCCATGGATCATGGGCTCAATGATCAATCGTTCGTGTAGGGTTTCAAAGGTAAAAGAATGCTAGAAAAAAATGATGGATTTTGGGGGGAGGGATTAATCACATGAACACCAAATGAATGGATATTTTTTGTGATTTTTCATCTTTTATCTTTTCATGTTAGTGGGATCAGGAAGAAACCAACAACGGATTAATGACCGTGATCTATTCTCTTTAATCCGGTGATAAATTTACCATTCCATAAGAATGAACGAATAGTATACACACAAATTCATGGGTTATTCTTCGTTCACTAATTGATTCAAAGAAGGGAAAAATAAATCAAAAATAGATCAACAACCTACCTCAATTTGGATTGCTCGTTGATGAATAATGGAGGTCAGTGCTGTTGTCGATCATTGATTCGCAAGCGTTCATCATTGGGAGAGAGCTTTATTCTCTTTTCCTCATGGGAATTCTAGGGTTATGGGGATAACCCCAAATTCCTTTAACATATTTTACTAAAAAAAGTAAAAATTCACTCATTCAACAGGAAAAGTCCATGAAAAATATTTTTATTAAATATTTTAATGACATTCACATCCAAAAACCAACTTTTGCAGTCAACCCGTGTCAGTCGAGATTAAGCTCCACCTACGGAAAACACCCCCTTAAAAACTCATCTGTGGTCTCAAATTTCCAATCTGGGTTACCGTCTATGTGTTATTAGGATTTAAAAATAAAATAATTTTTATTTAATTATTTTATTTATGGTTACACCCCTGGTGACTTTTTCTCCAGAAGACCTGCGCCTACTAATTTTAATATGCGCCAAGGGTAAAACAACAACTCTGAGCTCAATTTTCCCCTTGAATTTCAAATTCAGGTACCCATTTAGAAGACATTTCACTTTTTTATAAAACTCACATACATGTGCTATAAAAAATTTAACATTTTTTGATGAATCATTTTTTGGGCATACAGGGCCTCCGAATATCACACTATCTCAGCAGCTGGTCTCTAAATATTCCCAAATAATTTCTAAAAATAAAATTAGGAAAATATGAATCATTACATTCTATTCACCTTAGGTCTTTACATCCCCAAAATCCAAAAAAAAGGATAATCAACAAAAATATTAGGGTACTAAGCATGAATCTCAGATTCCCACTCCTAAGTGCTCTCTTAGATATTCATGTTCTGCCACCGAACGCACAACAGAGGAATAGATGTCCCAAAAAGGATCCACTCTTATCGATCCTCGATCTCCATCAGGTACTCCACAAAAGTTGTCCCATCATTAATGTCCAACTCAACCCTTTCAATGACATGCGATGGATTTTTCACTTACCTCCTCAAATATGATATGTGGGAGACATCATGCATCTGATGAAACTCTATGGGTAAAGATATATGGTACATCACCTCACCATCTCTACCAATAATCTGAAAAGGTCTGATGTATCTCGGAGATAAATTTCCATCCCTACCAAATATCAATAATCCCCATCAAGGTGAGACCCAAAGAAATACATGGTATCCTTCCTCAAACTATATATGCCTCCACCTCTTATCATCATACAACTTATTCTGGATCTATGCAATCCTCGTCTGCTCCTAGATGATCTGCACCTTTTTAGTGGTAGCACATACCAACTCTAGACCCCTGACTGTTGACTCTCCTAGGTCATCCCAGTGTAGTGGTGACATACATGGTCACCCATAAAAGGCTTAAAATGGTGACATACCAATAGTAGAGTGGAATTTATTGTTATATACAAAATCCACTAGAGGTAGGTGGTGCTACCAACATTGGACAATGTCTAGGATGAAAACATGCAACATGTCCTCCAGAACCTGGATGGTCCTCTCTGTCTGTCCACCCGTCTGGGGTTGAAATGTTGCGCTCAAAAGAAGATGAGTCCCAAATGCCTCTTGTAATCCCTTACACAATAGGGATGTATAGTGAGAATCACAATCTAATAATATCATCAATAGGACACCATGGATTTGAATTATCTTCTACATGTAGAAGCGTCCGAAGATCACTGCTGAGATCTTCTCACGAATCAGTAGGAATTGGGCCGTGTGGGTGAGTCATTAAATGATCACCCAGATGGTATTGTGTACCCTATACATGTGTGGTAATCCATTAACGATGTCTATCAATATCCCATCCCATTTCCACTCTGGCACCTCAAGTGATTGGGTCTAGCCCGCTGGATCTTAGTTCAAAGACTTCATTTACTAGAATGTGAGGAATATATAAATGAAGTATGCCATTACTTTATCCATCCCTATCCACCAGAAGTTACGTCAGAGGTCATGATACATCTATTTCACTCTGGTATATACATCTAAAGGTGATGTATGGAACTACTTTAATACCTCCACCTACAATTTCATTGGAACTACGGTGCTCCCTCTGAAGAGAACTATGTGCTATCCACCATTAAATAATCAATATGGGGTATGCCATGTGGACATCTGAGAACATGAAGTCTCACAATCTGTATCTCAAATTTGTGCCTCCCAAACATTCTATATGATTATAGGGGTAACTACCATAAACTATAGATAAGCTGCTCTATCTCCATCTACAAAGGATATCTGCAACAAGGCTAAGTGCTTTGATGCCTCAATCATCATCTTCATGTTGGATCTCCCACTAAGGGAGTCTTCCACCACATTCACTTTACCAAGAGTATAAAAAATCTCAAACATGTAGTCCTAGAGATACTCTAGCCATCATCTCTGTCTCAAGTTTAGATCCTTCTGGGTAAAGATATACTTGAGACTCTTATGGTCAGTGTATATGGTAAAATGCATGCCCATCAGGTAGTGTCTCAACAAATTCAATGTGAAGACTACTGATGCTAGCTCATGATTATTGGTTGTGTATTTATTCTCATGCTGCCTCATTTTTCATGAACTATAGGCAATCACTACTTTCCCATGAATTAGGACACAACCAAGCCCAATACATAACACATCACAGAATACCACCTAGTCAACAATCTCATATGGTAATCTCAAGATTTTGGTAATTTTAAATCAATGGCTCGGCTCTTAAAAGAACTACTGGAACTTCTCTGTAAACACAAAAGTCTTACCCTTCCATGACAAGGCCATCAAGAAAGCTACTACCCTGGAAAGTTTGGGTAACAACCTCTGATATTACCCAACCAAACCTAAGAAACTCTGCACCTCCGTAATACTCTCGGGTGGCTCCCAAGAAAGCATCAATTTAATCTTCTCTAGATCTACTATAACTCCATCATCTGAAATTATGTCTCCCAAATATAGGACCTCTAGTTTCTAGAAATAAATCTTCTTGAGATTCCAATAAAGCTAGTGCTCTCGGAGTGTGTCTAAGACCATCCTCAAGTGTATCGTGTGCTCCTCATCAGACGTTGTGTACACCAGGATGTCATCAATGAAGACAATGATAAACTTTTCTAAGTAAGGCTGGATGATCCTATTCTTGATTACAATGAATACTTCTTGTGTGTTTGTCATTCCATTAAACATTAATAAGTACTCATAGTGGTCATACTGACATCTGAAAGTTGTCACCCAGAGTGAAACACTGGGTCTCATGAAGCCCTTCCTCTTCAAGTCCTCCAACTATACCCATAACTCAAAATGCTTCATATTATCCATCTGATATGAAGGTGTAGATATTAGTGTCTTCCAAGGGTACAAATCAATGTATAAACCCACCCCCATATGAGGAGGTAATCCAATAACATCTTTCAGAAAGAAAACCTCATACTCGTCCTCCACTATAGTAAACTAAGGACTTGTCTCATCCACTTCACAGAGGTTCATAATAGCCTACTGGCATGTGATCAGCTACACCATCCTATGTGTGAGTCCATCCTACACTACATGGGTATCCTATTAACTAAAAAAGTAAAACTTGGTCCCTTATCCATGTACACACCACACAATGCACCTAAAATAGTCAATCTAGAAATGAAACGTGGATAACCAGTCTATATCGAGAATGATGTTGTAAGGTCTCGATGTTGCCTCTAAGAGATCCCAACTAAAAGTCTCACCCCCAAAAGTAAGGGATCACTGATAGAACATTATGTGATTGTAAAATCTCCTCCCATAGGAGTCTCTAAGCGTAGGTATCGAGTCAACGGTTCAACTGGAATATTCAAATCTCGAACAAGGGTCGTGATCCGAAAAGAGTGATTGACACTTCTATCTGAAAACAAATGTAGCTAGGGTGGAAGAGATACAAATCATAGCTCTAATAATCTCTAGATCACTAGGTTCATAAGAATCCACCGCCTAAAGTTGGCCTTGTCCCTATCCACCAACTCCCTAAGCCTGTGGTGGACCACTTGGGTGGGGGGGATTGTAGTACCTCAAACCTCTTCCCACCTCTTGTTACCCATACAACTCCTCTACCACATCCTCCACCTGGCGTAAAACCCTTTTCGAACCTTCACCTCTTCCTTGTAAGTTCATTGACCATATACTAATCATTCGTATGGTGAGTTCAGAATTCTCAATCGAGATGTCCCTGACTATCACATGAGTAATCCATACTATCCCTTTTCTGAATCACTCTTCCCTGGGAGCCTCTCACCACTGACCTTCTGTCTTGGGGTCATCCCCATAACTATTTGACTCACATGGATCCCTGTCTCAGCCTCCATCTACCTACTACAAATGATTAATCTACTAGACACCTACTGGAAGCATCCAATATCGGTGTTTGCTCTGCTAGAAATCTCTGTATTAGAATACCTCTATTCAGTACCCATTATATGTCGGATTGCTAAATGATCTCATAGATGCCATGATCTCTCAACATAGCCCATGATCGAGGGTCCATTCTATAAATAATGGGTCCCACGCCATATATGTGTAGTAGTGATAAAGATCCATAAATATGATTATGTACTCAACTATTGTCTGGATCCCCTCATGCAGTTGAAATTGCATATATATACATACAGAGTTTAATGTTGCAGAGAATAACTCATCCATAGAGAGACACTTGATGTCAGTCCAAGTGAGGGTCATCTCCTCATGCATCTGTATCTCTATGCTCCACCATCTTTTCATTGGGCCATGTAATAGACTCGCAGTTGGAACATACATCTGGTCGAGAGGCATCCTTACTAGGAGGAATACACTTGTAACCACCTCCATCTAATCCTCAGCTACCATGGGGTTTGGCTCAGCCTTGAACCTAGGAGGTCGATCCCTCTAAAACACATACAACCCACTCATCCTGCATGAATCCTCTACCGGTAATGCTGGTATTAACTACTTCCCTCCGAGTGGTTGTATCACCAGTACACCACCCCGAGGTGCTGTCTCCAGTACTGGTCGTTGTACCGAAACCTCATTGCTAGGTGGATCATTCCCATGATCACTCATAATAATCCTAGTGATCTAGAAACCTAAAGGCATCCTGAAATAGTTCATGATGCACCAGAGTCAATAGATCATACCTGGTGAGATGACACAGGCTCAATAAATACATGAGAACACACTTAACTCTATAGGATTCATGTTACATTTATTTATTTCTTTCTACTATTATTTTCATGTACCGAGCTGAAAATTGAATTTAGAGTCCTTGTGTATGGATACATCAGCTGCTGAACCAGCACGGGAGTCCCTGGTCTAAAATCCAAACTCAAAACACTTTAAACATTTTCCCCAAATCAATATCATTGACTCTTGGTTCATTAGGTAGATCTAACATCCTTTGATACCACTATATCACCACCCATCACCTGAGCCTCATTCCGTGACTACCACAAGCCCGCCTCTAATAGATCAGGGGCTGGAGACTAGCACCGAGTAAAAATATCTCACAGATGAGAGGCCTTTACTTATGTACCTGTAAAAATTCAAAAATCTTCAAGAAAAAGTGTTGAACTGAAAACACTAAGTAAATAATCATGCATACCTCTAAGATACCAATAATAGAGTACAACAGTACAAAATTGAAAAGAAAACGGGCCTAGAATACAATCCCAATCAAAATAAAAAGTAAAAGATCTAGAATATCATTCACAAAAAAACTACGTAAAGGGTAGTTATAGAAACACCTGCCTAATGTTGCTAAATCACACCACGTCTATCGAACCTCTCTGTAAGAACCACCTTTCCCTGGTCCACTAAGGACTCCTCTAAAACGTCGATCATTTGTACAAGACACAACACAAGTGGGGAATAACCTATGCATGGGGTGAGAAACAAATACTTCGTAGAGGCCCCGAAACCACAAATGTACACCACTAGGAAATGCAAAAAATACACCCCAAAGGAAACTCATGAAGTACACTACAAAGGAAACATACTATGCACAGTCAATATGGACATATCACATAGGTATAAGTCTAAATAATTAAGATATAGATTTCTAGTTGTAGTCCACAAATCCCACAGTCTCTATTACACAAGAATTATCAGTAGAACAAAGAACATCTATGGTACATGAAGTGTTGATAGTGTATTGATCGTCGATGGCGCATGGAGAAGGAGTGGCGCACAGAGCATCAGTAGTGCTTGGAGTGGTAATGGTGTCTGAGATTTCAATGGAACATGGAGCGTCAATGGAATATAGAGCATTTATGGAACACATAGCATTGATGGAGTGTATATTTTTACTATCACATATAGTGTTAATGGTTTAAGTATCACCAAGTCATGTAGTCACCAAGATTGCATAGCCACAGCCTGCCTTAGGATTTTGCTCATGGAACACTTGTTTCGAGAGAACCTACACCTCAAGACATTAGGTCATATTAAAAATTATAAAAAAACTCACTTAGAGTATCTCAAAAGGACAGACTCATCTCAAGGGTCCCAACACCGTAAAAAAACATGATAAACAGACACACAATTTAGAATATATAGCCAATTTAGTAAAAAGAGACCTGGTTGGTCTGGGTCCAACCGACCCAGTCTGGCCCGACCCGCTTCATCCAACCTGATCCATCCCAGATTTCCTGACCTGATCCAGTCATTTTGGGTCATCCTTTACTATCCCATCCCGATGGGCTGCTATACCACGACCTGATTCTCCCAGCCCGACCAGCGTCACGTAGGACAGCTCTGCTCCAACGAATGACGCTCACCCTAGCCGTATCCCTCTGGTCCATGTGATCTCTCAACTATATAGAAAGTCCACTCCCCTGATCAACATGGCTAGACCTCATTCCACAGAGTCAGTCCACATTCCCGTCTAGGTCCTATGACCTCCCCATAGCCACAGGATTCCACTGACGTGGCCTCCAAGCAACGTCTCTTTGTAACATCCTCCTAACGCGGCTCCTGTCCAATAGCCCTAGCCTTCGCCACCATGGGCTCGACCTCTAGTGTGATCCCACTAGATCGTGGTTGCGTGCCTCTCAAGAACCTAACTTCCTGCTGGGGTGTGCGATATCCTCACCACTAGCCACTCTTCCAGCAGCCCGTTATTCCTCATGACCTTCGCCATAATTTGTTGTCACCTACTACACTTTCATTGCACATCTTCAATGTCCTTGTGAGTCACCACCTTCGGTCTTGTATTGTTGCACCATGGATCTTGGGCGCAACAATCAATCATTCACATAGGGTTTCAAAGTGATAAGAACACCCGATGAACATGATAGATTTAGGGGTAGGTATTAAGCATATGAAACACCAAAGAACTGATCTGGGCCTTGTTTTTTTGGTCTTTATCCATTTATGGTACTGGGATCATAATGAAACCAACTGAAAAATAATCACCAAGATCTATTCCCTTTAATCTTGCAAAAAAGTAACCATCCTGCAAGAATGATCAAACCATGGATCAAATTGTTCATGTGTTTTTTTGTAGTCTTCAATTTAATTAAATAAGGGGAAAATAAATCAAAATGATATTGATACCCTACCTCAATTTGGATCGATTATTGACAATGAACGGAGGTCTGTATCGTCGTTGATCCTTGATTCATCCGTGTTCATCATCAAGAGAGAGCTTCATTCTCTTTACCTTAGTGGAATTCTAGGGTTATATAAATAAACCTTAATTCCTCTAAAATGTATTATTAAAAAAATGAAACCACCACTAAGTCAACACATAACATCCAAATAAAAAATTTTTAATAAATATTTTAATGATGTTCATGTCCAAAAATTGACTTTTGCAGTCGACCCACACCGGTCGAGGTTTGGCCCCACCTAAAGAAAACACTCCATTAAAAACTCAATGGTGGTCTCCTATTTCCAATATGTGTTACCATTTAAGAGTTTATAGGTTTTCTATATAATATAATTTTTATTTAATTATTTTATATACAATTTATGCCTCTAGAGACATTTTATATATAAGACTCATCCCGACTAAAGTTATGTCTTTCCAAGTGTAGAGCCACTACTCTAAGCTCAATGGTGACCTCATATTTCTGATCTAGGAAACCATTTAGATGTTATTTCACATTATCATAAAATTCATGTGCTTGTGCTATTAAAGACATAACATTTTTTGACGAATCATTTTGGGCATACTAGGCCTTGGAATCTTAGCCGTCTAAGTGTTTGGTCTCATAATTTATCCAAATAATTTCCAAAACTGAAATTAGGAAAATCTGACTCATTACATTATATTACATAAGAATATTTTCTCTCAATAAAATGTATTTTAATTCCATTTATTTATATGTTGTTTGTGAAACAAGTTATTTGATATAGTATTTATTTTATTGGAAAATAGAGAGTAAAATCTTGGTGTTTTTCACTCTACCCCCCTTAAAATAACTTTTTACTCATAATTTTGTTACTGGTATGAAAAAAATGAGTTTATTTCAACATCATTTCATCTTTATGTTCCCTCATTTTTTACTCAAATTTATAGTTTTTTCATAATAACTTTAAACAAGTAAGTGATCTTACTTGATAGTACTATATCTTAATGATCCAATATTTTTATATGTTTCTCCTCATAAGAAATGTTATGTTATATCCATAAAACCTGTGAGTCCATTATATGAAATGGGTCATTTTTTACTACTTCAAAATTATTGTATAAAATATATCATGAACTTGGGAGAGGTTTGAAAGAAGTGTAAAATGATAAGATTTTTTCCCCACATGATTAAGAATTTTAAAGGGATGTCATATCTAGGGATACACTTTTACTTATTCCTAGATATCATAACTGTATTCCATGGTGATATTTTAACGAATTAATTAACCCAATCTTTAATCTCAAAATCTCACTGATAATTATCAATTTAGCTATTCCGTCAACTGTACACATTTTTAATGTGTCATAGAATGGTTTAAATATTATATTATATATCTTTAATAGTATCTATTACTAGTATTTTAAACTCTATGACTTCATCTAGAAATGTTTAAAAACTACACCTCTTCCCATATAGATCCTCACATAGTTCTATTGAAATTATAAAATGATAATTGTTGTTATATGAAAACACTAAAAGGTAATGTTTTTATAGAAATTATTTAAATCAATCTAAACATTTAAATATTTTATAATAATTACATAATTTTAACATTACATATCACAGGTACTCACACATCCCACTAAGCTAAATGTTTAGTGTCGTTAGAAATTAGCTACATAAAAAATCTTAATTCACATATTTTCTTCAAAATCTATCATAAAATATTCACATAATACTTCATTATACAAATAATATTGTATATAATTTATTAGGGAAATAAAAAAAACATTAAAAGAGGAGAGATTAAATTCTCATTAGGGGAAACATTATCATTGATACATAATGTTTTAAAATATAAATATATGAGAAAACCAAATAGAGTGATATATTCTTGATTTAAAAGAACATAGAATAATAAAAATTGTTCAAAATTCATGACAAAATATCATGAAATCTCATATAATCAAACATATACAATGGAAAAAAGAGTTAAAAATGTGATCCAATAATCATGATCAATGTAGTATAATATAGACATAAAAATGTGGAATTTCTCTAGAACTTGGAATAACATGGAACTATGGAAAAAATAAAAGCAAGGGAAATCATCACATTCTGAGAAATTCTAATCATCAAAAACCATTTAATTTGGGAGAAAACCTAAGCATTCCCACCCTTTAAGATGTAAACAAAACCAATGATATCCATTATTCTATATTTCATGATATATTAAACATTAATCAAGGTGTTAAAGGTCTATATAGGACCCCACTTATCACATCCATACATATTTTTTCCACATAAAATCAATCCTCCATCATGCCATAAATAACCAATTAAAATAAATTGGGTTTCATATCATTTTACATTGTATCACATAAAATGAAATCAGTAATTCAATTGAGTAATATAAAAATTAAATATCCAAAAAAGGTTAATTAATAATGAAATGTATAGGGTGTTTTAAGACTCATAACTTAGTAGGAGATAGATATTTTTCTTATAGTGGAAATAGGAAGTGAAACATAATAATAGTTTTCAAAAAGCAATCCTTATCATTTTCATGGAAAATATAATATTTTGAGTTTATATCAAAAGTTACTTTAGATAAGTTGATATAAATATTTTTTTAAAATATTTAGAGAGAATAAAAAAAATGGATACAAGAAAAATATATAAAATATATCAAGACGAAATGTGGAGTAGAAGATAAAAGATACCATCATGAAATGAAATCCCTTTTTAATATTTTAAAATATATTTATATAATCCAGTATTGTTAAAAGAGTAATAAATCATCATTTTGAAAAGAGTTAATGATAAATATGAGTATCATAAGATATTATAAATATTTTAATTTTAAAATATAAAATGAAAAAAATTGTATATATATAATACGAATATATATTATTATTATCTTATTATATGAGTGAAAATTATTCTTAAAAATTACATTTTCTATTAATGAATAAAATATTTCAAAAATAATATTTTTTTGAGAAAATAGAAAATTCACTATAGATAAATAGAAATTATAATATTAATTTAGAAAAATGAATAATATAAGTTACATAGGAGAAAATAATCAAGGGAGAGAAACTCTATCTTGATGAAAATGAGGTTTAACATGTAAACCATTATCATTGAAGTGTCAATCCTTCAAAAAAGATTTTAGAAGAAAACTTTTTTATCCAGAAAAAATTAATTAGAAATATAATATAATATAATCATAGTTTGGAATAAAAAAATATTGAAAAATAAAACTCAAGAAGAAATTTTATAACTTAGAGAAAGAAAATCTTAGTTAAAAAAATCTCTTACCAAGGATTCATGCTTAACCGACTATGCTCTAAAATTTTGTTTGATAAACATAACAATGATATATAATTATTTAATAAAATTAATATCAAATTTTAATTTTTATAATATTTAATTATAATCAATCATTATAAATTTATTAGTTAGTTATATTTTATTTCCATCATAGAATGTTTGTGTTTTTTATTATTTCATGCATGATTTGTAGTGTTGATTTTGATCCATATACATTGATACTAAGTTAATAATTCTCATATTATTTAAATTACTATAATATTTACTCCCTAATGATTTATAATGCTGTAATTTTATTACATGAGAGTTTAAAATATTATTCATGAAGAGGAAATTCGAGATGATATTGTTTTAATAATTGTAAGAGATAAAAAATTGTATATTAATAATGTGATAGATGTTAGTAAAATGGATAATTTATATTTGTATAATCACAATAATATAATAAATATAATTTTTATTCATTATAACCTTTTATACTCATCCATTTAAGGTAGTTATGAGAAAGTAAATATATCGTTCATTTTGGTGGTAGTCTACACATAACATGAGTGACGTTTTCATTTTCCAAAGGATGGGAGTGAGATAGAGAATAGTTGTGACATAAAAATAAGAACATTTGTGTAAAATGATGATACTAATATAATTATATTATTCATGATATAATAGTTTTATAGGATGGGTAGATGAGAGATATAATGATGAAAATTTTAAGGAGTGGATAATATTTACGTTAAGGACTTGAATCTTCTCTTTAAAGATTCGTGGAAATAGAGGACTAAGAACATTTTATTGTAACAATGGGATTCCAACAAAAAAGGGATAGAGTGGAGATAAAAGGGCTAGATTTTCAAGATAATATTTTAGGATTATTTGATATTTATGTGGGTGTAAGTGAGATCCTTTTATAGGCAAAAATGAGGTATATTTCATTGAAAACTAATGTGAGCTGCATGGAAAATATGGAGTCACATGGAAGTTAGGAGATTTGGGAGAATAATTGTTTCAGATACATGGAAGATTTAATTTAATACCTAAAAAAGGTCTTCTATAAGGTCTAAGTTTTAATTTTACTTAGTACAATATGAGACATTCTAGATTACGTCCTTTTTACACATCAATCTTGATTAAATATTTGCTAAGGTAATTAAATTTTTATTAACAACATAAGATAAAATAATTTTATCTAAATTTTAAATGATAATTAGTATTTTTGACTCTATTTAATCTAAAAAAATTTCCAAATTGATGAAAAATACCTTATAAATTTAAATATAAGATATATAGAAAAAACTATTTTTTAGAAAAAATAACTCATTAAATATTAATTATTCATATTCATATATCCTATCAATTAATAATAAAATTAGTGTTAATAAATTTGTTTATAAGTTAAAATATTATATTATATTCATCAATTAAAATTGATTAATTTAATTTATTAATATAAAAATACAAAATACATTGAAATATATAATTCTTCGTAAAATAATAGTTTTACCCTGGAAACGAATATTTATCACGAAAAATTATTTTTATATTAAAAATATAAAAATTAACTTATTATGAAATTTTTTTATGATGATTAAAAATATTAAAAATTATTAAAATTAATTTCTAAAGGTGAAAATTTTATATTAATATAGACGTGCATAACACATAAAAACGTTTTATAGAAAATAATGTTTTTACATGCAAAAAATGAATTTATTATTATTAGTTTATTAGTAATAACTATTTGATTAATATTAATTTATTTTATTTTTTATATTTTTAATAATTTTCATTGAAAATCATTATTTATTAGGTCATTTTTTAATTAAGACAAATATTATCAACATTTAAGGAATAATTCTTTGAAAAATATAACTTTAAAATAGTCTTTTCCAAATGCAATTAAAATTAAAAATTAATTTCCAAATCATTTAATTTTATCAATCCATTGATATTAAAATAATTATTTTAATTTTATTAATAAATCATATTGTACTTTAATAATAATAATATCTTACACATAAAAATGTTTTTATAAATAAATATTTTAATTAAAAATTTTATTATTTTCATTATTTATTATTTGGGAAATATTATATTCTAAATTTGTTATAAATAATACATAAATTTATTATTCTTATTAGATACATGTATATCCAATGCCCATATTTCTAACTACCATATTTCCCTTTACAAAGGCTTTATTACAAACCATTACTCCCAAAAAATTCATATCATTCTTACCGAAAAATCACACTTCTCATTCCCTAAATTTTCATTTTGGCTTAACTAACCAGATTTTCCCTTTGATTTTTTTTCTTTCTCATTGTAGTTTTAGTTTTACTAATGGTGATCCCCAAGGGTGATGATGGTCCATGATATTTTTTAATTTTAAATCTATTATTATTTGTTATTTATCATCCCATTTTAATTTATGTACTTTTAATTCATGTAATCATCCATAGTATATAACTATCCATGGAATGTTATAATTATTTTCACGTAATCTAATATTTATGTTCTAATATGTTTTAATAATGTGTTTTTATTTTGAATCATATCTTTTGTAACCTATGTTCAACTCATTTTTAATTACTATGAAATAATAAAAAAACATTTTTTTAAGAATTAAAGACATCAATTTAAAGAAATAAAATATTTCTTAAAACCCGGCGTGTAACACCAAACCTCATTTAAATCAAATTGAATCATGTAAAAGAATATCCTCTAGATTTTGAATGTTTCATTATGATTAACTATCATAATTTTTGAACACCAACTTTGTATCTAAATCTTGTTGAAAAATTCTTTGAAAATTGAGGTAACCCTTTGATCATGGTCAAATAAAATTGAAACTGGTACTTTATATAATCTTACCACTTCCTTTATGTATATATTAGAAATATCTTCAAGTAATAAACATTATTGAATAACAATTGATGATATGATTTAATAATATGGTCAACCACAACTCAAATGATATTACATCCTTTAAAAGTATTGGTAATAACCATAGTGAAATTTAGTAATGTTCTCCCATATCCATACTAGTATAGGTAATGGTTTTATCATCCCAGTTGACTTATAACATTCAGCCTTTACTTATTGATGTACCAATAATCAAGATATGGACACATCATTCTCCCACTTCATGTTGACCAACCTAAAATGATTCTTGGGACCATTAAAAATCTTTTTTATTCAAATATAAAGAGATAATGATGAGATATATACACCATCCAATGTCGTTTTCTTCAATTGTAGTATTGGTGGAATAAATATTGTATTCTAAAATCTTATAATTCAATAAATGAAAAGTTGAACTCCAAAATTTTCCCCCTCTATATTTGGTATTTCAATATAATCATTCTATTCCTCCCTATTCATTACATGGATGGATGGTTGAGTAGGGTATTGAGAATGATTGGATTTATTATATTACCTTATTATTTCAAGTTATATCCTTTTCTAACACATGACTATTGGGTCTCTTTAATTTTTCATCATTAATAAGGTTTCATGACCCTTCATACTCAAATCATCAGCTATATTGTATTTATTCCCAAGGTGTAAACATATCGAGTAGTCATAGTCCTCTATAAACTCAAAACATATCCTTTGGAACATGTTCAACTCTTGAAATATGAATATATACATTAATATATTAAAATTAGTAGATATTAAAAATTTTCACAATAAATTTAATGATTCCATATTTTTATTGAAAAATTTACCACTATAATATCCAAATCACGTGTTGGGTATGTTTTATCATAAATCATCAATTGACATGAGGGATAAGCTAACACCATGTAATTATACATGAGGACACATACCTATCCATTCATTGATGAATCATTATATATCACGAACACTTTACCAATATATGGTAGTGTGAGTATAAGTTCACTAATAAAAATTCTACTAAGATCATTGAAATTTCCTTTACATTTATCTATCCATATGAACTTGGATCCCTTTTGTTAAATTTGTTAGTGGATTTGATTCTCATGATAAGTTTATCATAAATTGTCCATAGTATCTTGTGAATCTAATAAAACTATGGATAATTTTTATAGTGTATGGTCTAGGCCATCGTTTAATCACTTATATCATTGAAGGATCCAAATATATACCCTAACTTATTATTAGATAACAAAATAATGATACTTTTTATATCCATATATCCCACTTGATAAAGATATAATATTAGTTCTATTTTATCAAGTTCTTCATAGCATTCCTAAAATGATATGAATATTCTTCCTTTATCTTATGATATATTATAAATAATATATATAAATAATACCATAAATTGGTTTAGGTCATGTCTAAATACATTATCCATAATATCGATGAAAAAAATGGGAATTTGTAAGTCGGAATGGATTTAATATGAATTCATAATACCCATATCACGTGTGATAATAATTCTTCAGTATACCCTCAATTTTCACCCTTAATTGATGATATATTAATGATGGTAAATAATTATTAATTATTGAACCCCACATAGCCGATATACCATGTTATCAATATATGGTAGAGAATAATTGTTATTGATTTTGATTTCTTTAAGTTCACAATAATTAAGGTAGAGACGCATTAATATATATTTACTTTTAATAGAGAGAACTATTTCACCCCATAGTGAATAATTTGTGTTTATAAAACTATTATATATATTATATTGGAGTTTCAGCATCAATTACTCCAATTAAATTGACGTAATTCTAAAAATATTCCTTTGATATCGGCATAACAACAAGTATGATATCTATTAAATCTTAACCCTCACGATATGGGGGAAAACCATGAAAATATTCCAGAAATTAATCTATGTATTCTCACATAATAGGAATTTATTTGATATCATGTTCTTACCCATCCATTTGAGAATAATACACCCATTATTGGGTATTAAGACCCCTATATTGAGAGTAAATTTCATAGGGATTTCATGGTTATCTAAGACCTGATAGATGATCATAGTTTGATTCGAGATATAAAATGTAACTTCCCTATCATTGAAATTAATATGGTTTTTATGTAGAGAGATTAAATCTAGGCCCAAAATCACATCAAATTCCACAAATGGGTGGATAATAAGTTTTTCAGAACATACTATAGCGACTATTATTTTTCATGTATTATTTATGGATATTTGATGGAATATTTTTGAGACCAATCACTACGAAAAAATTTGATTATGAGGCCTGGTGTTCCCAAAATAAATGTTCCAAATATATTAAATATATTACACATCATGTCCATATTGATTTCTTAAAAAAGTGCAATAAATTCTATGCATAGTTTGTGATATCCTGAGTTTTCATAAAAGGTATGGATCCTTTTGTTTTTGGTTTAAATTCATATCCAAAACCTAATGTAAAGACACATTGATGTTATGTGTGTATAAGGGGTGTCTGGGGATTCTTCGGAGCTCAGAACCACACTTTTCTGAGAGATTAGGATGGCCACATAGTTAGTATTTACCGTATGACCCAATCTGTATTGTTAGATGAAATTATAAGGGTTTGGACAGCAGGTTGGAGGCCCATATTATTTTCAAACCATCCAGATCGAGGAGCACACCCATGCGAATGCGTCTACAATTTTTGGTAGTATGTTGAGAGATAGTTTTTGTATGGTTAGTTAAACCATGCATGAAAACTATGTGAGGTTCCACTCCTAATAGAATTTGGCACACCGTATGGAAAACCATGTGGACTAAATGTGAAACACTAGAGTTTTTGATGAAATTTCATTTTCTCACATTAAATGTTTTATAACCTTAAAACTATTCCACCTTTAATTATTTAGAAATAACCGATATGAGTGACCCTATTGAATCCATATATTTTATTTTCAATAGTTTATCATCATATCTCAGAATCTAGTACCCTTGGTCCTGTTGGATCTATATCAGTGAGTAATCAATTCATTTTATGTCTTTTTTCTTTCTTATTGGTAGTTGTGGAGGTATTTAGATGCAATCGATAATGCCCTATTTTCATGTCTTCATCTATTTATTGTTTTTCTTCGGATCTAATTGGAATCAAAAGATGATACTAGATGAGAACTCTATTGTAGACAAATGATAGGTAGTATATACATTTCCCTTAAGTTTTAGTGATTTATTAGAATATTTTCCTTTGTGCCTCCCACCATACATTTTTTCATGCCCCTAAAAGTGAAATGATTAAATGGATTAAATGAAATGGAACTTATTTGGGATTTCTTATAGCTTCTTTATGACTCGTTGGAGGTTGTTTCCCTATCCAATCTCACCCATTGGGTGTAAATTTGAGATTACCTTTGTTAAACTACCCCTTGGGTGAGTTTTTATGCTATTATAGTTAGATATAGACTGTTAATAAATGAACTAAATTGAATTGTTTGATTAATAGATGTTCTGGAACCTTTTCCATGTTATATATGATGTTGAATTGTTGAATTATTGAATTTTTATTTGATATATGAGGGGGTAAACTCATTGAATGGATTTCTTATGTGACCTTTTATATGAGAGGGTATACTCTTATAAATTTAATGTGAATTGATGAATTATTACATAGGGTTCCATGTTTTTGTTTTTCCAGGGGTCATGGAAATAGTGTAGAATGTATTGTATATTTATACTCCTTGAATTCTAATTCCATGGGTTTCCTTGGGCATTTCTACCCATTAGATCTAGTTTGGTTAGAATCATAGTGGAAATGGTTAGTAGACATGCTCCATGGACCCCAATTCGTGACTAACCAAGTTTCCATCAAGATTATCCTAGGACTCAATTTTGATGCATTCATACACTATACATTTGATCTTACCCCAGGGGGTCTGACATTACTGATTATATAGAACGGTCATAGTAAATGTTATATTCTTGGTTATATGGCTCATACATGGTTATTATGACACTTTTGAATATAGGGTAAGGTCATTGATGACATGATTTGTATGGATTTATGGAGAGGCCAGGTTAGTTGATTCTATATTGTTCATATATTTCTTATTATATGAGCTTGAACCATGTTTTTTAGGGAACCTTATTGGGCTATACAATGTCACTTATTCTACAGTATACATGCCATGGGAACTTTACTTTCTATTACATCTTACCTATGATATGTATTGAAATCTGGTTTAGCTTGTTTTATTTAACACCTAGGAATTGTTATAGACCATTGATACTGGTATTGTATCTTACACCATATTAGGGACACCATTGGGTACTCGGAAACACAATTTGTCTGTTGGTAGGGATTAGGGAAAGCACCCATATTTCGATTCTTGATTTTTTTCTATCATTAGGAGTAGGGGAGCACAAGACCGAGCTGATGCTCATGAGTCTATCATGAGATATTTATTTTTGGTATTTTTAGTATTTTGATACTTTTATTATATTCTACTATTATGTACCAATTTTTTCTGATTTGGGTACATAAGCATTACCATCATTGTATATGTGAAACTTCTAGAATTTTTTATCTATTCTTGTGGTTTATCAATTGTCTAGAAATTATTCTTGTTCCAATATTCACTAATTTTGATATTCCAATGTTTTTCACTTTAGAAATGATGAAATATTTTCCCCATAAAAACACCATATTCCCTCACTTCTAGTAAGTAGCCTCTATAATTTTTCGAGATGTGCTTGTGTCTATGTGGACAAATAAGATTATGTCATCAATCAGTGGCATCTAGATCTATGATGTTAGAATGGCTCAGATTATAAATATGAGGGTACCATTGACATTGGAGAGTGGGTTTTACCCTAGTCACAACATAACCTTTATCAACATGTAGAATTTATGAAAATGAATATTGTTGGAATTTTTTAAATAAAATAATTTAAATAGATTATTTTATTTCATATATTGATGTAGTGACATAATTATTTTCCTTTTTTTTAAAAAAACTGATGGGATATTTTTAAGGTTATCGATATAACCTTTCAAATCAAGGAGTTTCATTGTAGATCATCGAAGAAATTATTTTGGTTGATAAAATCTAGATGGAGGATTCTTGACAATGAAAATAAAGGAGATTCATTATTCATCAGTGATTGATCCAAATCGTGGTTGTAGATTAGTTTTATTTGGATTTATCCCCATTTATGATTCCTATTGCGAACATGAATAAATCAACCAATGAATTTATTCTTGTATCATGCATATTGTAGGTATTGGATAGTTATGATTCGGGATTAGGAATCTCTTATTGATTATTTTATATCTCTTTATTTTTTGTTCAAAAATAAATGAATAAAGTTTTACATGAACATCATCTATGATATGTTCCTCGTAGTTGATTGTTTTAATTTTCTTCACCATATTGTCATTCATCACAAGAAAATCTCTCGGCCCACAGTTCAACAAATATCGATAAAATAGACCGTTGCACACCCATTTTTTGGCGAAAGTATTTTATATCATATATCTGGACTTGAAGTGGTGAGGGGACCATTCAATGATGGATGTGATAGTAGATTGAACATATTTGAGATAAGACATTTTTTTTCTTTTGAATGTGATGATAACTGATGCTTGATGGTGTTTTCTAAATGGATTTTATTGATGAATTTTCGTGTTCAGAGATCAGAAGGCCTAGTTGACGGTTTCCCTTTGTTTACTGCATAATGAGAAGCTGAACCGATGGTCTAAGGAGTGGGCTAAGTTGTGTGATTACAAATCTAGAATTATTGAATGTTTTTCATGACATGGTATGTGTTCTAAAGGATCACGCCTTTGTGCCCCTTATAGTGGAGTCTAGTGTTTCTAGAGGAAGAAAAGTATAACATGGCATGAGACCCTCTCACACAGTGTGTGACCCTACCCATTTGGCTTGGTTGTACCTCGAAGGGTACATAGACACGGCCATAAGTACATATGTAGTGACCCGAAGCTTGACATACATGTACATTACATTACTTTTGCGGAATACTTAATACATAACAAAAACAGACACACAAGGACCGTAATAGTTTAGTGTCTTTGGAAACATGGAACGTAATCTTCTAATCGTGGTGAAAGATCTTCAACATCTCCCACAAAGATCTTCCCATTTTTGTTTCCTTACCTAAAATCTTTCTTTTAATCCTGGGGGAAAAGAAAACATAAAAAGGGTGAGCTCAAATGCTCAGTAATGGTAAGCATGGATAAAATAAAATATACCATATACATTTGAACATAAAAGCATGAACATAATGTTTAAACATCAAAATCTTGAGCAAAGACATAAATCATGGAAGTACGTAAGGCATAGATCATAATGGAACATAAATCATGATAAAATAGCATGGGAATAAAACATGTAATTGTGGCATCCATTAAGCACATTTAATGATTTCCATTGTAGCCAAGGCATTGCTGCCAAGACCATCTTAGTGGACAATGTCCCATTCTGAATCGAGTTCACTCCCCATTTCAGTCCTGTAACACTGAACCTAATTAACTTACCGTTATAGTCATGTCTATCTCATGAGATATAAAATCTTTACCCAATTAATTGGAGGGAGATATAGGTCCCACCCATCTCATAATGAAATCATTCTTACTTGTGCCACAAAATAAACATAAAACATTCACCATAACCAAAAGAATAAAATGGGTTTCATAAACATCATCCCATAATCTCATAATCCATATAAAACAAATGGACATTTCATCATAAGAAAAGTGAAACCATTTAAATCATAGAGGAATTAAACTTGAAACATACACATATTAAATAATTTCATCTTAGATTGAAAATGGTTTTGATAAAACATTTGAAATGAATTTTTGAGGAAAATATCCTTTCTTCTTCAAAATAAATTTCATTTCATAAAACATCGTTCAATTTTAAAAGAAGAATATTTTGTTGAAAATAGTCATGAAATCTTTTGGAGGATGCTTCATGAAAATAAAGGCTTTATAAAACCGAAAAACCCTTTCATGCTGTATAAGTTAAAAAAACATTCTTCTCGTACTTTTGCCGGAAAAGTCAAAAAGTACCTCGTAAAAGAAAGATTCCATACATACCAAGTAGTAAAGGTCAAAAATGGTTAAAAAGGAATTCAAACATACATGAAAACATTTTTATAAAACTTAGAATGGATGATAAATATAACCCCAGTAAATACTTAGGAATAAGCAATCTCGGATAAAAATGAGATTTGCAAAAGTTTCCCTTACCTTAAGTCTGATTTGCTTTGTAAGTGTCTGAACCTCCTGTATAATGATTTTAATAATGTTATTGAATTATTACAGAATCATATTCATTGTTATGATATCATATATGATTCACTTATGACTTTATATTACCCATTCTTTTGAAAATTCCATGTTAAAGAGCATTTTGGGTAAAATTGTTTCATTTGGCGTCCGTGTTTTGACTTGTAATTATTCATATGATTACATAGATCATGATTACTTAATTATAAATATAAATCATGATTTATATATAATATATATTCAAAATATAAATATATATAATAGATCGATAAATGGAAATAAATACACCGTTCATGGAGACGGTAGGTCGTACGTACACATGAACGTTATTTTCGTTTCCACATTGAATTGAATGAAATTAATTGGATGACATACATATATATATATATATATATACATAAATACAGTATCATTATTATGTCATATATTTCATGATTACTTATTATATAAACTTTATAATCATTTATGAATGTTTAATTATTGAGAATGAATCTCATCGCATCGTGGAGACGGTATTCTGTACGTACGCACGAGTAATGATATCATTCCCATGATCGTGTAATTTTATTGGAGTGTATGTATACTATTAAAGAATCAATATAACTTTACAATAATCATATATAGTTATTATTTACACCATTATACCCATCCAAGTAAGGTGGTGGTGGAAAATAGATAACACCATGGCGTGGAGACAGTATTCCGTACGTACGCACGCGCGGTGATTTCATTTTCCGTAGGATGGATAGATGGTGAAATAGGGTTGTTTCATACTTATAATAAAAAATCAGTATATTAGTGATACTGATGTTATTACTTCATAATGAAACAACTAAAGAAGAATAAGTAGAAGAAGAAATATAGTTGAAAGAATCGGTAACAGATATTACCTCTTCTTTGAAGTGCCTCTTTGAGACCTCCTTTTAGGGCACTAAAATTGGTCTTTGAAAAAGACCAGGACCTCTAGGATGTTTCTAGGGAAGTGGGGAAGTGGAATGGTCAGGGATTGGCCGAGCATGAAGGCTAAAATTGGTGTGAGGAGGAGAGGGAGGAGGTGCCCTTTTATAAGGGAGGAGAGGGGCACCTTTGGAAATATAAGAAATATTAGTTTATATTAAATCCCAACCCCACATAAAAACATTCAAAATGACTCATATCTGAAGATTAGATGATATAGGGTTGTAATATCATCATCCAATAAAATTTAGACTTGTTAGGAATTTATTTTAGACATTATCAACTTGATTTATCCTTATTTATCAATTTAATTTTATTTGTGGTAATAATATTATAAATTTTAAATTATTATAAATAATTACATATGAGTTGTGAATTTTCCATAATTTGACATTTTATGATATTTTAGACCATATATATTTTAATTTATAATTTTTAAATATTTTTGTGATTTTTAAACAATTTTATAATATGTTATTTTTATAAAATAACAATAGTGTCAATTATGACACTATTCATTTATTTGAATTTAAATAAAATATATACAGAATATATGTTCGAACTAAAAGCATTAATATATTAATAAAATGTCATATGTATCTAGAAAATTAGTTTATCACATTAAATAGTTCATATAATATTTATTTTAATATTTTTAAAACCATTTATTTGATATATTAATTAATAAAATAATTTCAACATCACTATTGTGTCATAATTAATGAAATATATTTAATCCCTAATAATTCTACATAAATTCCTATGATGTATATAATTGTATTATATTTCTGGAGACTATTCATGTTTGAATTTTCATTAAGTTTATCACTAAATTAAAATTTTTATACTTATAAGATTTAAGAAAGTGACATGATGTCACATTCTTTGGTTTTAATAATAATTAAATTATTTTTATGAAAAAAAAGTCCATTAAATGAATATAATCCGACCCTTAGGTGATATGGGTCAACTTTTAGTCATCTAATAAGATTTTGGAAGGTGTTAGGGTAATTTTATAATATTATATTTACTTTTAATTACCCGATTTACCTTTAACTACGGTAAATAAAATTTACCGTAGTTACTATTCATAATGCCCAAAAATAAAAAGTAGCCTATTAACATAATTTGGACCCACTGATTCCAAATATGGAATCCATTTTTCAAAATTCAAAACATATAAGTTTCAGTAATTAATGTAAAATAAATCCCGTTGTTAAGAAAATGGGTTTTAGAAGTTAAAACATTGCCAAATATTGAAATGTTTTTACCTATGAATTCAATGTTAAATTAATTCTAATGAAATACATTATATTAAATGGTAAAAATATATTCGATTTATACTTTAAAACCATTCAATATTATAATTTAACCATATAAATTTTCTCAATGAAAAAAGTAGTTTTTAATTAAAAATTAGCGTATTTTTACTATTCATCAAAATATGAAAGTTATCAGAAAAATATCAAAAATTTATCCCAAGTAAATTTTTATACCCAGATTCAAAAGAAGAATTTTATTTTGTCAAAATGAACTTATAATAATGTCAAAAAATAGATTTATAGTGGGTGCGCCATCAAAAGGCGGCAAGACTGCATTTTTTGAAAAATACATATTTTACCCGAAAATTTTATTTTGTTCTTATACCATGTTCTAGAAAATGTGTAAGATGAATAATAATGTTATAAAATAAAAAAATTAGTTAATACTATTCATAACGGCTAGTTCATAATAATATTATAATAATATATCGTTGTTTAGTAAAACCCGGTATTGCGTACAACACACGCTATCGAGGAAGGTTGTGATTGCATGTAATGCAATCCAAGTCAGGGTTGTGTGTTGTGAAAAAATCTTTCATTGTTTTCTATAACAGAATCAAACCATATTTCATATATAAATTGAATATATATATATATACACTCAATGTTGTGTTGACTGACTATTATAAAATGAACTTGAAATTATGTGTAACACAATCTAAGAATAGTCTTGTGTATACTTCAAGAAAATAAATTGTGGCGTATAGCACAAGATAATATTATTGTAGCATAAAACACATGACATCAAATAAATTAAAGAGAATACTTACCATAAAATATCAGGTTGTTACATTCTACCCCCCTTAAAATGAATTTCGCCCTCGAAATTCGTCGTGGTTATAAATCGTTTACTATTCATAGAAACCCACATCGTAAAAAGGAATACTAAAACATAATATTAAAAACTAAAGTATGAAACGTAACGATTACCCAAAGTAACTCATCACTTGGTTTCCATATAGGAGAACATAGGTGAAAATATGGATATGGAAGAAAAATATAACCATCAAGTTCTTGATGGAGAGTGGTAGAGAACATGGCTATGAAAAAGCCATCAATCACAAAGCCATAAATTTTTGATGATCTAAGTTACCATCTGATTCATCGGATATAAGAGCACTAGGACAACATTTTTGGTTTTCAATATCATTTCCCTAAAGTTGAAAATTTTGAATTAGAAGAAATACTGGCTTGATTTTGGTACAATCTCACTGTTGTTAGTGCATTGAACAATTTCCACTTCATCTCATAAAGAAATGAAGTTGAATTTGTTATTTGTGAAGTGTTAACAGATCATGTGATAGAATGATGGGTCATTCAATATGTTTCAAACAAATGATTAGAAAAAGTTATCAAATATACATAAGTCCATCTATGGTGAGATTAATCTTATATGGTTCCTAAATTGGACTTATACTTCATATATCATACTGATTAATATAATAAAAATAGTTTCTACTAAAAAAGGACTTCCTGTAGTCCAGTGGTAGGCGATAAAGGCTAGTCACACTTCAGTTGTGGGTTCGATTCCCGCAGCCTTGTCCGACGCGATGGGCTGTCACCCGTCCTACATGTTGTCCTTTTTCTAAAACTACATTACTATAACATCCCATCAATAATATCGAAAAAAACTTCTATCCTTAAACAATACTAACTTATGTCCAACATAATCCATTCCAATCTTTAGGCTTATCCATAATACTGCAGTCCACTCTCATATTATAGTGAAAACGATTACCAGATATTTCATATAACAAGCATGTAAATTCCATCGTTGATCCCCATATATCATAAGATATGTCTTGTTGGTCACATTCCAAACATTCGAAGGCCTTAATCATGTATTCTCTTGAAAAAATGAATACCCATTGAACCTTAGTGAAAACATGAATGCAGTTAAAAGTTAACATTTTCTACATACCCAAATCCTCAAAATTCTATATACTCAAACCATGATGTTACTTAGTCATTATATCAATCATGAGCTCATGAATACTGTCAAACATTTCATTTTCTCCTTATCCCTTCATTATGCACATATCATCTGCTTTCCAAAATATTTGAATCACTTTTCATGGTTACCGGTACCATAAAATTATTGAAATCCACAATAGACAAATACAAAAATATTCTAATACACTATAAAAGTACCTCAACAACATTATTCTTCAATACCAATACATAAACACTTCAATCCATCCTCTTCAATGATTGTCCTAGAATATGTCCTTCCTTTATTTAAAAGTAACTTTTTTGGTCAGGGCATTGAGTTGGGTAATGCCCATGTTCTCCACAAATATGACATTAAACTCCATAACAGTCTGTCACTCTATATCCCTTTTCTCCACACAGATAACATATGTCCCTCAATTTGAGGTATTCCTCAAGGTTCTTCTTCCCTTCTTTAGAAATCTCAATCTTCCTTTCTTTATGCTCCTCAACATGCAAACATGCATAAAAGTCTATCTTCCTCTTATTTGATGAATTAGGCCTGCCACTAAATATCACCTTGTTAATCATATATCGCGATGACTGATTTGGAATAATCATAATATCTTTCTCTCTAGGTATTACACAATTTTGTTTCTCATAGTCACCAATTTGTCCATTGGATTCAATGTTAACCGAATTCCTTCTAGTACCCTCCATTGACTAAAACACAAACAAAATTCTGTGAGAGGTAAAAATCATACATGGAAAATAACTTAATCAAGGGGGAGTACTTTTAACATCTAACACCTTAAGTTTAATTCTAATATTTTTACCGTAATTCTAGGACTATAAACTATACTTATACTTTACCTTAGGGACATCCCTAGACATACCTTAAAAAAATCTCTAGGGATCTCACTAACGTTTTCGCATCCTAGTTTCCAAATATTGACTAAACCTTTCCTCTGATACCAACTGTAGATACCCGACACTTGACGTACATGGACATTACATTAATTTTGCGGAATACTTAATACATAACAAAAAATGACACACAAGGACCGTAATAATTTAGTGTCTTTGGAAACCTGGAACGTAATCTTCTAATTGTGGTGAAAGATCTTCAACATCTCCCATAAAGATCTTCCCATTTTTGTTTCCTTACCTAAAATCTTTCTTTTAATCCTGGGGGAAAATAAAACATAAAAAGGGTGAGCTCAAATGCTCAGTAAGGGTAATCATGGATAAAATAAAACATACCATATACATTTGAACATAAAAGCATGAACATAATGTTTAAACATCAAAATCTTGAGCAAAGACATAAATCGTGGAAGTACATAAGGAATAGATCATAATGGAACATAAATCATGATAAAATAGCATGGGAATAAAACATGTAATTGTGGCATACATTAAGCACATGTAATGATTTCCATAGTAGCCAAGGCATTGCAGTGAAGACCATCTTAGTGGGCAAAGTCCCATTCTGAATCGAGTTCACTCCTCGTTTCAGTCCTGTAACACTGAACCAGATTAACATACCGTTCCATCCATGTCTATCTCATGAGATATAAAATCTTTACCCAATGCATTGGAGGGAGATATAGGTCCCATACATCTCATAATGAAATCATTCTTACTTGTGCCACAAAATAAACTTAAAACATTCACCATAACCCAAAGAATAAAATGGGTTTCATAAACATCATCCCATCATCTCATAATCCATATAAAACAAATAGAAATTTCATCATAAGAAAAGTGAAACCATTTAAATCATAGAGACATTAAACTTGAAATATACACATATTAAATAATTTCATCTTAAATGGAAAATGGTTTTGATAAAACATTTGAAATGAATTCTTGAGGAAAATATCCTTTCTTCTTCAAAATCAATTTCTTTTCACAAAACGTCATGCAATTTTAAAAGAAGGATATTTTGTTGAAAATATTCATGAAATCTTTTGGAGGAAGATTCATGAAAATAAGTCTTTATAAAACCTTAAAAACCCTTTCATACCGTATATGTTAAAAAAACATTCTTCTCGTACTTTTGCCGGAAAAGTCAAAAATTACCTCGTAAAAGAAAGATTCCATACATACCATGTTGTAAAAGTCAAAAATGTGTAAGAAGGACATTAAACATACATGAAAACATTTTTATAAACCTTAGAATTGGATGATAAATATAACCCTAGTAAATACTTACGAATAAGCAATCTCAGATAAAAATTAGATTTGCAAAATTATCCCTTACCTTAGGTCCAATTTGCTTCGTAAGAGTCCGAAACTCCTGTATAATTATTTAAATAATGTCATTGACTTATTAAATAATCATATTCATTGTTATGATATCATATATGGATCACTTATGACTTTATATTAACCATTATTTTGTAAATTCCATGTTAAAGAGCGTTTTGGGTAAAATCGTTTCATTTATCGTCCGTGTTTTGACTTGTAATTATTCATATGATTACATAGATCATGATTACATAATTCCGGAATATAAAACATGATTTATATATAATATATATTCAGAATATAAATATATATAATAGATCGATAAATGGAAAGAAATACACCGTTCATGGAGATGGTAGGCCGTACGTACGCATGAACGTTGCTTTCGTTTCCTCATTGAATTGAATGGAATTAATTGGATGACATACATATATACATATATTCATAAATCCAGTATAATTATTATGTCATATATTTCATGATTACTTATTATATATACGTTTTAATCATTTATGAATGTTTAATCATTGAGAATGAATCTCATCACGTCGTGGAGACTGTATTCCGTACGTACGCACGAGCGATGATATCGTTCCCATGATCATGGAATTTTATTAGAGTGTATGTATACTATTACAGAATCAATATAAATTTACTATAATCATATATAGTTATTATTTATACCATTATACCCATCCAAGTAAGGTGGTGGTGGAAAATAGATTACACCACAGTGTGGAGACGGTAGTCCGTACGTACGCACGCGCGGTGATTTCGTTTTTCGTAGGATGGATAGATGGTGAAATAGGGTTGATTCATACTTATAATGACATATTATTATATGAGTGATACTTATTTTATTACTTCATAATGAAACAACTACAGAAGAAGAAGTAGAAGAAGAAATAGAGTTGAAAGAATCGGTAACGGACATTACCTCTTCTTTGAAGCGCCTCTTTGAGACCTCCTTTTATGGCAATAAAATTGGTCTTTGAAGAAGACCAGGACCTCTAGGATGTTTCTAGGGTAGCGGGGAAGTGAAATGGGTAGGGGTTGGCCGAGCATGAAGGCTCAAATTGGTGTTAGGAGGAGAGGGAGGAGGTTCCCTTTTATAAGGGAGGAGAGGGGCACCTTTGGAAATATAAGAAATATTAGTTTATATTAAATCCCAAACCCACTTAAAAACTTCAAAAATGACTCATATTCGAAGCTTAGATGATCTAGGGTTGTAATCGCATCAACAAATAAAATTTAGACATGTTAGGAATTTATTTTAAACATTATCAACTTGATTTATCCTTATTTATCAATTTAATTTTATTTGTGGTAATAATATTCTAATTTTTAAATTATTATAAATAATTACATATGTGTTGTGAATTTTCCATAATTTGAAATATTATGAAATTTTACACCATTTAAATTTTAATTTATAATTTTTAAATATTTTTGTGATTTTTAAACAATTTTATAATATGTTATTTTTATAAAATTACTATAGTGACAATTTTGACACTATTCATTTATTTGAATTTAAATAAAATATATATAGAAGATATGTTTAAACTAAAAGATTTTATATATTCATATAATGTCATATGTATCTATAAAATTAGTGTAGAATATTAAATAGTTCATATAATATTTATTTTAATATTTTTAAAACCATTTATTTGATATTTTAATTAATAAAATAATTTCAACATCACTGTTGTGTAATAATTAGTGATAATTATTTAATCCCTAAAAATTATAAATAAATTCCTATGATTTATATAATTGTATTAGATTTCTGGAGATTATTCATGTTCGAAGTTTCATTAATATTATCACTAAATTAAAATTATTATACTTATAAGATTTAAGAAAGTGACATGTTGTCACATTCTTTGGTTTTAATAATAATTAAATTATTTTTATGGAAAAAAGTCCATTCAATGAATCTAATCCTACCCTTAGGTGATATGGGTCGACTTTTAGTCATCCAATAGGATTTTGGCAGTTGTTTGGGTAATTTTATAATCTTCTATTTACCCTTAATTACCCGATTTACCTTTAACTATGGTAAATAAAATTTACCGTAGTTACTATTCATAATGCCCAAAAATAAAAAGTGGCATATTAACATAATTTGGACCCACTGATTCCAAATATAGAATCCATTTTTCAAAATTCAAAACATATAAGTTGCAGTAATTAATTTAAAATAAATCCCATTGTTAAGAAAACATGTTTTAGAAGTTAAAACATTGCCAAAGATTGAAATGTTTTTACCTATGAATTCAATGTGAAATTAATGCTAATGACATAAATTAGATTAAATGGTAAAATTATATTATATTTATACTTTAAAACCATTAAATATTATAATTCAACCATATAAATTATCTCAATTAAAAAAGTTGTTTTTAATTAAAAATTAGCGTATTTTTACTATTCATCAAAATATGAAAGTTATCAGAAAAATATCAAAAATTTATCCAAAGTAAATTTTTATACCCTGATTCATAAGAAGAATTTTATTTTGTCAAATTGAACTTATAATCATGTCAAAAACTATATTTAAAGTTGGTGCGCCATCAAAAGGTGGCAAAACTGCATTTTTTGAAAAATACATATTTTACCCAAAAAATTTATTTTATTCTTATACCATGTTCTAGAAAATGTGTAAGATGAATAATAATGTTATAAAATTAAAAATTTAGTTAATACTATTCATAACGGCTAGTTCATAATAATATTATAATAATATATCGTTGTTTAGTAAAACCCGGTATTGCGTACAACACACGCTATCGTGGAAGGTTGTGATAGCGTGTAATGCAAGCCAAGTCAGGGTTGCGTGTTGTGAAATAATCCTTCGTTGTTTCGTATAAAAGAATCCAACCATATTTCATTTATACATTGAATATATATATATACTCAATGTTGGATTGAATGACTATTATAAAACGAACTTGAAATTGTATGTAACACAATCTAAGAATAGTGTTGTGTATACTTCAAGCTAATACAGTGTAGCGTATAGCACAAGATAATCTTGTTGTAGCATAAAACACATGACATCAAATAAATTAAAGAGAATACTTATCATAAAATATCGGGTTGTTACAACATAGTCATGAACATGCCATTTGATCCCACACATACAAGGCCAAGCCAGGTGTACATGCGAAGAGCCGTGTACTTGGACATGGGAATAAGTACATGGGGATGGTCACACCATGTACCTTTTCACAAACATGGGCATTGTCTATTTACACAGGCAATACCTGGTGCTGAAGGGACACTCTGTGTACTTCTCTAGAGTTGGTTGGGAGCCCTTATCTTCTATATCATGGACATGTTTCATTAGGATACATTACCTATATACTTTTCATGATTGTTAGTATGTAATCGCATGCTACACATATGATAGTGACCACTTCAGTGAGACTTCTCATATATAGTTCTCAGAATACTTCTATGAGGCCTAGAGTGGGATCCTCTATCATCTTTGAACCCTTTGTGGAGTTGTTGGTATTTTTATAACCAAAACTAAATGGGTGTTAATCTTTTACTTATATGGTTATTCCATATTGAGTTTTTAGTATACCCCATGGCCTTGGTTGTGATATTCATCTGTGTATCATATCTCTTAAAACTTACCATTTATACTTACAATGATAAGACCCAATGGTCATGACATATTGGATAGATTTTATTAGTTTTATTTGACTTTTAGAGTTTTTTCTACTAGACAAGTGCTTTGTGGATCCTTCGATCAAGAATCCTAGGATAGCTTTATAGTTGTGAGTTTACCTTGACATTGTTTGATAGTTTTGAGTATATCAAGATATTATTGTTATATTTGTTTTATACATATACCTATTTATATCTAACTAGTATTATTATTGTTACATTCTTTTCGGTTTTGATGTGTCCAATTGGGTATTTTTATACTCGTCCCTAAATAGGGTTTCCCACACGTGTTGTTTCTGGTGTATAAGATTGACCCATTGATGGATTCCTAAAGGGACCATGACCAGATGATTCTTAGTGAGCTGGACATATTGAGGTGTGTTCATGCGGTTATCTTGATAGCAATCTTATTCTTTACTTTCTTGTTAGACTTATTTTCAATCTCTTTGTTTTGGGCATATATTTGGAACCTTTTTACTTTCATTACATCTTTCCACACTCTAGTTAAAGGATTTAGATGTATACATGCATATTTTATCAGTTGTCTTTACATTTCATCTTTTTATGGGAAAAGATATATGTGTGTGTGTGTAGGTACTTTAGACTAAGGCCTCCCATGCTGGTGATATGTCTACTCAGTGTTAGTTTCCAACCCCTTGAATATTGGAGGCGGGCTTGGGGAGTCTTGGCTTGGGCCCCATTAGGAAGCGTTGTGACAAGTATATTCCCACAATTTTCTACACTACATGAGTTATAGAATTAGGGTGAAATCATTTAGTCACTAGGTTTTTTCATAGATTATTCAATATCTACCCATTATGGATACAAATTAATAATATTATAGACTACTCATTATTTGAATTAATTCATTGAACTAGGATTAAATAAGTTTTCAATATTATGTGTGCCTATCACTGTCCCACTTTCATGATTCTTCCTTCCATCCCTTTCTAAGACCAAAAATAGTCATCATGGGTATAAATTAATTATAATCAATGTAAAAAACCATATGATAAGGAAAATCATTCCTAGGATGTACTAAATTATGACACTGCCATTTCAACCTATAACATTTTAGGTTCCTCCTAAATCAATTTCAATTCTATATAGGTTGGTTTAGGTTCTACATTCTTATTATTCGTAACCTAACCCCCCAAAATAAATAAAATCTTCTCTAATATCAACTGATGCAACCAAAAAAAATCATACTTATATATTATATCATTTTTCATGAGTATTATTTATATCATAAAATAAATCACACCACATAACATATATTTTTAGGGAATTTGGAAATTAGATGTGTAAAAAAATTATTTTACAGTATTTTTTATCATATCCCACAAATAGTATTCTCACGTGATATCCTTTTTGAAAAATCAAATATAATAATCTTCTTCATAACCTATGAAATGGTATCCTAAGAATGGATGATCCCATATTCTTAGTAAGGGTAAATAGAGGAGATATCCATCAAATATCATAAGTGAGTATAATAGAAGCATATTTTTATGAGAACATAATCATTGTTAACTAATATTACATAAGAGAATCATACCTATTAAAACATATATCATAAAACATGATTCATTTCCTATGGATTTTAATATGACATAAGACTTGATTCATAAGAGTGTGAAAACATGAGTTAATAATAATGATCCATGAGAACATAACATAAGTATGTTTCATAACAAAAAAATATGGAACAGACATAATTATAGAAATTATAACATTTTTCAAGGATGTCCACCAAGACATTCATATCAAAATAGATCTGACTGACCACTTGTCCATAACATAATGGACATAGGCCAACCGCCCTTATCCTATACTAATTTCATGAGACATAAAAAACCCCATTGTATTAGATGGATATAAATGAACCACACATCACATTATGATATATATATATATATATATTCCACATGAATGTGAAAACATTCATAATATCAATATAGCATAATTAACATAAGAGAAAGAAATGGATTTCATAATGATTTCCAAACAAACACGGTTATAAGTCATCCAGATAAAAAATGTGGATGGTTTTATTAAAGAATATAACAAATGTAACATAATAATTATTAGTGGTTTTAAACATAGATATAGAAACAATTTAAAATATAAATAAGAAATTAATTTTTAAAGCTATAAAAAATACACTTTTATGTTTTTAATAAATTTTATTTTGAAGAAAAAATTAAACAAAACAATGAGAATAAAAAATATTTGGGGAAAACATGAAAACATGAAAGGTAATATTCTTAAATAAATAAATAATCAAGTTGTAAAATGTTTTTATGTAAAATATTAAAAAGAATATTATTTTTTCACTTTTTTAAAGAGATTTAAAATTAATAGAAAATGGATTGTGATAAAAATGGTTAAAAAACTTCTTTAATATTTTTTGAATAAAATTTTTGAAATAAATAAAATTTAGTTAGTAAATATTATAAGTAAAAAAATAATATCTATAAAAAATAAGGAATATAGACCTGGGAGGGAAATATTCATGGATATAAAGAAGAGATATGGTTGGTTCCACATACAATCATTTATTTAGTTGAATTGTGGAACAAAGAAATATAGATAGGTATGAATACATATAAACCCAATGAATAAAAATGGGAGAATAAATTGGATTTTTTAGATATAAATATAAAATAATTTCTCTAATTTAATGTTCAATCGTAAACAATCTTGATGTCAAAATGAGATTTGTAATGAAACCCTTACCATTACTCTTGACTTATACAAAAGAGATTTAACATCATATATAATAAAAACCACAATCATAATAAATTATTTACCAAACCTATACATATCTATTACCATTTATACTCTTCAACTATAATCACTTATTACACATATAATAGTTATTTATAGTTTATTTCATCATCAGATGTTAGTAATACTGATTTTCTCATAGATGTTTTATAATGGTGATGTCGATCCTTATTATTTGATATCACATTAATCATTACAATATTATTTAATATGGTAGAATCATGATTATCTAAATATTAATTCATTCCCGTATACTTTTTATAGATGTTATGGGTATGGTCTATGATAATGAGATTCGTAACGACCATATTTTATGTAATTTATTGATACCCACAAGTTACCTTATATTGTTCATTAATTTTTTTCATCATTTTAGAGACATAATCTTAGAATAAATTAATGTTTAATATCATATATTATTATAATTAATTATTTAATTATTATTCATTTTGAAAGTGATGGTGTTTGTGTAGAATCATTCATGTAGGTGGTTGAACCGACCTAATTAAGAACATGCTATATTAGTGAATGAGTGGGAGTTAAATATAGTATAATAGAATTATAATTTTCATAGAATAATGGCAATATAAATAAGAGATTATTATATTAGATAATTTGTTTTAAATATTTTAGAAAATAAGTAAATTTAAAATTTTAGGGAAGGGCTTCCATACTTATATGACGAATTAGAGCATTCTCTGCATGGAATCCTCAAGATGTAGGATTTAGGATTCCTTATTGGAATAAAAATATACAAACAATATAAGAAATATTTATTAAATGGTTAATGGGAAGATATTATAGGGTGAAGAGAATAGTTTTTGTAGTTTTGGAGGGGTAGAGGAGGGGTCCTTTAAAATGTTATTTTTGAGTATCATTTCAACAAATATCTATTTCATAATGTATAAGGTTGTCATTTAAAATTAAAAGTGGATAAAAAGTGGAAGATAATGAATTTTATTCCTCAAAAACATCATACACATAATTTAGAGATAAATTTTCATGATATTTTAAGTCTTCATAACATTGATTAACACTTTTTATATCATTTTTCCTTTACTATGGTAACATAATTTTTATCATAATAACTTATTTTTATGATAAAAAAGGAAATTGACCATATTTCCTTATTTCAAATTCCAACAAAAAAATATGAAATCCATATAATCAAAATTCAATTTCTTAGTATGAGAAATTTAAACTTAAATTAAAAATATAACATATATGGATATATAACATTTCTTATAGAAAAACAAACTTTTTTGAAAAATATTCTTAAATACATTTTTATCAATTAATAATTAAATTAGTTTTATTCTATTTTATTATTAATTAAATCTTCAAATTATATTCTTCATTAAAAATTGATCAATTTAAATTATTTATGATAAAAATACCCAATTTTTTAAAAATAGTTCTTCGAAAAATACCCAGTTTTAACATTAGATGATTTTATTCCCAACCCCTTCAAATAAATTATTTATCTTATGAACATTCAATTTTATTAATAAATAGATAATATAATATTTATTATAATTTTATAAATACAGAAAATCATACCATAATAATAATTATACTAACAATAGTAATAATAATAATACGTAGGTTATTGGGGGTACAATACAAATAAACACAAACACCCACAAGATGGAATGATGGGTCATATACCCCCCAGGGATAATTTAACACCCCATGTTTTTATGAATTTTTTCATTCCAATAAGTATAATTTCATTGATAGATTATGTAACATGCAATGCCATGTTTTAATGAATCACAATATACAATTAATATTATTATTCAAATATGATTGTGATAACATTACTGTTAATCTTGGAAGAATGAAAAGGAGTAACCAAAATCTTAAGATGAAGTATAATGGTTTAATATAAGGTAAATATATTGATATATAAGTACATGATTTTTGGAAAAGTCATTATATACATTGAAAATACATTTTCGTTAAAAAATAAGATTTTCATTGCTTTTTGTGAACAAATAATAAATTTTTTTTCCACTTTTAGAAAATTTAATTGAAAAAATTAACAAAATTTTCCACTAAACATGTAAAAATTATCTCAGGGTGAATTGTTTATAATTTTCTGAAAAATATTATTTTTTATATGAATAGTGAAGGATTATTTTTTTATTGAAAATTTCCTTTTCATTTATAGAATTTTCAAAGTTACGCAATATTTTGAAACTATCTAAAAAAATTAGTTTTATTATATTATTATTAATTAAATTTAGGTAATTTTATTCATTTTCATGTTTAATGCTTTTATAAAGACAATATATACATAAGAAAAGTTTCTCTTTTGAAACACAGTTTTTCATCGCATCTGCGTGTTTAATTTAAATTCTTCCACTTTTGTGAATTATATTTTAAAAAATTCATTAAATATTTATAATAATAATAATTAATTTTATATAATAATATAAACAAAATTTTTGTCCAAAATTAATAGTAAAAATGAAAAAAAATTACTATAAAAATGTTAAAATGGGATTACTAAGGTTTAACAACACATATAAGGGTTAAAATGATGTAAAAACTTGTAAAAATCCTATTTTATGTCCATATTTTAATATTATATAATATTAGGTTATATAAAGATCCATTTTTGTGAATTATCACATGTGTAAAATGTGGCTATATCTTATTCTTTTTAAAAATTTCAATTGCATAATATCCCCCACTTTTGAAAGAAAACCACTTGTCCTCTCTTATTAACACTTAAAAATAATTTTTTTGGGAAAATATATACCAAAATATCTTACATAAATCCCTCCCAACATCATATAGGTGTTATTTTTATTATTAAAACACCATAATAAGGCTTCAAGTGCAAACCTAAATAGGTTCTCTGAAGAAGAGGTATAGTCCTTAACCACGTGCTTTCATTTTATTTTTTTTATAACTCCTTAAAATAAAATTAAAATATTATGATATAATAAAATAATTATTTAAAATATAAATATATGTTATTATTTTGATTTAATAACCTATATCCATCTTCTCTTTCCATCAAATGTGAATTGAAATAGTCAATCATGTACAAGGCGGCCTACTACATTACGAACTGATGTAATTCGTTTTCCATCATCTACTCTCCCAGGTGGATATAATGATGGATTTAAATTATATATATTATATAAATGAAATTTTTATACTTATATAATTATAATATAATTTATAACTTATTTCCTTCCAATCTGTTGGAAAATGATAATGTTGCTCGTGTGTACATGTGGATTACCGCCTCGATGAAGTGATGTGATATGTTTTTCATTTTATTTTTACATAAATGGTAGGGAGTAAATATTTAATGAATATATAACATAAATATAACATAAATATTATTATATAATTGTAAACTAATATTTACCTTTCTTCTGTTTCATCCCTTGAGTAAATGGAAGCAATGTTCATGTGTACATATGGCCAACCGTCTCCATGAGTAGTGTAATTCATTTTGTAACTCCAACTTTTATAAATTATTATAAAAACATATATAATGAATATATATATGATATTTATATCATTATTAACATAATTTATATAATGTAACTATGATCAATGTACAAGGACCAAAACTACCAAACCTGAACATGCATGAAAAACGAAGCAGTTATCACCAATAATATTTATTTTAACAAATAATTGATTATAAAAGGGTGATAAAAGGGTGTAAGTAAATCATATATGGTATGATATATATGATTATATTTCTGAAATATATGTACAATATATATATATATATGTGTGTGTGTGTGTGTGTGTGTACATATATTATAAATTAGATTTGGATGTTTTTGAAGGAATTCAAAACTCGAGGTAGGGGATTTTCATCTAAATTTTATTTATGTGTGACACATTCCATATTCACCACTATTTTCTATTGTGATGTGTATATACATAACATTGATGTATTTTATTATTATTTTCATGGAAATTATTTTATATTAATATCCATATAAGGTCCATCCCTTCATAGGTATTATGATTTAAAAGTTACAAAAGTGAAAAGGTTTTTATGACATAATGTCATTATTTATCCGAATTGTTTATGATTATACATTTGATGATGAAAAATTATAATATATTTATCAAGAAACTAATTAATCTCCTAATACTCTTGTTATTTCATGATAATGCATTTTTCCTTTCATTTTTTCTCTTTAATTTCTCAAGATACAAAAAGTACATTTTTAAGGATAAAAATATTTATTTATCTCCTCGATCAAAAATCATTTATATTCCTTCTACATATTTTATAAAAATGGTTTCAATGAGGTTTTTAATATTCTAAAATGACATTTTTAAAATAATTTTTACCCATTTTTTACATTTTACTAAAACAATTAAATTAATATTGTTTTTATTTTCCAAATGAGGTATTTGTTGACTTTTTTCTGAAAATGTGAATGAAATATTAGTTTTAATGTGTACTGCACGAATGGTATATCTTTACCTTATGACCACGTAGTAATTTCAAAGATCTTTTTCCTTTTTAAAATTTTAGTTCCTAGAAAATTGTTTCTTTAATATTTTTAATATTTTCAGATTTTAAATTTTTGTTTTCAAAGTAAAAAGAATATTTTTCTCAGGAAATGTCTAAAGTTAGAATTTAAATTCATTTTCCATCTAAGATTACATTCATTGATGTTACTTAATCCTTACTAGAGATATGATCCAATGACTCCATCTATATTATTTCTCTGGATGGTTTCTAATTATGATGAAATTGTTTTTTAAAATATGTTCCTTGTTCATGGTTTATGCTATGAGGAATTAATAAAATGATTATGAAACTAATTTCTTTTACATGGGTTTTGATATGATTAAATGTTTATGAAACCCATTTTATTTTCATGTGTTCTGATATGATAAATATTTTATTATCTTTTGTTTCAAATATGTATGATTTTCATTATTTAATGGATGAGATCAGAATAATATATCCCTCAAACGCATCGGGTAAATATGGATATGAAGTGAGTTAATATTTGATGCATGAAACTGATTTCACATTCAAAAAATTTTCCATGGATATGGTTTTCATGTCCATAAAATTAATCATAGACTTGGTTTTCATGTCCATAAGATTATGCATGGACCTGGTTTTCATTCCGATAAGTTTATGTATGGACTTGGATTTCATGTCCATAAGATTATGTGTGGACCTTGTTTTCATTCCCATAAGATTACGTATGGACCTGGATTTCATGTCCATAAGATTATGTGTGCACCTAGTTTTCATATCCATCAGTTTATAAGAGTTCTTGATTTCATGTCCTTAACTTTATGAGTGAATATTTTTATATTTATACAATTTTACAATATTGTAAACATATGTTATTACATAAATATATGTATTACGCCAATGTTATGCTCTCATAGCTCATGTTATTTGATTATTATATGATTCTTATCTTATGAAATTACATCATTTATTACATGACTTGGGATTGTGATATTTGATATGTAGGGTATAGTTTTAAAATGTTATGTCCATGTTCTTATACCATTATGCGTGATCCATGCTTATGTGATCATTATTATCTTCCTTGATTTCCATTATTGAGATTTTAACATCAACATTTCTTATATTTACTTTCCCAAAGTTATAAGTTAAGGTAATATGAATGATATATCTAAGAAGGATGATATTTATGAAGAACTTAATGGGAGATAATGCAGACCAATTATGACCCAGTTATTTATGTTCCCATGTTTCCAAATATACCAAACCTATATGATTATAGCATGGGTCATTATGTTATATAATAAATATTCATCTAATACAGTGTAGTATATATATATATATATGAAAAATATGGTTCAATATAGTTTGTATTATAGTAGGTTCTAGTTAACATTTGGAAATAAGGATGAGAAAACATTAGTCCAAATGATTTGGATAAATTTCATTATATGAAAATATCTAGGAATTTAGGTGAAGGATATAATGAGTGGTTTCATGGAATTACATCCCTCTATAGATATTATAAGTAGATTTATCTCTAAAAAAAGTTTTACCTAGGGTTAATTCTACTAAAGGGTGCATTGTTATTTAAATTTATCGTCACTTAGTGAACAAAAATAGGCCCTACTTCAAACCTATGTTGATATTCTAGGGGGATATTTTTTGGAATTTTACAAACTTTTTACAAACCATAAAGAATTATTTTAATATATGATCACCATTAATAACCTTGGTTAAACCTAATTCTGTTAGATTAATAATAAGGTTTCCTAATTCGGACGTCCTATATATTATTTTTCATGATTATGTGGTTTCCACTATGATTATTGTTTCTCATACTATGTTTTTTATTTTTAGTAAATGGTTGGAATGTGAAATAATCATGTTAATGTCAAATGTTATATACATTGAACTAATTTTCATCAAGAAAACAATATTTTATAGGTTTTGGAATAAAAAATATAATTTTTATTCTCTATAATTCATGTTGAACTTCGAAAAGAGCAAAGGATGGAACAATTCTTCATTGAGTCCTTTATGAGGAAACATCCACCTTATCTTAGTGTTTCCAATGATCGATTAATTTTCTAGAAATTTATTAGTACCATTTAGAAGATATTTCCACTTTATAGGTGTTTGGAACATGAACAATTTATTTTTTCCATATATCATTAAGATAGTGAAGTTGATCAATGGTGGAATCTTATCAATAATACAAGGAAACATGACAAAATTTACACTATAGAGTGGGATGAGTTTATGATCATATTTTTCAATAAGTTATTTAATTTTATTATTCATATGAAAATGGAAAAGAAATTATTTAAGCTAAATTATAAGGATGAATAATTTATCATAAACTATGTAGAAGATTTTACAATACTTGTGAGGTATTCATTTGGTGTTATCGGCCAACCATGAAGTAAGATTGAATGATTCATTAGTGGCATAAGAAAAAAAATATTTGAATTGTATTATCAATAAGGTACTTTAATATCTATAAAGGAGTCATTTTATATGATATCAAGTTAGAAATAGATATCGGAGTTATGCATCAATCTCATGGTTTTGAGAGGAAAAGAAATATAGAATTCAAAGGAAACTATAAAAACAAGGGAAAAAATAAGATGATCATTCTTTTATGAAGGAAGTGTGGAAGTAAATGTGATGTAAATTGTCTTATGGGGTCAAGGAAATGTTATTATTGTGTAAATTAAGGTTATTGAGCAGATAAATATTGAATTGTTGGGAAGAATTTAGCTATTAGTGCAAATATAGAGAAAGTTCCATAGAATGCTCCACCCACACTCCAGTTATTCAAATGCAAGGAGTATGGGAATTATACTAATCAATGATAAAATATGAATTTTACTTATGATGATAAACATAAGATACCTATTAAGACCAAAGATAACAGTAAATATCATAAGATCTCTATTTCTATTTAGGGGATGATAACGATGTGGTGTAAGGTACACATATGATCCACTATAAAATTGATAATGATTTATTTTACTCTAGATCTAACCACATTTTTATCGTATGAATTTTATAAGAGCATCACAATACCACCTTAATGATTAGATATTGAATTAGTATTCAAAACCTCTGTGGGAATGATTATTGCGTCTTATGTCTATGATCCTTCCCGAGTTGAAGTTTATGGGAAAAAGCTTCCTAAAAATCCTATTATCCTACATATAGTTGAATTTGATGTTATATTTGGCAGATATTGTCTTTATCTATATTAATCCCACATCAATTTATAGATAATGTAAGACAATTTGATATTCTAAAACTGTCACTTATCATTTATCAGTGTAATGATAAATATGAAATTTCTATAGAAATAATAAAAATTATATGGGTCTTTATTCCTATTCAAAAGGGATGTTTATATTAGATGGTTGTGGTGAAAGTCACTATAGATGATATTCCTATTATGCAGGATTTTTGTATGTCTTTCAAGAGTATTTTTCTAATCTTCCACCAAGTCATGAAGTTGAGTTTTCAGAAGAACTCATACATGGTTCTATGAAAATTTCAAAGACTTGCTATAAAATAACCCTAATTGAGTTACTAGAATTGAAGAATAAACTTCAATATAATTTTATAAAGTGGTTTATTCATCTAACTGTGTCCCCTTGGGGTGGACATATTTTTTTAAGAGGATAGATGGATCATTGTGAATCTATATTGATTATCCAGAGCTAAACAAGTTCACAATCATGGAAAATTATCCTCTACCCTGTATTGAGGACCTGTTTGATCAACTATGTAGAGCTCAAAGAATTTCCAAAATTAAACATCATTTTTAATAACATCATGTAAGGGTCAAAAAAGAGGATATATGTAAAGTCCTGGAATTTCAATGTAATTTTTTTAATTAAATGGGAATTTTACGAGTCTGTGAAAAATCACGGTGAGTGATTCCAAGGCCCAGTGTGCCCGAAATGAATTTCTGAAATTTTTTTCAGGTACATTCAGTAAACATGTGAGTGGGTTTTTGTAACTTTTGAAATGGTGCTCGGAATTTAAATTTGAGGCCACCGTTAAACTCACAGCACCGGTATTCACTTAAGCGAATCTTCACCCCGATCGTAGTAGGTCGAGGGTGAAAGATAGGTTTTGGGTTTTTCATGGAAGAATAGAATAAAATAAAAATGTTTAACATTTTTATTTTTGTTGAAACCTTTAATGTGAGGTTATAGAGCTGGGGACCACCGAGCCCAAAACCTCCGAATTAGAATTTGAGGGTGGGGACCACGCAAATCCCCAAACATCTTCTTTAATGGGAGGAACCTCTTGAACTCCCTCATTAATGAGGGAGGTGACCTTTGGTATCCTCCCACTTTAATGGTTTCAACCAGATCAATTAATTAATTTATACAATTTGAATTTATGCCAAAAAACTAAATAGATAACATATTCTATGATGTTCAGATTTCATTTTTTGTGGAATTGGGGAGAGAAGAACTTGGAGAAACACATCCTCCAACGAAGATCTTCTCTAATGAAGAATGCCAACGAAGAACTCTTCTCCTTCGACAAATATTTCTCCAAACTCCATCGAAGGATCTCCAATGACGAAAAAACTGTTGATCGAGGCACCACCATTGTCACCAACTTCATATTTTTCCTCTCCTCACCGATGCGGTAGGAGGAGACTTGTTTCGTGATTGAAAAACGCCAATCCGTCTCAACCGCTGACAATATTCAACAAACTATTGAGGCAGGGGGGGAATTTTAATTTGATCAATGTTACATTCCCTCTCGCATTGAATCATCTTCCTTGATTTTTATGCTACCACCCTAACGTGGAGGGTACAGGACAAACAAACATGGCCCGACACGTCCGAAAATCTTGTGGACCTTTTGTGTGATCTTCGCAATGGTGATGGAGAACGGTGACAGCGGTTGGCATCGATGGAAGTCGAGAACCGCGACGAAGGTGATGAATGAAGAGCGGCCAGTCAAGCCGGCCGCCGGCGATGGAATAGCGCTATGCCGCCCCGTGACCTCGACGCCCCGCGACATCCGTGCCCCATGGCCTCCGGGCCCCGCAGCGCTTCACCGCCCACCGCCTCCACTGCCCTTTGGAACCTGCGGCCTCCGCCGCCTCGCGGCACCCATGGCCTCACGCCTTCTCGTGCCGTACGTGGCACCCACGGTCTCCGCCGCTCCACAACACCTGAAGCCTCGCAACGTCCCCCAAAACATGTGGCATCTGTCGTCCCGCTGCACCCGTGGCCTCATGCCGACCCGTGATACCCACGGACTCACTCCGCCCCACGGCACCCGCAGCTTCACACCGCTCCATGGCCTCCGCCGCCCAGTGGCCCCCATGGCCACCCATGGCCTTTGCGGCCCACGCGGCCTCTGTGCCACCTTGTGCCACCCAGCCTGGGCCGCCCGGCCAGACCCAGACCCACTTCGACCCATTTATGCACTTTTGGCCATATCATTGGCACCGGACATCCGTTTGATGAACCGACAGTAGTGCTAGAAATATTAGAGTGAGACTGTGCCTTTGAGTATACCCCACTGGAGATTTGGATAATGTTTGAGTATGGTCGGCTAGGATCAAGCCCGAATTCAACCAAGCCCTCGGGACTAAAAGGCTAATAAATCACAGACCAAGCATTCGATCGACGTATTGTCTGTTGCGTTGAGACCCCTATGATGTGGCGGACCATTGAGATAATTCTTCATGAGACTTTGTGGAATTTGGAGTATCGACTAGTGGATTGAGGAGCGGACCCTCCCGAATATGAGCAAGCCTAGTGCAGGAACCCATTAGCTGGATGTGACGTGAAGAATGAAGAGCGATCATGTGTGGGTCAGCACCTAGAAATTTTGTGTGGGTCAGCACTGAGCGATCCTGTGTGGGTTACCACCTAGAGATCCTCTCTGGCTCAGCACTGAGCGATCCTGTGTGGGTCAGCATAAAGCAATCTTGTGTGGGTCAGAATCAAGCGATACTGTGTGGGTCAGCAGCAGATTCTCATAACAGAGTAAGATGATTCAGTAGTTTCATATAATAATCTCTACTACTATACTTAAATTATACCTGTTGTGATCTCAGTTTGTACATGTGTGGTACTTTCCTTCATGGTAATACCATGGTGGTATTCTTCTGTGTGGCATACCTGTGTGGTACTTTCCTTCATGGTATTACTTCCTTTGTGAAAATGTTGAGCTTGGGGCTTTGGAGTTGGACTCTGTGTTTTCCTCATGATTGAGATATGTTTACTTGATAACTTAGGTATATGTATGGGCATATACCTAATTAGGGTTATCAATTTTTTCCTTTCTTAGGGGTTTATCATTTTTAGATTTTGTGAGATCTTGAGGGTCTTGGGGTCCCTACTGAGTATCGTTCTACTCACCTCTTCATGAGCTATACCTGCATTTCATTGTGTTTGTTGTAGAAGACGGAAAACGCTGACTGAGGATGAGGGTACTAGGACTGGTGGTAGCTCGGAGGTGGATGTTTTAAGAGGTGAACTGCAGAGATGGTCATTCGTGAGTTGTACCTACCCTTCAGGTTGGATCCCTAGTGGCCGATCCAGGAGCTTCTTTCGACCTATCAGTTGTCTTTTACTTTCCATTTGTCCTTGTATTTTCCAGTTGGGCTTCTATTCTGGCCCCTTTTTACTTATCGTACTCACTATTTTTACTATTCAGATTACTTGAGTTCGTATCTTGTTGTGTGCCTGGTTATGTTTTTTAAAGGTTATAAAGACAATGTCTTTTCCGTTTTAGTGAATACACCTTCGGTGCTAGTCTCCAAGCCCTGGCCTATTGAAGGCAGGCCTGGGGTAGTCGCGGCACAGGCCCCGGGGGATGGGTCGTGAAAAATAGGTATCAAAATAATTGTTTCTACCATAGAACATAAGACTCTAATATTTTTTTAATGGAAATAGTATTAAGTGTAGTGAGTGTGGTTATCAGTTTAGGGAATCTAGTGTTCGTGTGGTGGTCGAGGTATATATACACCAGGACCCTGACTTCTGATTTCTAACTTAGTGAATGAAAACACCGATTGTGTTTGTGTTTTGATGAGTTTTATTTGTAATCACTATGAGTCATCTCACTAGGTACAACTTATTGACTGTGGTGCACCTGTTTCTTTTCATGATGCCTCCATGCAGAAAGCCAGCTAGGGTTCTGAGTGTAGTACACACTGATATCCCACAAAGAAATAAGGCCTCGGTGTAGGAAAATTTTTATGTAGACGAACAGCAGGAGCACCAATGGTACCATTGACTATTGGGCCACCAATGCCACCAACCCTAGTAGTAGAGGGTGCACACAACATGAGCTCGTTTCATGAGTTTTAGTGCCAGAGGCCACCCAGGTTCAGGGTAGAGATGAACTCACAGGCAGCTGAGGATTAGCTCGAGGCTGTGGTGAGAGTCTTTCGACTAGTTGGGACACCAGCCGATCTCATGGTGATCCATACCGCCAGTCTTCTATACGAATCAACTAGCATATGGTGGATCTTGATGCTCTAGGATCATGACTAGGTGATGCTTCTTTGGGCAGACGTCGAGATCCTGTTTCAGGTAGAGTTTTTCCCAATGACACTTCGCGTAGTGCGCATTCAGTAGCTACTTCCTCTACATAAGGACAACATGAATGTGGCTCAGTACTCATTGAGGTTCACTTACCTCTCACGCTACTCCACGTATATGGTGTAGGACCCATTCTTCAGGGCCCGGACCTTTAATTAGGGACTCAGGCGGGAGATCAGGTCTTCTATGATCTCACTCAGCGTCCCGAAGCAGGTGGTGGTGTTAGAGAGGGTCCTTTTAGTGTGGAGTTTCCTTTCTGAGCAGTCACCAATAGAAAGACCCACTACCAGTCTTCACGTAGCGGAGTCTTATGCTACTGGCAGTAGACAAATGTTTCAGAGGTCTAAGAGGACCAGAACTATAAGTGGACGATTGCAGGATTCAGGTTCAGTTGTGTAGGGCACCCGAGGCAGAGCCATTCATGCCAGTAGCAGGCAGCGTTACACATGCAGTGGGAAGCGTCACATGGCTCATGACTATAAGACCTGCCATATGGATGATCAGCAGACGTTCGAAGGACCGCCTAGGAAATGATAGAGGATCGACCGAGGAGGTCCATAGGGAGCAGGCAGACATGGAAGAGGATCTGGTCATGTATCTAGTAGTGGGTGAAGATTCAAGATGTTACCTCCACCACCACCAGGTGATCCACCCCGACCATAGGGAGCAGAAGGATAGAGGAGAGCTCAGCTTCAGGCAGCTGAGGCCTACGATCACGGCGCTCTGGAGATGATACGAGGTATGATCGATGTCTACTCCACCTTAGCTATAGTACTTATAAACACAGGTGCCAGTCATTCTTTTATTTCCACTGCCCTTGTTCGGAGCTCAGAGATTCCTACAAAGTCGTTGGCTTGATCCTTATGGATAGAGACTTCTATGGGAGAGGATTCGATGATTACGCACTGGTTTCGGCATTGCGATCTTACTCTAGGAGGTGAGATCTTCGGTTGGGATATCCTAGTAGTAGTGTCGAGGCCTTATGACGTCATCTTGGTTATGGACTGGTTATCTACATTCCATGCTTAGATTGAATTTATTAGGAATAAAGTGCAGTGTGTCCGCATGGATGGGACTAGGTTTACCTTCACCGGTGAGAAGGTATCCTTTGTAGCACAGGATGGACTTATCTGGAAGAGAGTACAACCGATTACACATCAGTTGGCTAGCCCTACCCTCAATGTAGTTGATGTGGAGATTCCGAGTTATCCTGTAGTGGTGGAACAGTACATAGATGTATTCTCTGATGATGTTTCAGATCTACCTCCTCATAGAAAGGTGGAATTTTAAATTGACTTGTACCCCGGGACAACACCGATATCTACACTAGCGTATTATATAGCTTCTACGGAGCTTCGTGAGCTACAGGTACAACTAGAGGACTTGCAGGGGAAGGGATTAATATGGCCTAGTGTTTCTCCTTGGGCATTCCCAATTTTGTTCCCCAAGAAGGTGGATGGAATCTTGAGGCTTTTTGTTGACTATCAGCTCCTGAACTAGGTGACCGTGAAGAACAAGTACCCACTTCTGAGGATTGATGGGCTCTTTGATCAGCTGAAGGGAGCCACCCAGGAGTGTGACAGAGATACAGAGTTTCCTAGGTTTGGCCGGATACTACCAGAGATTTGTGCCAGATTTCACCGTAGTTTCAGCATCTTTATCAGTATTGACAAAGAAGGGGCAACCCTTCGTGTTGTCAGAGATATGCCAACAGAGTTTTCAGGAGTTGAGGGAGAGGCTGAATATTGCCCCCATCTTGAGGCTTCTAGAGGAGGGCGTAGGGTACGTAGTCTACTACGACGTATCATGGACCAGACTCAGATTTTTCCTGATGTAGGAGTGAGTCGTTATCGCATATGGTTCTCAATAGCTGACACAACATGAGTAGAACTACACTACCCATGACTTAGAGTTAGCATCCGTGGTATTTTCCATTAAGATGTGGTGACATTACTTGATGGGAGAGTGTTTTACAGTGTACTCTGATCACAAGAGTCTCAGGTATATCTTTTATCATAAGGACCTGAACCTAAGACAACGACGTTGGCTTGAGTTCCTCCAGGACTATGACTTTGAAATATTCTATACTCCTGCTAAGGGGAATGTTGTAGCAGATGAACTCATCCAGAGATCTGGTACATAGCTGCTAGGTGGGGCGACAAAGCAGTTGGCCGCTTTGCAGATATTCTTCGTGGAACGTGATGGAACAATTTTCCTTTAGTCTCTTATAGTCACTCCCCCACTTCTTCAGCGGGTCTGGAAGGCACAGTATGGGGACACTGACTGTGATACTTGATGTGCTCAGATGTCCACAGGACAACCACCTGAAGGATTTTTTGAAGGTGGGGAGCACGCCATCTTCTTCAGAGGATGTACCATGGTGTCGGTGTCACTTCGGGAGGAAGTGTTGAGGGAGTTCCACACATCCCACGTAGAGGTACATCCCGGAGTGGCGAAGATTTACCAGAATCTCCGACGACAGAAGTGGTGGCCGCAAATGAAGAATGCAGTTGCAGAGTTTGTCTCTTGGTGCCTCACTTGTCAGCAAGTGAAGGCGGAGCATCAGGTACCAGCAGTCTTGGTTCAGCCTTTGGAGGCCCCAGAGTGGAAGTGGGATGGGATATACATGGACTCTGTGATAGGACTTCCACGTACATCCAGGGGTCATAACTCAATTTGGGTGATCGTCGACTGACTCACCAAGTCGGCCCACTTCCTACCGATTAGAGGGTAGGGATCAGTGGATAGCTTGGGATGCCTCTATGTGCAGGAGATTGTGCGGTTACAAGGAGTACCCTCAAAGATTGTCTCTGATCGTGATGCACATTTTACTTCCCAGTTATGGAAGGGGTTGTAGGAGGCTTTTGGGACATAACTTTGTTTGAGGACCGCCTTCTATCCTCATACGGATGGCCGGACGGAGTGAACCATTCAGACCCTCAAGGAAATGGTACATGCTTGCGTCCTCATCTTTTGTCATAGTTGGGAGGATCACTTTCCTTCAGTGCAGTTTTTATACAACAACAGATGTCACTCTGCCATTGGGATGAAACCTTTTGAGGTGTTTTACGGGTAACCTAGTAGATCACCGTTGTGTTGTACTGACCGAGGGGAGTCAGCACTAGTGGGACCAGAGATGGTACATGCTACCACAGAGAAGGTGTAGATCATCCAAGAGTAGATGAAGAATACACAAAGGAAGAAGAAATCATAGGCCGACAAGAGACAGAGAACTCCTGAGTTTGAGGATGGAGACCCCGTCTTTCTATGTGTCTCACCTCAATGAGGTTGGCAGAGATTTGGCAGAGGCAACAAGCTATCATCGAGGTTCATCTAACCCTTTAAATTCCTTAGTATAGTTGGAGAGGTGGCCTATCACTTAGCTCTTCCACCTTAATTGCACTGGGTGCATGACATCTTCCATGTATCCCAACTGAGGAGATACGTGAATGACCCTTCCCACATCATCGACCACCGCGAGATGGACGTCGACGATGGGCAAACTTTTACGAAGGTTCCAGTAGAGATTGAGGATCGACTGGATCGGGTCCTTCATGGGTGGTTGATACCTCTGGTGCACATTCTTTGGAAACACGGGAACCTCCAGGAGAGGTCATGGGAGCGGGAGGCTCATATTTGTACTCAGTACCCCACTTGTTTTCATAGTTTTCATGATGTGGCTTTCAGGGACGCAAAGCCCAAAGGTGGGGAGAATGTTAAGACCCAGAATTTCCATGTAAATATTTTTTAATTAAATGGGAATTTTATGAGTCCATGAAAATTGACGGCGCGTGATTCCAAGGCCCAGTGTGCCACAAATTAATTTTTGACCTTTTGTATGGTACGTTTAGTAAACGTGCAAGAGGGTTTTCATAACTTTTGAACCGGTTCTTGGAATTGAAATATGAGGGAACTGTTGAACTCGCATTGCCGGTATTATCTTAAGGGGACCATCGCCTCGAATGCAGTAGGTCGAGGGTGAAATTTAGATTTTGGGTTTTTTATATAAGAATAGAATAATATAAAAATGTTTGACATTATTATTTTTGTTGAAACCTTCCATCTGAGGTTATAGAGGTGCGGACCACTGATCCCAAAACCTCCCAATTTGAATTTGAGGGTGGGGAAAACCCAAAACCTATAACTCCTTCTTTATTGAGAGGAGCCTCTTGAACTCCCTCATTAATGAGGGAGGTGACCTTTATTATCCTCCCACTTTAATGCTGCCAACCACAACAATTAATTAATTTATCCAATTTTAATTTATGCTAACAAAATAAATATATAACATATTATATTATGTTGGGATTTAATTTTTTGTGGAATTGGGGAGAGAAGAACTTGGAGGAAGTCATCCTCCAACGAAGATCTTCTCCAACGAAGAATGCCAATGAAGAACTCTTCTCCTTCAATGAATATTTCTCAAAACTCCTTCGAAGGATCTCTAACGACGAATGAAGTGATGATCAAGGAAATTCCATCATCACTGACATTATCTTTTCCTCTCCTCATTGACAATGTTGGAGGAGACTTGTTTTGGGATCGACAAATGCCAATCCGTGTCAATCGCAGACAATCTTCAATAAACCTTCGATGTAGGGGTGTGTTTAAATTTCATCAATGTTAAATTCCCTCTCACATTGAATAATCTTCCTTGGGCCATATGATACCGCCCTAACACAGAGGGTACGGGCCAAACAAACATGGCCCAACCCTTCTGCAAATCTTGTAAATCTTTTGTGTGATCTTCGCAATGGTGATGGGGACTGGGGCCAGCGGTTGGCACCGGTGGATCTTGAGAACCGCGACGAACGCAATGAACAAAGGGTGGCCAGTCAAGCAGGCCACCAGTGAAGGCACGATGCTCCGCTGCCCCACAGAATCCATGCCTCGCGGTGCTCCGCCCCCCACGGCCTCCACTTCCCCATAGCCTCTACGCCCCACGACCCCCACGGCCTCCACATCCCCACGGCTCCTACGGCCTCGCTCCATCCACGACAACCGTAGCCTCCGCTGCCCCGTGGAATCCGCGGCCTCGCACCGTCCTGCAGCACCCGCGACCTCCACCACCCGGTGGAAACCACGACATTGCGCCGACCCACGATACCCTCAACCTCATGCCTCCCCACGACACCCGCTACCTTGCTCCGCTCCATAGCCTTCGCTGCCCCGTGGCACCTGCGACCCCCCTACGGCCTTCACGGCACACGCGGCCTCCCCCTCCCCCCCACCCCCCGCCACCCAGGTCGGGCCACTAGGTCGGACCACCCAGCGTGGGATGGGCCGGACCCAATGGGCCGGGCCTCCCAGTGGGCCAATCCAGACCCAATGGGTCATGCCGGGTCGACCCAAACTAGGTCAGGCTGGGTGGGACTGGACCCAAACCAACTTCGACCCATTTACGTACATTTGGCCATATAATTGACACCAGACGTCCATTTGATAAACCGACTACAGTGAAGGAAGTCTTAGAGAAAGACTGTACCTTTGAGTATACCCCACTGGAGATTTGGATAATGTTGGAGTACGGTCGGGTTGGATAGAGCACGAATCCAACTGCACCCTCAGGACTAAAAGGCTAATAACTCATAGACCGGGCATCCGATTAATGCACAGTCTGTTGTGTTTAGATCCCTATGACATGGGGGTCCTTTGAGATACTTCTTTGTGAGACGTCATGGAAGTTGGAGTATTGACCAATGTCTTGAGGAGAGGACCCTCTTGGAGATGATCAAGCCTTGTTCAGGAACCCAATAGCTGGCTGTGATGTGGAGAATGAAGAGTGATCTTATGTGGGTCAACACCTAGTGATCCTGTGTGGGTCCGCACCGAGCGATCCTATGTGGGTCAGCACATAGCGATCCTATGTGGGTATGCACTGAGCGTTCCTATGTGGGTCAGCACCGAGTGATCATGTGTGGGTCAGAGGCAGAGCCTCTTAACAGACTAAGATGATTCAATAGTTAAATCTAATCATCTCTACTATTGTATTTACGTTATACCTGGTGTGAGCTGATTCTGTACCTGTGTGGTACTTTCCTTCGTGGTAATACCTTGGTGATATTATTCTATGTGGCATAACTATGTGGTACATGCCGTCTTGGTATTACTTATTTTGTGGAACAGTTGAGCTTGGGGATTTGGAGTTGGACTTTGTGATTTCCTCATGACTGAGATGGGTTTATGTGATAACTTAGGTATATGTATGGGCATATACCTAAGTAGGGTTATATGTTGTTTCCTTTCTTGGAGGTTTATCCTTTGTGTATTTTGTGAGACCGTGAGGGTCTCGGGGTCCCTACTGAGTATCATTGTACTCACCTCTGCATGGGTTATGCCCTCACTTCGTTGTGTTTGGTGCAGACAATGGACAACGCTGACTGAGGAAGAGGGTACCGGGACTGGAGGTAGCTCAGAGGTGGACGTTAGATGAGGAAAACTGTAGAGATGACCGTTCATGAGCTGTACCTACCCTTCAGGTAGGATCCATCATAGACGATCCAAGAGCTTCTTTCCACCTATCAGTTGTCTTGTACTTTCCAGTTTTCCTTGTACTTTATAGTTGGGCTTGTATTATGGACCCTTTTTACTTACTATACTCACTCTGTTTACTATTCTGTTTACTTGAGTTCGCATCTTATTGTGTGCTTGGTTGTGTGTGTTACAGGTTATAAAGGAAATCCCTTCCTAGTTTTAGGGAATATGCTTTCGGTTCTAGTCGCCAACACCTGGCCTATGGAATGCAGGCTTGGGGTAGTCACAACACGAGTCCTAGGGGATGGGTCATGAAAATATACCCAAGAAAGCATTTTTAATCATGTATAGAAACTATGAATATATAATTATTTCATTTGATCTCAATGATTCCCCCCAATAAATTAATGTATTTATTGAATATTGTCTTTAGAAATTACATTGATTAGTTTTTGGAAATATTTATAGATGATAATATTATTTATCCTAAGATAAAGTACGGGGGTGAAGATAACATGAGAATTGGGATGAAAACCCTATGGAATGAGAAGTTGTAGGAAAAAATTATAATGTGTGAACTCTGGATATAAAAGGTTACATTTTTAAGGTTATATAATCTCAAGAGATAGTATATATGTGGTTCAATAAAAGACTAATGTTATTGAATGTTTTTATAGGCCTACCATTATTAATGAGATATTAAGTTTTATTGGTTTAGCTGGGTATTATCGGTAGTTTTTGGATAATATTTCACAACTATCTTATACATTAACCATGTTAACTCAGAAGGGATCAAAGTTATTCTAGAAATATGAATGTGATGAAAATTTCAAGGAATTGAATAAAATATTAGTTAGTAAACCTGTGCCTACATTACCCTATAGTCGGGATGATTTTCACAATACTTAGTGATGTATCAAAGAAGTGATTGGGATTCATTCTCATATACAATGACACGGTGACAAATTATACCAAACGATAATTTATGTTTCATGAGAGAAAATACCCAAATCATGATTTTCAGTTAGTTACGGTAATATTTTCATAAAAAATGTGGATATATGATATATATGGAGAAAAGTGTGATATATATAATGATCATAAATGTTTAAATTAAATTTTCATATAAAAATAGTTGAATATGTGGCAATGATGATAGTTAGAGATGATTAAATATTATGACTTATCAATACATTACCACCCCAGGAAAGATAAAAAGAATGATAATACATAGATTCGAAAGGATCATGATATCTTATCTATAGTTAGGATTAAAAAGATTCAATATTTATGTATTTTAAAATAATTTATATGTAAATATTGAAGGATGGGAATAAATCTTATATTTATTAAATAATTGTTCAACCTTATATCAATGTGATTATTAAAGAGGCAGTTAATAAAGATGTAGAACTGTATAAGATGGTGAGAAGTGTTCTTGAGTTTATCCTTTATTTTTATAGAGTGATAAGTTTTAGAAAATGTTAATTTATTCCATGCATACCGAATTTAAAGAAAAAGATGCTAGTGGAATCTTTTATTTCATCATTCTCTACTCATCTTGTAAGTGTAAAGAGTTACAGAGATATGAATGTGTGTTTCTAGTGGGACAACATGCAGAGAGATATTGCAATGTTTATATCATCAAACGTAGTATGCCATAAAATTAAGGCTAAGATAAAAATACTAATGGGAAGTTACAACCATTTCCCATACCATAATGGAAATGGGAACCATCACCATAAATTTGGTCACCAGACTCCCCAAAACATCTAAAGTGTATAATGTTATTTGGTTTGTAGTCGATAACCTTAAAAATCCATCACACATCATTTATTTAGTAAAAGATTTATCTCCTAAAAATCTTACCATAATATACAATAATTTAGTGGTTAGTTTGTATAGAGTATAACATTATATTGTATCTGATCAAGATCTGAGGTTTACCACGAAGTTATAGTGAGGTCTTTAGAAAGACCTTGATATAGAGTTGAGTTTAATAATTTTTTATCATCCTTATATAGTTGTTGGACATAGAGAACAATTAAAACCCTAATGGATATTCTAATACATGATTCTACAAGTTTTAATTTTTTTGGGGTTAACACCTCGCACTGTTTGAGTTTTCTTACAACAATATATTTCATTCTAGTATTTAGATGGATCCTTGTAATCATTTATATGGAATAAAGTGTATAAATCTAATGATATGTGATGAAGATAGTGAAATATATTTATTGGGACTATAAATGGGTGACTAAAAGGTATATAAATTCAAATATATCCAATATCACATCGTGGAATCTCATATCTGATCGAAATGTTATGCTGACAATTATCGGGTTGATCTTTTGTTTAAAGTTTCTAAAAAGGATTTTATAGGAATTTATACATGGAATAACGTTATGGTATTTGGGTATAAATGAAATATGGTACCTATTTATATTTTCCCCTTCGAGATTGTTGATCGAGTAGGGATAGTGGATTATCAATTGTCACTTCCATAAAACCTTTCTCAAATTATTGATGTGTTCCATATATATCTCCTAAGGAAGAACATACCAAGACCTTAACATAAAATTAACTCATATTTCATACCACTATAGAAATATATTTCTTATGAGGAACAAACAATGGATATTTTAGATCATAGATAGAAAGTGTTGTTAAATAAGACCACTCACATGGTCAATGTTTTGTGGAAAAACAATCAATTCGAGGAAGCTATATGAGAACCTGAGGATATGATGAAATTGAAGTGTCCAAATTTGTTTGTATTAGAGTTAAGAATATAAAGGTAGAAATTCTTTTTAATGGGGGTAGAATTTATCACCTAAAGATTTTATGACATGTTTTTATTTCCAATAAATTTAATTTCTCCGATAGCTTGGGTTACATGCAACACCAAGTTTTACTAAACTGAAATATACTATTAATGTTATTATTTTAACATGACCATTATAAAATAGTTTTTAAACATGTATATATTATTGGGAATAATTTTATTATAAAAATTAAGTATAATATTTTTAGATAAAGTAATTATATTGATAAATGAGTGCTTACATTTTCGTAAAGTTTTAATAAATTGAAAAAAACATTTCTTCTTAAAAAATTCATTAATTTATGTGAAATAATAATAAAATCATTTTGTCACACTTTTATAAAATTTATTTGCAAAAATTATGTTCATTTTTGAAATAAAAATTTCAAAAATATCTTAGACTGAAATTTTGAGATGTTTCTAAAAAGTTTAATTTTCGATGAATAGTGGAAAATAACGATTTTTTTAAAAAAATAAATTTTCAATAAATGAGTTAAAAAAGGTACATATTTTTTAAAAAAAAATTAATGTTAAAATTAGTTTAATTAATTTATCATTAATCCAATTTGTATCTTTGTAATCATTTTCCTGTTGATGTTTGATATAATTTTTTTATACTTTTGAGAATTTTCTTTTGGTAAAACAGGATTTTCATCGTGTCTACAGGTTTAAATTTAAACTTAAAATTTAAAATTATATGAATTGAGTTTTAGAAAATCTATGGAATATTTGGAATCATAATAATTAATATTTTATAATAATTTCAAGTTTTGTTTTGGTAAAAATGACTATTAAATGCATTAAAAATTTAATTACAATGGTTAGGGTTAAATCAAGTTTACAAGGGGTTAAAATATAACTATAAGGGATAAAATGAGAAAAAAATATGTCCGATTACTATTTTATGGACATATTGTGGCCTTAAATCATGTTCATTAATTTTTCATTTTGGATCCTCTTATCATGTGTAAAATGTGGGTATATATTTATCTTTTCAAAACATTCAAATGTGTCCTCTCCCCCGATTACAAAAGCAAACTCCCTATCCTCTTATATTAAAATTACCAAATCCTTTTGTTTAATCCTATACCTATAAATATACATTAAATAATTACCTCCCTATTTCCTATAGGCCTTATTTTTATTATTAAACCCTCCAAGTATGACTTTGCAAGGAAACCTAAAGAGGTTCTCAAATGAATAGGTGTAGTCCTTAACCATGTGTTTTTATTTTATTTTTTATTATAAAATTTTAAAATATTCTTAAAATATGATGATATAATAAGATAATTATTTCTCGTATATTAAGATTTAATTATGTTAATTTAATAACCTATATCCATCTCTTATTCCATAAAATGGGAAACAAAATTGTCGATCATTTGGACGTCGGACTACCGCCTCGTGAACCAACGTAATTGTTTTTCAATCACCACCTCTCATGGGTTGATATAATAATGGATTTAATGTATATATATTATATTTATTAAATAATTTTATTTATTTAATTATAATATCTTATCTACCTTCTTACCTTCCAATATATTGAAAAACAATAACATCTCTTGCCTGTGTGTGTGGACTACCGCCTCCACAAAGAGATATGATACATTTTTCATTTTATTTTGAAATGGATGGAAATAATAATATATTTATTTAATATATAGGAAATATATGATATACAAATTATTCTATAAAGTTTAATTAATATTTACTTATATTTTTTACATCCATCAAGAAGATGGTAATAGCCTTCATGCATACGTGCGACCTACCGTCTCCATGTACGATGTGATTCATTTTTTATCTCTAAAGTTTATGGATATTTATAAATATATATAATTAATATATATTATATTTATATCATTATTAAAATTATTGATATTATGTAACTATGAAAAATTAGAAGGACCAAAACTTCTGAACCAAAACATATATGAAAGACAAAGGAGTTATCACCTGTAATAGTGATTTTAGCAAAGAGTTTTAAATAAACATGTGATAAAAGGGTGTGATTTAATCATATATGGTATGATATATGTTATAATTATTCTGGAATATATGTATAATAAACCTATATTTATTATATAGTAGGTTTTAATGGGTGTGAAGGATGTTGAGACTTGAGGTAAGGGATTTTCTTCTCACTTTTGTTTCCATGGGGAACATGCCATATTCACCACTTGTTTCTTTTGTGTGGTGTATATAAATTTCATGAATGTATTTTATAATTATTATCTTGTAAATTTTAGGATATTAATTTCCATATATGTTTCATTATTTCATGTATCCTATTATTCCAAAGTTATCAAGGTGGTAAGGGTTTTATGATACAATCTTATTGTTTGTCATGATTATTTATTATTATGCTTCCAATGATGAAATATAATAATCTATCTCTATTTAAACTAATGATTATTATTATAAACTCTTAATTTATTTAAAATACATGTTTTCCTTTCATTTTTCTCTCTTTATTTACTCATGATACTGAAAGCCATTTTTTAAGGAAACCCAGCATTATTTCTCTCTTCATTCGAAAATCCATTCTCTTCCATCCCCATGTCTTCTAAAAATGTGTTCAAGAATTTTTTTTGTATTCCTAAAAGATTATTTAATTTAATTTTTTAATAAGTATTTAATTTTTAAATAATGGTTTTACAGGAATCTTTTTTATTTTCAAAACTAGGTACATTCTTAGATTTTATTGAAAATGTGAAAGGAATATTTTTTTAACATGCATGGAATGAATAGTTTTTTCCACTATCATAGTAATGAAATGATTTAAAGATTAATTAACCAGTTAAAAATTTTAATTTCAAATAAAAAATCATAAATATTTTATTTATTAATATATTTTAAATATATTTGTTTAAATTGGAAAGAATATTTTTCTTAGGAAATGTTTAATGTGATCTTTTAAAATAATTTTTCATCTTAGATGGAATCCATTTATGTTACATAAGAATTAATTGTGATATGATACAATGATAACATCTTTATTCTTTCTCTGGATGGTTTATTATTATGATGTAAATATTTTCATGAAACCCATTCCTTTTTTCATGGGTTTTTCTTTGTTGAATTGGTGAAATAATTATGAAAGCTGTTTTTTAAAGAATATAATATGATGAAATGTTTAATAAACCCATTTCCTTTTCATGGGTAATGATAAGATGAATGTTTTATAATCTTGTGGCAAACATTTTAATGATTTTCATTGTTTTATGGGTGGTCTCAGAATAATATATCCCTACAATACACTGGTTAACAATTGATAACTCGTGGATAAATATGTTATGTGTGAACATGACTTTATATTCACAATTTCAAGAATATGTCTGGTGTTCATGTTTATAATATTAATGTTGGACCTAGTATTCATGTCCATAAGAATAAGAATAGACACTTTTTAATGTCCATAATTTTATGCATGGCCCTCACTTTCGTGTGTAAAAGATCAGGTGTCAACATGGTTTTCATGTCCATAAGTTTATACAAGAGCCTGATTTCATTTCCATTACATTATGAGTGAACCTTTTTCAATTTATACATGTTCCCAATGTTATAAGATTATGTTATTCCAAAATATATGTCTTGTGACAATGTTATTCTCTCAAATATGATATTCTTTTATTCCTCTATGATTCATATATTTTGAACTGCCAAGATTTATTCCATGACTCAAGAATATTATATTTTATATGAATGGTATGGTTTTCATATGTTATTCCCTTGTTCTCATACCCTTATGCTCATTTCATTATTATATAATCATTTATATATCCTTTATTTACCCTTAATGAGCATATGAGTTCACTCTTTCTTATGTTTCTTTTCCCTATGTTATGAAGAAAGGTATTATATATGGTATGTAAGTGTGATAGTTATGAAGAACATACTGTGAGATGATGTGGTTCACTTATAATTTTTTTATGTTTCTATGTTTATAATTATACTAGACCTATATTATTCTGACATGGAACATTATGTTATGTAAAAAATATTCATCTAATAAGATGTGATATCTATGTATGAAAAGACTAGGTCGTTATAAATAACACATCAAACCATCTGTTTTCTTACAAAGAGTGGCCCAAACTCCTTGTGGGATTGAATCCAATTACATGGACCAAGGCCCGAAAATGCGTCACCATTGAACTGGGACTTCCCCAAGCTTGTGTCAACCTATATGTTTTGGCTTGCATCATCATTATCCAATGTCATCGCATGCTTGTGTCACCGTTGCGTCACAGCCCAAAAATCCCCTCAATGGGCTTCTAGGCATTAAATGATGGTTTATCTTGTTTTTTATTACATTCAAGGATAATTTATTATTTTTAAATTATATTTTTTAAAATTACACAACTTACTTATTAAATATACTCAATTACCATATATGGAAAGATCATATTTATAATGACAATATTTCCAACAACCATATATATAATGGTCATATTTTTGTCACATATAAAACCTTATGAACCTTACTAAAATATTTTATTCTATTCATTTACTTATCTATCAACATATAAATTTTATTTCTAATTCCTTTTCTAATTTCCATAGTTTCATTCAGAGTTATGTTCTTCATGGAAAACCACGAAGATAATGATTTTATATTCATGGTCATTTTATTTATTAACAAATTTATTCCACTTGAACTTTTCTTAATAATATTTCATATTACATTCCCGTAATGTATTAATTTTTTAATTGTATTGTAATACTTTCTATCGAAAAAATGTTTTTTCATTCATTTTAGTTTAGAATTGTGTGTGAAATAATCTATTCAACATATTATTTATTTTAAGTGAAAACTTTTGTAATATATTATGTTGTTGGGGGAAATGATAGATAATTGATAAGAGGTATAAGATTATATTGATAGGATAATTTTGATATAAATGGATTTATTTTTATGTATTGAATTGACATTCCATGTTTTATCATTGTGTGATTAGAGGAATTGTCATTCCAAGGTAGATGGGATTGTTCAATTATTATAAAAATTATTTATATTTGTGATCAGATTATGTGTAGAAGCATGTAGAATAATATTCAAGCATATATGAAAGTAGAATTTCATTTGAGAATGTTGGTACACGTAAACACATATGTTCAATCACCAAAAAAATGATGTCAGTATAGGTATTATCTAAGACATTACTAGTAGAGATGAACCAAATTTGACCTCCAGAACAAGGTCCAATAAATGATGAAATACCTATAACTTCATATGTTAAAAACTATAGTATTTAAATTCAAAAATGATTTCATTATTATTTTAATACAATCATTAAATGTTTCTAAGCATTGTACATGATTTCTGGTAAGCAAATTATGTTATTTTGGGACTACACCTGGGATGTACCTAACCACCCTGGTAGTTAAATTACCCTCATATCCTCTCATATCTCTATTTTTTAATAATATTTATTCTTTTATTAATATAAATTGATTCAAAAACAAAGATAAAATACAACTAATTAGGGTGACTTATAGGAATAAATCATACATGTATCTAACACCCCGAGTGTCCAAAATGTGATGACCTAGACCCTCGCGGTCCATCCCTTTGCGAAAGTCCGGATCCTAGGGGTGACATATTGGTGGTAGGATGTTATTTCAGCATGTGAATGATCTGGTAGACCGATCGGCACGACCGATCGGTATGATCGATCGGCGTGACCGATCAGGGAAACTGATTGGGGCGACCGATCGGCACGACTGATCGGCACAACTGATTGGGGCGACCGAACGGTGCCACAAATCGGGGCGACCAATCGGCGTGACCGATCGGGGAGACCGATCGGCGCAACGGATCGGCACGACTGATCGGGGCGACCGATCAGCGTGACGGATCGGCGCGACCGATCGGTGTCACCCAGCCTTGTCGGTTTCTCTTCTACAGTTCTTCCTGTAACGCCGTTGTCTTTTTAAAAAAAATTCAAGTGGTTTGAAGCCATTTAAAATCACATATTTAATATCCAATAAATCCTGAGGGACCTCCACAATAAAGAATTAAATAACAATTAATTCTGTCATGTGTAACCACCCAACCGTGTGGGGAAAACACGATCCGAATTTAAAGCTGTTCGAACCCCCTTATCCCGTAACAACAAGATATTATCTATATATCGCACAATAATTTATTCTTCATTCTTCTTTCTCATGGTTGGATTCTTTTCGTCTTAGTACTTTTGGAGTTCCCGACGTCCCTCCCCTACAAGTCGCGCTTTTCCCTAATTCTTGGTGTGTGGAGAAGGACTTCGATATTTGATCAATCAAGTAGGGATTTCTTTCGCCTCTCCATTCTGTGTATCATGCGAGGTGGGTACGTTGTTGTCTCTGTGGGAATTGATGAAACCAAACATAATGAAGATAATGAATGGACTTTTAAAGAATGAAGGGGGGGTGTGAATGATGTTTCTACGGTGCTACTTTTATGTTGTATGTGTTGTGAATTGTGTGGGCATAGGCTCACTGAAAATCATTGTCGTTGGTGGTCTTTCTCCATGCACTAATGAACATCGGTGCTCCTGGAAGTTTAAATAACTATAACATGGAATTGGTTAATTATGTATACTCAGTTAAATAAATTGAAAGCACCAGGATCAACCCTTTTCTGTGATAACCCCATTTAAATCCAAGTGGAATTGAAACTATCGAGTGTGTTAAATATTTTAAATCTAAAAATACCTGTATGGGCCTACCTTGTGTTGGTGGTAGTGGTTTGGTTGTTTTCATTCACGGGCCGATTGCGGGTGACCTTATGGTTTTCTTGAATGGGGGATTATATTACTGGGGTGATATGGGTGGGGATGGGATCCTCTATTGTTATACTTTCGCTAGTTGTGAATTTGAGGCTGTGTGGTTTCTCTGCTCTAACATGAATTCAGGTGGGATCCTCTGTTGTTTAGAAACCGTTGGCTCTTGGATTTTGGGGACATGGGGCTATTTCTCGGGGTTTATTTTGTTTCCAGTATTTATATGGATCCCACTTATCCCTTTTTGTGAGGTTTTCTTTGGATTCAGTACTTTGAGGGATCTCACGTATCCCTTTGTGGTTGTGAATTTACAAGAGAACCGGGTGTGAATGCTTAAATTTATGTCTGGCTGTTTCTCTTTTCCTAGCTTGTGTTTATGACTATTAGTTTCCCGGTAGTGCAGAATTCACCTAAATGGAGTCACTTGATCATGAAAGCAAGAATGGCTAGGTGTGGAATTAGTTTGGGAATGAGTTGTGACTTGGCTTTGGGTTCCGTGGCTTCTTTTGTGATTGAATAGTAACAAGGGTTTTTGTGCTTAGGTTTTGGAACCCCTGGGTTGGGATGAGTTTTTGTTACCTATACCTATATCTGTAGCTTTTAAGTTTCTTATTCGCGCCCCACCCAAGTTGATCACTTAGTTCCAAACACCCCATTTCATAGGGAGGGTGTTTTTTCCAACACTCCTATGAGTGTCTGGTTATTAGCTCCTTTTCTGCTCTCTTTCCTGAATAGCCCAAGACTCTTCGGGGAGGCTATGATGACCTGAAGTCCATTATCGACCCAAGAATATTCAGGCAGGGCAGTTGTGGCGGTTGGCCCAGGTGTTTGCTGGCAGGTTGTTTCCCAAGTGTCTTTGGGATGAGGCCCAGGTGTCTTCAGGTGTGGTAGTAGTTGTTCTGACCCAGGTGTTTGTGGGTGTGGTTATGCGTGGTGGTTGTGGCCCAGGTGTCTATGGGTGGGATAACGGTTATGGCCCAGGTGTGTGCGGTCAGGGTTTGGCAGTGGGACTGCGGTGAGGTTATGGACCCGGTGTGTGCGGGTGGGGTTTGGCAGTGGGACTGCGTTGAGAATGGCGGGATTCGTTCGATGTGTAGGATGTCTTCCATAACCAGTGGGAAAGTGGCGTAGGGTACAAAAATATCGATATTCTATTACTATACTTTACTTTCCTTGCATTATTTGGGGATTGTGCCTTGGTGAGACTTGGGTGGATAGTTTTTCCCTGCTAGGTGCTTTGGGTTTTCTTTTCTAACAGGGAATTAGAATGCCTCTCTACTTGTCCACGAGAGTCTTTGGTTTTCCCTACTGAGTATACATGTATGCCCACCCTATGTATATAAAACTGCTTTCAGGTTTCCAGGAGGATTTCAGGGATCTTGCGGGACCGTACTAGCTCAGACCTTTGGGGCAGTTGCTGTTATTGATTTCCTTTTCTTATTATCTTTTTAACTTTTGGGTTTTGTGGCTTGTATCTTTTACCTTTGAACATGCATATAGGTGTAGAGACCTGACGTACATAGACATTACATTACTTTTGCGGAATACTTAGTACATAACAAAAACACACACACAAGGACCGTAATAGTTTAGTGTCTTTGGAAACTCGGAATATAATATTCTAATCGTGGTGAAAGATCTTCAACATCTCCCATAAAGATCTTCTTTTTTTAAACCTAAATCCTTTCTTTATATCCTGGGGAAAGGAAAACATAAAAGGGTGATCCCAAATGCTCAGTAAGGGTAAACAAAAGAAATATCAATCACGTCATATTCATAAGAACATATCTTTTGGAAATCTTAACCTGCAAAAGAGATCATAATTTCATAACTTGGGATAAATCATACTAGTGAAATGTAATCCCAATAATCATAACTAAAAACATGAAACTTTGTGGCATATACACATAATCATAGAGAATCATTTCTTATTAGTCAAGACTCATTGCCAAGACTATCTTAGTGGACAAAGTTCCTTTCTGAACCGAGTTCACTCCTCGTTTCAGTCCTATTTCACTGAACCGGTATAACCTACTGTTCCAGCCATGTCAATCTCATGAAATATAAAATATTTACCCAATGCATTGGAGGGAGATATAGGTCCCACCCTTCTCATAATGATACCACTCTTATGTGTGCCACAAAATCAGAAATCATACATCATAGCATAACCCATGTAATAAAAATGGGAATCTTAAACATTATGACATCATAAAACAATTCATATAAGATAAAGGAATTCATAAATATATAATTCCATCACAACATAATCAAATCAATGTAATAATAGGGATATAAACAGAACCCTTTATTATCTTAGATGGAGAATAATTTTGATAAAACACTTGTACTCCATTCTTGAGGAAAATATCCTTTCTGCTTCAAAAACACTTTTCCTTTCTTAACATGTCGTACAATTCTAAACTAAAAGAAGTTGATTAAAAATAAACTTGAAAAAATTTAAGGTAAGATTCTCGGAAATAATGTTTTAAAATCCATTCATTCCATATATGTTAAACATTCTTCTCGTACTTTTGTCGAAAATGTCAAAAAGTACCTCATATGAAAAACAACAAAAGATTCCTTTAATATCTTTTACTAAAAAAACCACCGAAGGGTACAATTGGATTTAAACAATTTTAGGTGGATGGAAATAATATTAAATATTGAGGAAACATGGATGTGGATGATAAAATACACCCCAGTAATTACCAAAGTATAAACAATCTCGGATAAAAATGAGATTGCGATATTTCCCTTACCTTAGGTCCGATTTGCTTCGTAAGTGTCCAAACCTCCTGTATAATGATTTAAATAATGTTATTGACTTATTACAGAATCATACTTATTGTTATGATATCATACATGGTCATATTCTTAGCTTATTATTAGTAATATTTCATTACTACTTGTTATTCGGGTGTTTATTACATTTTTGTTCTTATGCGTGTTTTTCAAATAAATTCTTATTATTATCATTAGGTTATAGATACCTAATTTACATAATGGTATTATTGTAATATATATCATATTAATTCATTAAATTCATTTATATAATCATTATGCAATGAAGATCATGTAGAACGAATCGCATAACATCGTGGAGACGGTATTCCGTACGTACGCACGAGCGATGATATCATTCCCATGATCGTGGAATTTTATTGGAGTGTATGTATACTATTTAATAATCAATATCACTTTTTAATAGTCATATATAGTCATTATTTACACCATTATAACCATCCAAGTAAGGTGGTGGTGGAAAACAGATTACACCACGGCGTGGAGACGGTATTCTGTACGTATGCACGCAGGGTGATTTATTTTTCCGTAGGATGGATAGATGGTGAAATAGGATTGTTTAATACTTATAATAACATATCATTATATGAGTGATACTGATTTTATTACTTCATAATGAAACTACTAAATAAGAAGAAGTGGAAGAAGAAATAAAGATGAAAGAATCGGTAACAGACATTACCTCTTCTTTGAAGTACTTCTTTGAGACCTCCTTTTAGGGTACTAAAATAGGTCTTTGAAGAAGACCAGAAACTCTAGAATGTTTCTAGGGAAGTGGAGAGGAGAAATTGGCAGGGTTTGGCCAAGCTTGAAGGCTCAACGTGATGTGGGGAAGAGGGAGGAGGAGGTGCCCTTTTATAAAGGAGGAGAGGGGTACCTTTGGAATAACTAAAACTATTATTTTATTATAAAGTCAAATTCGGTTTTAAATAGATCCAAATTGATTTATTTCGAAGCTAAGTTGTGGATGGGTAGAAATTATTTCATACAATAGAATTTAGACAAGTTTAGGTTCCTATTTTAACCTTATCATTTAGATTTAACATTAAGTTAAATAATTTTACTTTTATTGTGTCTTCTTGTGTTCTTATACTACAACGTTAATAAACTTACTATAAGAAGCCAAAAGAAACCCAAGTTGTTTATTATTAATATAAATAACCTTATCTAAGTTATTTGGCCAAACCTTAGATTTTTAGGAATAAAATAACAATTAATAATATAATATTTGTTTTAAAAACTATTTTATGTAAATTTTGACACTATTTAGTTATTGATTTTTGTGAAAATCATAACAGAATGATTAGTTCAAAAAAAGTTAATTAAATCAATACTAACATGTCCTATTAACCTAGAAAATTAGTTTAATTCATAAAAAGTCTTAAATTACATTTATTTGGGTATTTATAACATCAATTATTTCAATATTTCATTAATAAGACAATTACTGCATCATCTTTGTGTCATAATAAATGATAATTATTTAATCCCTAAAAATTCTAAATAAATTCCTATGATGTAGATAATTGTATTATATTTCTTGAGACTATTAATGTTTGAAGTTTCATGAAGTGTATCACTAAATTAAAATTATTATACTTATAATATTTACGAAAGAGACATGTTGTCACATTCTTTGGTTTTAATAATAATTAAATTATTTTCATGGACAAAAGTCCATTAAATGAATCCAATCCGACCCTTAGATGATATTGGTCTACTTTTAGTCATCCAATAGGATTTTGACATGTGTTAGGGTAATTTTATAATATTATATTTACCCTTAAATACCTGATTTACCATTAACTATGGTAAATAAAATTTACCATAGTTACTATTCATAATTCCCAAAAATAAAAAGTGTCTTATTAACATAATTTGGATCCACTGATTCCAAATATGGAATCTAGTTTTCCAAATTCAATAAACAAAATTTTCATAAATTAAATTAAAATTAATCCCGTTGTTGAAAGAAAACGGGTTTTTCTTTAAAACATTGCAAAAGATTGAATTGATTTATCCTACTAATTCAAGGTAGAATCAATGATAATGACATACATTATATTAAATGGTAAAAATATATTCTATTTATACTTTAAAACCATTAAATATTATAATTTAACCATATAAATTATTGCGATGAAAAAAAGTTGTTTTTAATTAAAATATAGCGTGTTTTTACTATTCATCAAAATATGAAAGTTACCAGAATAATATGAAAAACTTATCCAAAGTAAATTTTTATTTCATGATTCCAAATAAGAATTTTATTTTGTCAAATTGAACTTATAAACATGTCAAAAACTAGATTTAAAGTGGGTGCGCCATTAAAAGGCGGAAAAACTGCATTTTTTTGAAAAATACTTATTTTACCCGAAAAATTTATTTTGTTCTTATACCATGTTTTAGAAATTGTGTAAGATGAATAATAATTTTATAAGATTCATAATTTAGTTAATACTATTCATAATGGCTAGTTCATAATAATATTATAATAATATATTGTTGTTTAGTAAAACTCGGTATTGCGTACAACACACGCTATCGAGGAAGGTCGCGATTACGTGTAATGCAAGCCAAGTCAGGGTTGCGTGCTATGAAAGAATCCTTCGTTGTTTCATATAACATAATCCAACCATATTTCATTTATACATTGAATATATATATATATACTCAATGTTGTGTAGAATGACTATTATCAAAATTTTGTGTAACACGATCCAAGAATAGTGTTGCGTATACTGCAAGCTAATATGGTGTTGCGTATAGCGCAAGGTAATCTTGGTGTAGCATACAACACAAGACATTAATGAAATTAAAAGAATATTTTTCATAAAATCTAGGGGTGTTACATTCTACCCCCTTAAAATGAATTTCGCCCTCGAAATTCGTCGGGGTTATAAATGGTTTACTATTCAAAAGTTTCTTTAATAGAAAACCACATTGTAAAAAGGAATACCAAAACCAATCTTTAAATACAAAAGTATGAAACATTACGATTACCCAAATAAACTAATCACTGGGTTTCCACATAGGTGAAAATATGGATATGGAAGAGAAATCTAACCATCATGTTCTAATGGAGAGTGGTAGAGATCATGGCTATGGAAAAGCCAACAATCACAAAGCCATAAATTTGTGATGATCTAAGGTACCATCTGATTCATCAGATATAAGAGCACTAGGACAACATTTTTAGTTTTCAAGATCATTTCCCTAAAGTTGATGAAATTGGAATTAGAAGAAATACTTTCGTGATTTTGGTATAGTCTCACCGTTTGTCGTTCTTTGGACAATTTCCATTTCATCTCTTAAAGAAATGAAGTTGAATTTGTCATTCGTGATTTTTTAGCTGATCATGTGATAGAATGATGGGGCATTCCATCTGTCTCAAACAAAAGGTTAGAAAAGTTATCAAAAAATACTTAAGTCCATCTATAGTGAGATTAATCATATATGGTTCCTAAAATGGACTTATAATTCATATATCATACTACTTAATATAATAAAACTAGTTTCTACTAAACAAGGACTTCATGTAGGCTAGTGGTAGGTGATAAAGGTCAGTCACACTTCGGTTGTGGGTTCGATTCCCACAGCCTTTTCCGACGCGATGGGCTGTCGCTCATCCTACAGGTTGTCTTTTTTCTAAAGCTATATTACTATAACATCCCATCAAAAATATCAAAAAAAATGTTTTATCCTTAAACAATACAAACTTATGTCCAACATAATCCATTCTAATCTTTAGGCTTTTCTAAAATACTTCGGTCCAAGATCATAGTATAATGAAAATGATCATGTGAATGCTATCATTTATCCCCCATATATCATAAGATATATCTTGTTGGTCAAATTACAAACATGTGAATACCTTAATCATGTATTCTCTTGAAGAATGAATATCCATTGAACCTTAGTGAAAACATGAATGCAGTTAAAAGTTAACACTTTCCACATACCAAAATCTTCAAAATTCAATATCCTCAAACCATGATATCACTTAGTCCTTATATCAATCATGAGCTCATGAATACTATCAAACATATTAGATTCTCTTTATCCCTTCATTATGTGCATATCATCTGCTTTCCAAAAATATTTCAATCACTTTTCATGGTTACCGATGCCATAAAATTATTGAAAACCACAATAGACCAAAACATAAATATTCCAATATTCCACGATACTATATACAACATTATTCTGGAATCCCCTTACATAAACACTTAATCATTCCACCACATCGTTTTCATATTCAACATCGCCAATGGTGATCGCATGTGACTTCCCTTTGTCCTTTGCCTTAAGTGGTTGCTCATGTCGATCATCACTAACCCTTGGATTAGGGCATTTATTAGCATAATGCCCCATTTCCTTGCACTTGAAGCATTGAAGTGTAGTAGGTTCATTCTGTGTATCCTTAACTTGGTTTCCATCATTAGGAATCTTCTTCCCATTATTGCGGCATTCAAATTCCCGATGACCTTCCATTCCACATTTGAGACATTTACTTGTCCATTTAAGACAATCTCCACCATGCTTCTTTCCACACTTTGAGCATAAGGAAACATTCATCTTCTTTTCACCATTATTCTGAGATTTCTCCTTGAACTCCATCTTTTGTTTCATGTCAAAACTATGAGATGGATAAGTAACACCAACTTCCATTTCTACCTTGATAGCACAACGCACAATTTCCTCATAGCTACTAAAGTCTCTTATAGCTAATGCCCTTAGAAGATTTGGTTTTAATCCACTGAAGAATTGATCAACTTTACTTTCAGGTTGGATGATAAATCCAGATGCATACCTTGTAAGCCTTGTAACATTCGCTTCGTAATTACCAACAGATTCATCATCCTTTTTCGTTAGTTCAAGAAACTCCTTCTCCATCTTTGTTCGAAGAATACGAGGGAAGTACTTATTGAAAAATAAGTTCTTGAACTCGTCCCAGTCCATGGACTCAATTTCATCACTTTGCCTCGTATTCTTGATAAGATTCCACCATTGATCAGCTTCACCTTCCAAACAATATACTGCTAAGATGACTTTATCATGTTCAGAACATTGAAGAACTGAAAATATCTTTTCAGTGGTACTAATCCATTGTTCAGCAACTTGTGGATCAGAAGACCCACTGAAAGAAGGTTGATGTTGCCTCATGAAGGACTCAATAGAATTTTGTTCCCTTCTCTACTCATTTGGAAGTCCAGAATGATTCATAGCTTGTGTAAGTATAGCAATAAGATTTTTCACTCCATATCCCATAACATTTGTTTCTTCAACATCTCCCATAAAGATCTTCTTTTTTTAATCCTAAATCCTTTCTTTATATCCTGGGGAAAGGAAAACATAAAAGGGTGAGCTCAAATTCTCAATAAGGGTAAACAAAAGAAATATCAATCACGTCATATTCATAAGAACATATCTTCTGGAAATCTTAACCTGCAAAAGAGATCATAATTTCATAACATGGGATAAATCATAGTAGTGAAATTTAATCCCAATAATCATAACATAAAACATGAAACTTTGTGTCATACACACATAATCATAGAGAATCATTTCTTATTAGTCAAGACTCATTGCCAAGACTATCTTAGTGGACAAAGTCCCTTTCTGAACCGAGTTCACTCCTCGTTTCAGTCCTATTTTACTGAACCGGTATAACCTACCATTCCAGCCATGTCTATCTCATGAGATATAAAATCTTTACCCAATGCATTGGAGGGATATATAGGTCCCACCCATCTCATAATGATACCATTCTTATGTGTGCCACAAAATTAGAAATCATACATCATAGCATAACCCATGTAATAAAAATGGGAATCTTAAACATCGTGACATCATAAAACAATTCATATAAGATAAAGGAATTCATAAAAATATAATTCCATCACAACATAATCAAATCAATTTAATAATAGGGATAGAAATAGAACCCTTTATTATCTTAGATGGAAAATAATTTTCATAAAACACTTGAACTCTATTCTTGAGGAAAATATCCTTTCTGCTTCAAAAACACTTTTTCTTTCTTAACATGTCGTACAATTCTAAACTAAAAGAAGTTGATTAAAAATAAACATGAAAACGTGTAAATTAAGATTCTTGTAAATAATGTTTTAAAAATCCATTCATGCCATATATGTTAAAAAAAACATTCTTCTCGTACTTTTGTCGGAAATGTCAAAAAGTACCTCGTACGAAAAACGACAAAAGATTCCTTTCATATCTTTTACTAAAAAAACCACCGATGGGTAAAATTGGATTTAAACAATTTTAGGTGGATGGAAATAATATTACATATTGAGTAAATATGGATGTGGATGATAAAATACACCCCAGTAAATACCAATGTATAAACAATCTCGGATAAAAATGAGATTGCGATAATTCCCTTACCTTAGGTCTGATTTGCTTCGTAAGTGTCCAAAACTCCTGTATAATGATTTAAATAATGTTATTGACTTATTCTAGAATCATACGTATTGTTATGATATCATATATGGTCATATTCTTAGCTTATTATTAGTAATATTTCATTAATACTTGTTATTCGGGTGTTTATTACTTTTTTGTTCTTATGCGTGTTTGTCAAATAAATTCTTATTATTCTCTTTAGGTTATAGATACCTAATTTACAGAATTGTGTTATTGTAAGATATATCATATTCATTCATTCAATTCATTTATATAATCATTATGCAATGAAGATCATGTAGAACGAATCACATCACATCGTGGAGACGGTATTCCGTACGTACGCACGAGCGATGATATCGTTCCCATGATCGAGGAATTGTATTGGAGTGTATGTATACTATTTCAGAATCAATATCACTTTTTAATAGTCATATATAGCCATTATTTACACCATTATACCCATCCAAGTAAGGTGGTGGTGGAAAATATATTACACCACGGCGTGGAGATGATATTCCGTACGTACGCACGTGCGGTGATTTCTTTTTCCGTAGGATGTATAGATGGTGAAATAGGGTTGTTTCATACTTATAATAACATATCAGTATATGATTGATACTGATGTTATTACTTCATAATGAAACAACTAAAGAAGAAGAAGTGGAAGAAGAAATAAAGATGAAAGAATCGGTAACGGACATTACCTCTTCTTTGAAGTGCTTCTTTGAGACCTCCTTTTAGGTACTAAAATAGGTCTTTGAAGAAGACAAGAACCTCTAGGATGTTTCTAGGGAAGTGGAGAAGAGAAATTGGCAGGGTTTGACCGATCTTGAAGGCTCAAAGTGATGTGAGGAAGAGGGAGGAGGAGGTGCCTTTTTATAAGGGAGGAGAGGGGTACCTTTGGAATAACTAAAACTATTATTTTATTATAAAGTCAAACTCGGTTTTAAATAGCTCAAAATTGATTTATTTCGAAGATAATGTGGGTATGGGTCGAAATGCTTTCATCCAATAGAATTTAGACAAGTTTAGGTTCCTATTTTAACCTTATCATTTAGATTTAACATTAAGTTAAATAATTTTACTTTTACCGTGTCTTCTTGTGTTCTTATAATATAAGGTTAATAAACTTACTATAAGAAGCCAAACTAACCCCAAGTTGTTTGTTATTAATATATATAACCTTATATAAGTCATTTTGCTGAACCTTAGATTTTTAGGAATAAAATAACAATTAATAATATAATATTTGTTTTAAAAACTATTTTATGTCAATTTTGACACTATTTAGTAATTGATTTTTTTGAAAATCATAAATAAATTATTAGTTCTAAAAGAGTTAATTAAATCAATACTAACATGTCATATTAACCTATAAAATTAGTTTAATTCATAAAAAGTCTTATATTAAATTTATTTGGGTATTTATAACATCAATTATGTCAATATTTCATTAATAAGACAATTACTGCATCATCTTTGTGTCATAATAAATGATAATTATATAATCCCTAAAAATTATAAATAAATTCCTATGATCTAGATCATTTTATTATCTTTCTGTAGACTATTCGTTTTTTAAGTTTCATGAAGTGTATCACTAAATTAAAATTATTATACTTATAAGATTTAAGAAAGTGACATGTTGTCACATTCTTTGGTTTTAATAATAATTAAATTATTTTCATCGACAAAAGTCCATTAAATGAATCTAATCCGACCCTTAGGTGATATGGGTCGACTTTTAGTCATCAAATAGGATTTTGACATGTGTTAGGGTAATTTTATAATATTATATTTACCCTTAATTACCCTATTTACCTTTAACTATGGTAAATAAAATTTACCGTAGTTACTATTCATAATTTCCAAAAATAAAAAGTAGCTTATTAACATAAATTGGATCCACTGATTCCAAATATTGAATCCATTTTTCCAAATTCAATACACAAAAGTTGCAGAAATTAAATTAAAACTAATCTCGTTGTCGAAAGAAAACGGGTTTTTCTTTAAAACATTGCAAAAGATTGAATTGGTTTATACTACGAATTCAAGGTAGAATCAATGCTAATGACATAAATTATATTAAATGGTAAAAATATATTCTATTTATACTTTAAAACAATTCAATATTATAATTTACCCATATAAATTATTGCGATGAAAAAAAGTTATTTTTAATTAAAATATAGTGTGTTTTTATTATTCATCAAAATATGAAAGTTACAAAAATAATATGAAAAACTTATCCAAAGTAAATTTTTATTTCATGATTCCAAAGAAGAATTTTATTTTTTCAAATTGTACTTATAAACTTGTCAAAAACTATATTTAAAGTGGATGCACCATCAAAAGGCGGCAAAACTGCATTTTTTGAAAAATACTTATTTTACCCGAAAAATTTATTTTGTTCTTATACCATGTTTTAGAAAATGTTTAAGATGAATAATAATGTTATAAGATTAAAAATTTAATTAATACTATTCATAACGGCTAGTTCGTAATAATATTATAATAATATATCATTGTTTAGTAAAACCTGGTATTGCGTACAACACACGCTATCGAGGAAGGTCGCGATTGCGTGTAATGCAAGCCAAGTCAGGGTTGTGTGTTGTACAACAATTCTTCATTGTTTCGTATAACATAATCCAACCATATTTCATTTATACATTGAATATATATATATATATATATATATATATATACTCAATGTTGCGTAGAATAACTATTATCAAAATTGTGTGTAACACGATCCAAGAATAGTGTTGCGTATACTGCAAGCTAATACGGTGTTGCATATAGCACAATGTAATCTTGGTGTAGCATACAACACAAGACATTAATGAAATTAAGAGAATATTTTTCATAAAATCTCGGGGTGTTACAATAGGAATCGTTTACTTTCAGTCGTACTTGTACTTTTAGTTTTGGTGTTGTGGGATTTACTATCTTATCTCCTGATCCTATTAAAAGAAAAAGGGTAATGACTTCCATTTAGTGTGTGATTTTATACCCTTGGTTCTATTCGCCACTCTGGGACCTATTGAAGGCGGGTCTCGTGGGTCATTATCTCTAATTCAACTTATAGAAGGAAGGGTATGGCAATCTACTGTCCCTTCCCTCATCTTGGTGAAGGCGGGTCGTGACAGAATGGTATCAGAGAGAGGTTTGAGAGATAGGTTGGAGTTTGGAGTTAGGCACAGTGAGGATTTCATGTGATGGTAGGGAAACTGTGTTGGGTGACCTTGGTGCGTGAATTAGGCCAGGGAAGACCGCCAAGGACACGGGATTTTAGGGCCCCCCCGTGATCTGATTTAAGGACTCTGGACCTACCGAATGACCAAGTGAGGCCACACTGATTGCAGGGTAGAGACACTTGGAAAGGTACATGCATCACAATGACTTGTGTTCTCGTGTTTCATGGGTGTCTTGGGGATTCAAAATAAATGAATAAGTATAAGAAAATTTCATAACAATATTCCACACTACTCAGGCTTAGGCACTCCTTGTTTACCTTACAGCTATGGCACCTGGGAGGCGACCACGAGTAGTACGAATGATTGAGGCCCATGAGGTTGACTTGGCCAATCGACAGAGGATCGACCGAGAGGAGGAGGATAACCAGTGGCGGAAGAACCATCAAGCTTTTCAGCGACAGACCCTCGGGAAGTACGAGGGCAGCATCTCATACATGGAGACTGAGAGATGGGTCGAGGAGCTAGTGATCAATTTGGGCCTGATTTGGGCTCCAACGGAGTACTGGGTTCCTCTGGAGATCATCCAGATGCGTGGAAAAGCACGTCAGTGGTGGATGCTTTATCTTGGGGTGAAAAGGGAAGCTGAGGTTTCATGGGCTGACTTCGAGAAGGAGTTCTGGGCGGAATTCCTCTCTTCTATGATGAAGGCTGAGAAGATACAGGAGCTAATATCCCTCCAGCAGGGGAGTATGTTAGTTAGAGCATTGGGGATCAAGTTCAAGGATCTCCTTCCCTTTCCTCCAGACCTCTTTCCGGATGAGGAGTCTCAGGTACGACATTTAGAGGAGGCACTCCAACGTTCTCTTCAATATGTTGTTGTTCCCTTTTCCTTATCGACATACCTGGAGGTGCAGAAGAAGGATAAAGTGGTGGAGAGGATGCACGCGCTGGGAGGTGTATCACGAGAGGGGATCCAGTTGGGCCCATCGAAGGGGAAGGCCGTCAGCAGCAGGCCTCCGGCATCAGGACCCTCTAGGATTCGATCGGCAGGAAGAAGGCCTCAGCAGTTCTAGTTCTGATCCCCCAGTCCTCGCCCATTTCTTTCAAGACCAGGATCGAGGTGCTTCGTCTGTGGGAGCCATGGAAATATTCAGAATTAGTGCCCAGACAGAGTGCAGTATAGTGGGGGTGGGCAGGTTTATTGTCCACCTCAACCACAGCAGTTTCCAGCCAGGCCCTTTCAGCAGCAGCAATAGGGGCAGCAGGCTCCCACCCCTCCGAGGACAGATGTTGTAGGAGGAGGCCGACCTCAGGGTGCACGTCAGGGATCTCGACTAGGGTGTAGTAGTGGAGGCGGCCGACAGCAGAGTGGCAGAAGAGCTAGGTGTGGGCAGTTGCACGTTGTAGATGCATTAGTTCCAACAGGGCCAGAGGTCGTTCGAGGTATGATCAACTTGTCTAGTACTCTTGCTTATACCTTGTTTGATACCAGAGATTCTCACTCCTTTGTTACACCCAGTCTAGACCGTGCTTTGGTTTTAGACTTCGAGAGACTTCTAGTGCCTCTGGTGCTGAGCATTCCCATCGGAGGCCATACCAACTTATCTTATGTTTGCCGAGGGTGTAGACTGATGATAGGGCCGCATTAGTCTATCAAGGATCTGATATTTTTGCATATACATCCATACGATGTCATCCTAGGCATTGATTGGCTATTCTCTGTGTGTGTCGTCATTGACTGCTTCTGAGGAAGGGTTGTGTTTTCAGATTTGGGCGGTCAACATGTAACTTTCTTCGGCGAGCGGGGTTGTCAGAGAATTAGCAGGTGAGAGGAGCCCCTCCTTTCCTTGTTGGCCGAACTATCAGTGGAGTCAGTAGATACAAAAATGGTAGAAGTACCAGGAATATTCAGTGAGTTTATGGATGTCTTTCTTGAGGAGGTGGAGACTCTACCTCCTCGATGTGATGTTGAGTTTGGGATAGAATTGGAACCTAGTGCACGTTCTATTTTGATGGCTCCCTATCGGATGGCACCTTCTGAGCTGTGAGAGTTACGGATCCATATTGATGATATAATGAATAATGGTTTTGTTCGTCCAAGTGCGTCACCGTGGGTTGATCATGTGTTGTTTGAGAAGAAGGAGGATGGTGGTCTAAGGTTGTGAATAGACTACAGAAGACTGAATCAGGTGATGGTCAAGAATCGCTACCCTCTCCTGAGGATAGACGTTCTCTTTGACCAGCTGAGGGGAGTGGGTTAGTTCTCAACGATTTATATGTGTCTTGTATATCACTAAGTGAGGGTGAAGGAGGGTGACATCTCGAAGACTACCTTCTGGTGCAAATATGGGCACTTCGAGTTTGTAGTCATGTCGTTCGGTGTTACGAACGCACCAGCTGTGTTCATGGGGCTCATGAACTCTGTCTTTCAGGAATATCTGAACCGGTTCATGGTTGTGTTTTTTGACGACATTCTGATCTACTCAAGATCAAAGGGGGATCACACAAAGCACCCGAGGATAGTTTTAGAGGTCCTCCGACATCACTAGCTCTATGGGAAACTTTCCAAGTGAAAGTTCTAGACACGAGAAGTGCATTTCCTTGGGCACGTGGTGTCTGAGTAGGGGATATCATTGGACCCATCAAAGGTCGAGGTAGTTGTTTCTTAAGCAACACCCAAGAATGTGGTAGAGGATCATAGTTTCCTCGGGCTGGTAGGTTACTACCGGAGGTTTGTGCCCAACTTCTCTCGAGTTGCGGCACCCTTGACAGCCTTGACCAAGAAGAACCAGGCCTTCATGTGGGACAAGTAGTGTGAGGCAGCCTTCAGCCATCTAAAGGAAAAGTTGGTAAGTGCCCCAGTGTTGAGGTTTCTAGAAGAAGGGGCAGCGTATGAGGTGTTCTGTGATGCTTCAGGGGAAGGCCTCGGATGTGTGCTGATGCAGCGGCAAGGGGTGATCTCCTATGGGTCTAGGCAGTTACGTCCCCATGATCGTAATTATGGCACCCATGACCTAGATCTTGCGGTGGTCATGTTGGCACTAAAGTTTTGGTGGCATTACCTCATCAGGGAGCACTTTGTAGTCTTCACGAACCACAAGATCTTGAAGTATATCTTCTCCCAGTAGGAAATTAATTTACGACAGCGAAGGTGGATGGAATTACTTCAAGACTACGACTTCGATATTTCCTACACCTTGGGGAAGGGGAATGTGGTGGCTGAGGCTTTGAGCATGAAATCGCGGAAGGATGCAGTCTGAGAGTCCGTAGATACTTTGAAGGCGATGGAGGAGTTGGCTACCCTGCACCTGGATGCTAGGATGGAAGGTGGTAGAGGTTGCCTGTATTAGATGACGGTGCAATATTCTCTGTTGTGGCAGGTAGAGGAGTCCCAATGGGGAGACTCGGAAAGTGAGGTGATGCGTGACCAGGTTAACCAAGGGGATGCTCCAGAAGGGTAGACGGAGGATGGTCCTAATAGGGTTCTTTTTCGAGGAAAGTCGTTTGTTCCAGAGGTGATGCATGAGAGATTTCTTAGTGAGTTCCCCAACTCACCCCTAGCAGTGCACCTTTGAGTTTCCAAGATGTACCAGGGCCTGAGGAGACAGTTTTGGTGGCCCGGGTTGAAATGAGTAGTAGCCGAGTTCGTAGCAAAGTGCCTAGTGTGTCAGCAGGTGAATGTTGAACACCGTGTTCCAGGTGGCTTGTTGCAACCTTTAAACGTTCCCAAGTGGAAGTGGGACAATGTCTCGATGGATTTCATCACAGGTCTACCCAAGGTTCGAGGAGGCTGTGATGCTATTTGGGTAGTGGTGGAACGGTTGATGAAATCGGACCACTTTCTGGCGATCAGGGAGTCAAGTGAATTTTATGCTTTAGCACGAAGGTACGTGGATGAGGTGGTGTGGTTTCATGGAGTTCCGAGATCCATAGTCTCGGATAGGGATGTGTGGTTTACCTCAAATGTCTGGAGGGGATTGCAGCATGGTTTTGGCACCCAGTTAAGTCTTAGTACTGCTTTCCATCCCCAGATGGATGGACAGACAGAGCACACCATTCAGACCATGGAGGATATGCTTCAGGCCTTTCTTTTGGACTCAGGAGGATCGTGGGTGCGACAATTTCCTATGGTAGAGTTTTCCTACAATAATATCTATCACTCTACCATTGTCATGGCTCTATTCGAAGCCTTGTATGGGATTCCATGTCGCTCACTCGTGTGCTAGACTAAGGTTGGGGAAGCGAGTGCTCTTGGCCTGAAAGAAGTGCAGAGCATGACAGAGAATGTTCAGCTTATATGTGAAAGGATGAATGCGGAATAGGACCAACAGAATTCATATGACGATAATAGGAGGAGACCAATGGATTTCGGGGTCAGGGACCACGTGTTCTTGAAGGTCTCCCCTCGGCGTGGACAACGGAGGTTCGGTAGGGGAACAAAGCTCTCTCCCAGATTCATCAAACCCCTCGAAGTATTATGGCGGGTCAGTGAAGTGGCTTATCAGCTAGTGCTACTACCACCGCTACTGAGTATGCATGATGTTTTCCATGTGTCCCATCTCTGTCGGTATCTACACGATGATTCGCATGTCCTCGACTGGGGAGAGCTAGATATCGAGGATGACGTGAACTTTGTGGAAAGACCAGTGAGGGTCGAGGATTGTGAGGAGAAAGTGCTTCATGGATGGACCATTCCTTTAGTTCGAGTGTTGTGGAAGCAAGGTGGGCTTGAGGAGAGTACCTGGGAATGGGAAGCATAGATGCGCGCCCAATACCCAGAGTTGTTTTGAGTTTTGTGCTGTTCTTTTTATACTTGTTTGTGATGGAACGCTTCACCTTGTTGACTTTGGAATGTGTGGTTTTCCTTATTCTCTGAATGTGTGTGAAAATTCCTGGCTATGGGGAGGGTAGGACCCGATCCCTAATCAAGACGCATTAAGGTGGATTCAATTAATCCTGTGCGGGCGAGTCAGTGTCGCCCATTGCGGATAGTATCTTAACATGGTGGAAGAGACTCCCCAACCTATATGACTAGGATGTTTGACCCTAGTATGTTACTGGGTTCTTGAGAGGGAGGTGTTTCTAGATAATGATGAGGTTCACTCCTGAGAGGTATCTTTAGAGGTGGTTGTTCAGACCCTATCCTTTCTTCAGGTCTGGTTTCAAATTCTCGACAGCAAGAATGCTTTGAGAGGTATCTGATGTGATGACTCAGACCCTCGCGATCCATCCCTTTTCCAAATTCCAGATCCTATGGGTGACATCTTAGTGATAGGACATGATTTCGGTGTGCGACCGATCAGGGCGACCGATCGGCACGATCGATAGGGGCGACCAATCGGTGTGACGAATAGGCGCAACCGATCGGGGCGACCGATCAGCGCGACGTATCGGCGCAACAGATCGGGGCGACCGATCGGTGTCACCCAGCCCTGTCAGTTTCTCTTCTACTATTCTTCCCGTAAAGCCTTTGGGGGTTTCAAAAAATTTTTCAAGTGGTTCAAAGCCATTTAAAATCCCATAATTAATATCGAATAAATCCCGAGGGACCTCCTCAATAGAGAATTAAATAACAATTAATTTTGTCGTGTGTAACCACCCAACCGCGTGGGGAAAATGAGATCCGAATTTAAAGTCATTCGAACCCCAATATCCCGTAACAATGGGATCTTATATATATATTGTACTGGAATTTCTTCATCCTTATTCTTCCTCTTTGCTGGATTCTTTTCTTCTTAGTACTTTTGGAGTTCCTGACGTCCCTCCCCTGCGAGTTGCGCATTCCCCTCATTCTTGGCGCCTAGAGAAGGACTTCAATCTTGGATCAATCAAGTAGGGTTTTCCATCGCATATTCATTATGTGTATCATGCGGGGTGGGTACGCTGTTTTCTTTGTGGGAATTGATGAAACCAAACTTAATGAAGATAATGAATGAACTTTTAAAGAATGAAGGGGGGTGTGATCGATGTTTCTGTTGAGCTACTTTTATGTTGTATGTGTTGTTAATTGTGCGGGCCTAGGCTCACTGAAAATCATGGTTGTTGGTGGTCTTTCTCCATGCACTAATAAACCTCGGTGCTCCTGGATGATTAAATAACCGTAACATGGAATTGGTTAATTATGTATACTCGGTAAAATAAATTGAAAGCACCAGGATCAACCCTTTTCTGTGATAACCCTAGTTAAAGCCCAGTGGAATTGAAACCATGGAGTGTGTTAAATATTTTAAATCTGAAAATACCTGTATGGGCCTGCCTTGTGTTGGTGGTAGTGGTTTGGTTGTTTTATTTCACAGGGAGATTGTGGGTGACCTTATGGTTTTCTTGGATGGGGGGCATAGATTGCTGGGGTGATATGGGTGAGGATGGGATCTCCTGTTGTTATACGTTCTCAAGTTTTGAATCTGAGGATGTGTGGTTGCTCTACTGTGACACGAATTCGGGTGGGATCCTCTATTGTTGAGAAATCATTGGCTCCTGGATTTTGGGGACATGGGGCTATGTCTCGGGGTTTGTTTTGTTTGCAATATTTCGAGGGATCTCACTTATCCATTTTGTGAGGTTTTCTTTGGTTCCAGTACTTTGAGGGCTCTCACTTATCCCTTTGTTGTTGTGACTTTACAAGAGAATTGGGTGTGAATGTTTAAATTTTTGTTTGGTTTTTTCTCATTTTTTGGCTTGTGCTTATGCCTGTTAGTTTCCCGGTAGTGCATAATTCACCTAAATGGGATCACTTTAACATGAAAACAAGAATGGCTGAGTTGAGAATTAGTTTGGTAATGAGTTGTGACTTGGTCATGAGTGTCATGGCTTCTTTTGTGAATGAATAGTAACAAGGGTGTTTGTGGTTAGGTTTTGGAACCCCTAGGTTGGGATGAGTGTTTGTTACCTATACACATATCTGTAACTTTTAAGTTTCTTATTCGCGCCACATCCAAGTTGATCACTTAGTGTCGAACACCCCATTTCATGGGGAGGCCATTTTTCCCAACACTCTTATCAGTGGCTGGTTTTTATCTCCTTTTTTGCTCCCTTTCCCAAATATCCCAAGACTCTTCGGATAGGCTGTGATGGCCTGAAGTCCATTATCAGCCCCAGAATCTTCGGACAATGCAGTTGTGGCGGTTGGCCCAGGTGTTTGCAGGCAGGTTGTTTCCCAAGTGTCTTCGAGATGAGGCCTAGGTGTCTTCGGGCGTGGTAGTAGTTGTTCTAACCTAGGTGTTTGCGGGTATGGTTATGCGTGGTGGTTGTGGCCCAGGTGTCTGCGGGTGGGATAACGGTTATGGCCCAGGTGTGTGCGGGCGGGGTTTAGCCATGGGACTGTGGTGAGAATGGTAGGATTGGTTTGATGCACAGGATGTCTTCAATAACCTGTGGGAATGTGGCGTGGGGTACCCAAATATCGATGTGTTATTACTATACATTACTTGCCTTGCTTTATTTGGGGAGTGTTCCTTGGTGAGACTTGGGTGGATAGTTTTTCCTTTCTAGGTGACTTGGGTTTTCTTTTCTCACAGGGCATTAGAATGACTCTCCACTTGTGCATGAGAGTCTTTGGTTTTCCCTAATGAGTATACTTCTATGCTCACCCTACATATAAAAAACTGCTTTCAGGTTTCCAGGAGGACTTCAGGGATCGTGTGGGACCGTACTAGCTCGGACCTTTGGGGCAGTTGCTGTTGTTTATTTCCTTTTCTTGGTATCTTTTTACCTTTGGGGTTTTGTGGATTTTATCTTTTACCTTTGTAATTGCATATGGGAGTGGTTTACTTTCATTCGTACTTGTACTTTCAGTTTTGGTGTTGTGGGATTTACTATCTTATCTCCGGATCCTATTAAAATAAAAAGGGTAATGCCTTCCATTTATTTTGTGATTTTATACCCTTGGTGCTAGTCGCCACTCCAGGACCTAATGAAGGCGGGTCTCGGGGGTCATTATCTGTAACACCCGAGATTTTTATTAGTAATATTTTGTTTTTATATATCATCAAAGGAATCATTCACTACATACTAGCTTGGCTTACTTTACACGCAATCGCGACCTTCCTCGATAGCTTGCATTGTACGCAATACCGAGTTTCACTAAACGACGATATGCTATTAAAATATTATTTAAAATGACCGTTATGAATAGTAATAACCACTTTTTGAAATTTTATCTTTCAAAATGGACTTCATTTTTGGATTCGGAATACCGAAATTAGCCTAGGGTGAAATTTTGGTATTTTTCTGAAAACTTTCAATTTTTGATGAATAGTGAAACCACTAAGTGGTAGGTTAAAAAACTGAATTTTGCATAAAACTTAATTTTACCACTTCTATGAATCAAATTTCAAAAATCCGACAGACACGGTTGATATCAGTAAGTAAAATGTGGTTCAATGAGATAAAAATGATTTTTTTAGTGAATAGTAACTTTTTACTTTTTTTTACCGCGGTTAATAGTAAATAGGGTAACCAAGGGTAAATATGATATTACTATTACCCTAACACATGTACTAATTCTATTGGATAAGTGTAATTCGACCAAAAACAACCTTATGAATATAATATGACCATTTAGGTCTACTTGGATTAGATTATGACATTTAATATTATTTTCTTTAATGAATAGTTAAAATTGTTAAAATCAAAGTTTAATAACTAAAACATTTTTAATATGGGTTTATACATAATATAAATTCGATTATAAATATTAATTAGAAAGCTAAAAATATTTCCTACATAATGATATTTTATTTATAATTTTTAGACTTCAAATAAATTAATTTATTTATGACACAACGATGATGCAGTAATTACCCTTTTAAGGAAATGTTAACATAATTGATGTTATAAATGCCAAAATAAATGTAATTTGAGACTTTTAATGAATTAAACTAATTTTCTAGGTTAATAGGATATATTATTGTTGATTTAATCAACTTTTTTCGAACATATAATTCTGTTATGACTTTCAAAAAAATCATATATCAAATAGTGTCAAAATTGACACAAAATAGTTTTTTAATCAAATATTATATTATTAATTGTTATTTTATACCTAAAAATCTATGGTTCGGCCAAATGACTTAGATAAGGATATATATATTAATAATAAACAACTTGGGGTTCGTTTGGCATGTTATAGTAAGTGTATTAACCATATAGTGTAAGAAAACAAAAAGACACAGTAAAAGTTAAATTATTTAACTTAGAGTTAAATCTAGTTGATAAGGTTAAAATAATAACCTAAACTTGTCTAAATACTATTTGTTGATAGGATTTCGACCCATCCCCACTTTACCTTCGAAATAAGACCCTTTGGAACCATTATAAACAGATTTTGACTTTAATATAAAATAATATTTTGAGATATTCCTAAGGTGCCCCTCTCCTCCCTTATAAAAGGGCACCTCCTCCCCCTCCTCCTCACACCAATTTGAGCACCCAAGCTAGGAAAACCCCTGCCAAAATCGCTTCTCCACTTCCCTAGAATAATCCTAGAGGTCCTGGTCTTCTTCAAAGACCAATCTTAGTTCCCTAAGTGGAGGATTCAAAGAGGCGTTTAAAAGAAGAGGTAATATCCATTACCGATCTTTTCAATTTCATTCTTCTTCAACTTCTTCTTCTTTAGTTGTTTCATGATAAATTAATAACATCAGTATTACTTACATACTGATATGTTATTATAAAAATGAAACAACCCTAATTCACCTTCTATCCATCCTACGGAAAAATGAAATCACCGCGCGTGCGTACGTACGGAATACCGTCTCCACGCCGTGGTGTAATCTATTTTCCACCACCACCTTACTTGGATGGGTATAATGGTGTAAATAATGAATATATATGACTATTAAAAAGTGATATTGATTCTGAAATAGTATAAATACACTCCAATACAATTCCACGATCATAGGAACGATATCATCACTCGTGCGTACGTACGGAATACCGTCTCCACGATGTGATGTGACTCGTTCTACATGATCATCATTACATAGTAATTATATAAATGAATTGAATGAATAAATATGATATTTGTTACACTAATAAAATTCTGTATATAAGGTATCTATAACCTTAAAATAAGAATAAGAATTTAATCGGCAAAACATGCATAAGAACAAAAGGCAATAAAGACCCGAGTAACAAGTAACAATGAAATATTACTAATAAGAAGCTAAGAATATGACCATATATGATATAATATCAATATGTATGATTCTTTAATAAGTCAATAACATTATTTAAACCATTATACAGGAGCTTCGGACACGTACAAAGCAAATCGGACCTAAGGTAAGGGGAAATATCACAATCTCATTTTTATCCGAGATTGTTTATACTTTGGTATTTACTGGGGTGTATTTTATCATCCACACCCATGTTTCCTCAATATTTAATATTTTTTCCATCCACTTACAATAGTTTAAATCCAATTTTACCCACCAGTGAGTTTTTAGTAAAGAATATGAAAGGAATCTTTTGTCGTTTTTTCGTACACGGTACTTTTTGACTTTTCCGACAAAAGTACGAAGAATGTTTTTTAACTTATATGGCATGAATGGATTTTTAAAACATTATTTCCAAGAAGCTTACTTTACATGTTTTCAAGTTTATTTTTAATCAACTTCTTTTAGTTTATAATTGTATGACATGTTAAGAAAAGAAAAGTGTTTTTGAAGAAGAAAGGATATTTTCCTCAAGAATGGAGTTCAAGTGTTTTATCAAAATTATGTTCCATCTAAGATAATAAAGGGTTCTGTTTTTATCCCTATTATTACATTGATTTGATTATGTTGTGAGGGAATTATTTTTATGAAGTCATTTACCTTATATGATTTGTTTTATGATGTCATGATGTTTCAAGAATCCCATTTTTGTTACATGTGTTATGCGATGATGTATGATTTATGATTATGTGGCACACATAAGAAAGGATTAATTATAAGATGGGTGGGACCTATATCTCCCTCCAATGAATTGGGTAAAGATTTATATCTCATGAGATAGACATGGCTGGAATGGAAGGTTATTTCGGTTCAGTGATACAGGACTGAAACGAGGAGTGAACTCAGTTTAGAAATGGACTTTGTCCACTAAGATAGTCTTGGCAATGAGTCATGACTAACAAGAAATGATTTTACATGATTATGTGTGCATGCCAAAAAGTTTCAAGTTTTATGTTATGATTATGGGGATCTCATTTTCACTTCTATGATTTATTCCATGTTACGATATTATAATCTCTTTTGCAGGTTATGATTTTCAAAAAAATATGATATGATTTTTATTTCCTTTATTTTCCCTTGCTGAGCATTTGAGCTCACCCTTTTTTGTATGTTTTCTTTTCCCTAGGTCAGGAAGATGGATATTAAGTAGAATATGCTAAAAGGTACCCAAGATATGATGAAATAAATGGGAGACACTGTAGAAGATTTATGAACCAGTTGTTTATGTTTCCCAGTTTCTAAAGACACTATACCTATACGGTCCTTTGTGGTTTTGGCATATGTTGTAATAATTGTGCTTCAATTTTGAAGTATTAACAATGTATGTAAAGTAAGGGTCGTTATAGTTGGTATAAGAGGAAAAGTATAGTCAACCTTTGGAAACTAGGATGCGAAATCCTTCGTAAGAACCCTAAGGATAATTCTAAGCATAGAACACAATCTTAGTGTTTTAGAAATGGCCATAAATACCCTAGGATAAGACCTTAAGTGTGAAATTTTATTCTTGATTATGTTGTTTTCATATTATAATTAGTGTTTCTCACACTATTCTTCTTGGTTTTAGTCAATGGCTGGAACCCGGAGGAACCGTGTTAATACGGAATGCGACGGGCAATGTAATGATTTTCCCCCTGAGCAACCAAACGTTATGGGAGATGGAATGAAAAATCTTGTAGCCATGCTCACACAACTTTCTCAAGCTATGAATCATGCAGGATTTCCAAACGAGCAAAGGAAGGAGCAACATTCTGTTGAATCCTTCATGAGACAGCGTCTACCTTCATTCAACGGGTCTACTGATCCATTAGTTTCTGAACAATGGATTAGTACTACAGAAAAGATATTTTCAGTTCTTCAATGTTCTGAGCATGATAAAGTCATCTTAGGGGTGTATCGTTTGGAAGGTGATGCTGATCAATGGTGGAATCTTATTAAGAATACGAGGCAAAGGGATGAAATTGAGTCCATGGAATGGGATGAGTTCAAGAACATATTTTTCAATAAGTACATCCCTCGTATTCTCCGATCAAAGATGGAGAAAGAGTTTCTCGAACTGAAGAAAAAGGATGATGAATCTGTTGGTACCTATGAAGCAAATTTTACAATACTTGCAAGGTACGCTTCTGGTATTATTATCCAACCTGAGAGTAAGATCGATCGATTCTTTAGTGGCTTAAAACCAAGTCTTCGAAGGGCCTTAGCCATAAGGGACTTCAATAGCTACGAGGAAATCGTTCGATGTGCTCTCAAAGTTGAGATGGAGATTGGAGTAACCCATCAATCATATGGGTTTGATAAGAAGAGGAAAATGGAATTCAAAGTAAAATCTAAAGAGCACACTGAAAAGAAGATGAGCTTTCCCTTATGCTCAAAGTGTGGAAAGAAACATGGAGGGAGTTGTCTTAAAGGGACAAGTAGATGTTTCAAATGTGGAAAGGAAGGCCATAGGGCATTTGAATGCCGTGATAATGGGAAGAAGATGTCTAATGATGCAAACAAAGGAAGGGATACACAGAATGAACCTACTACACTTAAATGTTTCAAGTGCAAGGAGATGGCGCATTATGCCAATCAATGCCCAAATCCAAGGGTTGATGATGATGGTCGACGTCAACAAACTCTTAAGGCTAAAGACAAAGGAAATTCACATGAAATATCTATTTGAGATGTGGAGTACGATAACGATGTGGTGAAAGGTACACTTACCATCCACTCTAAAGTAGCAAATGTTTTATTTGATTCTGGATCCACCCACTCTTTTATTTCTGAAAAATTTTCTAAGGGTATCACCGTATTACCTCAACAATTAGATGTTGAGTTAGCTGTGACAACACCTAATGGCACAACAGTCGCATCAAAAGTTTATAATTCTTCTCCGATTGAAGTTTGTGGGAAAGTGCTTCCTGCAAATATTGTGATCCTTCCTATAGTGGAATTTGATGTGATTCTTGGCATGGATTGGCTTTCTCTACATGGAGCTCATATCAATTGCCAAAGAAGGGAAGTCACATTTCATATTCCAGATCAATCTACGATCTTCTATCGATGTAAGGATTAATATAACCTTCCAGTGGAAATTCCTTCCATCTTATGGGTCTTGATTCCACTAATTGAAGTTTATTTATCTCAAATGGTTGGTGAGAAAATCATGATTAAGAATATGCCCATCGTACGGGAGTTTGATGATGTATTTCCGGAGGAATTACCTGGTCTTCCACCAAAACGTGAAGTTGAGTTTTCAATAGAACTCGTACCGGGTGCTTTGCCTATCTCAAAGACACCTTAGAGAATGGCCCCAATTGAGTTGCAGGAATTGAAGAAGCAACTCCAAGAGAATCTTGATAAGGGATTCATACGCCCTAGTGCGTCACCTTGGGGAGCACCTGTTCTATTTGTTAAGAAGAAAGATGGATCAATGAGACTCTGCATTGATTATCGAGAACTTAACAAGATCACTATCAAGAACAAATATCCTCTCCCACGCATTGATGACTTATTTGACCAACTACGCGGAGCTCAATACTTTTCCAAGATTGATCTTCATTCAGGGTATCATAAATTAAGGGTCAACGGGAGGATATACCAAAGACGGCTTTCCGTACAAGGTATGGACACTATGAATTTATAGTGATGCCATTTGGTCTTACTAATGCCCCTGATATCTTCATGGATCTAATGAATAGAGTCTTTAGAGACTATCTTGATCAATTTGTGGTAGTCTTTATAGACGATATTCTTGTCTATTCAAAGAGCAAGGAAGAGCATGAAGATCACTTGAGAATTATATTGAAGACCCTGAGAAAGGAGAAGCTATATGCCAAATTTACCAAGTGTGAATTTTGGCTTCAAAAAGATGCATTTTTGGGTCACATAATCTCAAAAGAGGGGATATCTGTGGATCCAGCAAAAACAGAGGTTATCGAAAGATGGTCGAGACCAACAACAGTAACTGAGATCCAAAGTTTTCTTGGTTTGGCTGGATATTATAGACATTTTGTAAAAGATTTTTCATGATTATCTAATCCACTCACCAAGTTGACTCGGAAAGGAGTTAAGTTTTTATGGACAGAGGAATGTGAAGAGAATTTCAAGGAGTTGAAAAGAAGGTTATCCAGTGCACCTGTGCTCACACTGCCTTGTAGTGGAGAAAGGTTTTTGATCTACAGTGATGCATCCAAGAAGGGATTTCGGTGTGTTCTTATGCAAAATGATATGGTGATAGCGTATGCCTCACGACAGTTGAAAATCCATGAGAAAAATTACCCAACACATGATTTGGAGTTAGCTGCGGTAATCTTTTCATTAAAGATTTGAAGGCATTACCTTTATGGTGAAAGGTGTGATATTTATACTGATAATAAAAGTTTAAAGTATATTTTCACACAAATGGAGCTGAATATACGTCAAATAAGATGTTTGGAGCTGATTAAGGATTATGACTGCTCAATCCATTACCACCCTGGGAAAGCAAACAAGGTGGCAGATGCATTAAGTCGACAAGACCATGCTAGTTTATCCATGATGAGGATCACAAAAGATCCAATATTTATGGATTTACAAAGGATGGATCTTGGAATTATAATGGAAGGGGAAAAATCTTATCTTTCTCAAATGAATGTTAAACCATCTATACATGTGAAGATTAAAGAGGCACAGAAAGAAGATGTAGAGTTACAAAAGAAGGTGAGAAATGTTCCCGAATTCAACCTTGATTGTGATGGGATAATAAAGTTCAGGAATCGGGTTTGTGTTCCTCCCATCCCCGAATTAAAGAAGGAGCTGCTGGATGAGGCTCATAGTTCTTCATTCTCTATTCATCCTGGAAGCACAAAGATGTATATGGACCTGAAAGAGTACTTCTGGTGGGATGGCATGAAAAGAGATGTTGTAGAATATGTCTCTCGATGCTTGGTTTGTCAACAAGTTAAAGCTGAGAGACAGAAGTCTAAGGGGATGTTACAACCATTACCCATACCCGAATAGAAATGGGAAAACATCACTATGGACATTGTCACAGGACTTCCTAAAACATCCAAAGGCAATAATGCTATCTGGGTCATAGTTGATCGTCTTACAAAGTCTGCACACTTCATTGCTATTAGAGAGGATTTCTCTCTATATCAACTTGCCAGGATATATGTAAAGGAAGCGGTAAGATTGCATGGAGTACCACTTTCTATTATATCTGATCGGGATCCGAGATTTACCTCGAAGTTCTGGCGAAGTCTTCAGCATACTCTGGATACAGAGTTGAGTTTCAGCACTGCTTATCATCCTCAGACAGACGGTCAGTCTGAGAGAACAATTCAAACCCTAGAAGATATGTTGAGAGCTTGCTCTATGGATTTCAAAGGAGGTTGGGATCAACACCTACCTTTGGTGTAATTTTCTTATAATAATAGCTTTCACTCCAGTATTCAGATGGCTCCTTATGAAGCTCTCTATGGAAAGAAATGCAGGACTCCAACTTGCTGGGATGAAGTTGGGGAAAGAAAGCTATTAGGACCTGATCTCGTTGATGAAATGGCAAAAAAGGTCAGATCTATTCAACAACACATAAGAGCAACTCAGAGTCAACAGAAAAGTTATGCCGACAACCGAAGAAAAGACCTATAGTTTGAAGTGGGTGATAAAGTGTTCTTACGAATATCTCCCTGGAAGAAGGTTATGAGATTTGGAAAGAAGGGGAAGTTGAGCCCTAGATATATCAGTTCTTTCGAAATACTGAATCGTGTTGGAAAAGTAGCTTACCGATTGGCGCTTCCACCGAATCTCTCTCAAGTTCACGATGTGTTCCATGTATCTCTCCTAAGAAAGTACATACCTGATCCTTCACATGTACTCAGCTCAGAAGTTGTACCGCTGGAGAAAGATCTTTCTTATGAAGAACAACCGATAGAGATTCTGGATCGTAGCGAAAAAGTCCTACGAAACAAGACCACTCTATTGGTGAAAGTTTTATGGAGGAACCACCAACTTGAAGAAGCTACATGGGAGCTTGAGGATATGATGAGGGAGAAGTATCCTCATCTGTTTGTTACAAAGTGACGAATTTCGAGGACGAAATTCTTTTTAAGGGGGGTAGAATGTAACACCCGAGATTTTTATGAGTAATATTTTGTTTTTATATATCATCAAAGGAATATTTCACTACATACTAGCTTGTCTTACTTTACACGCAATCGTGACCTTCCTCGATAGCTTGCGTTGTACGCAATACCGAGTTTCACTAAACGACGATATGCTATTAAAATATTATTTAAAATAGCCGTTATGAATAGTAATAACCACTTTTTGAAATTTTATCTTTCAAAATGGACTTCATTTTTGGATTCGGAATACCGAAATTAGCCTAGGGTGAAATTTTGGTATTTTTCTGAAAACTTTCAATTTTTGATGAATAGTGTAACCACTAAGTGGTAGGTTAAAAAACTGAATTTTGCATAAAACATAATTTTACCACTTCTGTGAATGGAATTTCAAAAATCCGACAGACACGGTTGATATCAGTAAGTAAAATTTGGTTCAATGAGATAAAAATAATTTTTTTGGTGAATAGTAACTTTTTACTTTTTTTTTACCGCGGTTAATAGTAAATAGGGTAACCAAGGGTAAATATGATATTACTATTACCCTAACACATGTCCTAATTCTATTGGATAAGTTTAATTCGACCAAAATCAACCTTATGAATATAATATGACCATTTAGGTCCACTTGGATTAGATTATGACATTTAATATTATTTTATTTAATGAATAGTTAAAACAGTTAAAATCAAAGTTTAATAACTAAAACATTTTTAATATGGGTTTATACATAAGATAAATTAGATTATAAATATTTATTAGAAAGCTTAAACGATTTCCAACATAATGATATTTTATTTATAATTTTTAGACTTTAAATAAATTAATTTATTTATGACACAACGATGATGCAGTAATTACCCTTTTAAGGAAATGTTAACATAATTGATGTTATAAATGCCCAAATTAATGTAATTTAAGACTTTTTATAAATTCCACTAATTTTATAGGTTACTATGATATATTAGTGTTGATTTAATCAACTTGTTTCGAACAAATAATTCTGTTATGACTTTCACAAAAATCATATATCAAATAGTGTCAAAATTGACACAAAATATTTTTTAAATGAAATGTTATATTATTAATTGTTATTTTATACCTAAAAATCTAAGGTTCGGCCAAATTACTTAGCTAAGGATATATATATTAATAATAAACAACTTGGGGTTCTTTTGGCAAGTTATAGTAAGTGTATTAACCATATAGTGTAAGAAAACAAAAAGACACGGTAAAAGTTAAATTATTTAACTTAGAGTTAAATCTAATTTATAAGGTTAAAATAATAACCTAAACATGTCTAAATCCTATTGGTTGGTAGGATTTCGACCCATACCCACTTTTCCTTCGAAATAAGACCCTTTGGAACCATTATAAACCGATTTTGACTTTAATATAAAATAATATTTTGAGATATTCCTAAGGTGCCCCTCTCCTCCCTTATAAAAGAGAACCTCCTCCCCCTCCTCCTCACACCAATTTGAGCACCCATGCTCGCCAAACCCCTGCCAAAATCCCTTCTCCACTTCCCTAGAATAATCCTAGAGGTCCTGGTCTTCTTCAAAGACCAATCTTAGTTCCCTAAGTGGAGGATTTAATGAGGCGTTTAAAAGAAGAGGTAATATCCATTACCGATCTTTTCAATTTCATTCTTCTTCAACTTCTTCTTCTTTAGTTGTTTCATGATAAAGTAATAACATCAGTATTACTTACATACTGATATGTTATTATAAATATGAAACAAGCCTAATTCACCTTATATCCATCCTACGGAAAAATGAAATCACCGCGCGTGCGTACGTACGGAATACCGTCTCCACGCCGTGGTGTAATCTATTTTCCACCACCACCTTAATTGGATGGGTATAATGGTGTAACTAATGACTATATATGACTATTAAAAAGTGATATTGATTCTGAAATAGTATAAATACACTCCAATACAATTCCACGATCATAGGAACGATATCATCACTCGTGCGTACGTACGGAATACCGTCTCCACGATGTGATGCGACTCGTTCTACATGATCATCATTACATAGTAATTATATAAATGAATTGAATGAATAAATATGATATATGTTATACTAATACCATTATGGATATAAGGTATCTATAACCTTAAAAGAAGAATAATAATTTATTCGGCAAAACATGCATAAGGACAAAAGGCAATAAAGACCCGAGTAACAAGTAACAGTGAAATATTACTAATAAGAAGCTAAGAATATGACCATATATGATATCATATCAATATGTATGATTCTGTAATAAGTCAATACCATTATTTAAACCATTATACAGGTGCTTCGGACACGTACAAAGCAAATCGGACCTAAGGTAAGGGGAAATATCACAATCTCATTTTTATCCGAGATTTTTTATACTTTGGTATTTACTGGGGTGTATTTTATCATCCACACCCATGTTCCCTCAATATGTAATATTGTTTCCATCCACTTACAATAATTTAAATACAATTTTACCCACCGATGAGTTTTTAGTAATGAATATGAAAGGAATCTTTTGTCGTTTTTTCGTACACGGTACTTTTTGACTTTTCCGACAAAAGTACGAAGAATGTTTTTTTTAACTTATACGACATGAATGGATTTTTAAAACATTATTTCCAAGAAGATTCCTTTACAGGTTTTCAAGTTTATTTTTAATCAACTTCTTTTAGTTTATAATTGTATGACATGTTAAGAAAATAAAAGTGTTTTTGAAGAAGAAAGGATATTTTCTTCAAGAATGGAGTTCAAGTGTTTTATCAAAATTATTTTCCATCTAAGATAATAAAGGGTTCTGTTTTTATCCCTATTATTACATTGATTTGATTATGTTGTGAGGGAATTATTTTTATGAAGTCATTTACCTTATATGATTTGTTTTATGATGTCATGATGTTTCAAGAATCCCATTTTTGTTACATGTGTTATGCGATGATGTATAATTTTTGATTATGTGGCACACATAAGAAAGGATTAATTATAAGATGGGTGGGACCTATATCTCCCTCCAATGCATTGGGTAAAGATTTATATCTCATTAGATAGACATGGGTGGAATGGAAGGTTATTTCGGTTCAGTGATACAGGACTGAAACGATGAGTGAACTCAGTTCAGAAATGGACTTTGTCCGCTAAGATAGTCTTGGCAATGAGTCATGACTAACAAGAAATGATTTTCCATGATTATGTGTGCATGCCACATAGTTTCAAGTTTTATTTTATGATTATGGGGATCTCATTTTCACTTCTATGATTTATTCCATGTTAAGATATTATGATCTCTTTTGCAGGTTATGATTTTCAAAAAAATATGATATAATTTTTATTTCCTTTATTTGCCCTTGCTGAGCATTTGAGCTCACCCTTTTTTGTATCTTTTCACTTCCCCAGGTCAGGAAGATGGATATTAAGTAGAATATGCTAAAAGGGACCCTAGATATGATGAAATAAATTGGAGACACTGTAGAAGATTTATGAACTAGTTGTTTATGTTTCCCAGTTTCTAAAGACACTATACCTATACGATCCTTTGTGGTTTTGGCATATTTTGTAATAAGGGTGCTTCAATTTTGAAGTATTAACAATGTATGTAAAGTAAGGGTCGTTATATTATCTCTCCTTCAACTTGATGAAGGATGGGTCTGGTAATCTTTTGTCCCTTCCCTCATCTTGGTGAAGGTGGGTCGTGACACAAAGCAACTAAATTTAGGGTATAATAAAATAAAATATTTATTTATAAGTGTAATTTGAGAACAAAAATGATCAAAATTGATAGAATAAACTCTATGATAGTTTAAATTTATAAAAATTATACTCCAATAAAATTTGGACATTATGATTAAATCAAGAATGGATTTGACACAAAAAGATCTCAAAATCAACATAATTAGGTTTAAAAAAAGAATTTTTCCATTATAGTGAATAATTGTATTGTAGATAAAAATGATCCAACATGACAAAATGGGTTTTCATACCTATTTTAATAAAATAAATTTACATTTGAGATATTACGTAATTTTATGAATAAACCATGTATAAATCTAACATCCATGATGATCAGAACTACCAAAAATGTTTTTAGACATATTTTTATATGTATGAAATCATTATAAATTGTATAAAAATAATAAAAACATATTTAATTATAGATAAAGATGTAATTTAATGGTTTTCGAAAATTTGGAGATTATAAAAAAATCATGCATAAATATGATACTCAAGGTGCTCAAAATAAATGAAATTGTATTTTAGTAAAAAAATCATTGATAAGCATTATTTGATTAAAATGTGATAAAATATGACTAAATGAAACATAATTATCAATAAAAGTTAGTCAACCAATTAAATGAACATTTTTGTTCTATAAGAATGGATTTCACATTAATCTAATTCCCGAAAAACTAACAAACAATTAAAGTTACATTTAATATTAGTTTAAAAGTATAACCTAAAAAGATATAAAATGATAAAAAAAGGTCTACTTCTCATCTAATTTCAAAAAAGGAACATTGAGTCATTTTTTGTCTATAAGAATAAATTTTGTATGAATTTAACACTTGAAATTCATGGAATAACTAAAGTTTTATTTTAGTAAAAATGATAATGTTTTATTTGATTAAAAAAATAATTAATCATGAAAAAAAAAGATCTAATTCTTGTTAAAAGTGTGAACAATGAGACACCAGTTATTTTAGAGCTACAAAAATAGACCGTGCGTTTATTTGATACCTTCAGATCTTAGAAATACCAAAAATGCTACCTAGGAATATTTTTTAACTGTGAAATCATTTTAACTTGTTAAAAAATTACCATAAATGTTTCATTACTAGTAAAACATTTGGAAAATTAACGTCAAAACATTCATTATTTTTATTAATAAACCTTTCAATAATTAATTACACATAGTTATAAAAATCATAGAAATTATTTTTTAGTAAAAGTGATTTATTCATAACATTCATGCAAGTTAAAATATGACAAAAAAACTAACTAAATAGAACCCACTACAGGTCAAAATTTATAAAATTTCTTATTATATAATTTTTTATATGTAACAATTAATCACGAATAATAAAAAATCTTTATGATCATTAATTTACGAAAATTACCTATTATGAGTACTTTATATATTTGAAATCACCCTAAAATCACCAAAACTAATCAAAATAACATATTTAATTGTAAAAATTTATAACAATTAGTAGAAATGATTCCATTTTAAGTATCATTTGTGTGAAAAATTATCAAACATAAATAAATAAGCTCCACTGATTATAAAATATCATGAAAAAACCCTTCATTCATTTTTATCTGTATAAATAATCTATTTTAAAATCTATTATCTAAAATGCCCAAAATCAATCAAAAAGAATTTTAGGAATATTTTATAAGCATGAAACCAATATAAATGATAAAAAGATCAAAAAAAATTATATAAATCAACCATGGATGAATTTAAAACCTGAAGATCTTATAATTACCCAAGTTATAATTTATGTGATATGATTTAATTATATGGTTCATTGGACTAAAAACCTCCAAAAATGACAAACTTACTTTGGTTATTTACAAAAAATGGTACACCGACCCACTCTAGGAAAAAATCATGCATGAATATATGCATTTATATTCTCAAAATAAATAAAAACAACTTTTTCTGTATAATTCATATGGGTAAAGTCACCCCAAATGACAAGAAATTATCAAAAAACTTTAATTTCAAGTAATTTTATTTTTAAATTACCCTTACATAATTTTATCTTTAAAAATAAATTATGCATGAATTTGAAACATGATGTTTGAAAAAACCAAAAAAAAAATGAATTTCAATAAAAATTGTTTTTTATTGGTATAACTTGAGAAAAAATGACCAAACAAAACAAAATAGACTCTTATGGATATTAAGATTTATGAAAATAGACCAAAGGTCATTTGTGATATGTGGGAATAAATCATTCATTAATCTATGTAACTAAAAAACCTAGATACGCAACCTGATACCAATGATAAAACATCACATAGACTTAAGTGTTCATATTCATATGCTAGTGGATACTAATAAGTAGTGGAAAATTAGTTATACACTTTGGATGATTATAATATACAACAGTAACTAAATTAGAATGATAAAATAAGGAAACTATATGAAATTATTACATATATCATAACATACACACCCCACATATATGTATAAAAATAAATAAATAAAGTATGTTATATTAGTTGATACAGAAAAAATAAAAAACATATCAAACATGTCCTTCAGACCAACTTGATATAACTCATGAGGATCATCAACTATTTAAACACTACTCAATATTGGAAATAAATCATTAATAAAATAACCTAAATCGAAAATAATATACATAATATACCCATATAAAATAGAAACCATACCATGTACATGGCTAGGGGTAAGTCTCTTTTCCTAGTATTATTTCCTTGATGTCATCTTCTCTACAAAGTAAAAGTGATAAATTTCAATTCATGTTCAATGACCATGGGCGAAACCCATCCCAATCAATATAAATGATAACTAAAAATCAACATCATAGAAATAAAAAATATAATAAAATAGAACATTAATTCAAAATAAAAAATAAATAAGAAGAAGATAAAATCATAATACCAACACATCAAATGAGATAACTTTCTGATATTAATGGACAACTCAAATAATAACACCCAATTTAAATGACATAAATCTAGAATAGTGAATAAATCAGTGTCCTAAACTCAAAACAATAACATGAAATACTCAGATATCAAATCTATAAAATTCATAAAGGTGTCAAACCTCACTAAGAACCATGCTCATCTCATACTTACAACATTGTTACCCAGATAAAATCATAATTTAATCATGAACACAACTCAGATTGATAACAATGATTACCCAAGTGGATGTATCCCATAGAAAAATAGTGATTTATAATATTACATCAAAAATAAAATAATGTGAATATCCCATGAATTTAGCGGTGTTATAATTTCTTATTTATTCAGAAAGTTTACTTTATTTTCCTAATATTAGAAAAATCATTTATGATATGAGTTGAGTTAGGGTATATGAGTTAATGATTAAATTATATGACGATAAATAATGTATTTTTGAAAAGTATTATGAATACTATGAGAATAAAATAGCTTTAAATAGTGAGCATCAAGATAAGAAATATCTCATAAAATATTTACATGATGAGTCAAATATGATCTATATAAGAAACAATTATATGAGAAAAACACTTAAAATAACGTTATAGAAATTTTTTGAAGTCTTTGTACGATTTTTCATGGTTTTTGATAAGTTTTGAATGATTGTAAGTGGTTTAGAGTGTCATTAAAGTTCACATAATAGAAGTATGTACACATAACATATGGTTTGTAGAATACGATAAAACAGAACTTGATATATGTTAGTACATCCTTGTATGAAATTAAAATTGTTCATTGATTTTATATATCCTTTTCATTTTTTTAAAATGAATGTATTTGTTGATATGGTCTAAAAGACGTAGTGAATAGAATTATAATGCACAAAAAATGAACTCTAAAATATATTTTGGGTGGTGCATAAAACAAACTCTAGAAAATATATAACATTTGAATTATGTAACACATACCTAAATTTAAATTTATAAAAAATATTTTAATAATATATTTAAAAAATGGTGGAGGATTTAAGGTGTATTAATAGGTAAATTATATTATTCAATGTTCAAAACATAATAATAGAACATATATCCTTTCCGAATCATCACTATACTGAACATTAGTTCTTAGAGAATCATGAATAGTATAGAAACTATATTTTATGATTTTAGTTGTTTGAGTAGGTGGAAAACATGATATCACATAATTTTAATATTAATTTAGTGTGTTTTCAAGGGATATTGATGACCCATAATTTTTTTAATTCATAGAACATTTTCTTTGGCAATAATGAACACTTATCCAGAATTAAGAGTTTGATATAAATATCATATAACATATAATTTTGATTGTATATGAGGTATTGGGATCCTAATATATGAAGATGATATCATATAGTACATCATAAAACCTATATAATTATTATTAAAGAAGATATAAAATGGTTATCTGTATTGTCATAAACAATTTACCTTTTTGAACTAATTATAAATGATTTCTTCTAGGAAAATGATTTATCAATATCAAATAAGATATTAATAATTATTATAAAATAATTTGGTTGATGACGAAGGTTTAATGTTCCTTTTTTTATCAAATAAAATATGAATACCCATTCATAACTTACAATTATTTTACATAATTTTCTTATAAATGTTTGAAACAGACAAAGCATTAACACATACCCAAAATCCATAGGTATATATTTAAAAAATTAGCTATATATAACACATATTTATATAAAAAAATATATTTTTCACATAATAAAAACATGATAATATTTTCACCAATAATATATTTTAACAAAAAATTTAGATAATTATATGTATACAAGTCTATATAATATTTAGGTGTTGATTATACATTTCACCTTTTATAAAACACATTTTCCCTAATAAATTTACATTAAAGAAACTATTGAACTTATAACTAGATAAGGGTTTTAAAAATTAATAATTAATATTTAATCAATGGTAAATGTTAAAATATCATCAATTATATCATGATATCAAAATATAGTAGAGACATAAGAATAATATATGAAAATGACAAATGAATATTGTGGTCATAAGTAAGTGACAATTTTAATAATGTGAAGTCATAAAATAATTATCAAGAATCATGGGAAAATAAAAACAACACTTAAAATATAGATGTGGTGTGTATATAATCATATGATATAATATACATATTTCAAGGCTCTCTACTAAGACATCGAAACATTGTAAGATTCTAAGAACCTGATTATTGAATCAGGTGTGGATCCTTTTAATTTTTGTCTAATTCTCTTTTAGGTAACTAATATGGATGCCTAATGAGTTCAGGAGTGTCTCGGGCATGTATGGGGATAGATCAAATCCAAGAGAACAACATTTCAGGGGGGAAAAGGCCATTGGTATGGTTAGAAGATACTATGTGGGGTAGTCTTCATGGTTATTTTTAACTGTGTGAAGTTGGATAGTGGATTTGAGTAGGACACATGATTTTTCCTAACCATGATCCAGGGGATGGATGACCATGAAAAAAGTGTATACATATTTCCAAGGGGATTTTCATGTTTGGCATGTGGTTGACCTAACCGTTCTTCCTAAACACATTGTATTCCCCTTTCCTACATAAGGAGGCACATGGTTGGAACAAGGATTGACTAACCATGTGTTCAAACCATGTAAAGACCATTTTGGGGTGATTTTATGGTTTTCACCATACGTGATATAAATAAATATTCCCACCTCCCTTTTAATCATTAGTAGAAATCAATGTCTCCTCATCCCACTTCGAGACCCCTTTTTACCCTCTTTGGTAAACTTTGATGTAGAGATCCATTTTGTTGTCTGATTCGACCAGCATTCATCAAGTTGGATTCATTTTAATAAGACCTTAGCTTCTTTTTAGCATTTTTTCATTATTCTTCCTATCGAAAATTCTATTTATATGTGGGTTCATATTCCCTAATGTCATTGAATTGAACCTTTATTTATATATCTTCTAATCCAAGCCAAACTAAAGGTTGATACTAGATAAGGATAGTCGTATTAGTTTGAGGTAGGTGGTCTATAACTCATCACTAAGGATTCATTGATTTATTAATTATCATGTGTGATAGCTGATTTAATTTGTCATGAACAATTTAATTTATATGAATATCTTATAGTTGATAGAATTTTGTTCAAAGAACCTTGTTAAATTTGTTGTCCATCATTGGTGGTAACATTCACAATGTTAACCACCCCATGTATGGTGTTTTCCATAATTGGTATTTTGGTTATTTGACAAGTGTGTATACGCCACTATTCAGTTGTACCAAGACTTAACCCTAATAATGGTAATCCCTCTCTAATTAAATGTTTATTTAATTGATGACTGACTATCCTTGTAAGAGTTAGATCCACTTTACCCTTATATGGTAAGTCTTTTAAATTAATCAATGAATCATAAATGGTAACTGGAAAGTATATATATATATATATATATATATATATGATATCACTTGGCCTAGCTTACTATTAATAAAATTACACATGGTTTTTCATCCATATGATGCCATTTTAGGTTTATGAAAGGTAAATGGAGAAGACATGTATTTAAATATTAAATAACTTAAATGGTTGCATGCCCCTTAGCATTGTCCTTCTAATGAAAGGAAAGGATTGAACCAAATGAACTTGATAAATGGAATTATAACTATATAGTCTAATTAATTAAATGAATCAATTTTAAGGTTCTTAATTATATGTAGGGATTTACATCATTATAGGAGTGGTCAAATTTTAGTTAGCATTTAGATTATCAATGGAATGCCTTGATCACTCATGGACGCTATTCTGATTAAAGGATGTCAGTTGCCAAGGGTGAGACCCACCATGGAACCTGCTCATTGTCTATTAGTGGATTCCCAGTATGAAAACATAGTATCCCTCAATTAATATTATATAATTCCTTGGATAAAGTCCCTAGATCTAGCATGGATTCTATGGACATGCGGTTCCAAGGATATACCCTTGAACCTAGCCATTCATTACCTCAATTTACCTGGAATTTATTTTCCATAGATTAGATTATAAATATAATATTATGGAATTATTTGGATGATTCTACTAGGATTACACACTTACCCCCTTATCTAGATAGAAATTACTACTAAGTTGGTGACCCTAATGGTTAAGGTTTCCTTGGTTATTACCTTGGAACCTCTTCAATATTATTATAATGTCAGGATGTCCATGATGGTTTTACCTCATGCGACTTAGTTATATAATCTATAACTTAATTAAATAATTAATAGGTAGCATTTTTAGACACCAGTCGAGGGATAAAGTCGGTACTTGGGTAATTACAATACTATACTGCTTTACTTTTATATATGAATGCTTTCACAATGTTTCCATTAATATTACATGAAAAGTATGTTATATATTCAATTGAAGGTTGCCTATTAAGAATTTTCTCACACCATATTCAGTCCTCCAATTTCACCCAAATAGATTACATGTATATAGGTGTTGAAAAAGTTATGTATATCGCTCCAGAAACATGATTGCTTGTTTGTTTAGGATGGAGTTGGTGGCAGATGGCCACGATAGAGCTTTGGATGCTAGGGATAGTTTTTGGATTCCTTCTTGCTAATTTTTTATAGCATTTTCTTTCAACTTCTTTGTATCCATGTCCTCCAACATTATAGATACATGACATATCATCATCATCTTTTGTGTATGAGTATCAGCTGTTTCAGCAATTTATTATTCAATATGCTTATATTGTTCCATATTTATACTTATATTTCTTCTACTAATTACCTATGTTTCTTATTGATCCATTATGATACACTCTGGTAATGCGGGCATAGTCTCCCCATAGACACACCCTAGGCCCTCGCTGTAAGTCAAAATCCTCTAGAATTATAAGAGATGTGCTTTAAACCTAGTAACCCACTAGGATTGTGGCACCGTTAAGTGGCATCTGGGTTTGGGACATCAAAAAGTTGTATCAGAGAGTTTCCTTTATTATTTTACTATTTGGAGACAATATATAGGATAATATGAACACTTTGGAACTTGGTTATAAAATATTATTGGTCAAAGCTAACCTATGTTCAGGGTAAATGCAGAGTTTTAAGAATTATAATGGTTGTTCAAATTTTTTCTATTAAAGTTGTTATCATTTTTCTAATGGGTAACACTCATTCCATGCGGAGTTGCTAATTATTATTCCAATTGATTTTTTTGTTTCATCAATGGCCAGATTATATGATGGCAATGATCATTGTTAGAATTATCATCATGGGCACTTATAATTCACATGCCATGCATATTTACATTTCATATATGTGCATTGAAATTATTGCATTTTCATTATCTTAATATGATTTTTGAGTGATCCTTGTTTGTATATATTTATTCTTAAGAAACTCTTGGGTTGCAATTGACTAATTTCTAGTTTCAATACATTAGGTGTATGGGCCCACCGGGGTTAGAATGGGAAATTTTCTTAATTAAGCCATTAGAATAAAATCAATGGATGTCGATTTCAGTGAAAAGGTGTATGGGCCCAAATTCAGTTGAAATTATGATCAATTATAAATGATATTTGATATATAAAAATAAGAAATTTTAAACTATAAAATGGAAATTTGATTTCTATGGAGAAATTGTTTCTATTAAATGATGAGGCAAGTTATAGTTGACCCTTCATCTACTAGAACCCAAGTAATATATACTTGAGAAATTAGAAATACCTAGCATTATAAGTGGGTAGATGAGGGTATTATACCATGGGTAGTGATCCTTTCTAACATTCATCTTATTCTTTTACTTTTTGTGTACTTACAATCTTGTTTGGAGGTATGTGCTTAGAATTTTTAGACCAATGCCACCATGACATCATCTTGTAACGAGCCTAGAAGGTGGCGACGAACATGCTCCGGAAATGGTGGGACTTGATCCAGAAGTCTTACCTCTATTAGTACCACTTGATTCACTTCCCATTCTACCTGATATTGGCACTAACATTCATCTTCTTGATAGTTTGTGGCGTCTGATGCAGTCCATGAAACGTTCTCCATGACATGTACCTACGATAGCTGATCTGTCTTGTGAGATCCTGCAGTAGAATCCTCCGACATTCATGGGCGATGGTGGGAGATAAGATGATAATTCTTGGATGGAGGAAACCTTGTACATATTTTATAATATGGAGATTCATCTAGAGTAGAGGGTCAATAATGATATGAATATGTTTCATGATTCGGTCAAGTGTTAGTGGGATGTAATTACCCATGCTGGTGACCATCAAGGCATCATATGTGATGACTTACAATATATTTTCTATGAGTAATTTTTCCTTATACCCTAATAGATAACCTATCTAGATAGTTAATACATATTTATTAGGGTACTGTATCAATTATGGATTATTCATTATGCTTCACTAAGTTATAGTGGTTTTCACCACTTCTATCTGGTGATGATATTATGTGTACTAGACACTTTGAGGATTGGATTAATTATTCCATATATACTCATGTGGATGTATTTCTACTACATAATTTCTCTGAGATAGTCAATCAGGGTCTTATCATTGATATAATCCTAATGTACAATGACAGTTTTGGGTATAGAGTATCAGTGCCGAGGTAGACTAGTAGTTCTTCAAATATAAGAGAGTATTCCCTTGAGGTATCTCATCAAAGGAAGTGGAAGACATATTACCCATACAGGTGTATATATGTTGATCCATTAATGTGGATGACATGGCTATCTGGAGCCTCATTATGATACAGAATCTATAGAGTGTCGGGCTTGCAGCATTATGGAATGCCATCTGAGATTCGGTCAAACCATTCTGTCACCTTCTAGAGGAATAAGTTCTGCACTAGTTCCACCATCATTGGTAGGTTATTTTATGATGCACCTAGTAGGTAGTTGAAGTATCTTTGGCAGTACCAGATGGGAAAGAGGTCTTGGTTACAATATCTAGACTTCATATTACCCATATTACTAATAGAGCGATCATGATCGTGGTAGTATTTCTTTTGCATAGGGACATGGATCAGGTGAGTTGCATACACTACAATTGATTCCCAAGGATCATGCATCAAGAGTGACATTAGTATGAGTTACTAATCTAGTATATTGTAATGTAGTATCTTATTTATTTGATACAGCAACCTCACACTCCTTCATCTACATATCTATTATTTAAAGTCTATGGATAGGAATACAATATTAATGTCATGTAATGACCCTAGATATACTATTGGGAGTATGGTTAGAGGGAATATCCCAATTTAGGGACTAACCCCTTGAGGTAGGAAGTTACCCTTTCTTGTTGGACATCTTTCTTCTTGATATATCAGGCCTTAGTGTAATTATAAGGATGGATTGGTTGGTCTGTATCACACCTTTGTTGAATTTTATCACTATAGGTTTTCATTTACATCACAATAGGGTAGTAGTTATCTACATAAGGGTGAGTGGGATGTTCCGTTCGGTAGAGCTGGACCCGAGAAACATGTTCTAGGTCGAGTGGCCACCAAGATTTCCAATCTCTTCACTGAGGATTGTGGATTACATTATCTTGAATTCCCTATGATAATAGATTCTTTCAGGGATTTCTTTCATGAGGATTTTTTTCTTACCTCCTAATAAAGTGGTATATTTTACGATTGAGATCATTCCATGAGTAAGTCCAGTTTCCTTTCCATCATATAGGACGGAACCTACTGAGCTTTAGGAGCTCTAGTGGTAGTTTGAGGATTTAAAGGAAAATTTTATTATTTGGACTAACACATCCTCTTAGGGTTACAATTAATTTTCACCAAGAAGGTGGATGGGATTCTTAATTTATGCATGGATTAAAAATGGTTGAACCCACTTACTTTCAAGAACATGTATCTACTTTCTTTGATAGGTTATATCTTTGAATAGCTATGATAATATATGGTGGTTTCTAATATTTACATGAGATTGAGCTATCATCAATTGTTAGTCAGACCATCAGACATGCCTCATACAACTTTCTATAACAAATATGGTCTATATGACTACCTTTTTTTGTTGTTTGTTTTTATGAATGAAGATCCCATTTTTTATCAATAGGGTGTTCGACCCCTATTTGGATTCCTTTTTTATGGTCTTTTTGGAAAAAAATTTAGTGTAGTCTCGCAATCGAAGTGACCATTCTACACACCTTGATACTGTTTTACGTACACTGAGAGAGTATTGACTTTATGCAAAGATTTCAATGTTCTACTTATTGATTGAAAAAAATAACTTACTAGGTAATATTATATCTTAATCAGGAGTCTCTATTGACCAAGAAATGGTGAGTGATGTGGTTTTCTAGGAGCATCCGAAGAATGAGTTTGACATACAATGTTTCTTGGGGATGGTTGGATATTACTGTCGTGTCATATAGGAATTATCACTCCTTTATTCCCCTCTTATTAGTATTATAATTAAGGGCATGAACTTCATGTGGTTAGAAGAGTGTGGGAAGTCCTCTTAGGAGATGAAAGCAAGGATTGTATTAGCACCTATTTTGATTTTCCAGATCCTGGAAGAGGCTATACAGTGTTCAGTGATGAGTCGTTAATTAGCCCAGCGGAAGTACTGATGTAGGAGGGAAAATTCATTGTTTATGGATCTAAAAATTTCATTCCTCATGAGAGAAAATACCTAACACATGAACTTGAGCTAGCTTCAGTTTTCCATGACATACATTATAGAAGTCACTGTCTATTGAGTGAGTTAATTGTGATGAATACAAAAAAAAGAGCCATAAATATATTTTTACACAGTTTGACTTGAATCTCAGACAACATATATGGGTCAAATTTCTTTAGTCCTTCAATTTTGATCATACCTATATGTCAGGAAAGGGAAATGGGGTGGCGAATGTGATGAGTTTTAAAACATAGGAACAAGACGTATGTGAATCCAGTGATGAATGAAAATTTATGGACCTTTTTCTGAGAATAATATAGAGTTTCAGGATAGTCATGAGCATTCCTATCTCTCAACCTTGACAGTTAACTCTTCCATTCTTGAGAAGGTGAATGGTGGGAAATTTTCATATTTTGAAGACTTAGTTCTCCATGAGTGTATTTTAGGTGATAACCCACCTTCATATGGGTCTATGGATAGAGAATAAGTCCAATGAATACATGTACATCTCTCTCTTCCTACTATATGATATATGGGTTTATCAAGAATGAACCAAAGTCGACCTTGAACCGTTTACGCGAACCAATCCGTGAATATCCCGAGAGGTGTGACTGATCCTCTCGGGTTAGAAACTACTGTCGAGAAATCAATAGAGAATCCAAGGTAATTATTTTAACCAATATAAATAAAGTAAATATTTAAAAATAAAGAGATAATCCATAAAATAAATACAATTACCAAACTGATAATCATTTATAAAAAAACATGAGAATGTGACAAACTAAACAACAAAACCAAGACTAAACCTGGAAACCACAATGTCTCCATGTGACCCTAAGGGTCACACCCTAAAACCAAATTAATCCATTACCCATACTGATCGAAACCAAGATAAAACATGCACTACAAGATAAAAACATGAAATAACTATAAGCATTAGTATTAAAACCTAATAGGAATTCCCAAAAGAAACTATTCCCAATGAATATACTTTAAATAAAAATATCAATTTTTGGTTTGAAATACAATATATAAAAACATTATTTTTTGAAACCTCCCACTTTAAAACAAACACGGACCATTTCCCTTTTCTCATTCAAATAAATATGACTTTCCAAGAATTATACATTAATATTTTTAAGGAGAAAGATAATGTTTTAACTTAAAATGGGGGTAAGTTGAGTGTTAAAAATTTTCAAAACAGTTTAACTCAACCTTTGAAAACTAACTCACCACTTCTCAAAATAAGTACACTATACATGGTAGAAAAAATACACAAAAAAAGGAAATGGAAAAATATCACATGAGAGTAACCAACCAAAGAAGCATCTCAATTATCTATTGTAGAAAACTATGTTTTGATGAATATTAGAGAACTTAGGGTCTTATGGGAAAAATCTAGAACATATTATACATCGTGACTCATCCCAAATGCATGCCTCACTATAGGACATCAAATTTAGCCCACATGCTCGACTGCACCCTACCTGGTCTGACTGAGGGGCAATGTCCAATGGAAACAAAAACAAAACACATCCCCTACTATTGGCCACTACCTCGAGAAAAATCTAAATCTATTACAGTAACCGTTCACTAAAAAAACACTAGATATGTTGGGTTCCCATGTCAAGACTAAAGTGGGGTGTGCTAAAAATTCTAGCCAAGTATCCACTGACATGCACATATATCACACATAAGAAATTATGATAAAAATTCACCATTGAGTCACCTCAAGGAACAACCTCTTTACATTCCACAAATTGAACACAATGGAGCATCTAATCATGGGCATCCCACAACAATCAGCATAACTAAGTCAATATAATTATCAATGTAGAGTTTTTAAGATTTCCAAATTACATAGAAGTTCCAGATGGTCCTCAAACACCCTTTGACAAATCATTCATTTCAAAATAACCAAAAAATCATTTCCCAAAAAGGTTTAAATACACCATTATGAATTTCAAACGCATGATGAAATTTCCATTTAAACACTCACAATACATTATCAAATGAAAACAGCTTTCATCAAGATTCCAAATGGGCCACACACCATGTCCACATGCCATACAATTTATCTTAAACCAATAACACACCTCTTTTAAATCCAACACTATTTGTAAAACCCATTCAAGAAACTCAATCCATAATTTCATGTTCCAAAAACACATTTATAAATCCAAATCATTCTTTAAAATAAAAAATCACTTACAAAATCCAACCAATCATTTTATCAAATACTTGGTGTACGCATTTTAATGAAACAATGTCATATACTTCAAAAGAATTATGAAAACCACCTCATTCCATATAAAAAAATTATTATAAATATCACACATCATTATTTAATATAAATTAAGGTTCAAAAATAAATATATTAATGATTCTTAAATTTAAAGGGAATGTGTGGAGAGAAACCTTCCTCAAATCACATGGGCATCAACAAGGCCTACCTGAAACAACTCCAAAAATATTCCAAGAGGAAAGAACATCCAATAGAATCCTTAATAAAAAATCCTAACTTTAAAATCCATGAAACATGTACCTTATATGCACAATACTGAGAGAGAAAAAGAACTCAAAAGAATATAGATGATGAAGAATAAGATAAGAGGATATTACCTTTATAATTCACCTTTAAAACTTAAATAAATCCTTTTTATCTATACATGGGAATGGAGGAGAAACTTCGAGAAAGTGGGAGGAGATTCATTTGGGTCGCACGAACCAGGAGAAGAAGAGAGGAGGCATTTTGGGGTTAAAATCCCAAGATTGTGGGATGGTAAAATCTCATTTTTAAGGACATGGGAACTTCGCATGGATTGGACACACAATTTACCAAACAGTACACTAATGGTGTTCCCATTACTATAAAACCCAAGTAATAGAACTGTTTTTTCGCATAGTTTGCTTAAATGTGTGCCAACCGTGTGACATGGTTCTATTCAAAATGGTTTATCCATGTGCATTCCTTCTACAAGATTTGCATACCCGTGCATGTGTCCCAATCCCATACATAAGACAACCAAGGACTCGCATGATTTCTTAGAGAATGGGGTAGGGTTTCCCCTAACCGTGCTCCTAAATAATGTATAATGACCCAATCATAATGTTTATAGAAATTACATCACTTTTCCGGAATACTTAAAGCATTATATAAATAGACTCTCAAATACCAAATTAATCTAGTTCTTTTTGAAACATGGAAATATAAAAACAGGTACATAAATGAGATAAATTATCTCCCACTAGGTTCTTCTTGACTATTACCCTTCTTAGAAACATCAAACATAATACATATCTTTATAACCTGGGAAAGGACTCATAAAAATGAGTGAGGTCATATTCTCATTAAAGGTTAATAATGGATACATGTATGAATAATCATGAGCATATGGGTATGAGAACATGATTAATAAAATATAATATCATAAACTGTATATCAAATATCATAATCATGAATCATGGAATAAATATCGGTAGTTCATAATACATGAATCATAAAGAAATAAATAACATAATCCATGAAATAATAACATAGGAATAAAATATGCAATTATGGAATACACATAAGAATATAATATGATTTCCATAGTAGACAAGGCATCACTTACAAGACCATATTATTAGTATGGTTTCACAGATCATACCTTCTTGGTAGTCATGGTTAACTCCCATGGCCATGTTAATAGTATGAGTTCACTCCTCATACCATGTTGGTAATCATGGTTCACTCCCATGGCCCTCTTAGTAGTAAAGGTTCACTCCCAAGACAATATTTGTCTATCTCATGAGATATAAATCATTACCCAATGCATTGGAGGGATATATAAGTCCCTCCAATCTCATAGTGAAGTAATACAAATGTGTGACACAAAATCATAAACAACCATATCTTAACCCATGAAATGAAAGTTTTATTATAAACATTTAATAATATTATATGATTTGGAAAAAGATACAGGTTTCATAATAATATAATCAAAAATCATAACACTTTAAAGAGAAATATATTTCATAAACATATAACCCATGAAAGGAAACAGGTTTCATCCATGACATCAAACATAACCCATTCATTGAAAGAATGTGATTGGAACCATTTGATCATTTCCAAGAAAGGAATGATTAACATAAATGGATTTCATATTATATGTAAAATAATGTTGATATATCGTTCAAAAATATTTCTTGAGGAAAATATCATTTCTTTATTGAAAATTTCTTTTTAAAACATAAAACATTGGAAAAACGTTTTCCATTAAAAGAAATTGTTATTTGAAAATAGATTTAAAAACTTATAAATGAATCTTGAATTTTTTTTGAAAAACAATTTCTTAAAAATATATAAAATTATTAAAAATAAATCTTGAACTTTTTTTGAAAACCATTTTCTTTTCAAATACTTTAAAAACATGAAAATAATGCTTTAAAACATTTAAAATAATTTTTAAAACAGAAATCATTTTGAAAAAAAAAATTTCTTTATAAATTGACTTAAAAAGATGTAAATAAATATTTTAAAACCATGAAACATTTTTAAAATCATTTATTATTTGAAAATTATCTTTAAAGGTCATTTGAAAACATTTTTGAAAACAAGGTTTTTGAATAAAACATATTTCAGACAGAAGAGGAATATATGGCCAGATTTTTATTAAAACATATTCTTAATTACATTAAATACCAAAGTGTGGTAAAATGGTAATAATAAATACATATTACGTGGATAAATATATTCTATGGAAACTCATGAGTGTTTAGGATATATGGATCCTAATATTTCACCAAAGGAAGCATAAACATAAACAATCTTTAAAAGCGATGAGATTCTTTCAACAAACTCTTATCACATGGTAACTTGGGACCATACTCTCCATGTAAGAAATGGAATTTACATGAAGATTAAAATATAATGAAAATAACTAGATTTATTATATAACATGTAAAATGGAATTATATACACATTAAAAATATTTTAGGTGTATAACAAAACATGAGTCTCAAAGAAGGAAAATTGAGGCAAAACTATTTTATCGATTTGGTAACTTTTAAATCAAAAACCAAATAAAATAAAATCATAGAATCTATTTTTAAATACCCATAAATTTAATTATAATAATCATTTAATACATTCATGGTCATTATACAAACAAAAAAAATGGAATGTGTGGTGAATAAAACATGTATCTAATTGTAATAAAAAGTGAGATGAAATCCAATTACTCTGTGTCTTGACTCTCCTCGTACTCATCAAAACCACTTGTATAATAAATATAAAATCATTAAAAATATATAACCGGATAATATTATTACTTATTGTACCATATTTTGTTTTATAATGGCTTTATATTATCCAATTTTTAACAATTATATGTTCAGTTTTCACTTCTAGTAATATCCTCTTTGTTTTTCAAGTGTGTCTTAATTTATAATATCTTTGGTCCTTAAATTTAAGTCATTATATCCATAATTTAAACCATTATTTAAATATAATGTATATTTATTATATATTTTTTATAATAAATTGTATAATATAGAAGTACGAAATGGGATACACCGTTCATGGAGACGGTAAGTCATACGTAGGCATTAACGCTATTTCTGTTTAATTATCATGGTGAAAGAAAGAAACTAAAGGACATATATGTATATATATTTAAATATATATATTAATTTATTAATATATATATTTATTATATAATATATATCATATATATTCTATAAATAAATCTTTAACACATTCCATGTTGTGTATGAACGAATCACATCGCTTTGAGGGGGTAGCAGTCCCCACTTCCTTAAAATAAATTATCGTATATAAAAATCAGAAAGCTTAAATATTTGTGTTTAAATAAAATAAAATAAAATTAAGTAAATAATAAATATAATATATAACATATATTAAAATATTTTCCATTATAATTTCTACCATTAGAGGCGATAAAGGAAAAAATGAACAATCATCATTTAGTGAGGCGGTAGTTCACCGTACATGTAAACAATATTTTAGTTACCCATTAGATGGAAGTGTGTGTAATTGTGGGATGCAAATATAGAATAAAAATATCCTAGTATATTTTGGATATTTTTTTTATATACGAATTGAATAAATATAGTGGATGGGTTGTACAATGAAAATAAAAGAAAGGAGTCTTAAAGAATATGTTACCTATTAATCGGGTAACTCCTTTTGGTTTGTGCCAAAAGAATTTATTGGACTTATTCCTTAATAAATGGAAGATTAAAGGTGTAAAGGAGGTATTTTTTATACTATTTGAGTCTAGTTTTGATGATCCAAGCTAGATTTAGAGGTGTGAGGAAGGGGTAGAGTGCTAGTCTTTTATAGTGGAGGGGGAGCGACACTCTTGTAAATACCAAAATGTATTCAATAATGGGATTCCTCCTTTAACTAAAGTGACTCAAAAATGAATAAATAATGGAGTAATGTAAAATTATGGTCGAACCAAATCTATATCACACAATAATATGTTCATTTTAAAATTTTGGTTCCCTAACATCTAAGATTCCCTAATTTTATTATTTTTGTTTTTATTAAAGCATCTAGTATTCCAACCAAAGTAATTTTACCATTAAGGGTAAAATAAAAATAAATTTATTATATAATATCTATAAAATTAATTATACATATTATACATAATTTAAAAAATAAAAAACTCATTTATTTTGGAAATTAATTTTTAAAACAAACACATGTGACATGCAAAACACTGCTTAAACCTGAGTCGTGCTAACTACATTTTTATAATCTATGAGTGAATTTTTTATCAGTAAAAAAATATATTAGTCCATAAATAGAAAATATTTAATATTTTTTAACCCTTAAAAGTCACTTGTAATGACATAGTATATTTATCAATTTTATATCATTTATTCAAATATCATTTATTGTAAAATAACAATAATGTGAATTTTGACCTTATTTATTTAATTTTAACATTAAAATATAAAACTAAAATTTTAATTCAAATAAATTAAGTTAAAATATGTATAAAATGATATATTAATCTTAAAAAATAATTAAATACAATAATTCAATCAATTCAATTCACTTTTAATACTTATAGTATCATTTATTTTAGTTAATTATTAACTAAATAATCACTATGTTGGTGTTTCGTAAATATTTTAAGTAACTAAATCATCTTTAAAATTTATTAATATATTATTATGATAAAATAACACATTTATATTTCAAAATTATATTTATAACCAAAAATATGATGTTTTTTACATATCTCAATGTTTTATAAATTTTAAAGTTAAAAAAGTTCCTTTTTTGTCTTTTTCCATACTTAACCTTTTATATAAGGAAATTCAATTTAATAATATCCCAATAACTTATAAAATTAGATAAAATATGGTATATTTTAGAATTATTTGATGAAAATTTATTTTGGACAATTTTACATCTTATTCTGGTCCTTAATATTAAGGTGTAGTCCTTTATTAAGATTAATCATACCTTAATCATTGTGATTAATTTTAATCACTTTCACTAATCTTTTTGTTCAAAATTTAAGTTAATCTTATTAGACTAAATATATCATACTGATTATAACTTTTTATTTCCATTTTTCAAAATTCAAATCATAAAAGTGGGAAAATTTTGTTTAATGCTATTCTCACTGACATGGTGAGAAAGCAGATTTTTTTAAAGAAAAAACATTCAAAAGTTCAATAAGATTTTATATCTAATTTCAATATAAAAAAAGACTCTATTGAACTAAATTGTATTAATATATTCATAATTGATTAAATTTTTTTTAAATCAAATTTAAAATATAATTTAATAATAATCATTAATTAAATGAAAAGGCTGTTTTTAACTAAATTACAGTAATTTTTACTATTCACCCAAAAATTATGTTTCTCGGAAAAGACCAAAAAACAAAATCACCATATGTTAATTTTTACATTATGAATTAAAAAATAAATTTTATTTTATCAAATTAAAATTATAAAAGAGTCTAAATTTCTATTTTTTTCCTTGAAGGATTTGCAAAGTAGTTCATTTGGTGAAATAGAATTTTTAAACGTAAAAACATTACAAAAAATTATATTTTTCATAATCAATATCTTTTACGTATATATAACCATTAGTTATTATTTTATATATTATAATGTTTATCAGCTAGGTTATAACTATCTCTTTTAAATAATTCTAACATCAATATGATGTTTCGTAGAAACATCAGTGTTGCATGTAACATACGTCAAGTCATTGTTCCATGTAAATTACGTCGAGTCAGTACCATGTGAAATGATTGTTTGACTTAGTGAATTGAAAGAAATTAATAGATATTAATTAATTCAAATATAAAATAAAAAATGGTCCATAAAAACATGGAGTGTTACATTCTACCTCACTATAAATGAATTTTACCCTCCAAATTCTTCTAGGTTATCAATGGTTTAACACTTGGATATTTCATTCATAGAAACCCTAATTGAAAAAATTGACACTAAAACATCCCTTAAAAAGGAAATTTGGAACCATAATAGTTACCCAAAGTAATGAATAAATAAAGAGTGATAGATAACTTTTTATAGAGATGGTTAATAATAAAAAAACCATAGATCTATGATTATATAAGGTACCATTTTATTCATCATAAATGAAGTTACTAGGAACATATCTTGTCTTGAATATCTGTTTTCCCAAAGCTGAATAAATTTCATGAAAATATATACTTTCATGATTTCAGGAGAACATCAAATTTTTTTCTTTATTTATCCACTTCACCCCTTTATCTAAAAATTACAGTGAATTTTTCATTTCTAAAGCACTAATCAATCATGATATCCATGATATTCCATCCCATTTTCATAAGTTATCATCAACATAATGTAGTTTGACTAGGCTATCCAATATGCATAAATCATAATATGGAGATATAAACATTCATCTTGCTGACTTCATCTGATGTTTATCTTAAAATTTCCATAAATGGTTAACCTTATACTTTTCGGAAATTGAAAATTCAAAGCGTTGTACTGAAATTCATGAAATCGATATAAAATTTATCCCAATATATCACAAAGTACATATTGGTTGTCACATTCCAAACATGTGAATACCCTCATCATATATTCCCTTAATTACCATAAATATTTTTAGAAAACATGTCTGATTCCATTTTCCAATGATTACTAGATATATTATTTTAAAAAAATAAGTTTAATAATTCATCTTAATGACATATAATACTTTGTCAATAATCAGTTCAAGGGTAATCCATACCATTTAGTTTACTTATTCATATCCTGTATATCATTATCCAAACATTATTAACTCAATATAATGAATTTATTAGGGGTTTTCTTCCCTGAATCAAAATATCACCATTCCATTAAATCACATTTCTACCTTAAAAGACCATTCAACATATCCTTTAAAATTCTCATAGGAATCATTCTGAAAATACTTATATATTTCATGATTCATATAATATAATATTTTAAGTCCATTACAGATAAACTTCAAGAAGCCAAATTTATTTTTAAACCATTACGTAGTATTTATCAACGTATTACATAATACATATTTCTACAGATATTAAATAAAAATCATATCTCAAAATTTTTCAATCTCAATTTTATCTTTCTTATCAAAAGTACTATTAAAAGCAAACATAACTTTCATATGCCTTTTTTGGTCTCTTCATCATTAGTATAAAAAAATTTACTTATGACACCTTTCTGATTATATTTTTGAGATCTCCACTTGGTAAATTGATTTTCAAAATTCATATACTTTGCACATATGAAACATTAAATGTTAACCATATTACTTTTAGTTCTCTCCATTGACTAAAACTAGAAAGCAAAGTGTGATCATTACTTATCAGATTAGAAAACCATAGTCCTAAAAAGAATTACTTATATGATGTGGAAATCATGATACCTTACTTAATCTATGACACATTATTTTCATCCAAGTTTATAATTAACAACTTATATTTAAATCTTTCATGATGGTTCATGAATATTTATTTTAATTCACAAAGCATATCCCCCATTAGTGTCAAACCAGGTCTACAGCAAGGCCTGTTGTCATGTACCAGATTACCCCATGTTTGGACCAAAACATCATGTTATAGTAATTAATCTTAGGTGAATCTATTCCAGATCAACATCCATTGGTAGTATCCAAACTTGTATGTATTTCTTAGAAACCATGGACTATATCCTTTAACAAAATTCTAGGACATTTTCCTAAATGTTAACTCATCCTTATAATTAACCTTAGAGACAAACCTATACATATATTTATAAATATACATAGGTATATCGCTAACATTTTCCCATCCTAGTTGCCAAAGGTTAACTAAATATTTTCTATGATACCATATAGAAAGACTCAGTTTTAATGTACATAAACATTACCTCACTTCTGTGGAATATTTAAACCATTTTACTAATAGATTCCCAAATACCGTATTAGTCTAGTTCCTTTGGAAACATGGAATCATAAACACTAGAACATAAATGAGATGCATTGTCTATAATTAGGGTCTTCTTGACTAGAACCCTTCATAGACTAATCAAACATAATAAATGTGTTCATAACCTAGGAAAGGAAACATAAAAAGGGGTGATCTCAGATACTCAACACGAGAAAATATGAGATATATGTAAGCGTAATCATTAGCATAAGGGTATGATAAAATGATCGAGAAAATAGAATATAATACCTTGTGTATCAAATATCATAAACATGAATCATGGAAAAAAATTTGGTTGTTTATAAGACATAAATCATAATGAATTAAAGAACATAATCCATGAAATAAGAACATAGGAATAAAACAGGAATTATAGCACACACATAAGAACATAATATGATTTTTATAGTAGCCTAGGAATCACATCCATGACCATCTTAGTAGTATAATTTCACTACCTATAAATTCTTGGTAGTCATTATTCACTCGCAAAGATATATTAGTAGCACGATTTTACTCCTCATACCATCTTGGTAGTAATGGTCCACTCCCTTGGCTATCTTAATTGTCGAGGTTTACTCCCAAAACCATCTTAGTCTATCTCATGAGATACAAATCTATACCCAATGCATTGGAGGGAGATATAGGTCTCACCCGTATCATAGTGAAATCATATATACTAGTGCCAAAAAATAATAAAAATTCATATTATAACCCATGAAATGTAATGCGTATCAAAAAAATGTAATCATATCATAACCTGCGGAAACAGATACAGGTTTCATAATCACTTCATCCAAATCATAACCCTTAAAATAGAACCATATTTGATAAATATATAATCTATGAAAAACATGTTTTATAAAGACGACGACATCAAACATAACCCATTCAATGAAAAAATACGAATGTAACCTTTAGATGATTTCATTGAAATGAATAAGTTATATTGGTGCATGTAATTTTCAATGGAAATAAGTTTTAAATATATTTTTAAAATTCTTCTTGAGTAAAATATCTTTTTTTCATCGAAAAATGATTTTAAAATCATAAAATCTCTGGAAAACCCTTTTTCTTTAAAAATTGATTTAAAAACATATAAAGGATGCATCACAATGTTTAGAAACAAATTTCATTTAAAATAATTTGAAAACAGGTAATGAAATATTAAAAATGTTTTAAAACCTTTTTCATTCAAAATACTTTGAAAACGTATCATTAAAGATTTAAAATGTTTAAAACACTTTTTAAAGCATAAATCATTTTTAAAAACCTTTTTATTTAAAAATATATTAAAAACATATAAATAAATCTTTCAAAACCATAAGATATTTTAAATTAATTTCATCCATGAAAATTATATTTAAGGATCCTATGAATAAATTTTAAAAAACACGATTTTTAAATTAAAAAAATTTCAATCTGAAGAGACAAATATGGTCATATTTATCTTATAACATTTTATTAATTAAATTAACTACCAAAGAGTGTAATAATGGAACTAATACATGGAGATAACTTTAAAAATATGGGATAATGAAACCCAATATTGTTCATCAGAGATGGATCATAAGATTTCACCAAAGGAAGCATAAACATAAAAAATCTTGAAAAGTGATGACATTGTTTCTATAAACTCTTATTAGTTGGTAACTTGGGATCATACTATCCATGTAAGAAAAATAACAGACATGAATTATAAAATATGATAAAATTAATAATATTCATGATATAACATGTATAATGGAGGTATATACACATCAAAAAAGAATTTAGGTGCATAATAAAACATGAGTCTCAAAGAATGAAAATTGAGGCAAAATAATTTGAACAATTTGGTAAATTTTGAAAATTAAAGTGCATGAAATAAATATAATAGAATGGTTATTTAAATTCCCATAAATTTAATTATAATAATAATTTAATACATCCATGTTCATTATACACACCACACAATAGGAATGGGTGATGAAAAAAATAATTTATCTCACAGAAAGAAAAAGTGAGATGAAATCCCCTTAACACGCGTCTTGAATCATGTTGTAATAATTCAAAACTAATATATAATAAATGAAAAATTAATATAAACATACCACAAGACCATATTCTTACTTATAGTACCATATGTGGTTTGATTATGGCTTTATATTACCCACTGGTAAAAAATTCTATGTTAAGGTTTCACATCGGGTAATATCCACTTGGTTTTCCACATGATTCTTAATTTCTTATATCATTGGTCCTTATATTTATATAATTAATTAAGTAATGTTGAACATGATTTAAATATAATTTATATTCATAATATTTTTTTATAATAATCCATATAATATAGAAGTATGAAATGGAATACACCATTCATGGAGACGGTAAGTCATACGTACACATAAATCCTATTTCTGTTTAATTTTAATGTTGAAATAAAGAAAGAAAAATACATATATGTATATATATATATAATTATTAAAAAAGATATATTATATCATATATATAAACTAAATACATCCAGAATAAATTCTATTTAGATAGTCTGGTTTAATTCCCTAAGACCATCGGGTCATGTAATCTCCTAATCCTATGGGCCATGTAATCTCTAAGCCTACAGGGCTTTTAAGGGTTCCCCCTCATCCCTTGAAAGGGGGGTTATCAAAAATCAATAAAAATGAAGGCCTTCAGGCCATTCAGGCGGTAGTTCTCCATACACGTTAACATAATGTTTTTTACCCATTAGATATAAGTGTGTATATGTGTAGGTCCAAAATATAGAATAACAATATAATAGTATATTTATGATACATATTTTATTATACAACCCTGAAATAATGTGATTGGATGGGTTGTAGAATGAATATAAAATAAAGGTACTGAGAGAAGATGTTACCTCTTAATCAGGTAACTCCTTTTGGTTTATTCCAAAATGATTCTTTGGATTGATCCCTAAACAAATTTAGGATTAAAGGAGAAAGTTATGTATTTTGGGAAACTATTTTGGTAGAGGTATTATGAACCAATGTGTCTTGATAGCTGTGATGAATGGGTAGAGTGTTTGACATTTTATAGTGGAGGGGGAGTGACACTCTTGTAAATACCAAAAGGTATTGAAAAATGGGAGGCATCCATTACCTATTGTGCCTAAAAAATGGAAAAAATGGTTTAATGTGAAATTATAGTCGATAACAATCTATATCACAAAATAATATCTTCCTTTTAATAATTTGGATCCCAAACATCTAAGATTCCCTAATTTTATTATTTTTGTTTTTATTAAATCATATAGTTTTCTAATGTAAGTAATTTAACCATTAAGACTAAAATAAAGTGATATTTATTATTTAATATAGAGACACTAAATTATATATATGATTACTAATTTACAAAATAATTATTTCATGTTTTTTGGAAATAAATATTTTAAACAAGCGCTTGTGATGCGCAAAACACTGCTTAAACCCGAACTGTGCTAAAAATGTTTTTATAATATATTTGTCAATATGATAATTATAAAATATAAATTGGTCCATTAATAGACTATATTTAATATTTTATAACCCTTAAAATCGCATTTAAGAACAAATTATTTTTATTAACTTTAAATCAGTTAATAATATATCATTTACTTTAAAATAACAATAATGTTGATTTTGACATTATATATTTAATTTAAAATTTAAAATAAAAAATATAGGTATTAAAATAAATTAAGTTTATATATGTGAAAAATTTTATATTAATCTTCCTAAATAATTAAAAAAATAAAAATTCAATCAATTCAGTTCACTTTTAACATTTATCGTATCATTTATTTTAGTTAATTATTAAATAAATAATCACTATGTTGGTATTTCATAAGCATTTTAAGAAACTAAATTATATCTAAAAATTATAGATAAATTATTATGATAAATATTACCCATTTATCTTTAAAACTGATATTTATAACTGATGATATGATTTTTTTACATATCTCAAATTTTTATATATTTTAAATGTAAGGAAATTTACCTTTTTGTCTTTTTCCATACATAAACTTTTATATAGGACACTTATATTTAATAATATCACAATAAACCATAACATTAAAACCTATAAGGTATATGGTCTAATTATTGGTATCCAATGGATTTTGGAAATGTTTTTGGGTTTTTTCAACATTAAGATTAGGGTTTAGTCCTTAATTAAGCTTAATCTTACCTTAATCATTGTGATTAATTTTAATCACTTTCAAAAATCTATTTAGTAAAATTTTATGTCCATATTATTAGACTAAAAATATAAAAAATATTTTAATCTTGTATTTCCATTTTCCAAAATTCAAATCACATAATTGGAAAAATTATGGTTAAGGCTAATCCCATAGACGTGGCGAGAAAGAGGGGGGTTTTTAAGTAAAAACATTTAAATGTTCAATACTTTTTTATATTTAATTTCAATATAAAAACTGAATCGAATGTCCTAAATTGTATTAATATATGAATAATTTATTTATTGGAACTTTAAACACCAATTTAATGTATAATTTAACACTAATCATTATTTAAATGAAAATTATGTTTTTAACTAAATTGTAGTATTTTTATTATTCACCCATTAATGAAGTTTCTCAGAAAAAATTCCAAAAAATCACTCAAAGATAATTTTGACACTATGAATTAAAAAATAAAGTTTATTTTATCAAATTATATTTCAAAAAGTTTTTAAAATTCATTTTATTATCTTTATTAGAAGGACATGAAAAGTAGTTCATTTGAGAAAAGTGTATTTTTAAGCATACAAACACATTAGAAACAAATGTATTTTTCGTAATCAATATTTTTTATTTATATAAAAAAATTATTTATTACAATAAATATTACAATTTATATCTTCTAGTTTATAAATATATTGTTAAAATAATTATAACAAAAAAATAATTTTTTATAGAAACATCATTGTTGTGTTTAACATATGCCCAGTCGATGTTCTGTGTAACATAATCCAAATCAGTTTCATGTGAAAGGAATTTTTTACTTATTACATTGTAGAATATCAATGAAAATTAATTAATTATAAGAGGAATTAAATAAATTCTCCATAAAATCTTGGGGTGTTACATCATGAAACTGAATAAAAAGAGACCACAACTCAATATTTAAATCTGAAACACCCTGAAAGTGAGAGAAAGGCCTATGAACAAAAGATAAGATAAAAAATAGGATGAAAATAAAAAACATGTGAGAATATTATCCCCACCATTACAATGTCTTCCCCCATAAGACCACAAATACTTTCAATTCATTGATAAAAAAACAAGGAATTCCCATACCCACATGATCCAACCTCTCAGGTTGATAACACCTCAACCACTTCCAAATAGAAGATTCACCTCCAACCTAAAACTAACTGAAAAACCCAAAATAATTCTCAATAAGTGACATAAAACTCCAACTACAACCCGCAGAACCTAGACATAGACAAAACCATTGGGGTGCCCTAAAAGCTCATTATTTCTCCCAAACAGAAAGGAAATCGAAATTAAATTAATTATAAAGAAACTAACCATTTCGAAGATACTAGATAAAATAAATATAATTATCAACACAAGAGTCTAGAATTGACACCCCACTATTAGAAACAATATATAATTGACCAACTATGGAAGAGACCACATTGAGACTTGTTGTGGGTCTCCTAATATTTAGAATCTACCAGCACTGACTGATACCAATCAAACCCCACCATATGGGGGGATCCATCGAATGATACTCTAAACCAAGAAAAAAACAAAAAACATGATTCAACATCTCTAAAAGATGCAACCATATCCATATGATCACAAACCAAATCCTAATTTGATCCACTAGGGAGAACCACACCTGGAAAACCTATCAGAGATACGCATCCAAAGTGAACAACCATTAAAATTTCACAAGGAAAAGACCACCAATCCTTTTAAAATAAAGATGAACTTAAAATGATAACAAAAACTTCCACAATACCAATTAAACCTCTTGAACCCCAATAGTGGAGACAAGAGATGATCCAAGGTTCCCCACACCCGTGATGATTTTCTGAGTGCATGAAAAGATTCATATTGTGACCTTTGGTTGGAGACATGATGTCTTGAATAATCTACCTCCTGTTAGTAAAGAGATGATAATCCCTGATTATAACTCTTTATTTTTGTGTCATGATCTGCCTCACAACACCCCATGTATGACCAAAAGAACACAACAAACCATTAGACTCAGTTTTCCTTAACAAAGAATCAAACAAGGAGTTGGAAGACACACCATAGTTCTCTTTCAACATAAGTGGAATATATCACAGATAAGATATCCAGAAAAAATATCGAATTTAATCAAAAAAATCCAAATTTTACAAAATACATGAATTCATTAAAATGTGACTTATCGGGAGATCCAAAACATCCACTTTTACAATCTAAAGGAGAAAATGAAACACTAAAAGACACCACTATACATAAACATTACAAAAAAAATACCAATATAGAAGGGCCTCAACAGAACCAAAAATAGTATCCTTCTCCTATAAACAGGATGCAGTGTTTTTAAAAGGGGTGGATCTGGCTCCATGATGCTTCCTGAAAACACACTGGAATAACCGTTGAATGTGACCCTGGAATCTATTGGCATGATATTTCTTTATATAATTCATACATGACGACTTATTATTATCCTTCATTCCTCACTGATGGAAACCCGCCATATTATTCTTATAGGAAGTTGATGAAAGATATAAATACCTTTTAATTCTGTCACTAGTACCACCATATTCAGGACACACTCTGATATCCTCACAAGAATTCATTGAATTTCTTCCAAAGACTTGAGGAAAGCTAACTACCCCAAGAAATCCTACTAGTACAACTTCAACATGGATGGCATTTCTCACCATGTTGGAAAAAGATGTTAGAACAAACTCTAATGCCTTTGACTTCATATCAGGATGAAGCCCACTCTCAAAATATTGAGACTTTAAGGAATTATTGTAGGCCACTCCAGAAAATAAGGAACTAGATCCACAAATATAAAAATTTCCTCCAGTACTGATCCATCACCTTTACAAAGACATCACATTTCCCACCCCTTCCTCACCTTCACTACCTCAAAGAAAAACTTTCGGATAAACGAACCATAATGAACTCCCAAGTGAAATATTTCTAAGGATTTCTCCAATAGAATGAATTCGCCACATCCAAGTCAGACCTTCAAGAATAAAGGTAGAAAAAATAGCTTTTAGGAATCATTCAAATTGTGGAAACTTGAGTTTCTTTATATTATCCATATCCACTCTTCTACTTTTTTGAAAAAAAAGGTTGGGGCCGAAGCCTCATTTATAATTAAAGGAAAGAAAAGACTTCTTTAACTGGGTAGAGGAAGACCCATTACATATCCTGAAGGACCAGTGGGCATTTAGCCCATTACATGACCCGTAGGCCCATTTTTTTTCAAATGCCCATTTTGTGAATAGTACTGCTACATTACCCGCATTGCTACAGTACTGCACAGTACCCGCCACTGTTATCCACTCTTCTACTTCAAGATTATCCACATAAGCATAAAAGAGGGGAGGATTCTGCTTCTGAAATTTTAGAAGGAAGTATATGGGTTGATCAACTAGAGGTTCTTCCAATGATGAACCACCTATGGGAACAAATATAATATCGATCTATAATTTGTGGTGGATTAAACTATGTAAAAAATAAAACTAATAACTCAATCAGAACCAAATCAACAACAATAATTATTAAACAAAATACATCAAGCAAACAACATTCCTAGATCATATTAAAATTCACAACACAAGCAATGGGTTTTAAAAATAACAATTTTTCTATATAAAATAATGTTAAAATAAAAACAAATTTTGTTGTGTTGCGTATTCTCTAATGGTATTCTATAGATCCCCATTGATACCCAATCTTGCGCCACCCTAGGAACCCAGCAACACATGTCAATTTGGGAACTCAATCACTATTTTCATCAACCAAGCACATTTCCACACATATCCATGAATGTCTTCACTCATGGGAATAACAAAGGTCAAAACAAAACATTCTTGTATTTTCGAACAAATTTTAACCCAGTTTTTAAATTCACAAATCACTTCCTATTTCAAAATTTGAAAAAAATAAAAAACTAACTAAAAACCATGTCAAAAAAATTCTAAAACTCCACACACCAATCCATTTTATGATACTCAATAAAATCCCATAAATTTCATCAAAAAATATAATTCATCCAATTCAAAAAAAATTCTGTTTCTCAGCACATCTCTTTCCATCAAAAAAATAATTTGATTAAAAACTCAATTATCCTACGTAAAATAGATTTCCAAAACCCTATTTTAAATAATATTCTTATCCAAAACAACTGATTTTGATAAACCCTAGGTTTTGATTATGAGAATTCAGTATCGGTAAACCCGTCCTCATTTAATCTGAAAATCATTTTACAAAAATCCATTTTCTAATGCTTTCCTCAAAATAAATCTGAAAATACATTTTCCATATCCCAAAAATTCAAACCATTAAAACACTAAATATATATTTCAAAATTCCAAAATAGGGGTTCTTAAAAAAATTTCAAAATCAAAAGGAACTCAAAAAGACTCATAATATGGAAACTTGTGTTGATGGGTGACTTAGCCATACGGTTTGAGCCTATATACCAACAATTCCACCATCACCAAGAGTCTTTTAAGACAATTTACATGTCATTACATGGCTTTTCATGGAATGAGGTCTCACTGGGACCCTTATCCCAACTCTATATTAATTTCACAAGAAAAAAACATCCAATAAGAACCAAAAAAAATCAAACTTCACAGGGAAACGTAAGTTTATGTCCCTAAAGTGTTAGCTAGAAACTCCCAAAAACGTACACACCAAGCTCCCACTATCATACTCCATCTAAATTGACATCCCAAATAACAAAGGGTGCTCTGAATAAAAGCTCTTATAATGTACTAACTTAATCTGATACCATTTTATCACGAACCAACCCGGGATGACCCCAAACCGATCACCCGATTCAATCTAGAACAATTCCTAAGAGGCATTCCCGATCATCTCGGGGTAGAAACTAGTGTTGAGGCATCAAAAGAGAAACAAATGGAATTATTTCTCCTAATATAAATAAAACAATAGTTTAAAATAAATATATCAGCCAAAAATTAAATACTATTACAAAACCGATCACCATTTATACACCAGATGAGAATACAAATAACTAAACAATAAAACCCAAACTGAACCTGATGACCAAAACATCTCCATGTGTCCTTGAGGGTCACTAACTGATAATAAAACCAACCATCCCACAAAGTGATCATAACCAATAAGGAACCTCTACCCCAAGCAATAAAACTAAATAACTATAGGCATTAGTATTAAAAATCTGTAGGCATTCCTAAAAAAATATATTCTGATTGAACTTTCATTAAATAAAAGAAACATCAATTTCATGTTGGAAATACAATATAAAAAATAGTATTTTTACACATTTTCCACATTAAAACAACAATGGTTCATTTTCCTTTTGTCATTTAAATCCATATTCCTTTCTAAGAAGCATATATTAATATTTTCAAGGAAAAAGATCATGTTTTAATTTAAAAAGGGGAAAGGGAGTGTATAACTTTTTCCAATTATTTTCCATAATCCTCTAAAACACAACTCACAAATTCTCAAAATAAGAATAGTATACAAAGAATAAACAAAAATAATCACATAATAAGGGAAATTGAGAAATATCACATGATATTAACAAACCAACGAAGCATCTTAATTATCCACTGCAGACAACTAAGTGTCGAAGAACATGGGAGAACCTTGGAGCTCCATAGAATAATCTAGAATGTAATATATATCTAGAATAATCATAATGTCATGCCTCAATTGATGACATAAAATTTCTCACACATGATTGATCGCACCATACCAGGTATGATCGAGGGGAACTATCCCACAGAAACAAAAAAAAATATCCCCTACTATGGGAAAATCACCAAAGGGAAATCCTAAACTAGTGCGGAAATAGTTCACAAAAAATCAGGTAGTTATGCCATGTTCCAATGTCAAGACAAAGGTGGGGGATCTACCAATTCCAACTAAGCATCCAATCACATGAACATATATCACACACAAGAAATTCACATAACAAGTCACCCCTGAGTCACCCCAATAAAAAACCTCTTGCCTTTCAAACAATCAACCATAAGGGGTCCTATGATGAGGGGATCCTATAGAAATCAATATATCATTGGAAAGATAATTATCCTATGAGAGTTTTCAAGATTAAAAAATTTCACAAATGTTCCAAACGGGCCTCCAACACCCTTTGACAAATCATTCATTTCCAAATAACCAAATCCACCTTACATAAAATGTGAAAATACGCTTGTTTTAATTTCAGAATGATTTATAAATTTCCATTTAAAACCCCACACCTTATTTTACAACAAACAATAATTCCATCAATATTAAAATCGGGACACAACCCATTATCACATTCCAAACCAATTTCATAAAACATGAACACACCTATTTAAATCCAAAACCACTTGGTCAATCCATTCATGAAACCCAAAATATCATTTCAAGGTCCACAGATGAATTTATAGATAAAAGTCCAATGATACTATACCCAAGTGGTATAGGCTCTTTCTTGTCATCCAAAAGACCCAAGAACAAATCTGGGTAGGGAAGGAATTCTTGAGTACTGTAGAAGCACTATAGCAACATTGTACCAGGTATTGTAGTAGTACTGTATCAGCATAGGTACTATAGCAGTGGTGGTACTATAGTGGATGTGGTACTGTATTATGAACTATAGAGGTATTAGTATAGTATCAGGTACTATATCATTCGAGGTACACTAGAACTATTATTCACTGATGGGCCCTTTGGGCAAACAAATGGGCATTCAATCCTTGTATTCATGCCACTTTCCCTTGGGCATTCGAGGTATGTAATGGTTCTCCTTCTACCAAGACAAAAATATATATTTTCATTAATAATAAAATGAGGCAATGGATCAAACCATTTTAAAAAATTATAAATACAATAAATTCAGTAAAAAACACAAATAACTTAAAAATCCAACCCGGGATTTTATCAAACACTTGTCATGCACATATTAATGAAATAATGTCATATACATCAAAAAAATTATGAAAAATATCTCATTTCATATCAAACCATTTTTATAATGACCACACAACACTATATAACATAAGGTGTGGTGAGAAAATCAATAAAGCAACGATTCATATATTTAAAGGGAAATTGAAAAGGGAGACCTACCTCAAATCACATATGCTTCATTAGTGCCAACCCAAAACTACTCAACGAAGGTTCCATGAGGAAAGAACATCAAATAGAATCTTTAAAACCACAAAATACATACTTTAAACTCAAAGAAACATGAACCCTAGATCCACAAGACCAGTGGATCAGAAAATCTCAAGAGAGTATGGAGGAAGAAGAATAAGAGAGGATGAGATTACTTAAAAAAATTACCCTTAAAACTTGAATAAAACCAATATATCTATACATGGGAGAGGAAGAGGATATTATATAAGGAGGGAGGATCTCACTTTGGATCACATGAACCATGAGAGGAAGGAAAGAGGCATTTTGGGATCAAAATCACGAGATGGTGGAAAGTTAAAATTACATTTCTATTTACTTGGGCACTATACACGGTTATGCTGCACAATTTCCCAAAAAGTGCGTCAACTATGAAACACTTACTAGACAACCTAGAAACTCATATTATTTGGTGGCAGAGGTTGGTAAATCGTTCACCAATCGTGCTACATGGTTCTATCCAAAATAGCAAAACCATGCACACACATTCGACATGGTTTTACTAACCATACATGGGTCGTGGGCCCCTTTCCTGTGATAACCAAGGACATGCATGATTTTCTAGATAATGGCACAAGTTATCCCCAAACTATGAACCTAAATCATGAAACTAAAAAAAAATATCCAAAAACTAAAAATATAAATTCGACACACCCACAACTCAAGGGAAAGTACAAAGACCAAAATATAATCTGGAATATAAGATGAAAATAAAACTCTTGGTGTGATATAGTTCAAGCGAGAGTCCCATGCTTCTTAGTGGTTAGTTAATCCAGGATTCTACAAAATTTATTGAGATATGTGACACCATTATTGGTGTCCTGGGATGAAATGTCAGATAGAAGGATTTATCACTAGGTGTTCCACCTATCAGCTGGTGAAGGCGAGCACCAGTGACTTGTAGTATTGTATCATATACTTCCAGTCCCAGAATAGAAATGGGAAGATGTTTCCTTGGAATTTATAATCAGTTTACTGAGTTCTCCTCCAGGTAGTGATGTTGTATAGGTTTTCACTTATAGACTAAAGAATGTAGATAAATTCCTTCTTATCAGGGAGACATTATTAGTTTATGAGGTGGGAAGATTAAATGATTGTGAGATTATCTAACTACACGGGGTTCCTCATGTTATCATTTCTGATAGGGATTCTTGATTCATTTCATAGTTGTAGTAGTGGATGCAGAAATATATGTGTACAAAGGTAATTTTGAGAATTAACATTCACCCACAGACTAATAGATGGGTGGAATGAATGATATAGGTTCTAGAGTACATGCTCTGAGCATGCGTCCTTGACTTCGATGGTTCTTTGAAGAATCATATCCCTCTCATCATGTTCATCTACAAGAATAGTTTTTAGGAGATGATTCATATGCTTCTTTTTGAGGCCTTATACGATAGGTTGTTCAGTTCACACCTATGCATAGTAGACGTAATATATGAAGAACTACTGTGTCCTTGTCTCGTGTAGGAGAATTCAGAGTTGGTTTAGCTGATTGGGAAGCATATGTCTATTTCTTAATCTAGAAAGAAATTGAATTTTTATTTCTATCAAAGACTTGTGGATTTTGAGGACTGGGATAGTGTTTTCCTCTGGGTATATCCCATGCTAGGGCATAAATGGATATTGAGGAAATGGAAGTTGTCTCTGGGCTATTTCAGACTATATGAGATTATAGAGAGAGTTGGGCTGGTAGTTTATTAGTTGTTACTACCTCTATGGACTTATTCAATGAACAACATATTCCACATTTCAAAGCTTCACTAGTATGATGTTGAACCATATCATACTTCTGATCCTATGGAATTTGATATATATTTTGATTCTTATTTTGAGGAGTATCCTATGCACATCTTCGATCAGAGAACGAAGGCTCTCCTAGGCCGGTTCATCCATCTTGTATGGGTGATATGGCATCATGGATGTGTACATGACAAGCCTTGGTAGTGGGAGGCCGATGTATGTGCCTATTCAGAATATTTTTTCACAAAAAGGGTTTCTCAACCCTTGGAAGGTGGACTCAGTGATAATTTTTATTAAGGGGTAAGATTATAAGAACCATGTTTTGTCTCAAGAATGGATCATTTTAATTTTTGTATATTTCTCTTTTTATAGACCTTATGTTGATATATAATGAGTTCACTAGTGTCTTGAGGATTTCATGGGATGGTTCATATCTCAGAGCACCAATTTTTGGAGGAAAAGGATTGTTGCATGGTTAGAAGAAACCTTATAGGGCAAGATGCAAGATTAGTGTTAACATTGAGAAGCTGGATAGTGGGATCGATTAGAGCACAATGTTTTTCCTAATTGTACACCAAGGGCCACAAAACCATTAATATAACTACAAGCATGTTTCATAGTGTTTTTTTTTATGGTTGATTTATGGTTTCCCAAACCATGTGGCCTAACAGTACAATATACCACTTTCCTATAGCTGTAGGCGCATGGTTGGTGCATGGTTTGGCCAATTGTGTGTCCAAACCGTGTAAATTCTATTTTGGGGTGATTTTATGATTTTTCCCTTAACTGATATAATAAAATAAACCCTTATTCCATTTCCTCTCTAGCGGAAAAAAAAGTCTCATCCTCTCCCTTTGAGATCCCTTTTTTCCTCCTCGGTATACATTGATCCTGAGCATCAATCTGGTGTCTGATTCAATCTTTGTTAATCATGTTAGATGTGTATCGGTAAGATTGCAATTCATTTTTTGACATTTTTCATTCTTATTCCTACTGATGATCTTATTTAGATATAGTCTCATATACCCCAATTTCATGTCATTGATCCATTCTTCATATTTCTTACAATACAGACAAACTATAGGTTGATACGGGATGAGGAGAGTTGTGCGAGTACATGGAAGGTGGTCTACAACTCATCCCTCAAGTTCATTCATTTTATGAAAATTCACGCATGATCTATTTATTTCATCAATAATGAACAATTTAATTTATATTCCATGATTATAGTCATTATAACTTTTTTATATGTCCCTTGTTAAATTTTTTATCCATCATTGGTGGTTAAATCCACCACATCGACCACCCCATGTAGGTTGTCTTCCATAATTTGGATTTTGTATATTTGGAATGTGTATTTGTGCCACCATTAGGGTATGCCAATACTTTATTGTACTAATCCTAAACCCTCTGTAATTGAATGGTAATTGAATTTATTGTTGACTATCCTTGTAAATTGTAGATCCACTTGACCCTTCTGAGGTAATTCTTTTAAATTAATCAATGAATCATAAATAGTAATTAAAATGTGTATATATATATTTTATATCACATGTACTAGATCACTAGAGATTAATTACACATGATTTCTCTTCATTAGTATTTCGTGCCATGTTTATGAAAGGTAAAGGAGGGAACCAAGTATTTAAATATAAAATGATAGCAATGGTTTCATGCCCCTTTTCTTTGACACACAAATGAAAGGTGAGGATTGAACCAAATGAACTTGTAATATGGTATGATCACTATATGGAATAATTCATTACATGAATCAAATTTACGGTTCTAATTGTATGTGGAACTTGAAATAATTATAGGAGTGGCCAAAATCAGGTTATATTTTGGGGTCCTGAGGGAATTATTTTCTTACTCATGGACAACATACTTATTCAAGGATGTCAGTTGCCAAGGGTGTGAACCAACTTGGAAGCGGATCCTCATTTCTTAGTGTATTCATAGTATGACACCATATGATCTTTCCATGACTATTATAGTATTTCTTGGATACACTACTTGTATCTATCATGGCTTCTAAATACATGAGCTTCTTTGGTTATATCATTGGACCTAGCCATTTTTAATCCAATTTTACCTTGGATGTTTTCCTTAGAATCTATTAGAATTACACTATTGTGAAATTCCTTGAAGGATTCTCTTTGGATTAAACTATTACCCCTTATCTAGGATTTAGTTACAACTAATTTGGGGACCATTATGGTCATGGTTTCCTTGGTTATTATTTTGGAACATGTCCAATATTTTTATCATGTCAGGATGTCATTACTAGTTTTACATCATGTGACTAAATTATATAATATGAAACATAATAAATTAATTGACTGGTTACATGTTTAGAAACCAAATGAGGGATAATGTAGGTAATTTGGTATTTAAATTATTATAATTGTTCACTTTTGTATATACATTCTTGAACAATATTTTAGTGTATATTACATGGATAGGATGTTATTGACTTAATTGGTGGTGTCCTACAGATATTTATCTCACACCCAATCCTGGTTTCCATTGGCACCTTGGTAGATAACATGAATTTAGGTGTTGAAAATTGGATGTTTTTCACTTTAGGCACCTGATTTATTATTTTTCTCGAATAAAGCAGGTATTAGTTGACCAAGCAGGAACTTAGGATACATAGGATAGTTTTTTTTTTCTTCTTGGTGCTTTTATATATCATGTGTTGTCTACTTATTTGTATCATTATTTTTTTAGCTTTATAGATACATGAAATATCATCACCGAATTTTTTCTATGAGTATCAGTTGTTTAAATTGTTTATTATTCACTATACTTCTATTGTTCCATCTATATACTTATATTACTTATACTAACTACCTATGTTTCTTATCGATCAGTTGTGCTACACTCTGGTAATTAGGGAATAGTCTCCCCATGGACACATCCTAGGACCTTAATGCTACTCAGAAACCTCTTCCATTCATGGAGATGCACTTGAGTCGTAGTGAACCACGGAGATCAGAGAACCTATTAAGTGGAATCGAGGTCCAAGATGTACCAATACTAAGCACATTTTTCATTTTATATACATAAAATCCCTTGAGATAAGAGATTTAACCTATATATTAGAGGGATATATAATTATAGGTCTGTTAATCACATAACAATATATATCCATTTATATTTTTGATATATGAAAAGGAAAATAATACTAGGTCTGTCAAATCTCATGAAATGATTAACTCTGGAAAAATAAAATGGTTTACATGATGATTTTTATGATGTATGAAAAACACCCTTTTAGAGAAAATAGATTTTTTCAATAATTATAATCCCAAAAGGAAGAGAGAAAATATAATATAAGGGATATTTAAATGGTTGAATATAAAATATCATTGATATAGAGGATACATTATTCAAAATAAGAGATAATATTATAATAAATTTAAGCAACAAATTCCCTATCGTTTTCCTTATGTTAAGGTAGTCAAAAAAACCTTTAAAAATGATTGTGAAAAATGTGAATAGTTATATTAATATCCATAGGAATAAAAATGGTATTTATGATACATTTAATGAATAAAATATTAAAAAATAAAAATAAAAAGTATCATTAAGAAACAATTGTTTATATTTATTTCATTTATCTGTTTAAAAAAAATAATTAATTATTTAAATAAATTTTTATGTTTATTTGAATTAATATTAATTATTTATATTTATTTATAAATACTTAATAGTTTATATGTCCATAAAATGTTAATCATTTCAAAATTTTCATATTTTCTTTAGTATATTGGTCTCAATCATTATCTTATATTCAAGAGTTCCTCGTATCCAATATATTAATGGTAATAAGTTTATTTTAGAATAAATATTTTAAAATTACCTTGTTTAATTTCAAGTGATTAAGGTTAAAATTCTAAATAATGTGAAAATATTATTTTGTTCAAGATGATGTTATTAACTATAAATAATTACTTTATCAATTATTTTTAATTTAATTGTTAATATTAAAAAATATAAATAATAATTTCATTATTAATTTAATCTACAAGAACTGTTTAATATTTAATAACTCGTCACACTTATGGTGGTAATTTTAATGTTGCATCATTTCTGTAGGTGGTTAAACTATCCCAAATATGAATGTGATTCATGTAAAAAACATACCTGTTATTTCATTATATACTTACTATTATATTAGTATAGTAAAATTAATTTTATTTTATTATAATAAATAATAATGTTTAATATGTGGTAGGATAATATGACAAAGTAAATATATTATAAAGAAGTTGTTTCCTACTACGAAAAACCCAGATCTTCCATTAGGAACCTTCTTTGTTTTGAAGTCTTTGGGATGTCTCCTTGTGACCAAGGGATCCCAAATATAATGAAGAAATATTGGGGAGATCGTATGGGTATATTTTTTAGTCAAAATTATACCTCAGTTGTGGTTTAGAAAATGTGGAGAATAACCCCTTTTATAAAAGAAATTTCAGTGGCATTTTTACAATTACTCTTTACTTAATGGATAAGGAATCTAGTTTTGGGTATAAAGTTAATTGTAAATAGAATAGATAAGGTAGTTCATTCTCTTTTTATGATAATATTTGATGATTTTTTATTAAAATATATGATATTTTTATAATATATATCATATTTATTATATTTAACCATAACAAACCAGCCCGGGTCATCTAGAAAAGTCACCTAATATGGCTCTCCATAAGTTTAGGTGCAACAAAACATCCTAGAAGTATCATGAATAACTAAAAGGGGTAAAAATAATATATTAAAATGTGTAAGAAAAGAATATATCCATGGTAAATTCAATGTCAAGCCCAATGGGATAAACTTGAATGTATGACAAGATAAGAAATAACTAAGTCTTCAGGGGACCATTTATCACCAACAACTCATCTCTCTAAGAAAGAGATAACATCCAAGAGAAGCTATAAAACAACATAATTCCAATAAATTTTCCTAAGTACAAAAAATTTACATCTATAAACTCCAAAATAAAAAATTGTGTTGTGATTGAAAAGCCCATTAATATTTCACCAAAGAATAAATGTAAATTAAAATTCCATAAAAACATTAGTCCCAATTTTAAAATAAAACCAAATATTAAAGTAGTTTCAAAAAAGAATAATTTTTTAAAACATGAATTAGTTTAAAAAAATAATTTCATATTCAAACAAACAAGTAATATGATAAGTTCATGTAAGAAATCCTGAGATCCTATTAAGAACCATCCCTGGATACACAATTATCAAAATTAGTTAGAAAACAACCATGCCAGATATCATAATGTGTAAAAAAAGAATAAATGACCTAGAACAATATTTTGTATCAATATTATGGGAATATTTACTCTGATATATAAATAGAACACTAATTCATGAATCATATGAATCCAACTGATATCATGTCCCACCATAGTCTATTGATATCAAAAACCTCTAACAGAATTACACACACTAAAGTGAAAAGTTCATTTTATGACACACCCAAGGTTCCTAATTCATTATATTTTCAAAAAACCATTTGAAAACCCTTGTCACTATTTATAAAAAAAATTCACAATAAATAAATACCTCTATGATTATTTAAAATTTTTTTTGTAATAAAAACCAACTTTAAAGAATTTCATCGAACCTATAGTGTGCCCAAATCCATTTTTAAACCAAAATAACTTTAAAATTATAGATTTCATAACAAAAATCCACCTTGATATTAAATAAATCATTTTTATAAAATAAACCAAAGGAATTGTAGAATAATGTAAGTTAATTCATGAATTGGAACCATTATATGAATACACCTACCTTAATAAGGGGGATAACCAACCAAGAATTGATCTCCTATGGTTTGGGATTAAATCTAATCCAAATGGGATGGAAGACCTTTTAAGGACATACTCTTTTCACCCAATATTTGAGAAGAAATCTAGGAGAAAGATTTGATTTATAGGGATTTGTGGTTTTTATTATATGTCTAGATTCAAGAATACCACACCGCAACCCACTGTACCATTTCACAACACTGTCGTCGAATGAGATCCAGACCACATAGCAATATGAGGGACCACACTACTTCATGTCTAGTAAAATCATGTTTGAGAACCCTGGGAAAAAACAAACCACAGATCCTATATTTTTTGAGAGGTTAATACAGTGAAGCACACCATAGATCCCCACTACCCAAAGAGAGTTATGATGCAGCCTACTCCGCACGGTGTAGCTACCCCGAATTTGGATGAACATCCCAAAAATACACCACAAATCACTATAGCATAGACTACTCCTCTATATCTTATCATTTATCCAACCTATCCCATATCCATTATCTATGGGGAAACCATTCTGAAAATTGAATTCAAACAAAAATTCCACCTCCCAGACTCTACACTACAGCTAGGTGACCACGCCACAGCCATACCCAAAATGGAATAACCTGCACAAGGCTCTATGATGTAGTTAGTTCATCCAAGTTATAGTTAGCCTCTCTATACAATAGATGCTCCCATATATGGTACACTCCCATTTAAACCTCTATATTACCTACAAAACCCTCTATAAATCAAGGTTCTAACTCTTAAATACTAAAATTAGAGAATACTAAAACCTAGAGGTTATCATAATCCTCCACACCAAGAATTATTTATGTCCCTAAAAAGTGCATATAATTCTCAACTCAAAAAGTCATAAGGCCACTACTACCTCACCAATCATTATCAATCCCACCTCTAATAGATATCCCATTTTTACTACTACTGTACATAGTCTAAATGAATTATTTTAATGCATAGTGAATTTTCTTAGTTATTCATAATATGAACCAGTTTCTCAACCATAGTGGTTTTGAGCTCATGATCACCATCCTTTGATTCAATAACATTGGAAGGTTCATGTTTATACCTCTTCAACTGGGATACATGAAACAAATTTTGAATTCATGTTAAATGAGAAATAAATTGCAACTGATATACCAACTTTCCATGTCACTCCATGATCTCAATGTGAAAAATAAACCTCGATGTCAGCATACCCTACAAACTCAATCAATGGTGTCGCAAAAAAGGTGATGCTCTGATAAAGACGTGATCACCAAAGATAAACTCAAGTGGCCAATGATAATCTTCCATGTATGGTTTATAAGGAATTTCTGTCATGATAAATCTCTTTTGGAAAAAATAAGCCCTTTTTTCATCTTCTGAATAGGGCTTGGCCCATCCCAGGACCATTATACCAACTCATCCAACAATTAAAGAAATATACATGGACCCCCATACAACTCTTCAAAGAGATCCATCTTAAGAAAATATTAATGACAATGGTTATAGGAATAATTGACCAGGGGAAGAGTCTTTTCCCTAGAACCAACAAAATCAAGAACACATTATCAGAGCATATCCTTAAGAAAATAGATAGCTCCATCCACCTATTGATGATATGTCTCAATTAATGTTAACTTTTAACCCATCACCTCTTGAAAACCATTCCAAAACCAGGATGTGAACAATGATTCCCTGTTAGTAATAATCATAGTGAGAACCTCATGAAATATCACAACCTCTTGGATGTAAATGTTCTCGAGATGATCCACCTTTTCCATCTCCATGATTGGAAGGAAATGATCCAATTTCATAAGATGATCATTAATCACCCATATTTCCTCCTTCCAAATGGGATTTTAGGGTAAACCAATGATGAAGTCCAAGGAAATATTATCCCACTTTCATATAAAAAATAAAAAAGGTTGTAAAAAACATTATGGTCACTAATGTTATCCCTTAATCATATGAAATGTAAGACACTATGACCTGAAGTCTAAATTGGACCATCTCATCCCTAGACTCCAATATTGACATCTTATATCATGATACATCTTGGTATTCCCATGGTTTATGAACCGACAAGACTGGTTACCACAATCCATTAGATCCTTCCTTAGAGATATAGGAACAACCAACCAACGTGATAAAGTTAAAGTACCAATGGAGGCGCTAATACCACTAACTCAAGGACTCCAAACCATTTATGATTTCAGTAAAACATTGTAAATTGTTTTCTATTTCCTATTTAGTCCAAATATGTTCATTTAATGACCAGTTAGTCTTTACAATGGCTAAAAACACATACCTAGTAATCTCTTCCACTCCCATGATCATCTCTATGAATAAACTCATCAGAGATCATTCCTCCAATGATTCCTTAAAAGATTGAATCAGTAGTTTCATACTCAAAGAATCATCCACCACATTCCCTTTCCCAAGAGTATAAGTAAGATGAAAATTTAAATTCTAAAGAAATTCAACCCATAATCTCTATTACAAATTCAGATCCCTCTCTGTGAAAATATGCTTTAAGCTCTTATGGTCAAAATATACCATAATCCACTCCCCAAAGATATGTTGATGCCACATTTGGGTTCATGTATAAATGATAATAACTCAATATCATGAGTATGGTAGTTCTTCTCATTAGGGAAAAACTAGTTATAACCCTTGGCCACCACCTACTTCCCCTATATCAAGACACTCCCCAAACCTATACCTAAAGCATCACAGTTGACATTATAACTGAGCTCCAATTATTGAAGAATATGAATGGTATTTGAATCCAAACTCACCTTTATTTTATCAAAATATATCTTATATTTTTCATTCCATTCAAACTTAACACCCTTATGATTCAATGTTTTCATTAGAGATTCATGATTGGATATTTTTTGAAAAATATTCCTATAATAACTAGCCAAACTAAAATATACATTGGTCCTCAAAAAAATTTCTAGGATTCTCTCATGAAATTATAACATGTATCTTTTCAGGATTTAATGAGACTCTCATTTAAGATATAACATACCTTATAAACTTCACTTATTGGTTCAAAAATTTACACTTAGAAATCATAACATACAAGATATGTTCTCTCAAAGTTCTAAGTACGATATCCAACTAATCAATTTGTTCCTCCCCTAACATAGAGTATACTAAAATATTATCCCCAAACACAACTATTAAAGATTCCAAGAACTAATGAAATATATGGTTCATCAATACCCTAAATACCATAGGAGTGTTAGTGAGATGAAATGGAATAAATAGAAACTATAAATTCCCATAGTTTCTCCGGAATATTTTCTTTGGTATATCATATTCTTGGAAATTCAACCATTCATACCCCTACCAATGTTAAATATTTAAAAACTAATGATCTCATATGAAATCATCAAAGTGATCATCAATTTTCCAAAAGGGATACTTGTTCTTAATGTTCAATTGATTCAGATTTTATAAATCCATGAAAAGTATGAGGTTTTCATCTTCTTTCTTGGAATATAGGATAGGTGAATCCCAAGGTGACCTATAAGGATTAGTAAATACCTTAGTAAAAATATCCAAAATATTGAATTTTAGCTCCATTAATATAGTCAGTTCCATGAAATTACATGGCATAGAAATGGGTATCATACAAGGAAGCATGTCTATAGTGAAATTGACCTATCTCTATGATGGTAACCAAGAAAAATTATCTATAAATACATTTGGATATGAAATTGCAACTATATAAATTGGACTATTTAAGTGAGATCCAACAACATCTGGGAACATCTTCAATAGTTGGCAAGATATTATTCTAACATAAGAAAGAAAAAGCCCCTCCCTTAAAGATCTAGAGTCTCACTCACCAAGAAATACATGAGATACCCCATTGAGATATAATAAATAAAATTTATGGTGATGATAGTCGAACTAGGATGTAACATCAATCATGAAAACCATTCCAATAATCAATATGAATATATCAAGATCAAGAATCAAGAAATCCAACACAACTTAATGTCGTCTATCATTACCAGACACATGAGACATTTGGAACCTTGTTCAAAAAACATTCCAAAATTAAAGGAAAGAGAAAAAATGAATTATATAAGTTATGAACACAAGAAAAATATGTCTATTAACATTTATGATATAAAAAATTAGTAGCACCTATATAAAATAAATTTTTTCTGATAGAGGATGAAATAAACACCATACTTATGACAATAGTCAACCCTACCTCTGATTCATTTGGTTTATAATCTACTTTATAAATATGTATGGTATCAACTCATGCTTAATATTATTCTCTACAAGAACATCCTCCATGGAAATAGGATAAGATCCACCACCTATAAAAGCATCAAAATCATCTTTTTAACCCTTGGAGAGAGTGGAGTTAACTTTAAAAACTTGGGACATCCTAACATAAATATTCATGAGGTGACCAGATTATCCAAAATGGTGAATACATTTGGTCTTTTTTATATAATTAGTCTTGTAATGATCAGGCCTTGAATACTTTTAAAAAACCTACTTATATCATAAAAGACCCTAAAACTAGTCCTAAAGAAAACTAAACATCTTTGAGTTTCCTTTTCTGGATAAAAGATGCACCCTAGCTAATAACCGCAGCAAATAAAGCTCCACCTAGACCTATTTTACCTGATATGGATGCCTCATCTATATCATATTTATTGACCACCTCTATAAATATCAAAAGGAGTAATAGAATAAGTATCCATCGAATATCATCCATTAAACCCATCTCAAATCTATGAAATTTTAGGTAGTAATTATTAAAAATATTGGGTGATTGGTGTGACAACTTAGTGAAATGGTTGGAATACTCCAAAAATATATTCTATACTTTATATAAGGTCTGAAATTTTGAGGTCTTTTCCACTCTCAGCAATTTAGGATAAACTAAATGTGGAATATTTTATTGAAATAAGTCTATGTAAGATCCATGTATGAATTATCTTTCATCATATAGTCTCACCATATCCTTCCCAATACTTCCATCATATATGTGGAAAACACTACATTAGATTTCATTGGAGTTTTCAAAAAATGGAAGATCCATTCAATATTCTCAAGAAACTATTTGTATTATTGGGGTTATTTTTCACCACAGAAGATGGGTAGAATCTATTTAGTAAATTATAGGCCATGATCCACCATTATTCCCTTGTTTCCAATACCCATCGGACCTAAAGATTGAAAAGCATGAATAATATTTTCTAATAGACAGGGTTCCACTAGAATATTTTCCTACAGAACTTGTTTTTCATCTTCCTCCCTAGGACATAGAATAGATTTTCTATGTTTCATCATCTAAAAACCTCAAAGATAATAACTGATCAATTCAATAGAAATACAAGAATCATTGACCAACTTTAGGAATCTATATCAATGCCTTTAGACAACAAGAATTTAAAGTAATAATGGATTATATGAACAAAAGTAAAGAAACTAAAATTGAATTGGTTTATTAAAATTAACTCCACATACAATTTCATTAAATAACCTCAAATACCAAGTCTCAAGATTGGAGAAAATTCCCCACCACCAATGGTAACTCAAGTTCAAATATGGAGGTGACCTGAACCAGCACCCTCCAGCACTTACTATCCGAAATTAAAAAGATCTTAACTCCTATCTACCTCATACCCTAAACTAAAACTAGGCAGTTTGATAACACTTCTAGATGGGTAGTAATTCTAATACAATTTTTTATCAAACTAATTCATATAAACTTGAAAAATCACCCAAGTGGGTATTCCATAAGGTGAGGTGAAAAACAACACCCATGTAGTCTCATTAATAACCCAAAGAAGTAAAACTAATAGAGTAAAACATAGAAGAGGAGTGTATATCCTTAGGACATACAATGTCTAATGAAAAGGGATAAAACTAAAAGTGTAACAAGATAAGACAGATCCATGTATCCATGTGACCATCCATTATCACAAACCCATATCTCCGAGAAGGTTATGACAACCAAGATAATCCAAGGAACAAAATTATTCACTTACTTTTACCTAAGTTCTATAAAACCAAATCTAAAAACACTAAAATTAAAACTAATGAAGGGTGTGATCACAAATATATGAAGGATTTAAAAAAAATAATCTATACAAATTGTAATTCATTGAAAATGTTATTTCTTTCTTAAATTCAGTTTCAAAGAAGTTTTAAAATAGAAACATTTTTTTAAAAAAACATATGGTTTTCATAAAAACAATTATTCATTACACAAAAAGTAATATAGAAATTATATGTAACAAATCATGAGAGCATAAAAAACCATCCATAGAAAAACAGTAAAGTAAATAAGTGAGCAACCAACCATGAAGGATACCATAATGTGTAATACAAATCATAAATGAAAAATAAAAAGACTGGGTCTCTAAAATGTTGTAACACATACTTAAAAATATAAAAAAAACACATATATAAGAATCATATTAATGTAATTGATGTCAAGTCCTATCACGATATATTGATATCAAAAATCTCTAGTGCCATTTCACAAAATAAATTGAAAAGTCCATTTCCTGAGGCACCCAAGGTTCCTAATGTAAAAAATTTCCCATAAACATTTGAAAACCATTACCGCTATTCATAACATCTTTTCATAGAAAACCATTACCACTTAAATGAGTGAAAGTACTTTTTTTATTCAAATACACCTTTAAAGAATTTCATCAAACACATAGTGTGTACAAATATTGTTTTAAATGAAAAACCCCTTAAAACCATGGATTTAAAAAAATTCCCCTAGATATGAAATCCTTCAATTTTATAAAACAAATAAAGTAATTGTATAGTAAAATAATGTAATTCATTAATTAGAAACTTTTTATAGAGACACCTACCTCAAACATAGAGAGAAGCCATCTAGAATTGATCACCCAAAGTCAAGATGAAAGCCAATCCAAAGGAGCTGAAAAACCTTTTATGGACAAACTTCAGTCACTCAATAACTAAGAAAAAATATTGTACAAAGTTTGGGTTTGAGAGGATTTTGGGATTTATATGTAGTATGGATTTAAGAAGACCATGATGCATCCCATAGTAAACTAGAGTAGGACTGCTAAAAGAGGACCAGACCACAGTATAGTGTAAGGGACCACTCCATTGCCTATCTAGTTAAAGACTTTCTAAGAAAATGATATAGATCAAACCACATATCTTATATTTTAGGATACGGGAAAATGGAGAGTTTTAGGCCACCATGACACAAATCTCCACCACTAAAGGATATATTGATCGCATCCTACTCCCCACGGTGTAGGTATCTCAAATTTTGCAGAACCACCCAAAAATACCTATAGAGACCCAAAGCATGACGTCCATTTACATTACATTACTTTTGAGGAATACTTAATACATAAAAAAAACATTACACAAGGACCATAATAGTTTAGTGTCTTTGGAAACTCGGAACATAATCTGCTAATCATGGTGAATGATCTTCAACATCTCCTATAAAGATCTTCCCCTTTTTGTTTTCTTACCTAAACCTTTCTTTATATCATGTGGAAATGAAAACATATAAAGGGTGAGATCGAATGCTCATTAAGGGTAAACATAGAGAACATAAAACCATCCATATTCATTTGAATGTAAAAACATGAGCATAAAATCTAAACATCAAAATTTTGAGCAATGACATAAAACCTTGCATTACATAAGGCATAGATCATAAAATAACATTAATCATGATAGAATAGCATGGGAATAAAACTTGTAATTGTGAAAAAACATTATGCATATGATATGATTTCCATAGTAGCCAAGGAATTGCTGCCAAGACCATCTTAGTGGAAAAAGTCCCTTACTGAACTGGGCTTACTTGTCGTTCCAGCCCTGTATTACTGAACCAGATTTACTTTTCATACCATCCATGTCTATCTCATGAGATATAAATATTTACCCGATTCATTGGAGGTAGATATAGGTCCCACCCATCTCATAATGAAATCATTCTTACTTGTGCCACAACATAAACATAAATCATTCATCATAACCCAAAGAATAAAAATGGGTTTTATAAATATCATCACATCATAAAATAATCCGTATAAAACAAATGGATATCCTTTCATCATAAGAAAATTGAAACCATGTAAATCATAGAGACATTATAATTGAAATATAAACATATTAAATAATTTCATCTTAGATGGAAAATGGTTTTGATAAAACACTTGAAATGAATTCTTGAGGAATATATCCTTTCTTCCTTAAAATCATTTTCTTTTCACAAAATTCCATGCAATTTTAAAAGAACGGGATTTTATTGAAAATAAACATGAAATATTGTAGAGTAATATTCATGAAAATAAGCCATTATGAAACCATAAAAATCCATTCATGCAATATAAGTTAAAAAAATATTATCCTCATACTTTTTTCGGAAAAGTCAAAAAGTTCCTCGTATGGTATACAAAAGAACGATTCCTTCCATACGATGTGGTAAAAGTATAAAAAGGGTAAAAATGACTTTGAAAATATATGGAATAAAATTAAACATTTTATGAAATTTTTTTGAGAACATATGGACATGGATGATAAACATAACCTCAGTAAATACTTACGAATGAACAATCTTGGATAAAAATGAGATTGGAATAATTATCCCTAACCTTAGGTCTGATATGCTTCTTGTGTATCCGAACCTCCTGTATAATGATTTAAATAATGTCATTTACTTATTAAATAATCACATTCATTGTTATTATATCATATATTGTTCACTTATGACATTATATTACCCATTCTTTTGTAAATTCCATGTTAAAGTAGCATTTTAGGTAAAATAGTTTAATTTATCGTACGTGTTTGGACATGTTGTTCTTGATATTATTATTAATTACATCATGATTTAATTACTCCAATAATGTAAATCATTATTTATATATCATATATATTCAGTATATATATATATATAATAGACAGATAAATTTAATGAAATACACCGTTCATGGAGATAGTAGGTCGTACATACGCATGAACGATGTTTTCCATTCCTTATTGACTTGAATGAAAGAAAGTAGATGTAACATATATATATACAAAAATCCAATAGCTTTATAATTTTATATATTTAATTATTATTCATTATATATACTTTATATTCATTCTTGAGTGGTTAACATGGAGAATGAATATCATCGCGTCGTGGAGACGGTAATCCGTACGTACGCACGAGCGATGATATCATTCCCATAATTATTGAATTGAATTGGAGTGGATGATATAATATTTCAAAATAATTATGTTGTCATAATAATAATGTATAGTTATTATTTACACCATTATACCCATCCAAGTAAGCTGGTAGTGGGAAAACAGATTACACCACGGCGTGGAGAGGGTATTCCGTACGTACGCACGTGCGGTGATTTCGTTTTCCATAGGATAGATAGAAGGTGAAATGGGGTTGTTTCATATTTATAATAACATATCTGTATATTATTTATACTGATGTTATTACATTATAATGAAACAACTAAATAAGAATAAGTTGAAAAAGAAAGAAACTTTAAAGAATCAGTAGAAGAGATTACCTCTTCTTCGACACACCACTTTTAAGATTCCTCTTCAGGCACTAGCTTTGGTCTTTTGAGAACACCATAAACTCTATAATGTTTCTAGGGAATTTGAGAAGGGAAATGTTCAGGGTTTTTCCGAGCTTGAAAGATCAAAATTTTGTAAAGAGAAGAGGGAGGAGGTTCCCTTTTATAAGGGAGGAGACGGGTACCTTAGGAAAAACTTAAAATATTATTTTATAATAAAGTCATATTCGGTTTATAATAGCTCAAAATTGATTTATTTATAATATAAAGTAGGTATGGGTATAAATACTCTCAACCGATAGGTTTTAGACAAGTTTAGGTTACTATTGTAACCTTATCATTTAGATTTTACTCTATGTTAAATAATTTAACTTTTACTGTGTCTTCTTGTTTTCTTACACTATATGGTTAATAAAATTACTATAACAATACAAACGAACCCCAAGTAGTTCATTATTAATATATATAAACTTATCTAAGTCATTTTATTGAACCATAGATTTTTATGAATAGAATAACAATTAATAATATAATATTTGTTTTAAAAACTATTTTACGTCCATTTTGACACTATTTGGTAATTGATTTTTGTGAAAATTATAACAACATTATTAGTTCGAACAAAGTAACTTAAATACATACTAACATGTCCTATTAACCTAGGAAATTAGTGTAATTCATAAAAAGTCTAAAATTACATTTATTTGGGTATTTATAATATCAATTAATTTAATATTTCATTAATAAGGTAATTACTGCATCATCATTGTGTCATAAATAAATTAAATATTTTATGTCTAAAAATTATAAATAAAATACCATTATGTAGGAAATATGTTTTATCTTTCTCATGAATATTTATAGTCGAATTTATCATATGTATAACCCTATATTAAAAATGTATTAGTCATTAAACATTGATTTTAACTCTTTTAACTCTTCTTTAAATAAAATAATAATAAATGTCCTAATCTAATCCAAGTGGACCTAAATGGTCATATTTTAATCCTAGGGTTGGTTTTGGTCGAATTAAACTTATAAAATAGAATTTTTACATGTTTAGGGTAATAATAATATCATTTTTACCCTTAATTATCCTATTTACTTTTAACCGTGGTAAATAAAAGTAAAAAGTTACTATTAAACAAAAATTATTTTTATCATATTGAACCAAACTTTAATACTTGATATTAACCGTGTCTCTTGTATTTTCAGAATTCCACTCACAGAAGCGGGAAAATTATGTTTTATGTAAATTTTGAAATTCTCCTAGGAGGTGGGTAAAAGACGGTGAAAATTTCAATAAAATTTTTATATATCTAAAATTATAATAAAATGACTCCAATGAATTACATTGAACTTATATAGGTATTATGTATCAATTTTTACTTAAAATAAATTTAAATAACATAAATAATTATTTAAATAAAAAGTCAGTTTTTAAATAGTAACCCAGTGTTTTCACTATTCACCCAAAATTGAACGTTTTCAGAAAAATACCAAAAATTCACCCTAGGCTAATTTCGATATTCCAAATCCAAAAATTAAGTCCATTTGGAAAGATAAAATTTATAAAATTTCTAAAAGTGTGTATTACAATTCATAACGGCTAGTTCAAAATAATATTATAATAATATCTCGTTTAGTGAAACTCTGTACTCCATAGTACACACACTATCGAAGAAGGTCTTGATTGCGTGTAATGCAAGCCAAGTCAGGTCTGTGTGTAGTGAAACCTCTGTTGGGTGTTGCGTATAACATAATCAAAACTTATTTCATTTATACATGAAACAAATTCTATACTTAATTTTGCGTTGAATAATTTCCACAAAACTAACTTGAAATTGTGTGTAACACAAGCCAAGAATAGTGTCGTGTATACTGCAAGATAATTTGGTGTTGTGTATAGTACAAGCTAATCTTGGTGAAGCATAAAACAAAATACATCAAAGAAATTAAAAAGAATAATTCTCATAAAATCTTGGGGTGTTACATTCTACCCCCCTTAAAATGAATTTCTCCCTCGAAATTTGTCAGGGTTATAAATGGTTTTATACTTGAATGTTTCTTTCATAGAAACCCACATCGTAAAAAGGAATACTAAATCATCAATTTAAAAATGAACTTTAGAAACATAACGAATACCCAAAGTAACTCATCACCAGGTTTCCACATAGGATAACATAAGTGAAAATATGGATATGGAAGAGAAATCTATCCTTAAAGGTCTGATGGAGAGTGGTAGAGAATATGGAAATGAAGAAGACAACAATCACAAAGCCATAAATTTGTGATGATATAAGGTACCATCTGATTCATAGTATATGAGGGCACTAGGACAAAGTTTTTGGTTTTCAAGATCATTTCCCTAAAGTTGAAGAATTTGAATTTGAAGAAATACTTACTTTATTTCGGTACAATCTCACCGTTATTCGTGCCTTGAACAATTTCCACTTCATCTCTTAAAGAAATGAAGTTGAATTTTTCATTCTTGAAGTGTTAGCATATCATGTGATAGAATGATGGTTCATTCCATCTGTCTCAAACAAAAGGGTAGAAAAAGTGATCAAATATACATAAGTCCATCTATGGTGAGGTTAATCGTATATGATTCCAAAAATTGACTTATACTACATCTATCATACAACTTAATAAAATAAAACTAGTTTCTACTAACCAGGGACTTCCTTTAGGCTAGTGGTGTGTGATAAAGAACTGTCGCACTTCAGTTGTGGTTTCAATTACCACAGCCTTGTCCGATGCGACAGGTTGTCACTCGTCCTATGGGTTTTCCTAAAACTATACTATTATAACATTCCAGAAATAATATTGAAATATAAGTTATATCCTTAAATAATACAATTTGATGTCCAACATAATCCATTCCAATATTTAGGATTATCCAAAATACATTTGTCCAATCTCATAGTATAAATAAAATGATTACTTGAAAGGTCACATAACAAGCACGTGAATACCACCATTTATGCCCCATATATCATAAGATATATCTTGTTGGTCACATTCCAAACATGTGAATACCTTAATCATGTATTCTGTTGAAACATTAATTTCCATATATTCTTAGTGAAAACATGAATGATGTCTAAAGTTTACTCTTTCCACATACCAAAATCCCAAAATTTCTATATACTCAAACCTTGATAAAACTTTGTCCATATATCAGTCATGAGCTCATCATTACTATGAAAAATTTCATTTTCTCCTAATCCCTTCCTTATGTGCATATCATCTACTTTCCAAAAATATTTTAATCACTTTTCATGGTTACTTGTACAATAAAAATATTAAAAACCAGAAAGATCCAATACGTTGATATTCCAAAATTCAACGATACTTTAAATGAGACTCCACAACATTATCTCGGAATCCTGTAACATAAACACTTATTCCTTCCACCACATCGTTGTCATACTCAACATCACAAATACTGATCGCATGTGACTTCCCTTTATCTTTTTCCATAAGAGATTTCTCTCTTTGATCATCACTAACCCTAGGATTAGGGCATTGATTAGCATAATTCCCCATTCCCTTGTACTTGAACCATTGAAGTGTTTGTGGAGTGTTCTCTATAGTATTTTCTCTATTCACATCATTAGCTAACTTTTTCCCATTAATTCGACACTCAACTACACGATCTCCTTATTTTCCACACTTCAAACATTTTCTAGTACCTTTCAAGCAATCTCCACCTTGCTTCTTTCCACACTTTGAGAATAAACATTCATCTTCTTTTCACCATTGTTATGAGATTTCTCCTTGAAATCCATCGTTCATTTATTGTCAAAACCATGAGATGGATATGTAACACCAACTTCCATTTCTACCTTGATAGCACAATGCACAATTTATTCATAGCTACTGAAATCTCTTTTAGCTAGTGCCCTTCGAAGACTTGGTTTTAAGCCACTGATGAATCAATCAACTTTACTTTCAGGTTGGATGATAAAGCCAGATGCATAACTTGAATGCCTTTTAAAATTCGCTTCGTATATACCAACAGATTCATTATCCTTTTGCTTATTCTCAAGGAACTCCTTCTCTATATTTGTTCAAAAAATATGAGGGAAGTACTTATTGAAAAACATGTTCTTGAACTCATTCCATTCCATGGATTCAATTTCATCTTGGGGCCTTGAATTCTTAATTAGAGTCCACCACTAGTCTGCATCACCTTCTAAATGGTAAACAACCAAAATGACTTTTTCATGCTCTAAATAGTGAAGTATGGAAAATACCTTTTCAATGGTACTGATCTATTGTTCAACAATAAGTGGATCAGAAGACCCATTGAATGAAGGTGGGTGGTGCCTCATGAATGACTCAATAGAATATGTTTCCCTTCTCTGGTCATTCGGAAGTCCAGAATGATTCATAGATTGTGTAAGTATAGCAATAAGATTTTTCACTCCATCTCCCATAACATTGGTTTGTCCAGGAGAACAATCATTGCATTTCCCATTACATTGATCAACACGGTTCCTTCAGGTTCCAGCCATCATCTAAAACCCAAAAATAATAGTGTAAGAGGCACAAATCATGCTAGGAAAACAAAATAATAAAGGGGGATTACTTTCAATCTCTAAAATCATAGGTTTAATCCTAGGTTATTCATGATTGTTATCATAATTCTAGGACTATAACCTATACGTATACCTAACCTTAGAGACATCCCTAGACATACCTTAGAAATATCTCTAGAGATCTCACTAAAGTTCTCGCATCCTAGTTTCCAAAGTTTGACTAAACCTTTCCTCTGATACCAACTGTAGAGACCCAAATCTTTACATACCTGTACATTACATTACTTTTTTGGAATACTTAATACATAACAAAAACCAACACACAAGGATCATAATAGTTTAGTGTCTTTGTAAACTCAGAACATAATCTTCTAATCATGGTGAAAGATCTTCAACATCTCCCATAAAGATCTTCCCCTTTTTGTTTTCTTACAAAAATTCTTTCTTTATATCCTGGGGAAAATAAAACATAAAAATGGTGAGCTCAAATGCTCAGTAAGGGTAAACATTGAGAACATAAAACTATCTATAGTCATTTGAATGTAAAAACATGAGCATAAAATCTAAACATCAAAATTTTGATCAATGACATAAAACACTACATTACATAAGGCATAGATCATAAAAGAACATTAATCATGATAGAATAGCATGGGAATAAAACTTGTAATTGTGGAAAAACATTAATCACATGATATTATTTCCATAGTAGCCAAGGCATTCCTTCCAAGAGCATCATAGTGGACAAATTCTCTTACTGAACCGAGTTTAATTGTCGTTCTAGCCCTGTATTACTTAACCGGATTTATTTGCCGTTCCAACCATGTAAATATCATGAGATATAAACCTTTACCTAATGAATTGGAGGTATATATAGGTCCCACCCATCTCATATTGAAATCATTCTTACTTTTTCCACAACATAAACATAAATCATTCATCATAACCCAAATAATAAAAATGGGTTTCATAAACATCATCCCATCATAAAATAATCCCTATAAAACAAATGTATATAATTTCATCATAATAAAAGTGAAACAATATAAATCATAGAGACACTATACTTTAAATATAAACATATTAAATAATGTTATCTTAAATGTAAAATGGTTTTGATAGAACACCTGAAATGAATTCTAGAGGAAAATATCCTTCATTCTTCAAAATCATTTTTCTTTTCACAAAATTATATGAAATTTTAAAAGAAAGGGATTTTATTGAAAATAACCATGAAATATTTTAGAGTAATATTCATGAAAATAAGGCATTATGAAACCGTAAAAATGCATTCATGTCGTATAAGTTAAAAAACATTCTCCTCGTACTTTTGCTGGAAAAGTCAAAAAGTTCCTCGTATGGTAAACAAAAGAAAGATTCCTTCCATACGATGTGGTAAAATTCAGAAAAGGGTAAAAATGACTTTAAAAATACATGAATGAAAATTAAACATTTTATGAAAACATTTTGAGAACATATGGACATGGATGATAAACATAACCCCAGTAAATACTTACGAATGAACAATCTCGGATAAGAATGAGATTGGAATAATTATCCCTTACCTTAGGTCTGATATACTTCATATGTATCTGAACCTCATGTATAATGATTTAAATAATGTCATTTACTTATTAATGAATCATATTAATTGTTATGATATCATATATGGTTTACTTATGACTTTATATTACCCGTTCTTTTGTAAATTCCATGTTAAAGCAGCATTTTGGGTAAAACGTTTTATTTATCGTACGTGTTTGGAATTGTTGTTCTTTATATTATAACTACTTATATCATGATTTAATTACTTAAAGAATGTAAATCATGATTTTTATATCATATATATTCAGTATATATATATATATCTATAATAGATAGATAAATGAAATGAAATACACCGTTCATGGAGACGGTAGGCCGTACGTATGCATGAACACTGTTTTCCTTTCCTTATTGTCTTTAATGAAATTAAGTAGATGTAATATATATATATACATAAATCCAGTAGATTTATAATGTCATATATTTCATTATTATTCATTATATATACTTTATAATAATTCTTGAGTGGTTAATATGGATAATGAATCTCATCGCGTCGTGGAGACGGTAATCCGTACGTACGCACGAGCGATGATATCGTTCCCATAATTATTGAATTGAATTTGAGTGGATGATATAATATCTCAGAATCCGTATGATGTTATAATAACTATATATAGTTATTTTTTACACCATTATACCAATCCATGTAAGGTGGTGGCAGAAAAACAGATTACACCACGGCGTGGAGACGGTATTATGTACGTACGCACACGCGGTGATTTCATTTTCCGTAGGATGGATAGAAGGTGAAATGGGGTTGTTTCATAATTATAATAACATATAATTATATTAGTGATACTGATGTTATTACTTTATAATGTAATGACGAAAGAAGAAGAAGTTGAAGAAGAAATAAACTTGAAAGAATCAGTAGAATAGATTACCTATTCTTCGACGCACCTCTTTTAAGATTCCTCTTAAGGCACTAGAGTTGGTATTTTGAGGGGACCAGAACCTATATAATGCTTCTAGGGAAGTTGATAAGGGAAATGGGAAGGGGTTTTCCGATCTTGAAACCTCAAAATTGTGTAATGAGAAGAGGGAGGAGGTGCCCTTTTATAAGGGAGGAGAGGGGCACCTTAGGAAAAACATAAAATATTATTTTTATAATAAAGACATATTCAGTTTATAATAGCTCCAAATTGATTTATTTCGAAGATAAAGTGGTTATGGGTCTAAATACTCCCAAAAATAGATTTATACAAGTTTAGTTTACTATTTTAACCTTATCATTTAGATTTAATTCTATGTTAAATAATTTAACTTTTACCGCGTCTTCTTGTTTTCTTACACTATATGGTTAATAAACTTACTATTACAAGACAAAAGAACCCCAAGTGGTTCATTATTAATATATATAACCTTATATAAGTCATTTTTATAAAATGAATATTTTTAGAAATAGAATAACAATTAATAATATAATATATTTTTAAAAAACTATTTTATGTTAATTTTGTCACTATTTGGTAATTGATTTTTGTGAAACTTATAACAGTATTATTAGTTCGGAAACAGTGAATTAATTCAATAATAACATGTAATATTAACCTAGAAAATTATTGGAATTCCTAAAAAATCTCATATTGCATTTATTTGGGTATTTATAATATCAATTATGTTAATATTTCATTAATAAGGTAATTACTGCATCATCATTGTGTCATAAATAAATTAACTTATTTCATGTCTAAAAATCATAAAAAAAATACCATTATGTAAGAAATCGTTTTATCTTTCTAATGAATATTTATGGTCGAATTTATCTTATGTATAACCCTATATTAAAAATTATTTAGTTTTTAAACATTGATTTTAACTCTTTTAACTCTTCTTTAAATAAAATAATAATAAATGTCCTAATCTAATCCAAGTGGACCTAAATGGTCATATTTTAATCCTAAGGTTGTTTTTGGTCGAATTAAAGTTATCCAATAGAATTAGGACATGTATTAGGATAATAATAAAATCATTTTTACCCTTAATTACCCTATTTACTTTCAACTATGGTAAATAAAAGTACAAAGTTACTATTCACCAAAAATTATTTTTATCTTATTGAACCACATTTTACTCCTTGATATTAACCGTGTCTCTTGGATTTTTGAAATTACACTCAAAGAAGCGGTAAAATTAGGTTTTATGTAAATTTTCAAATTCTCCTAGGAGGTGGGTAAAAAACGGTGAAAAGTTCAATAAAATTTTTATATATCTAAAATTATTATAAAATGACTCTAATGAATTACATTGAACATATATAGGTATTATGTATCAATTTTTACCTAAAATAAATTTAAATAAAATAAATAATTATTTAAATAAAAATTCGGTTTTTAAATAGTAACCCAGTGTTTTCACTATTCCTCAAAATTTGAATGTTTTCAGAAAAATACCGAAAATTCACCCTAGGCTAAATTTGATATTCCGAATGCAAAAATGAAGTCCATTTTGAAAGATAAAATATATAAAATTTCAAAAAGTGGGTATTACTATTAATAATGGCTAGTTCATAATAATATTAAAATAATATCTCGATTAGTAAAACTCGGTATTGCGTACTACACACGCTATCGAAGAAGGTATTGATTTCGTGCAATGCAAGCCAAGTCAGCACTGCGTGTAGTGAAAGCTCTGTTTGGTGTTGCGTATAACATAATCAAAACATATTTCATTTATACATTAAACAATGTCTATACTTAATGTTGCGTAGAGTAATTTTCACAAAACAAACTTGAAATTGTGTGTAGCACGAGCCAAGAATAGTGTTGTTTATACTGAAAGCTAATACGATGTTGTGTATAGTACAAACTAATCTTGGTGAAGTGTACAAAAAAAGACATCAATGAAATTAAAAAGAATAATTCTCATAAAATTTCAGGGTGTTACAATACCCCTCATAGCACTATGACGTATCCTGCTCCTCTATACCAAAGCCCTCAACCTACCTACACCACATCCATAATGTCTCATATATCCATGTTTAAAATAGAAATGGAGTCAAAATTCCACCTTCGTAACTCCACTGCATTCGGGTGACCACTCCACATCCATGCCCAAAATGGGAGAATCAGCCTAAGGCACCATACCATAGCCAGATAATCATTTCCACAACAAACCTTTCCACTCTTTAGTCACTTCTATTCATAATGGAGTCCCATATAAGACTCTATAATACCCCTAAAACTTCATAACTTAATGTTCCAACTCTTAAAAAATAAAAATAGAGCGTACCAAAACCCAGTGTGTAACACCCCGACCCCAGTTACCTAGAGTCGGTGCATTATTACATAACATTGGCATGATCACAAGAAAGATCAAATCTCGAAAGACCGATTGGTTTAGTAGCCTTGGAAACACTAGATATATTCATAAGTTTTACATTACATCATAAAATGAAAAACTACTACAACAACATAATATCTCCACAGTCCACACTATTATCCCCTCATAATATCCCTGGAGGTCATTCATAACTTACTTCTTCACATCCTGGGGAAAATAAACATAGAAAAGGGGTGAGCTCAAATGCCCAGTAAGGATAAGAATATAGTGGAACATTCAAAATAAGCATAAACATTTAACGCAATGCATTACTAAAACAAAAGCCTTTTAAACTTGAACTTCAACATAGTATGGCAAAAGTAAAATGAAATAATTCCATTTACTTATTCACATGGATATTCTACTAATTGAATAATCACAAGAAAAATCAATAACCACTTTCATAAAGATGGAATGCATAATGCTAAACTTTAATTTCATTCCAAGGCCTCGTCCCAAGACCTTGGGGCTAACTGTAACCGGAACCCAACCCGGAGTGCCTCTAATAACCGGACACCAACCCGGAGTGCCTCTAATAACCGGACACCAACCCGGAGTGCCTCTAATAACCGGAGACCAAACCGGAGGGCTTACATTTACCAGTCCCTAATCGGGAGGGCTTACTTTTAACAGTCCCCAACCTGGAGGGCTTACTTCAACTAGTCCCCAACATGGAACATACTTGTCCAACACATTCATATGAAGTAAAGGTTGAAATATAACATAAACATTCTTATTGGAACTAGAATATGAAATGTCAATACTTTACTCATAAACCATGAATTACACATCTACAATCAAACATATCACAAAAATTCATTACAATATGGAAGTTTTATATCATAATAAATCAACTTCAAATAATCTTAAAATCCATCAAAGGATGTTGACATAGATGAAAATGTTTTTTTTTACAAATTATTGAGAGAAATATCCCTTTTTCATGAAAACATTTTAATGTTACACAATATAGAAAGTAAGGCATTTAAATACATTTTTGGATCAAAGTTTCCCATACCACTTTGAAACTTTTGAATGGAATTAACACTTTTAAAACATTCATTTTCATATAAATAAATCCTTACAAACCATTTTGAAAACGTGGACATAAATGAGGATGATTTAGAAGAATAAATATTTAAAACATTTAAAATGATGTTTTAGTAAAAGTTCCCTTAGAAATAATCCCTTTGAAAACTCTTTTATGAAATATGGACATGGATAGTAAATATGTCCCTGTAGATACTTACGTAAAGACAACCTCGGATATTAAAGAGATTGTGAAGTAAACCCTTATCAATTTGGTAACTTATGAAACATACAACCCATGAAAGAGGTATCATACAATGAAAATGTAAATACACATAAGGTAAAGTTTGTTACACAAAGAATACAATTATGGGCACCACACAAAAGATAATAGTGGAAATATGGCATGAATCTCACGGAAATAAAGAGTGAGATGAAAACCCCTTACCATGTTAATCAACTGAGTCGTATGGCCAAAAGTTCATAACCACCAAATTATTTACAGAATAACATGAATATAAAGATAATCATGATAATATATATCAAATTCCAGTACACAATACACCACTTTCAATAATTTAGTGGCGAATAATGGAAATCTCACGGAATTGAATGTGAGATAAGAAAATCCCTTACCTTGTACTTTTACTTGGTTGGGGTAGGTTAACTTCTTGTATAATATTGAAATAATTGTTATTAAATTATACAAGAATAATATATATTAATATGATATCATATATGATCTTTTAATAGTGATTTGATAATAATATCTTAGTATTATCGTTGTTTCGGGTGTTAGCTTACTTGTTTTCTTTTATATGTTTTGTTACGTAAGACATGTTTGTAAAGGATAGGTTTTATATTATTCATATCCAGAATGATATCAAGTCCTTAAACATCATTTTTTAAATCATCAAATGATAATTATACTTGAATGGATACGATGGAGAATGAATCTCATCGCGTTCGTGGAGACGGTAGTCCGTACGTACGCACGAGCGACAATATCATTCTTTTGATATTAAAATAATATATAAATGGATGGTATATCATATATACAGAATCATTACCATGTTATATTTATTATTTACATGAGTTACACATCATTATTATACCCATCCAAATAATATTATATTGAATAACAATTACACCACGACGTGGAGACGGTAAGCCGTACGTACGCACGTATGGTGACATGTTATTCAAAGGGTGGATAGAATACTGAATATGGTTGTACCATATTTATAATAACATCACAGTATATATATGATATTGGATTTATTATTTTAGAATGGTAACAACAAAGGAAGAAGAAGTGGAAGAAGAAATGAACTTAGAAAAGGGGTGGTGAAAACGTTACCTCTTCTTCGGGTTATTCCTTTTGATTTGATCAAAAGGGCTCCTTAGGTTGGCTTTCTGATCAAACTAAGGCCTCTAGGTTGTAGTGAGGGAAGTTGGGAGAGTATTTGGGCAGAGTTTGGCTGAGCCAAGTGGATTTAGAGGTGTGAGGAATGAGTAGAAGTGGTCTCCTTTTATAAGGGAGAGGAGGGGCTCTTTAGGAAAGAGTGAAAGTATTACTTTAAAATATAATTAAATTCGGTTTATAATGGTCCAAAAATAATTGAGGTCGAAGATAAGATGACTCATATTCTAAATAACATCAACCAATAAGAAATGGACATGTTTTAGATAATATTTTAATCATTATAATCTTATTTATTTAAATGATTTATTAATGAGGTAAACATTGCATCATTATTGTGTCATTAATAATTTAAATTATTTGATGTCTAAAAATTATAAATAAAATATCATTATGTAGGAAATATTTTTAACTTTCTAATGAATATTTATAATCGAAAATCCAACATGTATAACCCTATGTAAAAATTTTTCTTCTAAAAGATGTAAGCTTATGCCATTTTTATTTTTATTTTAACTTTATTAATATAATGTGTCCCTACCACATACAAGTGGCTCTAAGGGGTCCCCAAATCGACCCAAGGATGCCCATGGTCGGGTATGTGTCCACCAATAAGGATATGACACGTTTTAGGGTAATTTTGTATTATTATAATATTATTTTTTAACCCTTATTTACCGGATTTACCCTTAACCATGGTAAATAAAATATTTACCACAATAATTATTCAAAATGTTTAAAAATAAAAGTTACCTATTTACACAATTTGGACATCCTGATTCCAAATATGGAATCCATTTTTCTAAATTCAAAACAGAGGAGTGTCATAAATTAATTTAAAATTAATTCCCGCTGTCAAAACAAAAAGCGTGTTTTTAAGAGGTAATAACTATCAAAAGATTGACACTTGTTTATGTTCGGTTTAATTGTAAAATTATGTCCAATGACCAACATTATATTAAATGGTAAAAATATATTCTAAATATACTTTAAAACCACTCAAATTCACAATTTATCACTATTAATTATTTTGATTAAAAAAGTTGTTTTTAATTAAAATTTAGTAATTTTCACTATTCATCAAAATATGAAAGTTATCCGAAAAGTACCAAAATTTCACCTTAGGCTAAATTCGATATTCTGAATCCAAAAATGAAGTCCATTTTAAAATATAAAATATATATAATTTCAAAATTTAGGTATTACTATTCATAACAGCTAGTTTGATTGGTTGTGTCGTGTGTTAGAACTCGAGGTTGCGTACAACACACGCTATCGCATTATTCGAAGGGAAACGTACCGTGGAAGCTTGGGGTGTTTCATTTTAAATTTTTTTTGATGTCCCCATTTAGTCAAAAAGTTTAAAATATTGTATTTAAAAAGGATTCACTATTAAAAGTTGATAAAAGTGCAATACTGAAAATGAATCTGTTCTTGTATTATGTCTAAGAAACTCATAATATGGATTATAAAATTATAAGGATTATATAAAGTTTAAAATTTAGTTAATACTATTCATAACCTCTTTTGAACGGCTTGTTTGGTAATTCATGGTGTGCTTGAACTCGGTGTTGCGTGTAGTGCAAGTTATTGTATTATTTTAAAGAAATAACACACTATGAAATCTTGGGGTGTTACATTCTCCCCTCCTTCAATAAATTGCGTCCTCGCAATTTGAAATTGTTCTTCGAAAATAAAAGGTTGAAAATAAAAAATATCTTTGTGGGAAAACCCACATCGGAAATTGGGTTACTAAAATTTAGTCTTAATATGAGGAAATGAGAAATGAAAGGGTCACCACCAAATTATGATCTCGATTAGGAGAACATTGGTGGCAATTAGAGACATATAATTGGAGGAAAAACGTAAATATTTATAGGTAGTGATTGAGGTCATCAATCACAAACAAGTACAAAATTGAGGTCCTTAAACTCATCAATCTATGATGATTTGAAATATCATTGGTTCAACAAAATATAGGGTATTAGGATAACCGATTTTTGACGTTTCAAAATATCTTAGTTGAAATCCCACATCGAAAAATGAATTAACGAGGCCTCTATTTAAAATAAAGAGTGGAAAGTATGAAGATTACCGAAAATAACACATACTAGGTTTCCATGTAGGAAAATATGGATATGGAAGAGAAATCTAACCATCAATTATCTGATGGAGAGTGGTAGAGAACATGGCTATGAAAAGGCCAAAAATCCCAAAGCCATAAATTAGTGATGATTTAAGGTACCATCTAGGACAACATTTTTGTTCTAAGTTCATTTTCTTAATGTTGAGGAATTTATTTATGAGATTGGATAAGATCATAAGGAGATATACTTACTTTATAATTAGAGTTTTGTCCATTAATAAATTTCTACCACAAACTCATCTTTCACTCGTAAAAAAAATTCTATTTATACTATTCGTACAGGGTTCCAAAATAAACGAATTTATAATTCATCTACCAAATCTTTTAAAAAAACTACATTATTTAATCCAGGACATCTCTCGGGCCAGTGGTAGGTGATACACCCTTGTCGCCCTTCGGTTGCGGGTTCAAGTCTCGCGGCCTTGCCGGACGCGACGGGTTGCCGCCCGACCTCCGGGTTGTCCTTTTATGGCAATCCAAAATTAATCTCAAACTAGAATTTATCCAAAATATTTCTGACCAAACTCACAGTCCAACATTTATAAGGAAGTTAAACATAATTTAGATCCTTTTTACCACGTAATAGCATATGAATACCTTCATCATGTATTCTTTTAATACACTGAAACATCCTGAATTACCATATTCCTTATTGATTACATTCATGCTCCCTTATCCCATATAGAATGCTGGATATACCTCATCAATCCAAAAATGTTTTAAACCCCAACAATAATGGAATATACAGATCATTAATCAGTTCCAAGGTAGTCAAGAATATCCAATATAATTTATCCAAAACAATCATGTATTATTCCAAAATCACTAACTCGGTATCAGAACTATATTATGGTTTATCATTCTCTCAACCATATATTTTCCAAATATTTATCCTGCTGTTGAGTCACCTTTCTTTGTTCCACACAATCTCAAGTCCTTAATGAAATAGTACTGTAGTACAATCCTTATATACTCCATAATTATTATAACAAGTACATTGTTGATACAACACTCAATTGACATAATCCACATAAGAACTCTAATCATTCCTCTTCAACTGTGGTAGTATCATAACTTGATTATTATCCAATAACATCATTTGCGGCATATTCTGATGACTGGGACATAGGTTCGCATAGTGTCCAAACTCCTTGAAAATGAAGCATTGTACATTTGAAACCATTTTCTTACCCTTGCAATCACGTACTTTGTGCCCTTTTCCTCTACACTTATAACAAACTCCCATTCCTTTCAGGCAAGTTCCAGGGTGTTTCTTTCCACAGTTACCACATATGGGAAAATTATTCTTTTTCCTCTTCCCTTTATCCATCTTTCTCTCTTCCACCCTTTTCTTCTCTTGCTTCCCTTCAAAGCCATAGGACTCAGTAAACTCTTTACTTATCTTATCAACACATGATATTATTTCTTCATATGATGATAATACATGCGAGACTATTTCTCTTGTAAATTCTGGCTTAAGACCAGAAAATATATGATCCTTCTTTCTCTTTGTATCATGTGAATTGCTGGAGTTCTCATTCCTTCTACTAGGCGCCATTTCTAAACATTGGCATACACTAGATTAGTTTATGAATAAAAATACCTAATCTCAAACTTTTAAAACACATAACATAAATTAAATAGTTTATGGATATAATCCATAATCATAAAAATGTCTCCTTTGAGGAAGTATATACTCATAAACCCTTCATAATGATTTGTAAAGAAAATGAGAGTTACCCTAAGCATATCCCCCGGGAGTGTCATAACCAAGAGTGCAGCAAGGCCCGTTGTCGTGCACCAGTTCCCGTTCGAGTCTAGCTCAAAGCGGTGTTTTCGGGTTTTACCCCTAGGTACATCTGTGCCAGAGCCGCCTCTACCTGCTCGTATCCAGACAGGGATGTATTGCTCAGAAAACTCACAAAATCTCTACAATACCAAAATTCTAGGAAGTTCTTCTATACTAATCCTCAAAGTTCATCTTAGGTCTACGTGCTCTAATCAGAGTTTATCTAAATCTAGCTTCCAAGGTTTGTACTAAACTTCCTCTGATACCAACTGTAACGCCCCGACCCCAGTTACCTAGAGTCGGTGCATTATTACATAACATTGGCATGATCACAAGAAAGATCAAATCTCAAAAGACCAATTGTTTTAGTAGCCTTGGAAACACTAGATATATTCATAAGTTTTACATTTCATCATAAAATTAAAAACTACTACAACAACATAATATCTCCACAGTCCACACTATTATCCCCTCATAATAACCCTGTAGGTCATTCATAACTTACTTGTTCACATCCTGGGGAAAATAAACATAGAAAAGGGGTGAGCTCAAATGCCCAGTAAGGATAACAATATAGCGGAACATTCAAAATAAGCATAAACATTTAAGGCAATGCATTACTAAAACAAAAGCCTTTTAAACTTTAACTTCAACATAGTATGGAAAAAGTAAAATGAAATAATGCCATTTACTTATTCACATTGATATTCTACTAATCGAATAATCACATGCAAAATCAATAACCACTTTCATAATGATGGAATGCATAATGCTAAACTTTAATTTCTTTCCAAGGCCTCGTCCCAAGACCTTGGGGCTAACTGTAACCGGAACCCAACCCGGAGTGCCTCTAATAACCGGACACCAACCCGGAGTGCCTCTAATAACCGGACACCAACCCGGAGTGCCTCTAATAACCGGAGACCAAACCGGAGGGCTTACCTTTACCAGTCCCTAACCTGGAGGGATTACTTTTACCAGTCCCCAACCTGGAGGGCTTACTTCAACTAGTCCCCAACCTGGAACATACTTGTCCAACACATTCATATGAAGTAAAGGTTGAAATATAACATAAACTTTCTTATTGGAACTAGCATACGAAATGTCAATAATTTACTCATAAACCATGAATGACACATCTACAGTCAAACATATCACAAAAATTCATTACAATATGGAAGTTTTATATCATAATAAATCAACTTCAAATAATCTTAAAATCCATCAAAGGATGTTGACATAGATGAAAATGTTTTTTTTAAAATTATTGAGAGAAATATCCCTTTTTCATGAAAACATTTTAATGTTACACAATTTACAAAGTAAGGCATTTAAATACATTTTTGGATCAAAGTGTCCCATACCACTTTGAAACTTTTGAATGGAATTAACACTTTTAAAACATTCATTTTCATATAAATAAATCCTTACAAACCATTTTGAAAACGTGGACATAAATGAGGATGATTTAGAAGAATAAATATTTAAAACATTTAAAATGATATTTTAGTAAAAGTTCCCTTAGAAATAATCCCTTTGAAAACTCTTTTATGAAATATGGACATGGATAGTAAATATGTCCCTGTAGATACTTACGTAAAGACAACCTCGGATATTAAAGAGATTGTGAAGTAAACCCTTATCAATTTGGTAACTTATGAAACATACAACCCATGAAAGAGGTATCATACAATGAAAATGTAAATACACATAAGGTGAAGTGTATTAAACAAAGAATACAATTATGGGCACCACACAAAAGATAATAGTGGAAATATGGCATGAATCTCATGGAAATAAAGAGTGAGATGAAAACTCCTTACCATGTTAATCAACTGAGTCGTATGGCCAAAAGTTCATAACCACCAAATTATTTACAGAATAAAATGAATATAAAGATAATCATGATAATATATATCAAATGCCAGTACACAATACACCACTTTCAATAATTAATGGCGAATAATGGAAATCTCACGGAATTGAATGTGAGATAAGAAAATCCCTTACCTTGTAATTTTACTTGGTTGGGGTAGGTTAACTTCCTGTATAATATTGAAATAATTGTTATTAAATTATACAAGAATCATATATATTAATATGATATCATATATGATCTTTTAATATTGATTTGATAATAATATCTTAGTATTATCGTTGTTTCGGGTGTTAGCTTACTTGTTTTCTTTTATATGTTTTGTTACGTAAGACATGTTTGTAAAGGATAGGTTTTATATTATTCATATCCAGAATTATATCAAGTCCTTAAACATCATTTTTTAAATCATCAAATGATAATTATACTTGAATGGATACAATGGAGAATGAATCTCATCGCGTTCGTGGAGACGGTAGTCCGTACGTACGCACGAGCGAAAATATCATTCTTTTGATATTAAAATAATATATAAATGGATGGTATATCATATATACAGAATCATTAACATGTTATATTTATTATTTACATGAGTTACACAACATTATTATACCCATCCAAATAATATTATATTGAATAACAATTACACCACGATGTGGAGACGGTAAGCCGTACGTACGCACGTATGGTGACATGTTATTCAAAGGGTGGATAGAATACTGAATATGGTTGTACCATATTTATAATAACATCACATTATATATATGATACTGGATTTATTATTTTAGAATGGTAACAACAAAGGAAGAAGAAGTGGAAGAAGAAATGAACTTAGAAAAGGGGTGGTGAAAACATTACCTCTTCTTCGGGTTCTTCCTTTTGATTTGATCAAAAGGGCTCCTTAGGTTGGCTTTCTGATCAAACTAAGGCCTCTAGGTTGTAGTGAGGGAAGTTGGGAGAGTATTTGGGCAGAGTTTGGCCGAGCCAAGTGGCTTGAGAGGTGTGAGGAATGAGTAGAAGTGGTCTCCTTTTATAAGGGAGAGGAGGGGCTCTTTAGGAAAGAGTGAAAGTATTACTTTATAATATAATTAAATTCGGTTTATAATGGTCCAAAAATAATTGAGGTCGAAGATAAGATGACTCATATTCTAAATAACATCAACCATTATAATCTTATTTATTTAAATGATTTATTAATGAGGTAAACATTTCATCATTATTGTGTCATTAATAATTTAAATTATTTGATGTCTAAAAATTATAAATAAAATATCATTATGTAGGAAATCTTTTTAGCTTTCTAATGAATATTTATAATCGAAAATCCAACATGTATAACCCTATGTAAAAATTGTTCTTCTAAAAGATGTAAGCTTATGCCATTTTTATTTTTATTTTAACTTTATTAATATAATGTGTCCCTACCACATACAAGTGGCTCTAAGGGGTCCCCAAATCGACCCAAGGATGCCCATGGTCGGGTATGTGTCCACCAATAAGGTTAGGACACGTTTTAGGGTAATTTTGTATTATTATAATATTTTTTTTAACCCTTATTTACCGGATTTACCCTTAACCATGGTAAATAAAATATTTACCACAGTAATTATTCAAAATGTCTAAAAATAAAAGTTACCTATTTACACAATTTGGACATCCTGATTCCAAATATGGAATCCATTTTTCTAAATTCAAAACACAGGAGTGGCAGAAATTAATTTAAAATTAATTCCCGCTGTCAAAACAAAAAGCGTGTTTTTAAGAGGTAATAACTATCAAAAGATTGACACTTGTTTATGTTCGGTTTAATTGTAAAATTATGTACAATGACCAACATTATATTAAATGGTAAAAATATATTCTAAATATACTTTAAAACCACTCAAATTCACAATTTATCACTATTAATTATTTTGATTAAAAAAAATGTTTTTAATTAAAATTTAGTAATTTTCACTATTCATCAAAATATGACAGTTATCCGAAAAGTACCAAAATTTCACCTTAGGCTAAATTCGATATTCCAAATCCAAAAATGAATTCCATTTTAAAATATAAAATATATATAATTTCAAAATTTAGGTATTACTATTCATAACGGCTAGTTTGATTGGTTGTGGCGTGTGTTAGAACTCGAGGTTGCGTACAACACACGCTATCGCATTATTCGAAGGGAAACGTACCGTGGAAGCTTGGGGTGTTTCATTTTAAATTTTCTTGATGTCTCCATTTAGTCAAAAAGTTTAAAATATTGTATTTAAAAAGGTTTCACTATTAAAAGTTGATAAAAGTGCAATACTGAAAATGAATCTGTTCTTGTATTATGTCTAAGAAACTCATAATATGGATTCTAAAATTATAAGGATTATATAAAGTTTAAAATTTAGTTAATACTATTCATAACCTCTTTTGAACGGCTTGTTTGGTAATTCATGGTGTGCTTGAACTCGGTGTTGCGTGTAGTGCAAGTTATTGTATTATTTTAAAGAAATAACACACTATGAAATCTTGGGGTGTTACACAGTGGGTGTCATATTACCAATGCATATGAGTAATTCATTTTTTTTCAAAAAAGGTTGTTTACGCTATTAATAAATTTTTATTCCCTAGTTTAAAAACATGAATACAAATTTTGAAAATTAATATATAAATATAGGAAATAATATTTTCAAATAATAATGTATAATGCCTTAAAATATTTTTTTAAAATATTTCATTTCCAATGATAGATTATATTATTATTTCATATTATTCCATAATTATCGATTGAATTTTAATTATTTATTTCAAAATTTAAATTAGACTATTTATAATACATTAGTCACTTATATCGGAGTATTACATATCAGTTGTAACAAAATTAATATGAACATCAACTATATATATACACATCAGCTATATATATACCTAATGGATATATATATACCCAATAGTTATATAGTTGTGACTTTACAATTTTTAGTTCCTATATATTTCATTACAGAATTTAACAAAAAAATCATCATATTATCTTATTTATTCCTCAAAATATCTTTCATATATCTATAATTTTTTCATCAGGTAGTAATTTAAGAAAATATAGTATTTTTAGTAGATTATAAACCACTATATTTTTAACTTATATAAGTGAAATTTATTTTTATATATTTTAATTCATAATTTTTTATAATTATAGTGAATATATAACATGGAGTTATATAACTTTTATAATTAAAAATACCATTATATTTTAATTTTTCTAAAGTTTTGTTTACATGTTTTTCCTATAAATATAATTTGTCTTTATTTAATGATGAGGAAAATATCACAAAATTAAATTCTTCCCACAATTCATAATTTCAGACATGAAATATTAATTTTATCCCTCAAATGAAAAAAAATTATGGTACCATTATTTTTTTAAATCCTCAAGTTCCCATGTTTCTTCCTGATACTTATAATTTGATCGTGCAATGTAAATTTTGTGAGTGGATTTATTTATTCGTAATTTTTCTATATGTTCCCATAAAATTACTAGTAAATCCTCATTAAATAGATTATGATATATATGTAAAACTTTAGGATTTAGTATATTCCATGTATTTGGTATGTACTTCCTTGTAAGTGATTCATGGAAAATGTTGTGCACTTGTGATAGTTTTAATGGAATCACTTGTTGATAAGATGTAGTTCACACACAATCAAAAATATCAATTGGAAGAATATACAAATAGATTAAATTTACCTTATTACCTAATCTCAAGAAACTCTTTCATGGTGGTATTTGAAGGAATATTTTATATAAAACATCAAACCTCATATCTCATAAATAATTATCAATAGGGAACTTTTTTTGACTTTGTGATACTTTAATATATTATATAATGGTGTAAATATTCTCTCTTATTTCCTTAGATAGTGGTGATCCCTATAAATTTACCTCTTTAACGTCACTTAAACATTTTATAGTTCAACAATTATTCCCATGTACAATATTTTATGATTCAATTTATATGATTTAGTTAACGTTTTTATTTTCATGGGAACTTGTCCAATGGAAGACCTTGATCCCATCCTATTTTAAAATTTAGTAAAATCGTATATATGATGTTTCATTAGTCTTTCTATATTGAACATAAATTAAAGAATGGTATCTCATCACATCCCAGTTTAGACAACTCAAACAGTGACCAATCCAATGGGACAACGTGACCTCAAGTGCCCCCCCCAATATTCCATAGTTTACCAATTAGTAGTGAGGGTCTAATGACCAAATAGTGAGATTATACCCTCTAATATTATCATATTCTATAGCAAACCATAACATAATCTTCCATAATAGTAAATCATATCATAGTAAAGAATATGAAATTATAATGGAATGTTGACCATATCAATAATGTAACTATGCTACAATGAAATGTGAATGTATGTGAATATAGTCATACATCAATAAAATATTTCCCAATGGTCCAATCATACCATCCCCAAAAGAAATACTTCGACACTATCTCCAAATATTTTACTAGCCTATACCATCAATGTATCACCTCTACAAGGTCCTAGATCCCTTATGAATCATTTTAATTAATCATAAAACAATAAAAGTTAATTAAAAAATTAATAAATATTAATTAAAATGGGAATAACATAGGGATAACTCACCAGATAGGGTAATGATACCAAAAACCCAAGAAACAAGGCTTGCATTATGAACACCCTCAAACCCACTACCAAAACAATCCCCAACATCTTACATCAATTTATCAAAAAAAATTAATTCCAATTCAATAAAAAACCAAAAAAAGGATGGTGGATTAAATTCACTAAAACTACACGAAACATTGAGAATTATTCCTTCAATTTCATCCTCCTGACAAGCCACACCAAAGACCTATCACTCTAATCCAATTACACAATCCTATAGTGTAATCAGTACATAAACCCTAGATCCAACCAAATAAAAATTAAATTAAATGGG